>OW387026.1:29027500-30277500 GCA_936439885.1 Nowickia ferox
AACGCGTTAATCGATTTCTATGATCTATGTCGCATTTTGTTTATAGTTTATGTGACTTTACACGAAATTAATAACACTTGATCCTTTTTTCCGTTTTGGATTTTTTATGAATTTAAAAAAAAAAAATAATAATATTTTTTTGCCTCCACAAATTTATTTTTACCGGCAAAACTGTTGATTATAAAGAAAAACGTTATATGAACGGATTAAAGAAATTGTAATTCTAAATTTTTTTGAGTTTGCTTTAGCAAAATCGGACAAGTGGTTCTCGAGTTATGTTAAACTACGTTTTTGCCAAAAAAAAAACTGACACATACGAACGCCAAACCCTTTGAGGGTTTTACTATACTGACCTAGTACCATCACCCTGACTTGGAATTTCTCACCCCCCAGACAATAATCCCAAAAATGTTCCACAGTGTAATGAGAAGTGTATTCTACAAAATAGTGAAGATTAAACAGCAAGCGTGACAATTTCAATATAGAAAATTTTTCTTTTCATCTCAAAACGTATGTATGTATATGGGTATGTATGTTTTGGCTAGTTAAGCAATAACTACTCTTAAAACAATATTTGATATATATTTTTATCAATTACTTTTTAATAAAAATTGAAAAGAGATTTAGAATTTCAAAACTCTAAAAAGCGGGATAAAATGGAATACAAATTTGAAGCGGGATCGATATACGAAAAGCGGGATGTCTGGTCAGGTTAATGATGAATAAATATGACAATAAAATTAATTTTGGAACTAAAAATATTAAAAATATTTTATTCATGTCATATCCATTTTTATTTAAATATTTAAAAACTCATTAATAGGTAAAGCTATACGTAAGTTTTAGAAATAACTAATAAATAATTAAAAGTAAAAACTTTACAAAAAAACTGAAGTGAGTATTCGAACATTTTTAACTTTTCAATTGAATCTTCTACAGTGACTTAATTTTTCGAATAGCACGTGCACTTTTTAAGCCCAATTTAATCGAACATACTATTTTACTTTACATAAATTTGTGCATGAATGATTAAAAAAAATCGATGGTAGATTTTTTCCTTTATCAATAACCTCGATTTCTTTTAAATTAATATTCTCGACCAATGCTGCACGTAGGGTGCATATCTAAATCAATACAAATATTCCTTTAAAATCTTTTTTGAAGCTCATTTCCTTAAATTATTTCAGAAAAAAGTTTATTTCTTTCAAAAACCTTTTAGAAATTTTCAAAATATTAACACCCTTTTGACAAAAAAAATTAATTTTTGCACAAATTTTAAAACCTGACCTCCAAACACTTGTCACAACTAAACAAATAGATATATGTAACTATATAAAAAATTTAATTTCAAAATTGTGCTTGTTTTTATGTTTAAGCAATTGTCTATATGCATTTCGTTCTCGCTTTTGAAACTCATCAGTATACTTCAACCCAAAAATTTTTTTAATTTAGCTAACAAGCTTCATATGCTTACAGTAAGACTCTTAATACTATATTGAGGATATATATATATATATATATATATATATACTAATTAATATTCCCTTCTAAAGAACTAAGTTTGATTACCACAATGCAAAAAAACTTTGAGCATTCAATTACAAAAGACTTTTCTAAGTTTGGAGGCACAAAAGAGAATTTTGTAATTTACAACCCAGTCGTACGATTTATTTCCTTTGCTTTTTTATTATTATTTTTTGTTTTTATTATTGTATGACATCTGTGCAATCAAGCTAACAAATGCATTTAAATTTTAATACCATTAGAGTTTTAGATATGCCGTACTTTTGAACTGTTCTGGGAATCAGAACAACTGAATGCAACTCTACATTTCCAGAAAAAATTGTATACTTGGATTTTAAATTAGAAATATTAAACTGAAAAAAATTAAATGAAAGAAATAATTTAATTAAAATAGTGTTGGTGCATTCCATGAAAAAGACGAAATCTGAACAATTTCACTAACGTTAATTTTTTAAATACTTTTGCGCCAACATAGTGGGACTATTACTACGTTTATACGCACGGCTTATTTGCAAATAAAACTGTAAATTGTTGCCATATTGTTGTTTTTATTGCGACTTACTTATTCAGAAATCTATTCACGATTAACGCCACACTTACAAATGTTTGCTAATAAAAAAACAAACATTTTAAAAATATTGCACAAAAAACCATTGATAGAAGAAAATAATGTTTTTATCTAAAATAATTTATAAAAATTATCTTAATATATATAAAAATCAAAAACACTTTTATTTGTTAGGGGTGAACTTTTCAATGCCCCAACAGATTTTCGCCTTCCACCCCACAAAATATTTGTAAAAGACCGGCGCGTGTTTTTATATATATTCTACCCCGGTAATGCTACGCCCCTTTCAGAAATAGTGATTTTAATAATATAAGTTAATCTATAATATAAAAATTAATCGCTGAATGTGTTGCTAAGCGCAAATCTTGAGAACAGCTGGAACGATTTCGCCAATTTTTTTTTATAATATTTCTTAAAGTACGAGGAGGGTTCTTACGGAGAGAAAATTTTAAAACTAGGACCAGGACCTCGATAGGGGGGAAATTTCTGCCCCTCTGAAACGTCCAAACCGAGTTTAATGAAATTTAGAACATAGATAGATCTGCGTCCAAAAAGTCACATAGGCCATGTACATTTTTAAAATTAGGACCAGGAGGGCGATAGGGGGAAATTTCTGTCCCTCCGAAACATTCGAACCAATTTTAATGAAATTTAGAACATAGATAGATCTGTGTCTAAAAAGTTACATATGCTATGTACATTTTTAAAACTAGGATCAAGAGGGTGATAGAGGGAAATTTCTCCACCTGCGAAACGTTAAAAATCAATCAAATTACTGAAAATTTATTAAATATTTGTGTAATGTCTTTCCTTCAAATTTATTTTAGTTGTTGGCGTAGCAACGCGCGCAGGGTACAGCTAGTACAAATATAGAGAAAAAATGGTACTGAAATGAAAAAGTCGTGGAATACAGAAAACATTCCACTAATTTTAATTATTGTTTATTTTATATATAAAAATTGAACTATGTCCCGTACATGACGCGATTTGTCTGTAAGTGACAAAATATAAAAAATCAATTTTCAACTATCAATATGTATTTTAATTAATTTTTTCGCCAAATCAAGCTTGTTTCTGATTTATAATTTGCTTCTTAGTTTCCCTGTAACTTGCACTCAACCATATGCATTTCAAAAGTTGGTTGACTCCAACTGTCTCACTTTTTTACTATTTTTGTTCATTAACTTATAAATCATTTAAGAACTTACTATGCAAGATTGAGAACAGAAAAAAATTATATAACTGTGTTATTATCATTTTCGTCTTTCTTCTTTTCAAATTTTCTTTCCAATTCTATGTTCAAATTTGCAGGCAATGAAACAACTGACAGCAATTCTAATAAACACATTTTTCGTTTTTCTTTTATTACAAATAATATCATATACGCTGAAAAATAGTATTTCAACTCAAATAAATATATTTGTGAATAAATTAATAAGTACAATGGTGTGTGATTCCCGAAGTTCCTTTTCACGCTTACACATTTTTAAGGTGAATGGGCATATCAAGTCATGTAAGCCTTACATTTTAAGTATGAGCATAGGCGTAGAAAGGCCACCCCACCCCCTCCCTCACCCCCTAGAATTATTAAAAATTGCATGTAATTATTCATTTTGATATGCAAACATCTTGTTTTGTAAAGATTTTTGCTTGAAGCCTTTAAACTCATTGGCGCATATTCATAGTCAAAACAAAGTATACTTTAAAAATTTAAATTTAAATTTATGATACAAAATACTGGTTTTAAACTCTTAAAATATACTTTCAGGGCTGTCACAGAAACCAAATTCGATCGAAATGATTTCCATTCCGTAATTAGGTTCTCGAAACGAAACCACTTTAAGTATACTGCTCGGAATTGTCATTTTCTGTATGTAAAAGTACAAAAATCTGTTTAAAACAACTTATTTCAATAAAGAAAGTTTTTTAAACCATTTATTTAAAAGTAATTTGTATTATTTAATTTTTTTTACAAATTATAAGAAATTTGCTCAGGTCTTAAAGAAAAAATGCAGCATCATAAAAACTGAAATATTTTATTCAGCCAAAAAAAAACAAATAAAACTTTAACACATACACTACGTTTTGACATGAAAGTGGATCTGAAGCTTTCAACTCTCTTCCCCTCAATTTTCCGCCAAAGTCTGGACTGCAGTTAAGGCCATGATTCACTATCCTACACAATCGCGCGATCTACGAAAAAATACAACCCTGATCTGATGAATTGTTTTTGTCTTTTGAAAATGTTCATAAACTCCATCATACCAGGGCTGTATTTTCTCAAAAATCGCACGATCGTGTAGGCTAGTGTATCACGGCCTTTAACGAATACATTTCGTATATTATGCATTAAACACATTCACCACATCAGGCTTAAAATGTTCTACAAAAATATTAACCATAGAATTTTTTTATAAGTTTTTAAAACAAATGAAGATAAAAATTTACCTTAAAACCTCAGATATAAGATAAACGCTGGTACGAAATTGAAGTTTTGTCTAATACCGAAAGTAAATAGTGAAATTTTTAAGGAAATTTTAGGGTATTTGTTTCACGAAACTTTTTCTGTTTGCTTATAGCAGTGCTAGAGAAGAAAATGGCTTAGAGAAAATAGCATAACTTGAACCTTGATGGTGGCGTTGGCTGAAGTAGTTAGCACGTTGACTACAAAACCGAAGGTCCTGGGTTCGAGCCCCCGGTATCTAACAGTCATTAAAAAAAATAACAACACCATGCATTTTTCTGATGTGCATTAGCGTCCCTTTGTATCAGTTGCTTGTAGGAAAGTTCAAGTGATGATGAGGCATAGTCACTGGTCACTGAACTATACCGGCTGCAGCAGATACTAATCCTAATGTAACATCAGAGTGCCCTGCTTCGTCGGTACTGTGTAGCAGAATCATCCGAGAAGTAAAATAACCAATAAAATTGCTACTAAAACACAGCTTAAAAAAAAAATTTTAATACGCCTCATTTAACACCAGAGGCGCTGCAACACTGCATTATTAAAAACGTGCAAAAATGCAGAGTTGTAAAAGAATGAAACTTTCCTCTATCTCTTCCTTCACCAACTGTGCTCTCTATCAATATCCCTTTCCTAAAGAAGGTAACAACTAGTAAAAGTAGTAGGCATTCATTGCCTGAGTGTTACTTCTCTTTAAAAAAATAAATAAATTTAAAAAAAAACAATGTTCTTCTCTATGCCCCTTCTCATAAAATTAGTTTCAACAAAAATTGCATTATGTAAATTCTGTCTTATTCCGGTGTTAAGTTCAACCTCGCCCTTTTCTATAATCTTTTTGCACTCTGTTTATGCGCCGCCAAGTGTAGCGATTAATTGACCTTGAATTTCCTTTTCATGCCACCATTTATTCTTTGTATTCATTTCTTACAGAATTCACATAAAACTTTTTGGTTAATGTTTGCGCGTGGTTTCCCTGGGAAATGCAGTTGGGAATTCCTATTGCTCAAACCCTAAATACAGTTGCTCTTCTATTGAAAGGCAGAAGCTTGAGTAAAGAAAATAGGATTTTGGTTTAGTTTTTCCTACTTTTTCATGAATGAAAGGGAAAAGTGTATGTTTTATTGTTTAAATGAATATGGATTTTCGAAAACGCTCAATTAGATTTAACGCACCAATTAAAACAGAATGCGCAGCAAATGGAAAATTTTTCTAACACAATGACTAATGTATGGGAATCGAAGTGCATACATACATACGAGTACATACATATGTATGCATTTATACATACACACATATATGCAGTATGTCCTTTGGTAAAAGTTTGATTTGTTCTTAAACATACTTACATACATATCGTTCATTTACGAGTTTAAGAACGAAAATTATATTTTTCTCTTAATAATTGACTACACAAGATATTTATATGAAATTTTTACACAACATTGATAATGATTAATTCTGCATTATTCGGGTATGTTCTGTATTCCACATGAAATTTAATCAAAAATTGAATTTTTTTTATTTATGACGTTGTTCAAATAAATGAGGGATATTTTTAATTTAAAAAAAAAAATTTACATATGTACATATCGCACGGCCCTATGCTCCTTAAGGCCGTGATACACTAGCCTACACGATCGTGCGATTTTTGAGAAAATACAGCCCTGGTATGATGGAGTCTATGAACATTTTCAAAAGACAAAAACAATTCATCAGATCAGGGTTGTATTTTTTCGTAGATAGCGCGATTGTGTAGGATAGTAAATCATGGCCTTTATAGGAACAAAAAGAAATAATATATATATATATATATCGCACGCACTTAGTATAGGTTCAGACATAGCAATTTTATTTGAGCGAGTTTTTAGTTCAAGAGAGGAAAATATGATGGTTCTCTTTTTGATTATCTTTTCCTCTTTCTCTTCCATTAACTCAAAATTTTCTCAACTAAAATTGCCCTGTGTGAATCCAGTTTTGTTCTCTAAAGGGGCCCAACTCAAAATTTATAAATTCTCAGTAGGAACAAAAAACTGGTTTTTGTTTTCATATATGTACTCTTATGAATATGGGGACATTACCCAGTAAAGAAGCCAAAAACCTATCCAACTTCGTTAGTTTAAGAATTTAGTTTACTCAATATATTTTCTGAATCTGAATGAAACTGAATCGTTTTCCATATCAAAAGTTTGTCTTCTGATTTTACTGAATTGTGGACAGTGGCATAAATAAAGTTCGAGTGTTTCATAATTTTCCCGCCAAGCTCTACCTTTTGTATTATCAACAACACCCATATGTGCCAGGTGATTATCTAGCTATGTGGCTTTCTACCCGTAGAACTTATGTGCAACTACCCAATCTCTGACAACAGAGGAACGGATGTGCACATATTTAGAAAAGCATGTAGCTTACTATGTTGTTGAGTTCAAAAGACGATAGAGGTGAAGCCTTTCGAGGTGGAACTTCGAGATCTAACCAGAGGCTTGTATCTGGTACCAAGGGTGCCGGTAGCCAAGCTGCTCAAGGAGTTGGATGGGTGTAATTACTGGGTACTGATGAGTGGTTGAGAAATTCTCTTGGAAACCTCACTGTGGGTGTTAGCAATTATATACGCTGCGTGTGATCACGGAGAATCGTACGTGATGGCTGTGGTTGCTACTAAAAACGCTGGGAGAATAGTCTTGGCTTCCAAGTGTTAAATCAATGCTAATGATTGCCGTGACGCGGTCAGCTAAATACTATTCTAGGTACTGTTGCCATAAAGTAGAAACTGCTTTGACAATGCTTTAGCAGCAAGAGTTTAAATAGCTCTAAGTACCTCAGCAAGGTACTTGTTCGTAGTACAAGGATAACTATGTTCAAAGAGACGATGGTAAGAGTCTAACCTTCACCTGGTGTTTAGACCACCGTGAGATAAGGCCGTAAGGGCAGGTGCTCACGTTAATCTGAAACACATCTCTAGCTCTGTATGTCAGGTGATTATGCTTGACAATATCCGAAGTGTTGGCCTTTTTACCCTCAAAATCTCTTGTCTTTTAGTTTTAGCGCTTTTGAAAATTTCAAGAGTTTGCCTCTTGCGGGTTTCAAGTTGTCAAAATTATATAGTCAATAATACCCTTTAATTTTGATTTTTTTTTAATTTTAGTGTTAATTGTTATACTCTTAGTCTGTATAAAAATATATTAACTTTTGCAAATTTCAAGTGTCTATATATAATTGTATGTATGGGATTTTAAAATTTTTCGTTTCCCGTTTTGAAACACCCTTTCATTTTCAACTGTCATATATTTGTTGTTGTAGTGGTCAAGTTTCTACATATTCTGTCAAAATTTCAGGTCCGTGGCTCTTACGGTTCTCGTGAAAACAGCCTGTGACGGATAGACGGACAGCGTAGCGAAAACAATAGAGTTCCTTTTCATCTTTGGTTACTGAAACCTTAAAAATCGGACAAAAACACAAAAACTTAATAAACTGTTTTCCCTATTCACCAATATCTTGGTTAAATATGAATAAATTTCGATTTATAAAAATTATATAAAGCGGCTAAAAATTACGGGCATAAACACTTCTTTACCTTTCAACATAAATTCAAAAGAAGAGCTTATATATTTATTGGTATTCACAGTGGGACAGAAACAAAATATTCTGGAAATAAATGAGCTGTTTCTAAACGGTTGGTCCGATTGTAATAACATTTCACACAGGTGTAGCAGAGCATTTAAGTGAAGGTTTGAAAGGGGGATCTCCAAATGACTCCATAACGGTACCATTAACTCTCAAAGCGAAATACAGTGGGCAATTTTTTTGTTTCGCATCCGGCTTAAAGAAATAATACCGTCTGCTTATGGAGACATATGTGATGTAATGTAATGTACTGCGTACTACATAAATTAATTTTTTTCTTCTTTTAGACTGAGATAGCGAAGTATTAAAGGCTAAAGAAAATGGATAGCAGACTACCAATCCGTATCTTTACGGCTATTAGAGGAGCTACCGAGGCCTTAAAATATAAAAAAGTTCAATCTCGAACAGCTCTTCAATGAAGAAATGAAATTAACTCATACAGGCGTGATGGAAATATTGATATAATATGCTGGAAACGAAGAGGCGGATAAACTGGCGAGGATGTGATCATCACTGAACAACATTACACTAGAAAACGCCAAACCTTATCAAAAATTCAAAAACTAACTTAAACAATTGGTTATAGAACAACACATTAGAGATTGACAGAATTTTACTGTTGGAGGAGTGATCAAAACTCTCTGGAGGAACCTAAATAAAAAAATTCCAAAATCCAAAAACCAAAAAAAATCGCAAAAACGAAAAAAGCGCCATAAACGAAAAAGCGCCAAACTAACAAAAATTTCTAACATAAATCGCCAAAACCCGAAAAAAGCGCCAAACTAAAAAATTTCTAAGTCTTCAATAAATCGCCGAAAAACGAAAAAATCGCCAAAATGAAAAAAAACCCAAAAACCGAAAAAAAAATCCCAAAAGCGCCAAAAATAAGAAAAACTGCGAAAAGTAGAAAAACCGCCAAAAACCAAAAAAAAAAAGTTTTCGGGTACTTTATTTTTTTTAAATATCAGGTAAGATATTTGATAATATAGGCTGAGTTTCGTATAGTATTACACAAGTAGTGCCCGTACGGATCCCTTCGTGTGCGACTTACAGTCGCACTTTACTGAACTTATTTAGATTTAGATATGGAATCAACTTGTAAGTGCACCAATTCAAAGAAATGAGTTTGTGTATGGTCCAGCTATAAGATGATCTATTGTAACATTAAGCAATCTGAGGGACAGTGTGTTTGCACGGAGTTAGGACGACCTTGTTATGAAGCTGCCATGGGCTGTTGTCTAGTAATTCTTTATTAAATTTCAGGTTTTTTTTTAATTATATTTATTTGGCAATAGCAATTGATAGACTAATTCTGTGACAAAGAGTAAAAAGTTCTTAAGTCGAGATAAGCTGTTTTAAAGTTAACGGTAGCCCTGTAATCTCCATATTCGAAAGTGCCCCTGGAGAAAATTTAATTTATTTTGAGCGATTTTTCAGGAAGTTATACCGCAACCCACTAAAAAAACACTCCAAGGAAGTCATGAAAATGTAGACTTTGCGATCCGAAAATAGTTAAAGTTTTGGAGAATTTCTAATGACTTTTACATGTCATTGCAAGAAGTTCTCTTTTTCGATGCGTAATCACCGAATCGGAAACAATTTTAAAAAAAATTTCCTTTTTGGCATTTTAAAACAGTATTTTCCTCTAAAAAAAATAGTAAAATGTTACCAATTTTTATAATTTGTTTCTTTTTACATGCGAAGCAATGTTTTCATGTAAATTTAGGTTAGACCAAAATCAGTTTATAAATTTTTTTAAGAAAATAAAATAAATTTTAACTTGTTTTTCTACTAATTATCGCCAAATTAAAAAATCGACTTTTTGGAAGCAATGAAAATGTGGTTCCTTCAGAATGAATTCCAATTTTTTTTACTGGGAATGAATTGATGCTTATCTTTTTTCGGTTTATAATCTTATATGGAATAATAGCATAATTTACCTTACAGGTTTATTTGACAAATTTGCCATAGAAATATGTCAAATAAGCGCTTAATAAAATTTAAATATTTTTTATGAATAAGGCAGTTAATATTTTTACTAAAACTAATAACCAAAACTTTTTTGTTAAAACAAAAAATTAACATATTTTTTTCTGTATGTGCAGAATTATGTTTTCCTAAATAAAATAAAAGCCAAACCCGAATTTCCCAATTTAACTGCAAGCAAAGTAAATTTCCGAAAATCTACTTGACAATTTAAAACATTTCTCCAGCAAAACAGTAAATTAAGACTTAAACACTTTTTCCATATTACAAATAACATTTAAAATCTTAAAGTTGCAACATTTCCATAAACTTAGAAAGAAGTATTTATAAAAGAATTTAAAGTTTTCTGTCTTAAAAACTTTAAACTCGCCAGGAAGTTTCTAGTTTTTTAGTTTTTCTCGATTATTTTTTATAAATATTTATTAAAGACACATTATTTTAGGCCTTCCTTTTTTATTGTTATGTTTTTGCTGGTGGTAAAAAAAAGGAATATAAAATAAATACATACAAACATACATATCGTCACCTCAAATTCAAAAGACCGCAACAAGCAAAAAATTCAAAATAGACTTTTTGATTGATTATGATGTGATTAATCAAAATACATCTTTAGTTAAAATTTTACTCACACATGTTCAAAAACACCGAATTTATTCATTAAATCCAAAAGACCCTAACAAATAAATAGCCTTAAATTTATAAGGTTTTTTGCTTCTCATGTAAAAAAGTAAGTTGTACTTACGGCCTTTTGGATTTTAGATGGCGACATGTGTATTGTTTCCAATGCATTAGCCAAATCATATAACAAAATATCCGCTCTGCCACAAAACAGGATAAAGAATTTAACGGTGTTGCCGCAATAGCTATTTGAAATTTTCCCAGCCAAAGCTATAAAACTCCCAAGATTTCAATGTGAATTTGTTTTACGACGAGGCGGCAATAAATACAATAATTAAAAAAAAACAATCACAATTTTAGGGTTCACATCTTTCGAAAATATAGACTTAAGCCAGAATTAGTTTTTACTTTTTTACTTTCTGTTCTGTTACGAATCAGCTGACTCTCTTTTGTTTATAGAACTCTAATACAAGTCATTATTTTTCTGTTTCGTTCTGTTCTGTTTCGGTTGAACCTGTGAAAATCAAAAAATTGTTAAGTAATTGTAAGTGACAGCATAAATTAAATAAAAATATTGTGATTGTGCTTTTAGAGTTCAAAAAAAATAAATTTTTAAAAGAAAAATATAAAATTATATTGAACCTTAACAATGGACGAGGCAAAACTAATCGCTTTAGTGGAAAACTGCGACCCTTCTGGTCAGAAACAGCTGATAAGTTACTACAGAAAAAGTAAATACTCAAATTCAGAAGCAGAACGGCACAGCAACAGAAAGTAAAGACTAATAAAGCCTTTAAAAAACTATACTTGATGTTATATACATGTTTTTTGGGTCCGAGGACATATGGGGATTGAGGAAAACGAAATGACCGATACACTGGCCAAACGGGGGATCCAAATACCGGTGGAAGAAATGGTATATGTCCGGAAACCAATTCAATATTTGAAATGGATCATAGACTCTAAGATGAAGGAAGAAGCGGAGGAAAGTTGGCGTGTGACGAAAACTTGCAAAACTTCTAAAATCATGTGGACTAAATTCCTTTTATCACTAACCAGAAGCAACTGTAGACTTCTAGTGGGGGTATTAACTGGACACTGCTGGACGGTTTCGTATGCCGTTAAAATAGGACAAATACTTGACGGTACCTGAAGGAAATGCAAAGAACCCGGGGTATTGGACACAATAGAACATCTACTGTGCCACTGTCCGGCTCTAAGCAGCACTAAATATGACTGTCTTGTTGATCACACTTTTCGAATTATTGAACTTGTATCGGTAATGGAAATGTTTAGACTACTAAGGTTTGTTAAATCTGCGTGGGAGTCATACAGGCACCACGAACTAGGCTGCCATACTTACAGGTTTCTTGTCATCTGCTGGTATCGCTAAGGATCAATCCTGGTCTATGCTAGGTCCTTGACCAACCAGACTAACCTAACCATACCTGATTTTTAACTAATGTAATACTGGTTGTATTTAATTAATTAATTAATTTTTAATTATTATTGTTCGAACTTTCATTTTATTTATATATTTATGATTTAATCAGGCTAAAGTTCGTATCGCTTTGTAAGCCAAATTACATGTGATAATTATTAATGAACAAATAACATCAAAGTTAGTTGTAAATATTCTGACAACACATAGTTGAACGGAACAGCCAGCCGTTTTCGAAGGCCACTAAACCTTCATCATCAGCGTTCTTCTGTGTTTGGTCCACTGTGTGTGGTGTCAGTTGATGTAGATTTCTGCCTTATATACGAAACTTTTCTGCAAATAGAATATGTGAATTGGTTTGATTCATCGTATTTCAATTTGCTGAAATGTGTTTTTGTAATGAAGGCCCCAAATTTACCATCACTATATTTACAACAGTCTTACCATTGTCGTTTTTTCATTACTACATAATTATGCACATGTTAGTTACAGATTATGTAATTTGGCTTACAAAGCGATACGAACTTTAGCCTGATTAAATCATAAATATATAAATAAAATGAAAGTTCGAACAATAATAATTAAAAATTAACTAAATAGATAGTCATGGGCCAGTGGCAAAAACTAAATAAAAAATATACTTATAGTATCAAACCAAAAAAGTTTGTCTTAAGTAGAACAAAAATAAGCAAATTAACTAACATGTGCATAATTATGTAGTAATGAAAAAACGACAATGGTAAGACTGTTGTAAATATAGTGATGGTAAATTTGGGGCCTTCATTACAAAAACACATTTCAGCAAATTGAAATACGATGAATCAAACCAATTCACATATTCTATTTGCAGAAAAGTTTCGTATATAACTAACTAACTTTGATGTTATTTGTTCATTAATAATTATCACATGTAATTTGGCTTACAAAGCGATACGAACTTTAGCCTGATTAAATCATAAATATTTAATTAATTAATTTGAAATAATATTTTCTCCAGATTTGAACGTAAGTTAACATTTTTCGAAACGTTTTATTTGATTGTAAAAAAGGCCAAAATATTATACGAAACCTAATTTTTTTGTCACAAGTTTTTTCACATGCCAAATTGTGATGCAATGAATTAAAACAATTTTTGTATACTATCTACACTGAAAAAAATTTATTTAAGACTGAAATCTGCATTAACTGATACCACACACAATCGACGCTGATGATGAAGATGTAGCGGCTTTCGAAGACAACATGTAGTTTCGTTGAGAGAATGGCATTGAGTACTCAATCAAAATTATACATGTGTAAATAAATAGTCTTAATTTTAGTAACCGCGTATAATAAATTATTTTTAGCGCAAACAATTCGTACGCTCACATATCTTCTCTCAAACAACTATGACTACAGCCGACTCCAACATAAAAGAGCATTTCTACTTCGTTTATGCGAAAAACTAAAATACGCTAAAACCAAAAATTAAAAGGGGCATGTGTATCAAGCGCATTGACTTTCTCTCTCTCTCTCTCATTCTTATAGCCTGAGTATACTTGGATATTTAATCGGACAAAAAAAATATACGCATTATACTCGGGAATTTATTCATGGTTCGCCAACGTATACATAAATTTTTTAATACAAAATGGAATGGAAAGTGTGTGGGTGCGTGTGTGTGGCTGTTTGAAAACAAGCTTTATGTGTGTGTGTAAAGAAAATAGCCCTGTATATATGCATGTGTATCCGATTAATAGTCAGAGTATGCGTGTGATTGTAGCTCATACAGTCTATCAATTTTAGTTGTTGCCGTTTGTGCTACGTAATTTAAAAGATTTGTGTAAACGGAGTTGTTGGATGCTTATGGTTATACGTATTCGGTTTAAAATTAATGCGTGTAAATGTGAGCGTGTTTTTAAATTTTTATCTGTACGCATTCATAGAGTATTCAAAGCTATACTTTTGCCATTCTCTGGTTGCAATCTGCTAGTGTTTGTCTTTAAAGTAAATACGAACTATGGCCTAATTAAATCAAACAAGAAAAAAAGTTTGGGATAAAACTAGAATTAGGAGCAACGTTGGAACAAATGTTTAGGCCTTGATTTTAAACATTGCTCGTAATAATATTCTTGGAAGGCACTTGCTTTTTTAACCGCCTTCAAAAAAAGGAGCAGGTATAAATTCGTCTGTATGTATTTTTTTTTTTTGACATTGTTACTTCATGACTCGTTACATTCTTTTTTTTTTTGTCTGAGAGGGTATAGCTTCCAATTGGTCCCATTGCAAAAAAGTTGGTGGGGACACGTCCACAATTTTTTTTATTTGATTTTATGATATTCTACTTATTTGGTTGATGCGAAACGTAGCAGCCACCATTGTTTCTTGTAATTACATAATTTTAAGTTTTAAAAACTGGGCATTAAAATTTATTATTATATTTCACGTGGTTCTATTTAACCAATTTTTACGAAGCTTACCACACACCTTAAGCTCTAAAATAGACGCAATCTTTCACACAATCTTTTTAGAAAACTAATCACACATCTTGAGCTCTGAAAACACATACAATCTTGCATTTAAAAAATGGGCGGAAGCTCTCCCATTAAAATTTAATTTTATATTTCACGTACTTCTTAACCAACCGATTTTCAATTTTTTTTTTGTTGTTTAAAAGAGTTTACTTCCAGTTTGGCCCCATACATTTTTGCGAAAATGTTCTATCAGATCTTTGCATTGAAGTCGGCTTTTTGGAAAGAATTATTTTAAATGAGTATTTACAACAACTAAAACAAAACATCAGCAAAAATCTAAATTTGAAAATAAAAATTTTTTTTATTTAATTTAAGTAGCACCGGAGTGCCGAAGTTCAAGCCGCTTCTTATACAAATGAATACACATACACGAATACTTTTCTCTCGATGGCAGGCACTGCTATAAGATATAGAGAGAATAATGTCAGTACATTTTTCTTCTTTAAACTTTCTTTCATAAATAATTTTCTAATCGAACTAGCAGTTCAGAAGATACAAGTTTATTACGATTATTTTTCCCTTATGTGCCATAGTGCAGAAATGGTATCGAGAATATTGATTTGGGGATCGTGGAGTTTGATAAGGATTCTTTTATACACTATTTTAATATTTACTCATGTCTGAAAAACGTAACAAATGAAGTGCGATATAAATGTCACATTAGATTTCTTGAAAATCACCCAAAAAAATAATACTATTCAAGAAACTTTATTTCTTTGCACGAACACCTTCAAATCGGCAACACTGGTTTTAATGCCCATTCATACAGATGCATAAATTATCCCATCATTACATAAATATGTTTGCATGTGAGTGTGTATGTGTGTCCTTATGTAACTATATATGCCTGTGAAAAGCTCTCTTTTTAAACTATTTCTATAGACTTTCGCAGTGTATTCTTCATCTCCATCCGTTTCATTTCATTTGCTTTCTTATCCTTAATTGTATTTAACTTGTAGACAAAGTGGCGTCATAATAATTTTAGACTTTTTGTAATATTTTCTTTTTGGAACATTTTCAAGTCATTTAGTTGGTCAGTACCAGACGTTGTGTCATTTTTACCGGCTGTGTTTGCATGGACGGCTGATTATTCAACTGTCTGTTTACTGACTGCTCACATAATAATCACATAACTACACAACATCATCATCTCTGTGTCATTATTTGTACGTTTCGTTATTTTATGGGTAAACATGAGACCAGTATTTATGTTAAGCTAAATTGTTTACTCTAATGATGCACAGTGGGTTAGAGTATATCCAAAATGGAAATTAATGAAAGATGTAATTGAATAATGATTAATAGTTGAATTTCATGCAACTAAAAATTGATTTTGAGCCCTTAACAAATGTAATTAAATGCATTGTTGTGTTCACAACTGTTTGTAAATGTTGAGCACAAAGGTTTCCTTTGGAGCTCAGAGTGTTTGTATTTTTAGTTTTAGCCCAAGTAGCAACACCATGTGCTGATATGAATTGAAGTAAATCTTAATAGAAACACTAAGACTGGTTAAGCAATCAAGAACTTCTATTAATAATAAAAATAAGTAAAACAATTAACTAAGGTATTAACATGCATATTTTCAAAACAAAACATTTTATCATTATTTAATGCAAAAACAACATAAAACAAAGACAACAAAAATTAAAAAATAAAAATATACTTATAAAGGGTGTTTTTTATTGAGGTATAGAACTTTAAGCTGGCATCACTTTTTTAACTGGCGGCCATTTTGTCAGCTGTCAAGTGATTAATATTTAGTTTGGTTTGCCATTTCATCATGAACAGGTTGACAAAAGAACAACGCTTGCAAATCGTGCAAATTTATTTCGAAAATAATGGTTCAGTTCGCGAAGTTTACCGCAAGCTCCGTCCATTTTATGGTCGACAGAGCAATTAATTCGGTTAACCATGGATCGTTTTCGCACTTCGTTTACTCTATGTGATAATACGCATCCGCTGAAGTCGCTCGTCTACGCCAACAAATCAGAAACGTTAGGGGACTTGGAAGCCAACATTCGTGGCGTTATTGCCAACATACAGTCCCATATGCTCGAAAAAGTGGTTGAAAATTGGACCTGTAGAATTGGCTTTATTCGAGCCAGCCGCGGCGGCCACATGCCCGAAATCATATTTAAACGTTAATGGCATAAAATTATCCTTCCAATAAAGCCAAATTGATGGACATTAAAACGATTTTCTTGTGTTTTATCTCAATTCGAAGTTCTATACCTCTAAAAAAACACCCTATAGTATCAAACCAAAAAGTTTGTCTTAAGTAGAACAAAAAATAAGCAAATTAACTAACATGTGCATAATTAGTAAAGAACAAACGACAATGGCAAGACTGTTGTAAATTTAGAGATGGTAAAAATTAGATTTCATTACAAAAATTGTAATACGATGAATCAAAACAATTCACATATTCCATTTGCAAAAAAGTTGCGTATATAAAGCAGAAATCTACATCAACTGACACCACACACAGTGGACCAAACACAAAAGAACGCTGATGAGGAAGGTTTAGTGGCCTTCGACAACAGCCGGTTGTTCCGTTGAACTATGTGTATGTCAGAATATTTACAACTAACTTTGGTGTTATTTGTTCATTAATAATTATCACATGTAATTTGGCTTAAACAGTTCATGTAAATTTAAGTAAACAAATTTTCGAAGTTCCAGTAAATTATTTGTATTTATTATTTTCCAAAACATTAGAAAAATTATTTAACTCTAAAAATTAAATTTAAAATAAAACACATTTACCAAAGACTATCAAATTGGGGGAAAAATGTACATTATATATATATATACAGCCAATGTTTTAGAAATTTAAATTTTTATATAATTCCTCAAAAAAGAAAAAAAAGAGAGTCACTTAAATTAATACTTAAATTAATAAACTTATAACTAATTACATGCAATAAGAAAAATGAAAAAAGTAAAATAAAATAAACAAACATTTACATTTAACGACCATATCCTCCTATGGTAGAATAAGAGATCTTCACCCTCATACAAATCACCAGCACTCCCAAGGATCAACAAGTCCATAGGAGAAAAATATCTAGACATTTGAACGGTCTGCAAATTTCTAGAGCCATCAAAACATCTTCTTACCAAAGGATTCTCCAGAGAAGGTGCACTTTCCAGAAACCTTAAAGCCCTTTCGACCAAAAAGACATCCACTCGCCTAAAATAAACCGATCCATAAATGGACCTACACAATGGCCTATGAAACTGACCATTCTGTCCGATGTATGGTTTTAGAACAAGACGCGCTACCAGAATCATTCGCTCCCATCTCCTAAACATCTCCAATCAGGATGAAGAAATTCCGAACCAAGTTGAAAATGCATAAGAGACGATTGGACGAACAATCTGGCGATATACTAAAAGACGCACTTTTTTATCAAGACCTCCTCTACGCTCTAAAACACTCTGATATGACGATTATTTTCTCTTGGCCTTTTCGAGAATGTCATCAACATGGCGATAAAATTCAAAGTTTAAATGGAAGGTGACGCCAAGGTATTTCATTCTGTCCGATATCCCAATCACGTCCGGTCCTATCTTTAAACATGGTATGTAGGACCTACAATTCGGGTATATGTACTTACGCCTTCTCTTGAACATCATGGCTACACATTTTTGTATGTTCGATTCAAAGCCCCACTTTGAAAAGTAGTCTGTCAATACAGTTAAGTATTGATTCATTCGTTGCACTGGCTCCCGTAGAGGAAGCATATTGTCAGCGTACAGCAACACGAGATCCCTTTCAGGAGATTGTAGTATATCTGATATGAAGATATTGTATAAAACAGGTCCAAGCAATGAGCCCTATGGCACTTCCGCGGAAATCAATCCGTTCGTGATAAACAGCGTCCCCAACACGAATGTTGAATTTTTCCAACACGACATGACGCGAACACGAATGCCAAGATGTCCAACACGTACGAAACACGCACGCGAAATTTTTTCAAAACACGAAACTGCACAACACGCAGAAAATCAAATTGAATAGCAAAAAAAGCATTTTTTTATATTCAAATAGATGCATATTTTTGTTTAATTTCAGAACTTTAGGCTTAAGAGACCCCTACACTATCAACAAATTTTATGGTTTTACGTGTTTGACTATACAAAATATTAAAATTTTTCTTTACTGGAAATTCTTGCATGCATATTTTAACACCAAAAATCGTTTCGTGTTTATCGTGTCAATTTTGCTCAACACGATACGACCCGAACATGCACGAAATCGGATTTTCTGTCACGAACACTTCGTATTGAGTCGTGCGTGTTCGTGTCACGAAAAAAATACGACACGCGCCCATTTCTAGTTCAGATTCCTGGCAACATAGTCAGTGAGGAACATCAGTGCGTGTGCTTTCGAAAGTCCGCTTCTAAAACCAAATTGAAAATCTTTGAAAATGTCTTTGTCAATTATCACGTCATTAATTGCTGCCAGGAGAAAGTATTCCAATAGCTTTCCAAAAGCCGATAGCAAAGAAATCGGTCTATAGCCTCCACTATCACTCGAATTCGGTTTCGGTTTCAATATGTGAACCACAAGGGCTACACGCCATACTCTAGGAAAATATCCAATATTTAGACAATGGTTAAATACTATGGATAAAAACCTCCATGCTACATTATCTATCTGTCTTCCTTAATACAAAATCAGGTGTACCATCCACCCCTGAAGATCTCTTGTTTGGCCTGTGTTTTAAAGCATTGCCAATAGATACCACATAGATGAAACCAAATCTGTCAGTATGTGTACTAAAGTCAATAATTCTCTCGTCAGCCTTTAAGGTTCTTCCAAAAGATGTCAAAGGCGGTGTTGTATCTGAAGGCGAGACTACATCCCGTACCCTCATACCAAATGAATCCATACGATTATTTACTCCAGACTGATTCATCTGGAATAAGCTTTGAGATAAGAGATTCGCCATACCGATATTATCAGTAATTTTTGTACCACTAGCATCAACTAAACTGTGAATTAATGGACACACGTGTAGGCCCGCCGCCATCTTTATATGCCTAAAAGTACGATTATTTAGTGTGATATTTCGCAAAAAATCTGTCCAATACTCGTGTTCAAAGTTGGCTATGGCACCTTGTATAATTCTGTCCAAGTTCCAAAAGTCCGCCTTTAAAATGTTGCGTCTGCCTGTGTCCTGGGTCATTTTTTCTGTAGAATAAAGTTTATTATATGCAATGGAAGTTTTAACAGGCCCCTACCTCCAATGGACACCTTAGGCGTAGAATGATCAATAGCATCCTGAAAGGCTTCTTCCATCCAGCTTTGTTGATAATCTGTTTGTAAATCTACGTCTGTTCATTCGTTCATAGTCATACCTTGTAGATCGTTCCCTTGTTAAGCAAGTATTCGTTAAGAAAACAAATTCCACTGCCCTATGATCTGATTCGTAGTCCAGCGTCCTAAGTTGTTCTGAATTAGTTGCAATAATGTCTACAGATGTCAGGAAAAAGTCAATGTAGGATGATGCACCTGTATTGATCCTAGTTGGTCCTATATTTTTTCGCACCTCTAAGTCTGGGCTCGAAAGTAAAAATTATCGAACGTTACGTCCACTTATATTAGTATAGGGGTGACCCCAGTAGGGATGCCTTGCATTGAGATCAGCGCCAATTACTACACTATAGTTGCGTACCAGTATCTGTATTGAGTCAAAGTTAGTTGCAGTAAAAACATTACTTGGCTTCAGATACATTGAGTTCACAACCAAATCAGCAGCATTCAATCTTCGAATGCGAACAGCCGTATTTTCAATCAAACCAGTGTCAATTATAACCTCTTCACATTGCAAGGCATCCCTAAGGAGGACAGCTGTGCCTCCTCCACGCTCGCCTTGTCAGTCACGTCTAAATATTTTATATCCAGTCATGTCAAGTTTATCGCGAGAACTCAAATGGTGCTCAGCCACTTGTAGTATGTCCGGTTTATGTCTAGTCAAAAATAAACTCAAATAATGAGACTATTGAATTGGTATTTATAAAAACTGTTTTAATAGAATTAGCCATCGTGTTTTAATGTGAAAGAATCGTCGACAGCCATTGTCCATAACGTCATATTTCATTGGCCATAGCAGATCCCAATGAAATTTCAGATTGAACTAAATTCTCGGGCACATGTCTGAAAATCTCAGACGAAGGTACATGCACACTCCTAGCAAAAGCATAAAAAATTTCTCACATTTAAGGAAATGTTTACGGACTTAAAGAAAATATTTATTAAAAATAGGAAAAAGGTTTATAAAGTTAGGGAAATTGTATTGAAATTGCTTACTCCTGATTAGTTCATAAGATTTTACGTACTTGTTTCCCAACAATGTGTGTTTCTGCAGCACGATTCATCCATTTCGAACATTTTGTCTGGAAAATCAGAGCTACCATATGAAATACGTGTATAAACGATTCGTATTAATTTTACAAGTGGCAGAAAGTGAAAAATGTTGAATCTATTAAACGGCTCTTTAGAACTACCGGCTCTACTGTGAGTAAATGGTATTGACTAAAATAAGTTTTAACAATCTCTTTTTTAGCTTTAAATCATATTTTCTTTATATATGCAGAAGAACAACAACTGAAAATTTGTGGTTGGCAGTATTCAGTTACCAGCTGTTAGTCCTAATTTACACTATGCAAGTCTTATTGCTAAGCTGATTAGTTTGTTAGGAAAGAGAGACGAGTGGGGGAAAACGTTACTGTTGTTCCCCTCGTCCCTCTCTCCGTCAAACTAATCAGCTTAGCAATAAGACTTGCATAGTGTAAATATGGACTTAGTTGACAGTTGCCATCCGTAATACCATTTCGACAACGCAACTAAATTTCGGTTGCCATCCATAATCGAGCCATAAATATTTTTTTCAATCACAATAAATTCCCAAACCGGACAAAACTACCGCGATGGTGAGTGCCCGGTGTAGTTGAAAAACACGACTGCACGCCCACAGTATGTAGCCAAATAGATTTTAGATTTTTTATAGACCTAAAAAGTGTATCGGATGCCTTAAATGAGCTCCTAAAACACAGCTTAAACTTTAAAAAAAACAAATTATTAAAATTTATTTGTATGAAAAAAGTAATTCCGTATTTTTTATTCAGTAATGACTAAGTATGTACGTTAAGTAAACAAACATTGTTATACATAAATAGCGTAAAACAAAATTAATTTTCAACAATAAAGTTAAAACAAAACAAAAATTATTTAACGATACATCATAACATCTGTACTTTGGTACATGCACATGTATGCATCGCAAAACAAGCGCTTGGCATGCTCGGGCAACATTTTATCATTGGAAGAGGTTTCATTAACGATCCGTGCCCCATCATCTGACAGCCATTGGGGCAAATCAGGTACTGGAATCATTTCTGGAATATTGTAACCATTTTGTTCACCTAAAATCAATAATAATAATAATAATAAAGTTTATAAAATATATTTTTGATGAATACTGAAAATATACCTTTTCGATCTGCCATAGAATCAAAGAAACACCAGGGTGCATCGGGACCAGAACCGGATTTTACGAACGTTACATAATGCGATGTTTCAATACAAACGACAGCAAAAAGTTCCATATACAAACGTGGAACGGTTGTGTGTTCAGCCATCACACGGAAATCTTGCGGCACAGACAAATTGCGGTGTTTATGATTTGCTCTAGGCAAATTTATGAAAAATAAGAAGAATAATGAAACATTAAGTAAAGGATTGTTTTTTTTTGCATCGGCCATTTATTATTTACTAAAAATTAAAACAAGTTCTACTCCTAAAGGGCGTCACTTAGCCTCGTTTCATGGCCACTTCAATAGTATTTCACATGCTTTAATGTCCAGCGGCTCATTGTTTGTTCCCACCCATACATGTTTGCGTATGCGCCTTTTGTGCAGAGCTGTCATCATCGGACGTAACTGTGCTGAAGCAAGGCGATGGAAACATGTTTACCTAGCATCAGTATATTTCCCTAAGATGCACCGACACTACCACCTAGATCTGAACAGAGAAGCCGAACAAAAAGGAAAGGAAGTACTAATGGGCTGCGATGCCAATTCTCATCACAGTACATGGGGAAGGCCTCATTGAATTTTTTTGTAATACTAACGACCTGATTACAATTAACAAGGGCAATAAACCAACTTTTGTTAATAGGCCTTATCGTGGTTGGCGTATTTCGGCTTCGACTACGACATTTTGGTTCTAGATTGAAGAAAAAATGTTGCCATGTTCCTTAATCTATTACAAAAACGTTGCAATCAAAGTCGAAATACGCCAACCACGATAAGGGGGAATATCATTAGGGAGGAGGTATTAGATATTACTGTATGTACGGAAAACATTATTGACATTATCCAAGATTGGAGTTTCAAATAAACATTCCTTTTCTGGTCATCGTTATATCATGTTTAAACTGGCTCGGCCACAGACGAACCCAATTAGTTTCAGAAACAAAGCAAAAACCGACTGGGAAAGGTTCGGCAACTGTGGTTAAATCTTTCGAAGATAGTTGTCCTCTTCGGGAAAGGAAATCCGCCTATAAGAAGCCCTGGATGACAGGAGAAATTCGCTCCATAGAGAAGGATGTCCGTAGGCTATGTAACAAAACTAGACGTAAAAAATTTAGTATATACTGGGATAATTATCGCAAGGGTCTCAAGGAATACAATAAATTAATTCGGACACCAAAACGCAACTCCTGGAAGCTTTTCTGCGAACAGGTTCATAGTGTGAACGAAGTAGAGATGGGCGCGTGTTGAATTTTTCCAACACGACACGAACACGAATGCCAAGATGTCCAACACGTACGAAGCACGCACGCGAAATTTTTTCAAAACACGAAACTGTACAACACGCACGAAGTCAAATTGAATAGCACCCCTTCTTTGGGTAACCACTATACACAGCCTGCTAAGGGACCTGGCTAATGCGGGTTATGAACCTGTCATTTAAGTGATATTGTACATCGTACCTAATGGCAAAGTACAAGCATTAGGTATGGTTGAAAAGAGGAGCCATTTCTCGTGTGTGGGGACATACACATAAGCCAGTATAGGTCTGTTGTGCGCTCTCATGTGAATCAAAAATTAACCCCATCTTTAAAGGAACTCAGTATCGTTCACGTAGTCCCTCAAACTTTCCAGTCAATAACTCTAAGGTGGGTAATGTCCGGTAAGGTTTCAACCCCAAAATAACGGGATCTCCGCTGGGCGAAAGCTGGACAATGGTAAAGGAAGTGCTGTATTGTCTCGATGTCCTCCCTACAAGCCCTGCATTCATTGTCATTTATGGCTCCAATCCGCTGCAAATGCCCTCCTTGTAAATTAGAGTGCCCCGTTAAGACGTCGGTCAACAAGAATTATATAATGAAATAAAAGTTATAAAAATCGTTAATAAAAGTTATCGAAATCGTATCTGTGTTTCATTTAACTTTACTTTTGAAATCGAAAAATGGATAACCAGGACATTGGATTTTGAAAGAAAAATCCTCTGTAAAATGCATGAAGCTATTGTCTCTTCATAGTAACGTCATCGTATGAACCAGCAGTTGTATTAACCACATTCCGGTATATATGTTGATTAGGTCATGAGACTGGATGAAAAGGTTCCTGCGAGGAATGTTTTCATAGCACACCTGATAGATGGCTGCCCAAAAAGAGGCAGGAACTTCAATGGAAGGACCACTCATTATTTTTTTAAGAGAAGTAACACTCAGGCAATGAATGCCTACTACTACTACTACTACTACTACTACTAGGCGTTACCTTCTTTAGGAAAGAAATACTTACAGATGGTGAAGGAAGAGATAGATGAAAGCTTCATTCTTTTACAACGCTGCATTTTGTACGTTTATTAATTTTAAGGTAGTGTTGCAGCGCCTCTGATGTCAATGAGGCGCATTAAATTTTCGAAGCTGTGTTTAGTAGCCATTTTATTGCTTATTTTACTTTGTCGATGATTCTGCTACACAACATCGACGAAAGAGGGCGCTCTAATCTTATTGGATCCAAGTGAGCTGGATTTAATTAGATTTAATTTTTCACCAGCAACCTGCTAACGTACCCTACTATCCGCTGAAGTCGGTATAGTTCAGTGGCCAGTGATTATACCTTCATCACTTGAACTTTCCTACAACAACTACCACGAAAGGACGCCAATGCATATTATTAATGTTATTTAATGACTTTGTCGGTTATCGGGCTCGAACCCAGGGAATAGGGAACGATGCAAGCAAATAATTCGTGATCTTTTTTATCCCTCATGTCATTGCAAATCATTTGGGGAAAATTTGTTTCAACAAGATGGCTCGCCATTCCATACAGCGGGTTAAATCATCACTTTGTTGAGCCAAACGTTTGGTGACAGAGTTATCTCAAGAAATATACCTGTGAATTAGGTACCTCGTTCGTGTGGTTCGACACCCTTGGGACCTTTTTGTAGGGACACGTCAAATCTCTGGTCTATGCTGATAAGACAAAATGCCGTTCATAAGGTGCAGTCACGGAAGCCGTATGCCAGAAATTATTTTTAAGCTTAAAGGCCTTATTCCGAAAAAAATAATTTTGGTTTACAAAACGTTTAATAAACAAATTTCCATATAAAATTTGTTTTGTAAACCAATATTATTTTTTTTTTTTAATACGGCAGTAAGTTTACTGAATTTTTTGAACTAATAAAGCCGAAATTTTGGTCACTTGATGGAATTTTTTTAAGATATATGCCTCTAAAAAACACCCCTACATTCTGGGTCAATGAAAGCGTTGTCTCTATGAGGAACATGAAGTTAATCCAACAATATCCTTAGCAATGGCTTTTGTCGGAATCCGGACTGCCTCAGTTCCACACACCGTACTGTTCTTGAGGTCTTGATAAAAGTTCCAAAACCTCATGGGAATGTAGGGTATTTATTGCTTCTCTGCTCATCACCAAAAACGTTTTTGTCATTCTGTTACGAATGACTGGACGTAGAGTACTTACCCAGAAAAATATCCCTTTGAAAATTTGCAGCATAAAGAGCCGTGTCTTTATCATCATGATTATCATCTTTGTGTTCCCTCGAGTATAGGTCCCCGTCAACAATTATTGCATGAAAATCCCACGTTTGGTGTAGTTCCACATTGCATCCCAGTGAAAAAAAATTGGAAGTAATTATTGAGCACTGGAGTAT
This sequence comes from Nowickia ferox, assembly GCA_936439885.1. Taxonomy (NCBI): domain Eukaryota; kingdom Metazoa; phylum Arthropoda; class Insecta; order Diptera; family Tachinidae; genus Nowickia; species Nowickia ferox. Next base: position 29,053,437 of record OW387026.1, read on the forward strand.
TATCCACACCACTGGAAGCTTGCCAAGGTCAAAATTATTCCAAAGTCGGGCAAAGATCTTACCAAGGCTGAGTCATACAGGCCAATAAGTTTACTGGCAACAATGTCAAAGCTCTTCGAAAAGCTGCTCATGATAAAATTGACCCCAATTCTAACTGATAATGCGTGCATACCGGATCATCAATTTGGTTTTAGAAGTCAGCATAGCACCATTGAACAAACTCATAGATTGGTCCAAGTTGTAAGAAGAACATTTGAAGAAAAGAAATATTGTTCTGCCCTCTTTATTGAGGTTTCTCAGGCATTTGATAAAGTGTGGCATGAAGGCCTAATTTTAAAATTGAAGATATATCTACCAATAAACATTCTTAATCTTTTACAAAGTTATATTCTTGCCCGCAAGTTCACTGTTGTGGAAGGAGACTCATGAGTGTGCCCGAATTTATATCATCCGGTGTGCCACAGGGGAGTATACTGGGACCAGTTTTGTATTTGATTTATACTTGTGATATGCCTGTGAGCAGTAACATCCACACATCTACATTTGCCGATGATACAGCTTGCCTTAGTATGCACGAAAACTCTCACGAAGCATCTCGATATCTTCAGGAACATATTACCCAGCTGGAACTATGGCTAAACTTATGGAGAATTAAAGTTAACGAACAAAAGTGTGTTCAGCTAACATTTACCCTGCGAAGAGATACTTGTTCCCCCATTAGAATCAATAATCAAATTGTTCCTCAACATTCACATGTGAAATACCTTGGTATACACCTTGACCGGCGGCTTACATGGAAACACCATATTGACTCAAAGCTAACACAAATGAAACTTAAATTAACTCAGATACATTGGCTGATTGGTAGAAATTCAACACTCAGTCTAGATTGTAAACTTTTAATATACAAGTCGCTTTTGAAACCCATATGTTGCTACGGAATACAGCTATGGGGCACTTCTTCAGCTTCCAATATAGAGAGAATCCAACGAAGGCAAAACAAGATTTTAAGACTAATAACATCGGCTCCATGGTACATCAAAAATTCAAATTTACATCGTGATTTAAATATGCCACTAGTGACTGAAAAAATACGCAGGCAAATACTTAACAAAACTCGAGTCTCATCCTAATCCCCTTGCTCGTAACATCTCAAATTTTACTGGACACATCCGCTTAAAAAAGTGTCACACTATGGCTCTCAACACTCCAGATGAAACAGCTTGAAAATATTTTTGGGCTTAATATGATATTTATGTATGGGTGTTTTTTATTGAGGTATAGAACTTTAAGTTGGCATCAATTTTTTAACTGGCGGCCATTTTGTCAGCTGTCAAGTGATTAATATTTAGTTTGGATTGCCATTTCATCATGAACAGGTTGACAAAAGAACAACGCTTGCAAATCGTGCAAAATTTATTTCGAAAATAATGGTTCAGTTCGCGAAGTTTACCGCAAGCTCCGTCCATTTTATGGTCGACATAATCGTCCATCAGAGCAATTAATTCGGTTAACCATGAATCGTTTTCGCACTACGTTTACTCTATGTGATAATACGCATCCGCTGAAGTCGCTCGTCTACGCCAACAAACCAGAAACGTTAGGGGACTTGGAAGCCAACATTCGTGGCGTTATTGCCAACATACGGCCCCATATGCTCGAAAAAGTGGTTGAAAATTGGACCTGTAGAATTGGCTTTATTCGAGCCAGCCGCGGCGGCCACATGCCCGAAATCATATTTAAACGTTAATGGCATAAAATTATCCTTCCAATAAAGCCAAATTGATGGACATTAAAACGATTTTCTTGTGTTTTATTTCAATTCGAAGTTCTATACCTCTAAAAAACACCCTGTATTATTGATTGCTATCACTAATTTTATGCCTGACACTGGTTGGGCCTAATTATTATATCTAGATTTAAGATTTGAATACTTATTGTTAGTTCATTTTTTGACGATACAATAAATAAATATAAGCATGAAAAAAAAATTATTGAGGAAGTACTTTTTCTCTACTTGCATAATATCAAAAAGTGTGTATTTTGCAGAGTGATTATCAACAAAACACAGGTAATTAATTAGCAGGGCGAGTTTTTTGTGGCACGACAAATGGTTAAAAAAATGGCAAATAACTCTGACATATAAAAATTTCTGCGAGGTTGCAAAGAAAGTATTTTATGGCGAGGTGGACTAAGAATGGCTTTTTATATCAATAACTGCAGAAATGGCAAAAATGGCACATGGCCAATTCCACAGAATGTCACGTACGATGTCACGTACGTTGACCAATCAATTAAGCTTGTATTTCAAATCAATACGGTTAGACTTTTCCTTATATTTTACCAAAGGTAGAGCTACACTGAACCAAAAAAGCATTCTTAAAACAAGAATCTTGCGTTTTTGTTTTAAAAATGCTGCATTTTTAAAAATCATTTTTAAAAATGTGCGCTTTCATTTTAAAAATTTCAAAAACTATAATGTTTTCTTATTAAAATAAAAATTATAATTTTTGAAATCACAATAAAAAAGTAAATATATTTTTAAACATTCTAAAAACAAAAATACTTTATTATTATATCAATAATTTTAATTTTTTTAAATAAAAGTATTATATTTTCCCCGAGTAACATTTTATATTTGTGTCGTGTTGAAAAAAAGAGAATTAATCTGTTATTATGACCAAGTGTATACTAATGTCCATTATCCTGTATGATCCTTGAGCACAAAATCTTAAAATTATTACGAAATTTTAAAAAAAAGGGTGTTCATAATAGCGAAATTTTTTGTTAAATGCACGTCATGAAGCAAATGAAAATTCATTCGATTAGCGCTTTGGACTACAGTCGAAGACCGAAAATTTTTTCATAATAATAGCATTTTGATTCCAAACAAAATTAACATTCTTAATTTTAATACGAACCATCCGTAATTTGAAAATTCTCTTTTATTAATTTAAAACGTTTCATTCTTAATTTAAGAAGTCTGTCTCCATTATTAATTCAAAACATTTCATTTTTTGTATAAAAATAATTAGTTTTAAAATAAAAATGCTTCATTATTAAGTCAAGAATATTTCATTCTTAATTCAAAAACATAAGTTCTTAATTTGAGTATGATCAACTTTATATCAAGGTTGTTGTTTCTTAAAACAAAAATAATAATTCTTCATTCCAAAATAGTTTTAATTTTTAAGCAAAGAATGAAAATTTTTAAAATAACAGAAAACAAACTTAGTTCTATTTCATAAAGGTTTCGTTTTTAAAATCAAAATGTTTCTTCTTGATTTTAAAACTTTATTTTTTGGATGTACTTACGCTCCTCAAAAGTACATAAAGAAATAAAGAAAAATTTAAATTTCCTCTGAAATACAAGCTTAAAACGTTGACTAATCATACGTGAAATCGTTCGTGACATTCTATGGAATTGCCCATATGCCACAAAAAACTTGCCCTGTTAATTAGCAAGTAGTGCCCTAATTTTTTTGGACAAATTAAATCGATACCGCGTTTGCAAAAAGGAAAAACCTGTATTAAATAATTATTTTTCGGCTATATTTGGCCTTTGCGTGGGTGAAGGTGGGCTTTTTCTAACTCTGTAAAAGCAATGAAAAATTAGTTTCAAAAATAAGTTAAAAACTTATTAAAAAGACCTTACAAAAAATCAGATTTACTTAACATAATGAAAATGAACTTTGCATTAACTGAATAGAATAGACATCAAAATGTGAACTTCTTCCAATGACAACAGATTTTCACTACTTCCGGGTCACAATTTCGGCATTTTCTTAACTTCCTTGGAAGCTTTTTTTTAACTGGGGTATAGGTCAACATTTTAAACGATTTATCGGGTATGTTCTGCATTCCACGTGAAATTAAAACGTGCAGAATTGCCATAGAATTGTTTTTGGAAATGGGAATTTATAGCAACAATGCTATGGCAATTCCGAACACCATATTTTTTTTAGTTGTTTCTATAAAAAATTTTAAAACAAGTTGCCTGTTTGAAATGTGTAAAGTACACCTTTAGCCGACTAAATTTTATTTAAAAAAAAAACTCCTATACCGGCCGATCTTTGTTATTCAAAAAAAAAAGTTATAAAATAAAATTTACCTCTTCGCATGCATGTGCACAGTTTCCAGACATTTTTCACAAAACGAAGTACTCTCTAACCCAATACCATTTTGTAGAATGCCAAAGCAATCGCGACATTCAAATTCGGCCAATTTACCGCAAACCGAACATTGGCGTGGAGCTATATAAAAAAAGAAGAAAACTTAACACCTTCAAAGTAAAGGTTTTTCAACTTTCGAGAACCTACAATCATCGATTATGTCCGTAACATCTAATACTTGCGACGGTAAAATGCGAGGATACACTTTGTAGGTTTTACCAAATCGAGGCATTTGTATTATAAGACACGATGGCACTTCCTTCAGTTTGATGTCAGATGTGTAAAAACTTTGTTCAAATAACTGCTGAACACTGGGAAATGACAAGCGTTCATCTTTGTCCACAAATAATTGGTAATAGTAGGCATCTTGGCCAGAGTTTAGCTGGAATATGTGTACATATAAGTTAATAAGTTTCTAGGATGTTTTATTATTATTTTTTACCTTAAGAAATGGTTCGGCTTTCATTATTTGCGATAATAAGCAATTCAAAAATTCTTCAGGATCTTTTTCTTCGCTTGTTAAGCCACTAACAGAACTGAGTTTATCCAATAGTTGACGCAATTTCATGACACGATCTGCGCGAACGAACATATTCTTACGCAAAGGATTTACGATTTCTTCGCGCAAAACAGTTTGCACTTCAGTGTAGTGCTGAATGTCCTAAAAATTTAATACAATTATTTATTGAATTATATATTTTTAATGTGTATGTGCGGCTTACATTTTTTTCCGGCGGTCGATATAGAATTGCATCAAATACCGGTGTAAAAGCAAACATTGAAAATAGTGTCACGTCCAAATAACATGAATTATGATGACCCTGTATGCCTTTAAATTTACCACACACCAATTCCAAATTATTAAGATTGGAACATTCTAAAAAGTAAGCGATATACAAAGAGATTGTAGTCAATAATGTAATTGCAATTGCAGGAAAAAACCATTACAATCGTGTGTAATTTATAATTGAAATATTTTCAGTTACAATCATAACTTTATTACAATTACAATTATATTTTGTAATTGTAATTAAAATTTTTTCAATTCCAATTATAGTTTTGTAATTCTAATTGGAAAAAATCTCAATTACAATCACATGTAATTGTAATTGAAAAAAAATGTAATTGAAAAAAAAATAATTAAAATTGCCCAGGTCTGAATTAAATCAAACAAAAAACAATAAGATTGAGATCTTAACTCTTAACTGAAATGATTCGAAATGTTTTTTTCCCTATAATGAAAAAAATTCACCTTTTTATAGGGCATTTTCGACACTGTCACCTTCAATGCGAATTTTTTAGAATATAACATATAATCCTTTCAGAGAGCAAAAACACAATGGCACATTTTTATATAGAAAAGAAATCACCACGAGCTGTGTTTTACTAATGACTTTATTTCGCAGATTCATTACCACTGGGCACTAACACAGTATCGAATTCGTGGTTTTATATCTTAATTTGTTTTGTAGTCAAAGCGCTAATTACTTCTGCCTGTAAAACCCTCTTTTACTTACATACGAGATAAATAACGTTGATTAGTTAATTTGTAACATTTATGCCGCACTGTGTTTAAAAACAGAATTTTGTGAAATTTACGATCACAACTTTTGTTACTGTTATATAAGAAAAGTAAAATTTGAGTTTCTTGATACCTAAGAGATTCATTGTACTATAAATATGTATGAATATCTTCAAAGCTCATTTTGGTACAAGTATTCACACTTACTTATCGGTGCCACTGCTCCTGGCACAATTGGACATTCCATATGGCCAAAAGTTTGCTGGTCATCATGAAAGCCATTTGAAGTTTTTGCTTTATTATCGTTTGACTCACACGCGCTACCTCCCATCGCGCCACCTTCTGCACCAAAAAATCGCCTGTCAATGGAGCACTGATCGCTAGTAACAAAAATTCCACGACCATTTGGACACTTAAATAATCTAGAGACAAAAGGAAATATTTAATGAAATATTTTATAGTCGATAACAATACGAATTGAACTTACGAAATGCCATGATAGCCACCATCTGTTGTTAACAGTTGCTTGTCGATGCAATCGTCTTCCAGTTCCACACCAATTAAGATATTCTTTTGGCCAGGTGGTGTGCCAATCCAACGAATAACTCCATAAAAATGTTCATTAGATTCTGGTGGACTCACTTCGACCAAAGAGCCCATGCCCAAATCGGTATTGGGCACCTCTTGCAAGGAAAATAGCTGCATTAATTCACTGTCCAAAACAGCGGGCAACAATTCAGCTGCATCTGTATCAATTTGATTAGAATTTGTATTAGCATACAATGCTTCTTGTTGTGTAGCATCTTTATTGTTATAGTTTTCTTTTACAACTTTGCTGTTATGAGACTCTGTAGAAGTGAACGGGATCGAATGGGAAGGTTATAAAAATAAAAAGTAATAAAAATGTGAATTAGGGGAATGCATCAAATTGCAAGGCGATGGGTAAGAAACAAATAAGTGTTATGTGTATATAACCTGACATGTATGAGCCATATCTAATGGGACTGCCCACTGGCGATGTAGTGAAAAATTCTAAAACAGTCAAAGGTATATTATGGTACAATGAAGATTCACTAGGTGAACGTTCTATTTCCATTTTTTTAATTTTTCCCTTTCTTTTTTTGCTTTTAAGTTAAAACTAAAAAATTTAGGTGAAATTCACTGCAATTTAAAAACACAACTAATGACAAATGTCATTAGAAGCAAATAAATAGGAGAAAAGATATTGCAATTATAGGAGAGTTGAGTGAACAAATATAAAAAAACAAATAACAAAACAAAAATAAGCTTTTAGTTCTTTTGCATTTTTAAATTGAAATTTTAAATATTTGGAGGCTGTTTTCATAAAATAGTTTTATTTTTTTAATAAAAATTATAATTTCAATTATGTTTTTTGCTTTATTTTCAAAATTATTTTTAATTTTATTTACAAAACTTTCAAAATACACATAAACATCACTTGTAGTTTTGTTATTTCAAAATTTCTAAAAATAGTTGATTACTCTTCCGTTTTATTTTTATTTTTTTTCTTTTATCTCAATTCAATTATCTGTTGTTGGACGTAATATGTTAAACACACCTCTGCCGCAATTGTTACAGAATTGTTGTGTTCAGTGTCTGCCACATTTTGGTGTTTGAAAGTATTTCAAATATTTTGTTTAAAAATAGAATTAACATTATAACAAAATTAAATAAAATTAAAGCAAATTTAATTTCTTTAAAGAAGTGCATTGAAAAAATTACAAAATGAACACAAACAAATAAACAAGAAAACAAACTTTCTATGTGAAAGAAAAAAACTATCAAAATGTGGCGAAAGTTAAAAAAAAATTGTGAGTTTCTAAATTGGGGCAACTTTCATTTTACTTTAGCTCATAAAATAACTTAAATTTAATTTCTATCAAAAAACGGCCATTTGACTTATAAATTTTGTCACTCATATGCAATTTTGCATGTCTGGAAACATTCTCCATTTCCAGACTACTTCTACCAACAATGTTAAAAATATAAAAAATTATCATGAGCTAATGCCGCTTTTTAACTTTTGTTCGACTCTTTTCCATTTTCGTTCCGTAATTATGGAGTTCAAAACTTATGTTTTTAATTTGTCACAACTCGCAAAATATAAAACGGGCATACAAAACATGAGTATAATTTTAAAACACCGTCCTACTGGTATATAAAATATTCGAATCTGCGCATTTTAAAATATGTATTTTCAATCTGAATTTTTATGTAAAAACACGCTTATCTCCAAAAAAAAAATCAACCAACATGATTGTGATTGATTACCCAGGCAAAAAAAAAACAATTAAACTTATTCAATATTACATACTATTAATATCCATTCAATTAATTGTTTAAAGATTTAAAACCATCACTCTGCCCAACGATAGCGCAAGAAAATCTAACCGAACGAAAGCCGGTCACTCTAATTCGAGTCAATTTTGGTTCAATGCACTTACGCGTGACAGTTGATATTTCTTACGTGGCAATGAATCAAAACATTGCCAGCTGGGAATTTTCATTATAATTACGTCGTTTTTTTTAAATTTTAAATAATACAATTTTAAAATAATACAATTTTTAAGCGCGCAATGTTTGTTATTTTCATAACACATGGTATGATTACATGTCGCATCTAATCAAGAAGAGGGGGTTTAATACCATCAAAATTTTTCAAATTTCACTTTTTGCAAGAAATCAACTAAGAACATCAATCAATATCTATCGACTGTAAAAATTTCAACGTATTCCGATTACTCACTCTTTCATCTCGAAAACCACATTTGAGACCATTTTTGTGACCACCTTCATATCACCAAGAAGGTATTATTTTGAGTTAATACAAAAGTGGACATAGAAATGTATCGTATATTTGCATAAAAATGGTATTTATTATTTTGATTTGAGCCTTTATTCAAGTTAAAAATAATCCAATTGTTTTATTTAAAATTTAGTTGCATTTTGAGTTGATACTTTTTCGTTGATAAAATTTGTTTTACTTTTCGTTAATTTTAATTATTCGGGGCTATCATAGAGTCCAAGTCGGTTTTGCTGATTGTCGGTTTTGTAAACCAATATTGGATTCATTTGTTGTTGTTTTCGAATGCAAACATGTTCGATGTTCGAATCAGATTTTTTTATGTTTTTGTTCATTTGTTTACGGCTTCTAATGTAAGTTTTTTCAATTGGTATGGTATTTAAAATTGTGTTTTTAATAAAAAAAAATTGTGTTTTTAATAAAAATCAAATTATATAAAAGAAATAATAAGAAGTGGTAATTGAATACCAAGTGGATACCAAGCTATGCAAATATTTACTGCTGCAAAAATCACTTCCTTGTCTTGAAATTTATTAGAAGTCGCTTAAACTCTAAATAGGCTGAAAGTTGGAATAAATCATGCAATATTGGAAACAAGCAATAAACTAAAAAATGATTAAACTCGCTAAAACTAGCAAAATATAACGAAAATTCGCAAAAGCTTGCAAATTTTAAATGATAAGCTCCGAAGTAAAAATTAATAAAAAGTAAGTCAATGTATTTTATTAAAAAAATATTTTACTTAATAAGTAAAGTAATAATTTGGGATTACTAGTGCGTTAAAAAATTTTAAACTTAAATTGTAACAATTCCCACAAAAAACACTAATTATTAACTTGACAGCACCCAGTCAAAAAAAAATACTTGTGTGGCAACACTCTATTCTTGAATAGCTGTTGTTGCTTTTTACATTTATTTTCTTTACATACTCTTACAACTACAATTTGAAGCTGAAAAAAGTCAGCCAATGTAGTAATGATAAAGTAAGAAAATAAAAAACATGTTGATTATTGAGTTCTTGTTTCATCTTTGTTATTTGTTGAGCTTCTCATTTGCTTAAATGAAAGTTTAACATATTAACTATAGTTGTTCTAAGAAATTTTTGGGTAAAGGTTCCCTGATGATCTGCATTAGCAACAGTGAAATGCGCATGGGATCCAGCTAAACCCCTCAATAATCAATTTCAATGTATTTTTATTAAAAAAAATATTTTACTTAATAAGTAAAATAATAATTTGGGATTACTAGTGCGTTAAAAATTTTTAAACTTAAATTGTAACAATTCCCACAAAAAACACTAAGTCAAAAACTTTGAAAAAATTACACCTTTTGAAAAAATAACAGAAAATAATAAAAAATTCGGTACAAAACGTGAAAATGGCAAAAATTTGCAAAAACTTGCTAAATGCAGAATAATAAGAAAGTCTGATACGAAAACTGTTAAGAAGCAGAATACATGCAAAAACTCACTTTCATCGCGAAACAAACCTTAAAATTTATTAGAAATCTCAAAAAACGGTTAAAAATAAAATAAGTTCGGAAACAACGCGAAAAATTGCAATTTCGCAACAACAAAAATTTAAATGCATTGAAGAAATCACTTACACTGCAAAGAATAACAAAATCTTAGAAAATTAGATAAATCGCAAAAAAAAATTGCTAACATCGCAGAAATTGCAATGAACTGTTGGAAACTATTCTAGGGAGGGCTTTATATTTCCAGAGTGGGTGCAACTTTAAATGAACTCTAAATAAAGCTATTTTTATGCCTTCCCCTATTGAAGATAAAAACATAAAAAATATACTATTTTTGGCCAATTTATTAATTTGCTTGCACATTCCCTAAAAATCAAACTGTTGAAAACCCAAAATGAAAAATGGAGGTTTTAGCATTTTATTTCCAAAAAAAAAGGCAGCTATAAGCTGCTTGGTTTATTTCCAATAACAAAGCGATTACATTAGTTTCTATGACACCTAAAACCGACATTAGTTCGTGTTCGAACAAAAAAAAACCGACAACATTGGACTTCATGGCACCAAAGTATTTTTTTTGTCGGTTTCAAATCCAATTACGATAAGATTGGTTTCTATCTTGAATATTAATGTTGAAATCATTTGTTTAAAAATTAAAAAAAAAAATATACACCTTTTTACAAATAAAAAAAATAAAGTTTTTAAAAGTGAAGGTAGCTACATTTAAAATTACGAGGTCGGTTCAAAAAGTATCGCCAAATTTTGAATTTTCGAGGGTTACGTATATTCGAATTTTGATTTTTTTGTGGCGTTATGTTGGTACTCATGTCTCTCACTTATGCCGACAATTTCGGCCATTTTGAATGTTCAGTTAATTGTTGACAGCTGCTTTGCTTGCACGTGTTTTGGCTCGTCTTCGATTTTTACCTTGGTTCGTGCGGCAGCTTCCATTGAGATTATTGAGCTTTGGTTTCCACGTCATAACCATAAACCCATGATTCGTCACCAGTTATGACCCTCTGGAGAAAATTTGGGTCACCGTGAACAGAGTCTAACAGCTCATTAGCAATGTTCATGCGATGCTTTTTGGTCGAAAATGAGCAATTTTGGTACGAATTTCGCGGCGACCCGTCTCATGCCCAAATCATTGATAAAAATCGAATGACACGAGCCAATCGATATGTCTAGGTCCTCAGCAACTTCTCTAATGGTGATTTGACGACTGGACAATACCATTTTCTTCACTTCATCAATTTTGTCGTCTGTTGTTGAAGTGCTCGGGCGTCCGGCACGCTCTTCGTCGTTCACATCTTTTCGGCCTTCTGGGAACATTTTGTATCACCGATAAACGTTGCTTCGGTCCAAGGTAGCTTCTCCGTATGCCACAGTCAACATTCGGAATGCATCCACGCACTTAATTTCGTTTTTCACACAAAAATTTGATACAGGTTCTTTGTTCCATTTTTTTAATAGGTAAAAATCGAAGACGAGCCAAAACGCGTGCAAGCAAAAAAGCTGTCAACAATTAACTGAACATTCAAAATGGCCGAAATTGTCGGCATAATTGAGAGCCATGAGTACCAACATAACGCCAAAAAAATCAAAATTCGAATATACGTAACCCGCGAAAATTAAAAATTCGCGATACGTTTTGAACAAACCTCGTATAAGGATTATGAAGTTTCCGGTAAAATCGTGCTACCGTATTAATTTAATATTTCCCCTCTGTTTACTGTTTGTTTGAAAATTTTATTCAAAAATTATTTCAAAATTGTTTTTATAAAGTCTTAGTTTACACTATGCAAGTCTTATTGCTAAGCTGATTAGTTTGTTAGAAGAGAGAGACGAGGGGAAAAGAAACGTTTTTGTTCCCCTCGTCTCTCTCTCTCTCTCTCTTATGCTTATGACGGACAGACGGACATCGCTTACTCGTCTTCCCTATTTATAAGACCCAGAATATATATGTGGCAATAAGGATAAAGTGCTTAAGTTATATTTTACTGTTTTCCAGGAAAGCACTTTTAAACGTTCAAGTAGATTTTCAAAAATTTATTTCTTTTACAGTTAAATTGGGAAATTCTCTGTTAACTTTAAGTAATTTGTTTAAGTTGAGATATACCAAAATATAACCTAAATTAAGCTATTATTCCAAATGAGATTAGAAGTCTAAAAAAGATAAGTCGCAAGTCATAGTGCTATAACTTTCTGAAAAAACACACAAATTTATTGAGATTTTGACCAGGGGTACTTTCGAACATGCAGATTACGAAAATACCATTAACAAAAAACCAGCTTATGTCGACTTGAGCACTTTTACCTTTTTGCCACAGATATATACTTTATGGGTTGCATATGAATATTCTGGAAATTACACACGGAAGGACTACCATTTTTGGTGAAGGGAATAAATATGTTTTTGAAAAAACGAAAGATTTTTATATGATAAAGTTTTAAAAAAAAGATTTTTTTTAACAAAATTATCTTCAATTTGAGGGGGTAACAAAATCTAGTTTTTCATGTGCATTCAAGATGAGCGGCTCTAACGCACACGTACATACTTTTAACTATTTTGTTTACTGCTGCCGTTAAATTAAGTTTATTTCGGCCGTTACGAAAGTTTTCTCTGTTATGCAATACATAATAATAATAATAATAATAATATACATATCTGTTGCAATAAGGAAAAAGTGCTTAAGTCATATTTTACTGTTTTGCAGTAGAGCATTTTTCAACTTTCAAGTCGATTTTCAGAAATTTATTTCTTTTACAGTTAAATTAAGAAATTCGGTATTCACTTAAATGTCTTTTAGAAAATTTCGTTCTACACACTATAAACAATACATTTGCTTTGAAATATACCAAAGTGTATAAACTAAATTAAGCAATTATTCTATATGAGATTATAAAACGGAAAAGCAAGTCATTGCGCTATACTCGTAACTTCCTGAAAAAGCGCACAAAATAGATGAAATAAACTAAAATAAATCAAATATGGAGAGTAGTAGGGGTACTACTAAAATAAATCCAATATGGAGATTACCTCAAAAACAGCTTACCTCGACTTAAACACTTTTTTCTTTTTGCCACAGAATGTACGAGTATATTAAAAAATTACAATGATTTAACAACTTACTTTGGAAATTTTTATTGTCGATATTCTTGTTAATCGATGGAATGGTTTCGTTTGTCTTTTTTGTGTTGTTATTGGCGCTAAAATTTGCGATCGAATTATTTGATTTATTGCGATTGATTTTAGTGGATGTACTGGTACTGGCGATCGTTGCGTTGCTGCCAGGCATGTTGTTGGATTTCTGTAATTTTTGTTTATTCAATATGGCAGCAGCATCACCGGCAGTTGCTGGCCAATCATCGCCTAATAAATCAGCTAAATCGACACCATTCGATCTTTCGCCAATTACAATAACCTTGGATTCATGGCTTGTCGACTCAGCGATGTCCTTGTTGTCTATGACCACAATTTCCGGCCCATTATCGGTACACATTGTAGAAGCCTTTGTTTGGTCTTTGTATTTATTATTTTTTAAAATACCGCTTTGCGGCTGAGTCTGGGTCTGTACCGTATTTGTGGTAGTGGCTCGACGTTCCAGAGTTTTTTCTCGATTTTCTATTGACTGGTTATATTCTTCAGATTCGATTGGAAACAAATGAGGACATGACTTTTTGGCGCGATCCATTTTCTTATTACTGTTGTTGTTGTTGTAGTTGTTGCTGTTGTTGTTATTGTTGTTTTTATTATTATTTATGCAATAGTTTGTAGTATCATCAGTATTATAGTAAAACTGTGCATTTGCCGTTTTACTTTTCTTGCCTTTTTTCTCTGCCTTTAACGATGAGGTGTTACTAGCGACACTTCCTGTTATAGAACTGCTTGGGCCAATTGTGGACTTCAATTTTTCTATTGCATCGGTTAATAAATTTCGTGGTGAAATATTTTTCTGGCATTCTTTGGTTATATCTGTTATATAATTTGCTGTAGCGAATATAGAAAGTCGAGGTTCACAATTCATGTACTTAGAAATGAATTCAACTTTATTTGCTTGAGGAGAAACTCCATTGGTTACATCCTGCAACAAAGAAGATGAAATTTTAAATGCAATATGTATATTTTGTGATGTTCTTTTGTAATTTTATCTTTAAAAATGGTAGACTGAGTTAGTTGAGTAACTTTATAGGGCATTTTCAACTGCACGAAATCTAGCAGATTTCAATTAAAATCTACAGGGTGGGCCAAAAGTTACCTTGGGGTTTAAAAGTTTAATAACTTTTTCATTTATTAATTTTTTTTTATTTTTTTCTCAGATTATATAATATATAAAATGGAAAATTTTTTACACTAAGTATGAAAAATAATGTCTCTTAAATTACCACTGTTTTCAGCTTCGCACTGATGGGCTCGTTTTAGAGCATTTTCCATAATATCTTCCAAAATTTCTGCAACAATGTTTGCCTTGAGTTCAAGGATTGTCTCTGGATTGTTCACATACACTCGCTACTTCAAATAACCCCAAAGAAAATAGTCGGGTGCTGTCAAAACTGGCGATCGCGCTGGGCCAAATTATTTCCGAATTTCTGGAAATTATTCGCTCTCCAAAAATTTGACTTAAAAGTGCCATTGTGTCTCGGGCAGTGCGGGCAGTGGCTCCGTCCTGCTGAAACCACATACGAGGTATCTTTTCAAGAGCAAGACGTAAAAAAATTTCTATCATAAACCGATACCGCTCTCCATTTACGGTTACAGCACTTCCATCTTCATTCTCGAAGAAGTAAGGCCCAATGATATTTTCAGATGTGATCCCACACCATATTGTACACCTAATGGGGTGCAATTGGCGTTTATGAATGGCTCTTGGATTTTCAGAACCCCAGAACCTACAGTTCTGCTTATTAACAAAGCCATTCAAATGAAAATGAGCTTCATCACTCATAATCATAATCGCCCATCAGTGCGAAGCTGAAAACGGTGGTCATTTAAGAGACATTATTTTTCATACTTAGTGTAAAAAAATTTTCCATTTTGTATATTATATAATCTGAAAGAAAAAATAAAAAAAAGTTAATAAACAAAAAAGTTATTAAACTTTTACACCCCTGGGTTTCTTTTGGCCCACCCTGTATATCGTTTACACCACGATTTTTACACTAAAAATGTTCTTAAACAACAAAAAAAAAACAACTGCAATGTAGCTAATTCACACATCTTTTTAAGTGCAATTGCATAATTTTTAGTACAAATTTGAAAAAAATAAAAAGAAGACACCCGGTTATAGCTATGCTGCTTAGCTATATAAAACAAACTTAATGTGTTAAATAACAGTGCAATAAAATTATATTATATGATGATGTCAAATTTGCCGCAAACATTTCAAAACGTTTCCAATTATTTCCCATTATTTTCTTTTCTAGCGGCGTGCGATAAAATTAATACATTGTTTGTGGCCGGCGGCAGCTGTTAGCCGGCTTACAGCCGACCTGCTGTGTTCTCTGGTTTGTGCTCATGTGCAAAAACAATACAAAAACAAATTGAGCAATCCTTCTCATTGTTTTTGTTTCACTCACTTCAAAGAACGAAATAAAACAAAATCAAACAATTTGTTTCGTTTATTTTCGTAATCTGCTTTTAAGTACAAGGAAATCAAAACAAAAATAAATTTATAACTGTAATAGTGTCGATTATTTTTGTTATGAAAATCACGTCATAACTCCTGTATCGCGCAATAAAGAGCAAATCTATAAAAACCCATAAGGTGGAGGTCCATAGCTCGCTTTTTGCGCGTTACGCTTTCTATGCATCTGTCAAAAAAGTAGAATCAATGTAATAATATGTGACAAGTTACATTGCAAAAAGCGCAGAACGCGTAGGCGCGTTCAAAGCACAAAGTAGGTCTACTTTCTACTTTTGTACGCGTTACAAGCACCATGAAAGAAAGTCAGCTGTTCTTGAATGCTAAAGATGTTAAATAATACTTTATTTCTTACGTTATCGATAAATATTATTTTGCTGTGGATAATTTTTTTCTTGTTTTCAATAAAAAAAAATTCTTAGTAAAAAAAAACTTGTTTAATAAAATATGTGAATATTTTCATTAATGCGATGTATTTTAATTAACTTTTCACCACACTTTTCTCAGTAACAAATTTTGCGTATTAGTTATCGATTACTTTTACGACTAAATCCACAAATTCTTTTAAAAACTCGATTTCACTCAATTTTTTCTTTATAAGTATTTATAAACAAACGCACACAGCTGATCAATACAAAAATAAAATGGCGCATGAAAAGCAGTGCATGTAACTCAACGCGAACAAAGTATAGAATGAAACAAGAGGATGAAACGCGTCTGAAGCAAAAACGCGCAAAAAGCGGGCTATGGACCTCTACCTATAGAGTTTATGGAAGAGAGATGAGAAGAAAAGGGAAGAGGACAGCCAATATATTTGCCTCTCTCGTCCATGACGTGTGTACGCAATGTGCTCTATTAAATAATTAAAAATTGTCATTGTTTGATCATAAAATTTTTTTAAAAACTAATAGAAATTGTGCAACTATCATAACTGGATGCCAAATCGTTGATCGTTTAATGCAAGACTCATTGGAATGATTGGAAAAGAACTAGCATATTATTAAATGTATCTTTCAATGTCGCCATTTTCTGCACACATACCTATGCACACATATTACGAAGTAGTGCTGTCTCACTCGTCCTTATACTAATTTATGCAGTTTGCTATCTAATGGCTGATATGTGGTTATTAAAACATAATCAAAGTAAATTTATATCAAGTATATGCAACTACTCAGGTGATTCATTTTTTTTTCGTTTCGTGGCAATGCATGAATGTCAAAAGTTGTTTACAATTTGCGTACGCCATTTTGTTTTGTTTTGCTTTGTTATACACAATTGGGTATACTGACAACGTGTGTGAAAAAGTTTAAATAAATTTTTACTTAAAAAATGTGTTACAAAACATTTAAAACTATTTATATTTAATTATTAAGGTACATATGTATCTTTTATTATACTTATTTCACATATTAAAGGTTTATCAATTAATAAATTTACTTTGGTTTTGTCTATCCATACATTTTCTTTTTGTTGTATGCAGATCTGGGACTATTGCATTAAATAAGCAAATGCATTGACCATTTTCCCACAATAAACTAAATCAATGCAAATGCAAATTTATTACATTAGCACTAATTTTAATAATATTAGTGCAATTTTTTTTTGCATTTTACTAAAATCCCTTCAAAGACATTCATCAACTAAACACGTTATGAATAGTATTATTGCATTATCAGTGAAACATATAGTGCAAAATACAACGTAAATGTGTACATACATAAAAACATACGTACATACATAAATATGTAACAGTCGTAAAGCAGCTCTGGGCGAGTCAACATCAAGCGTCGTTGGCAATTATCTCTTAAGTGCAACCAGGCCACTGTTGTTTATTGGCCTTCGAGAGTTTTGCGTCTCACTCGCACTGGTTGACTGATCTGCCACGGATAACCGTATATTCTTGCGGTTCTTTTGTGGAATTTCTTTAACAACCACGTTGCTACTTCCTATGTGAAGGCATAGGTCGTGTACAGTCAGTCACAAAGCCTTTTTAAAAAACTGTTAATAACATCTTGGGCATATGGTCTAGCTACCCCGCCCATATTTGTGCAACAATACTTTGCAAATTTACTTTGTAAAGTATTTCTTAAATAAATAAATAAATAAATATGTAAATTTTTTCCTATGTACATATCGTCATCTAAGAGGAAAAATCATATCACTACTTTTTTTATAATTTTTCGGGAGAAAGACAAAACTTGATGAAATTGTTCCAAGCGGTAGTATTTTTCGTTTCTAAAATCTCCATTTTTTAAGATATAACTTTACAATAAACGAAAACCTAAGTTCTGATCTTTTTTTTTCAATTGCACGGTTTTTCATATAAGCTCGAGATACAACGTACTTGAAGTATGAAACTTTTTAATTTTTTTTAAATTGGTTCTGTAATCTAGTTTGTATTTATATTGACAGTTTTTTTCGTTAATTTGTATGTACGTACTTATAAAAGTGCCCTCAATGAACCTTAGTGTATTTTATATTTTTTATTTGTGCTATTTCCTAAAAATGTTTTCACGTTTTATTAAATTTTACTGTGTACAATATGTGATAGTGCAATAATATTGCATCACTTCATGATGTGCTTAGTGGCAACACAAAATTAGTGTATTTTTTGTCATGCGATTAGCTGCTAATGCAATATTAATCCATTACTTTTAAGAGATTTTATTTAAGTGCAAAAAATAGTGCACTACAAGCATCAAATTTAAATTTGCACTAAAATTTTTGTTTTTTAATCAGTGCTTATGCAAAAGTAATGCAAGTTGCCCAGGTCTGGTTGTATCCATCTGTTTTTGACATTCATCCATTATTCTTACACAAACAAATCGCCTGTTGTTTTTGTACGTTCTTAGTTGTTGTAGACCTGCATTTACTTTATATAAATATGCTTTGAACATAATATACTATAAAAAAATTAAATAACAAAAAGGAAAAAAATTTCATTTGATTTATAAAAGTAGTGGTTGAACCAAGGCATATTGTTATCAGTACAATTAGTTAAAGATTACACATGCTCTGTTTAAACGCATAAACATTTATAAATCATTAAGTTGTTTTTTTTTCTTTCTTTCTTTTCATGCCATATAATGAAACCTATATGTGTTCATTACTCTCCTGTGGTAGGAACATCTCTAAGTCACAGGGTAGTATTTGCTGCCTCCTTTGTGCCAAATGGTTCCACGGAAGCTGTGTTGGGATTCATTCAGATCATTTAGCTACAATTTGCGAATCCTGCAAGCCAAATCGTGTTGATCCTGAATCGTACTCCCTTCGAGCAGAACTTCATAAAGGACTGGCGGATATCCAGACTAAATTTGATGTCATTCTGTCGGAGGTCAAAGATGAGCTTAACTCTAACCTAACTGAGCTTAAAAATGATATGAATAATGTTTTTTCCACTAACAAGGTGGATGAGCAACTTGATATCTTGTACCGTTTACTTTATTCTATTCATAATGAATTGCCTACAAAGAAATTTAAAACGATTAAGAACAACAACTTTTGTAGTCTCCCTACTGTGAAAGCAGCAATAAATTTAAGAGACTCATCTTTTAAAGCGTATAAAGATGATGCTACCCAAGCAAATTGGGCAACTTTTTGTAAGTATAGGAATAAAATAAAGAAAATCCTACGAAAACACAAGATAGACTACTGGACGTCTAAGTTTGAAAACTCTAACAGTAAAAGTTTATGGAAGGCAATTAATAAGCAATACAATAGCTGTCAAAATTTATTCCAGCAGCATGACCCGATACTTTCAATAATTATTTTATATGTTCTCAGATTAATCCTGAAATAGGAATTCCTGTCTTTGCTGAGCTTCCTCATTTAGGTTTTAGCTTTAGATGTATTGATAAAAGTGAATTATGTCTTGCAGTTTTCAGAATAAAGTCTAATGCTGTTGGTTCTGATAAATTACCCCATAACTTCATTAAAATTGTATATCCATTTATTGAAAATTATCTTCTTTGCATTTTTAATACCATAATTCTTACTTCGAACTTTCCTTCTATTTGGAAAACTTACAGGATATTGCCTATAAAAAAAGGCAAGTTTATGTTTGAAAAACTACAGGCCTATT
Organism: Nowickia ferox; assembly: GCA_936439885.1. Taxonomy (NCBI): domain Eukaryota; kingdom Metazoa; phylum Arthropoda; class Insecta; order Diptera; family Tachinidae; genus Nowickia; species Nowickia ferox. The sequence continues at coordinate 29,073,154 of OW387026.1, forward strand.
AGTCTATTATGCAGTTTATCAAAAACTTTTGAATTTTTACTAAAAGACCAAATATTGAATCATCTTAATGCAAACAGTTGCTTAGCAGTTCTCAATTTGGTTTTAGAAATGGTTGCAGCACTTCTTTCTTGTTATTGTCTCTTATTGAAAATATACGTCAGGATATTAACGCTAATCCGTAATCCACCATGATTTCTTTGGACTTAAGTAAGGCATTTAATACTATTAACCATAACATTTTAATTAGTAAACTGGCTTTCAAATTTCAATTTGCCAGATCTTCTTGCAAACTTATGTATTCTTATATAAATGCTCGTAAGCAGTTTGTTTGGTAGTGGTAATGCCAGTTCTTCAACAGCAGTTTGCCTTAGTGGAGTTCCTCAGGGCTCAATCCTTGGGCCTCTGCTTTTCTTAGCATATGTTAATGATTCTGAAGAATTTGTAGGCACTAACTTTTGTAAAACTTACATATTTGCAGATGATGTTAATCTACTTTTTACAGGAGATAAACAATTCCCGGATTGTCATGAAATGGTTATTAATCATACATTATTAAAGGCCAGTGAATGCGCTGGAACCAATAAGCTTAAATTTAACGCATCTAAGACAAATGTAATTAATTTTGGTACTAGTTCCTGTATTAATATACCCATGAATATTAAATTTAATTGCCTAGGAGTCACTCTTGATAAGTTTTTGTCCTTCGAACTTCACATATATAATATTAGTTCCAAGGTGAACGCGATATTAAAATCTTTCTACTCATCAGACCTACACTTACCAGTCAATATTAAAATTAAAATTGCCCATGGTCTTCTTATGTCTCACGTTCGTTACTGTCTGATTGTGTACAGTGGTACTACAGCAAATCACCTCGAGAAGAGTTAATCTCATTGTCAATAGAATTGTCAGATACATATTTAGACTAAGAATTTTTGCTCATGTCTCGAGGTTCTGCGCCCAATTTTTAAAAAGCTCGTTTTCTGATTATACCAAAATTCAACTCTTAATTACTACTTATCAAATCATTACATCTCAATCGCCTATGGGCTTGTTCAACATGTTTCACTTCTCAAGATCTCCTAGAAATCCAGTATTAATTCTGCCTCGAATAGCGAACTCTGCATACAATCGATCTTTTGTGGTTAGGTCGTGCAAGCTTTGGAACACCCTGCCTCTCCCGTTAAAGAGATTTAATTTGTCAAGGTCTACTTTCAAACATCATATTCTCAATTGGTTGGCAAATTTGAGTTAATATAACTTCTTTTCTTGGACTTAAATTTGTCTATCCGTAAATTTTTTTTTCTATTTTTTTACTATGTTCATACTTTGATCAAAATTCGTTCACAAAAAATTGTTTTTCCTTTAGAAGCCATGGATTTCTCCCTATCAGCATGGTTTTTATTCTGGAAGGTCCACCATAACAAATTTGACTCTTTTCAGCGAATATTGCTTAGATGCGCTGGAACATGGTTCCCAAGTGGAAGTAATTTATACTGACTTCTCAAAAGCTTTTGATAAGTTATCGCATTCCATGCTTATATCGAAATTGAGATTAATGGGCTTCCATTCTAATTTCCTGGTTTGGATTAAGTCCTATTTATCCAATAGAATTTGCTCTGTGAGTATTGAAGGTTTTAGATCTAACCCTTATCTGCAAACGTCGGGTGTACCCCAGGGAAGCATTCTTGGTCCATTGTTATTTAACTTGTTCATTAATCACATTGGTAGCTGGTTTGTGAAATCGAAGTATCTTTTATATGCCGATGATTCTTTATGAAATTGGAATCAATTAATGATGCGCATATTCTGCACATTGAGATTAATAATCTAAGTGATTGGTGCCGGCTTAATAGTCTGAGTCTAAACATTAATAAATGTTTACATGTCTCCTTTCATAGGTCTCTGACTCCCACTGTGCTTGTCTTCAATATTAATGGTATAAATTTGAACACGTCAAACTCTAAGTTGGACTTAGGGGTGATGTTCGACAGCTCGTTGTCTTTTGCAGCTCATATTGATTACATACTTCCCAAGGCATATAAAATGTTTGGTTTTTTGAAAAGAAGTTGTTGTGAATTTGTAGACCCATATACACTCAAGCTTATCTATACATCGTTTGTAAGATCTAAGGTAAAATATGCTCCTGTTATTTGGAGTCCTCACGTATCTGATCTGATTACTCGTGTTGAAAGACTTCAACGTGTTTTTATTAAATTTGCCTCACGCTCACTACCTTACTTATCTTCCGTTCCGTATGAGTCTAAATGCTTGTTTTTAGGCTTACGTACTCTAGAAGCACGTAGAATAGTTCAATCGGCTCTATTTGTGTATGATATTATCAATGGTTCTATTGATTGCCCAGATTTGCTTTATATGGTACCGTCTTATATACCTCCTAGAAATCTTAGGTTGGTTAAGCTATTTGATGTTCCCTTCCATAGGACTAATTATGCACGTAATGGTACTTTAACACATGCCTTTGTTCAGCTCAATGACATTAACTTCAATTTACAAAAAGTTTCTCAATCTTTTATTGAATTCGGCACTGAGAAATCTGAGTTTAAACTCCTACTTTTTAGTTTAATAAAATAACTGTTTTAATATAATAATTAGCTGTGATTTATAAACTGTAAGATAATTTTGTATATATGTATATTTATAGAATATAATTATATGTATTTTGTTATCTTAGTCTGTAAGGATTTTTTGTCCATAGACTGAAATAAATAAATAAATAAATAAAATTCATTTATTAACGTGTGTAATCTATTTTTAGTATTTTTAATTTTGTTTCTATCTGTAAAGAATTTCTTTTTTCATCTTTTTCATGATATTAGTCTCATATTATATTTTATATTAATATGTGTATATATAATTTTATATTTATTTTACAAATATGTAAATATAAATTTAATTATTTTTTTTTATTGTAGTTTATTACGTACTTTCAATGCTTTTTTCATTCTTATAAATATTACATTGTTTTATACTCAATTAATCATATATGGCCCTGTGAGCTCGATTAATTTATATTGAATAAATGAAATGAAATGAAATGACTGTAATGTAACTGTAATGTTGGAAACAGCTGATCGGTATTTTTATATGAAAAGTAGCTTACGTTGTAGAGATGTAATGACCGTTTGCATTACTTTTCACATAACAATATCGATCAGCTGTTTCCTACTGTTGCAGTTAAATTACATTACAGTCGGCTAACTGAGCCTTTATTCATAAAAAATAATTCTGTCTTATTAAGGCTTAAAGCTCAGTTAGCCGACTGTAATGTAATGTAACTGCAACAGTAGGAAACAGCTGATCGATATTGTTATGTGAAAAGTAATGGAAATGGTTATAGAAATGTAATGTAACGTAACCTACTTTTCATATAAAAATATCGATAAGCTGTTTCCTACATTACAGTTACATTGCATTACAGTCGGCTAACTGAGCCTTTAATAAAACAAATTTTTTTATAGAAATCAGTTTCATAAACTTTTTATAAAGCAAAAATATTTTTTTATGAATAAGGCCTTTATTATAAAATAAATACAGGTTTTTGTTTCAAGAAGGAAACATTTAAAGTCGCTATTTAATACTAATACACATGCCGCATCAATGTCAAAGTTCGGGATAAACTGGCCCTGACCCGTTCCCGGAAGAGTAAAATGTAAGGCCGAGCCCCACTAATTCTTTCTCCCAAACATTTTTTCAGCATATATGTACATACAACCAGGCCACTGTCGTTTATTGGCCTTCGAGAGTTTTGCGTCTCACTCGCACTGGTTGAACGATCTGCCATGGATAACCGTATATTCTTGCGGTTCTTCTGTGGAATTTCTTTAACAACCACGTTGCTACTTCCTATGTGAAGGCATAGGTCGTGTACAGTCAGTCACAAAACCTTTTTAAAAAACTGTTAATAACATCTTGGGCATATGGCTACCCCGCCCATATTTGTGCAACAATACTTTGCAAATTTACTTTGTAAAGTATTTCTTAAATAAATAAATAAATATGTACATATTAACCCCCTAAGGGGTTCCATACAAAAATGTTTTTATAAAATTTTTCCCACTGTCCTAACAAGGGCCACGTTACCCTATAGGAACCAAATGTATGACCGACCCATATTAATTTTTTTCCGGTAAAGAGAAAAGTGGGGGTTGGTCTCACACTTTAATATGTAGAGCAGCTACGTCCAAGCCATATACAGATAAGGACAAAACTATCTGTACACCCATAATTTTCGGGGTTTGAGGTAAAATGAGAAGAAATTTAAAAAATAAATTATGCCAATATTAAAAGTGCATATGTTTATACATAAAATAAAAAAGTAATTTATAATTAACATCACAACAATAATAACAAAAACATTAAAGTCATTGGACAAAAGTATTTTTACAGACATAAAATACATTGAAAAAGTACATGCAAAATGCATCCCAATATGCTGTTATATGTTCTAAATCAATGATGTCCAAAAATGTTTTGCAACTCAGTCTTTCGCAGGCAGTTGCCGAGTAAGCACTTAATTCTCGCGTGGCTTGTGAATATTTTTGAGTGTTTTTTCTGCATTCTTTCATTCTATTTGAGTTAACGGATTTTCTGAGTGTTTATTTTTTTGTTTTTGTTTTATTTGATCGGTGAAGCTTATTGAATTCTTGGACAAGTGTTAAGTTTTTCCTAATAAAATGAATGGGGTTCACCCCCCGAACTACAACCGTTTCCGCGAACTCGACTCCTATGCTGGTAAAACCAAGCGCAACAGTAACAAAAGACCTCGTCCAGATGATTTCCTTCCACTACCGGAAAAACCAGTAAATGAATCTAATCTCCCACGGTATTTGGTCGCTTCAACTATATCATTGACGGAAAATGTGGAACCTCGACCTTTATCATCATATAATGTTTTCCAAGTAGAACGTGGCCTCAACTACATATCAAAAGAACGACTTGAAGTGAACGAAATGAGAAGTGGCGATCTTCTTATTAAGGTCCCTGATGGTAAAACTGCAGATAAATTCTTAAAAGCAAAATATATAGATTGTATTCCTGTTAAAATAACTTTGCATAATTCATTAAACACTATCCAAGGACGCATCTTTTCGAGAAAATTGATTGAAATCTCACAAGAGGAAATACTTGAATCCCTAAGAGACCAAAAAGTGGTTGAAGTACGCAAACTAATGAAGAAAGATGGCGACAAACTTACATCGACTGGCGCGGTAATAATCACGTTTGACCTTATTCATCTTCCCAGCAATTTAAAACTTGGATGGGAAAGGGTAGCAGTAGAAGAATATATTCCAAACCCGATGAGGTGTATACTCTGTCAGAAACTTGGTCACACCAAAAACAGATGTAAATCTATAGAAGTATGCAAAGAATGCGCATTTCCTATACCTCATGAACAATGCTTAAGAAAATATTGCGTTAATTGTATGACAGAACAACATCCCTCACATGATCCCCTTTGCCCAAGTTTTTGGAAACATAAGTCTGTGAACTACATTCGTATTTCAAAAAGATGCACTTTTCGCGAAGCTTGGAAAACGTTCAACGACAACCCAACTCTAAACACGCTCAAACCTCCAACAAAAAGAAATACAACTAATAAATCGTCATACGCAGAAATTCTAACTAACAAAACACCTACAGATAACACATCAAATCCTCCCCCTACTTCTACCGACTCTATCAAAACAACAAGAACTACATCCCCTCCTTCCATTAAAACAACCAAAGAATTATCGTCATTAAACAAAGTCATAGCTCAATCTGCAGTTAACACAATAGCACCATCTTCTCAAAATATCACCTCATTCAATGAACCGTTACATGATAAAGCAACTTCAAAAAATTCCTTTTCTTTTAACCACAAAACAACAAACATCAACACCAGCAACAAAAACGACAACAGCGACAAAAGCAACAACAGCGACATATTTTTAACAGACCAAGATGAAATAAATGAAATGAATTTGAGTAACGATTTTTCTCTGCCAGAAACACAAGTCTTGAAAGAAAACGTAATTGAGTTTACACCGTGCACTTCAACAGAAGAATGCTCAATATGGGAATCTAGCTTTTCCAATAATGAACCCGAAGGGGATAACCTTCATAAAGATTTAACCGTAGATAAAAATATAAGCGAAAATGAATTAATAATGGATATAAGTGATGGTTTGGGATTAAATTCTCCTACTAGACCACACATAGAGTCTTCGGATAATGCCTCAACACCATGCACGCAGTTATACAGCAAATTTCCCGAACTTAATGTTTTAATAACACCCGACACCTATAAAAAAACAAAAACTTCCTCTTCTAAGAAAGGAAAATAAGCTTTAAATATTTTATTTTAAACATGGATTTTGGATTGAATATCACCCTGCTTCAGTGGAACATTCAAGGATTTCTCTGTCACAAATTTGCCCTTGAACTTCTAGTAGCGAAACATAAACCAAATGTCATTGCATTACAAGAAACTCACATAACTGATAGAGACCGTCACCTTTTACACCTACCGGGATACAAAGTTTTTCATCACAACCACTGTCATTCCTATGCCAAATCGGGCATAGCTCTTTTGGTAAAGAATGGAATCAATGCCACTCAACATTTGTTATCCTCCAGTAATTTGCTTTTCCAGACAGTGATCTTAAAGTGCAACAAAGAACTTTTCATTACCAATATATATAAAGAATGCGATTTGAGAATGACTTCTTCTACGCTTGATTGTCTGTCGTACCCTTATAATGATCATCACATTTTGATAGGAGATTTGAACTCACAAAACACGCTTTGGGGATCCACAACAAATTCACCTAGTGGAATTGTTTGGGAAGATTTCGCAGACGACAAAGATTTTGTAATTTTAAATGACGGTTCTCCAACTCTTCTTAGCACGAGACATACCCTGACGTCTGTTGATGTCTCCATGGCCAGTGTAGACATTGCATCAGAATTGTCGTGGTCGCGTCTGTCTTTGCCAGAGGTTGGCGATCACTTTCCAATTATAATTTCTAATAACAACGCATCAGTAAAGAAAATCTTTTCACCACGCTTTCGTGTTGATCGTGCTAATTGGTCTCTTTATGGAAAGAGGGCAACATTAGTAAATGAGGAATTTACAGAGTCTTTAAATATCAATAGAGAAGCAGCTCAGATTAAGCGAATTTTAAGAAAAGCAGCTAATGAAACCATTCCTCTCACCAGAGAATCCAAGGCTAAACACAATCCAACATGGTTCAATACTTTCATAGCTAGCTTGATTAAAATAAAAAATGACGCATGGAAAAAATTTAAACGCCATCGCACTCAATTGAATTGTATAGAGTACAGGAAATCCTGTGCGAAGGTTAAGCAAGAATGCAGAATCGCTAAACGTGAAACGTGGGATCGCTTTTTAAATTCCCTAAACCCGCAGATGGATGTAAGATTCTTATGGAACAAAGTAAACAATCTGAGATCCAAAAGAAACGAAAACTTTCCTCCCATCTGTATAAATGAAAATTGTTTCTCTCATCCCCAAGTTATAGCTGAAAAATTTGGACAGTTTTGGAGCTCAATTAGTTCAAATGACGCCTTGGATGCCAGTATTGTATTTACAAAAAGTAGGCTTAATATAGACGAGTTACCACAAAATAATGAAATATATGGCAAATTGTCTCGAAATGTAGATATTAATGAGCTTATCTATACTATTAGAACATTGAAAGGTTCCACACCGGCAGGTGACAAAATAACGTACTCCATGGTAAAGAATGCACCGGTAGCTTTGAAAACACGTCTTTGTGACCTATACAGCAACATTTTATCTAGGGGTGTATTCCCTCATGATTGGAAAATCGCCATCGTGTCTCCCATCCCTAAGCCCGGAAAAGACCCTAATCGAATAAACGGCTACCGTCCTATTTCTCTTTTACCAACACTTTCTAAAATTTTTGAAAAAATTTTGGCTAAACGATTTTGGAAATACACCCGACATAAAATTTCTGATATACAACATGCCTTTATTCCAAAGCATGGTGTTCATACCCTATGTCACCAACTGGAAGAGACTTTGCGATATAATCTCAAAAAACGTAAACACTGCATTGTCCTCTCGCAGGACTTGGAAAAAGCTTTTGACCGAGTGGTTTCAACCTTCGTTATCATTGAACTTAACGAATGGGGTATACCTCGACAGATTCTCAGACTATTAAAATCATTTTTAGAAAATCGAAGACTTATGGTTAGGGTGGATGGTCACTGTTCTGTACATTATCCACTTGACAATGGTGTCCCACAGGGCTCACCATTGTCAGTGGTTCTCTATACAATTTATGCGAATTCGCTAGCCAAAGCCATACAAAATCTTCCAGGAATTGATTATGTAGGCATTTACGCTGATAACATTTATGCCATTTCTTCTGGTTTTGAGACAGAAATCAACCAATATTTGAACAATTTTGATTCTAAAATTTGTGCTTGGGCTAAAAAAACTGGTGCTGTTATTCCAGCTGAAAAAACTGAACTTCTCCACGTATGCAGGAAAAGGGGTTGCAACTGCAACACCATGTGTATAAGAAATGCCAATCTTCCCGTTAAGCAAGAAATGAAAATATTAGGAATTTTATATACTAAAAATCTTCTTTGGAACTCACATGTGAATTTTTTACGGACTAAGTTAAGCAAAATAAACAATTTATTAAAATTAATATGTTGTCGTAATAAAGGACCGCACATGGAAACTGCTCTTGGCATTTGTCGCTCCTTAACCACAGGTATTATTTTACATGGAATAACAATTTACGGATTTACCTCAAAAAGTAATGTCAGAAAACTGAACACATCTATCAACAAATGCTACCGAACTGCTTCTGGTTTATTACGGTCGACCCCAATTCAGCTCCTGCAAATCGAAACACATCTTCAAGACTTTCAGTCACTACTCGAGAAAAGTTCAGTTTCCATGGCTTCCAGATCTATTTCAACATCTTCAGACGGACTGCATGAGACTTTCTGGAAACATATTAAATCGCCAACTTTATTAAGATCATTCTCAATTTGCCAAATTATATTACTTTTGAAAAGATTTGAAATTACATTCCCGGATAAACCAGAAACCCCTGACAGGTCTAAAGACCTTATTTGGATTGATGATAGTCTCAAGGTATATAACAAAGCGAGCACGGACCCTTCTGTATTTAAGCGAATGATGATGCAAAAAGTCGTTGATTTTTCTGCTTTACTTACACTTTTTACTGATGGTTCTTGTCTAAATGAATTAACATCTTATTCGGTAGTTAAACAGAATTCAACGTCCGGCTTTTCAATTGTACATAAAACACGTTTGCCAAATTTTACGGGTATATTTATTGCAGAAATGGCAGCCATTAAGTCCGCCATTTCCTATTCCATTCAGAAAGGGCAAAAAACGCTTATCTGCACAGATAGCCTGAGTGCATGCAGAGGACTAATAAAAAATCGGAGCGGTTCCTATGACGATCTTATATTCCCATCCCGACTACAACATCAAATTATGGTGCTTTGGATCCCTTCTCATATGGGCATAAGTGGCAACGAATTTGCAGATAAAATAGCAAGAGACGCTCTTTATTTGTCAAATATCGCCGCAACGCCTGCTTTACCCACTTGCTTTATTAATCTCTTTAAGGCTTTACGATCACAATCAGTTTCTACAACACGGAGACCAAATTACAATATAAACTTTTCAAAAAGTCAATGCATTACGATGGCTCGATTAAGGGTTGGCAAATCCCTTTTCAATACTAAACACTACTATGATGGTTCTGATCCTCCAACATGTTCCCACTGCAATACTTTTTTGAGCATTTCTCACATACTTACGGAATGCCCACTGTCCAGACAGAACGAGCCCCTGGATGTAATTTTAAATTGCGCTAATGAAGCAAACTGGGCTATAATCAGAAGATGTATGCTGAAGCACAACATTCAAGATATTTGATACTATTTCTAATTCCAATATTTTAAAATCTTTTCTAAAAACTATTTAATTTCTTTTATTAATTTCGAATTCACATGTACGTTTTTAAAAATTTTTTGTATCTCTTTCGAGCGCTAATGGTCTAGTCACCCGCGCCATTTTATATATTTTGTAAATTTATTTTATAAAGTATATTTTTCATAAATAAATAAATAAATGTTTTGCAACTGTATTGATGAGAGAATTTGAAGTACAGTGTGCTTACGATAAGTAAGCACAACGATTTTATTTAAAATTTAATTAAAACAAATTTTTTTGTTTATCAAAAAGAAAATAGAGTGCAGTTCGCACTGAGATGGCTATTTGTTGACTAGGTAAAATGATAAAGTTTTCAATACATTTTGCTGTTTTAAAATTTAACTTTTAAAAACAAAATATATTGAAAATTTTCCGTCTATCAAATAAAGAAATAGTAGATTCCTTAATAAAAACCCCATCGGCAAGCGGTCTACTCATCAATATATAAGGGCACTACGCTTAAAATTCCATTTTTTAAACTAAAATCCAATTATCTTTCATTATTTTTTTCCGACTAACCCTCGCTTTAATTTTTCCTCATCATTATACCTAATCATATTGATATTAAAAGAATAATAATGCCTCTAAATAACATTTTATAATGCCTCTTATATGTTTAATAACATAAAAACATTGGGCATTATCAAAAACATTATATATCGAAAAGTATTTTCTTAGGTCCATCATATACTTTACGCACTGTATTTAAAAAATCTCAATACAGCCGCTACACATGTTCACTCGTTGTTGTCTCATGAACGACTAAATTAAAGAGCATAAAATAAAATGATGTGTGGCTTCTAAACAATTGTTTGGTGAAATGGACAGCCATGTTCTAAATACATATTCGAAACAACAAAACCTGAATTTACCCCCTGTTTCCACAACCCAAAGGGCCTACTTGAGTAGAAAATTTATATGAAAAGCACTAAATTTTTTGAATAATTTTCATAAAAAAAATTTTCCAGACGAGCTGGATGGCTGACTTATGGAAGCAAAGGATTAACGGCCTTATTCATAAAAAATGTTTTATGTTTATTACAGATTTATTTGAAAAATTTCTCATAGAAATACGTCAAATAAGCGCTTAATAAACTTGAAATATTTTTTATGAATATGGGCAGCAAAAATATATATATGTATGTATTTTAATATTGTAAGTTTTGATATAAGTAAAAATTTCAATGATGGCTAACATACCAACATTTCCACACCAAAAAAGTAACCGGTAGAGTAAAGCTCCGAAACTGGTCCTATATAACGAATTATGCAATCGAATTTTATGCCAGGCATATTAAACATTTCACCCGCTACGCATATAATGTTATTGACACTTAAATACAGCAACCAATTGCAATGACTTTCATCTGTTATCATGCGCAAACGCTGTTCGGGATCCACAATGCTGATAACAAAAGGCCAGAGCTTTTCATTTACAGATCGCAAATTGGCTTGAGGACATTCATAAAGATTTTCGTATATAGGAGTTTGGTTCACAAAATCAAGAACTTGAATAGTACTAAGGTTGCTGGAGCCACTTCCACTCTGGCCATTTGACGCAGAAGTTTTAGCTTGAAATATTTTAATTAACGCACCAGCATTAACACTAATTTCATCGTTATTTCCCTCGCTTTCGATCAGTATATCGGGACTTTGATGAAGACGTAATTTAGTTTTACGTGTGAGAATGGCATATTTCGAGTTTAGTTCACCATCCATATTTTGATATTTTGACCACACGTCAATCACACACAAGAGATGGGGAAGTAGGACTAGGGAAAGAAATTAAATGAATAAAAATAAAATCAAGATTCCAAAAAAAATTTGCACAAATTACAATGTAGTGTAAAGGGAGAAAGCGAGCACATTCAAATAATGAAAAGCAAGAGCTGCTGGGGTACAAGAGTACAAAATGATATGCAAGCCGTTGGATGGTGGAGAAAGTGCAGGTTAAAACTTGGCGAATATACATTAATATATGCACTTACACAAGTAATTATGACCACCTTGAATGCTAAATGCAAAATTATTGAAGACAACAGAATGAATCTATTCGATTTTTATTTATTTTGCCACAATGCACAACAAAACCTCAGCTTTATTTCATTACAAGCTTACATACATATGTGTATGTATATTAAAAATGATAAATGAAAATAAAATTAAAATGCATAATGTTTTTGCGAACTCATAACTTACGTTTTCCTCCAAACAATGAATTTGATCCAAACGTGTCGCCGTATGTTTCTGAGTTCGTTTTAAGATAATTAATATTAGTCACTATGCTCAAATAAACAGAATACGACAATACACTTGATCAAGAATTATATTATCTTGCTGGATATCTTCTATTAAATTTGTTCAAATTGTTTGCTGTTTTCACTGCTATTGAATAATTAATAATGTTTTTATCACAAGTTTTTCCCCTTTTTAATGTTTTTTTTTTGGTTTGCGAAAACCATCCACAACAATAAATAAATTGATGAAAGCCAATTACACAGGGATGGAAAGTTCAATACTATTGAAAATCTTCAGTAGTCTTGCGATATGACGTAGTACACTGAGCCAAAAAAGTATTCTTAGTATGTTTTAACCGGTATGTTTGCGTTAAGTCATAGTGATTTGCCAATTCATGTTGACTTATACATGATAAATCATATATTTTTTTATATCTAAATAATCTCAAGGCAAATTAGTTATTTTAAAGCATGTCTAAAATTTGATGTTTCGTCCTTACAACACTGCCTTTCAATAATGCAACTCTGTGTTATCCATTTAAAATGAATAATATTCTAGAAAAAAATTACATATAATTTATAAACGGTATAGTCGTTAACTCATATTTTAGACTCGGAAGTTTTTCTTGAAGCAAGTCTGAGCTTATGTTGTAGAGAGAGGAAAGAAGGAAGAAGAGGGCTACAGACTTGCTTGTACAGAAGAGTTAGTTCAATTCTCTTTTGTTATTTCATTCGCTGCATTAAAACAATAGGAAAGTAGAAAAAGAAACCGTCTGAGTGTAAGCAAACGAGCAGTTTTAAGACAGAATTGAAGAGAACTGCTTCAAGAAAATGTGCCGAGTCTAAAACATGACTGAAAGCCATTTCACCACATGATACTCGTGTGTATGTTTTTAATAAACACACACGCAAAAACATATGATACGCTCATAAAACATAAGTAGTATTTACTAGCCGTCCACACAAGCAATAATCTTGGCAGTTATTGCCTTGGAAATTGTCAAATTCGATTGCCGACACAAGATATTAGCGTGTAGACCGTATGAATATGTGTTCGAATATATATTCAGCAACAAATGTTAAAATACATTGCTGAGCAATAATCTCTTAACACATGCTGCCAAATTTAAATAATATTATTTTTTTTTTAACAAAACTGTAAAAAAAATGTTTTAAATGAATAAAATAAATAGAATTTCAATTTGTAATTAGCAAATGATCTAATAAAGGATAATATAAGTATGTATATGCAAAAAAATACAAATATATTTGTATTTTTCCAGATACATTGTTGAACACAAGCAATTTGACGTCATCATTCTGCCGACGTTATTGCTTGTGTTAAGACACAACAAATTGCTCGTGTGGTCGTACTGTTAATTATACAAGGTTGGGAATTTAATTGTTATTTAAATATGCACTTAAAACACAATTTCGTATTTAAATAGAACTTAAAAATAATTACAATTTGATTATCAACACAAAAAATGGGCATTAGTCAATTTTAAACGGATTTTTTTAACACAACCATGCGTTTTACTCCTAACCAGTTATAGTATGTTTCCACCGACATGATTTTGACATATGATGATTTGAGCAAAACATGGTTATGATTTATAATACATTTTGCATACGGCTAAATCACCTCAAAGTAGTTAATTTATTTTAAATTATGCCGAAAGTACTATTTTTCGAACTGTGCCCATACTCTGTAACTTTGGTGAGAACTTTTCGCGTCGAAAAATGCGAAGCAAAATATGCCATCGTTTCTCGAAAAGTGAGAAAAAAGTGTGCCTGTAACTCATATCGAAAACTATCAAAAGTGATTACATCTATAATTCGAGGCCGGTGTGAAATCGCAGACGTTGTGAACGCTTCTCATAAATGTCGTTAACAGCGACCAAAATTTACCAGAAGTGAAAAATATTCAATGATGGCGGCGAAAATTCAACTGTCGGCTATATCAAAAAAACGTATAGTGATAATTTGATGTTTGTTTTTTACAAAATTGTTGAAAACATTTTGCAAAAAATATTGTTAAAATAATTTAAGAATGAAAATATCACTACAGAATAAAGTGCTTACTTTTTCTGCGTTATTATTTATCGCATTTTTCATTTTCAATACATCTATTTTGTTTAAAATTTTATCTCACCATGTTTTTATTTGTTCTCACAAAGCGGGAATTTTTTTCTCAAAACAAATTTACAGATAGACTTTAGTGAGAAAAACAGCTGTCTGTTTCAATTTATGGCATTTTTGTTTCATTTCACACATTTCCATCGAAAACTTTCTCGAGGCGGGAGTTACAGAACATTGGTACTGGTTTTATCTATGCAACCCAGCGTTGCTTTTATAATTACAAGCTCCATCCCTGAGTCATCCAACAAGCGTGATTGACAATTTCGAAAAATGTCATTAAGGAATATTTAATCAATTTGAAATGTCAACTACATGTGGATAAAATTCACATTACAGCTGCTGCGCTTACCTTATAATGAACGCGGATAAATTGAATACGAAAATTCTAACAAAAAATCACTCACAAGCTCGTTGGAAACACTTCGAAGTGATCAAAGTGTATTAATATCAAGTGGCCTTATCAGGGCCACCATATAAAACAGCACACAATTTTAACCCGAACTGTCAACATTCAAACAAAAATAATCCTACAACAAATTTGTATGTATGTTGTTGTAATGATAATGTCACTTGGTATTGATACACTTTGCGAAGTGATTTACTTAAACCTACTTGATTTAAAGTCGGTGGAAACATAATTTTATATATTAACAACTCCTCGTATTATATCTTCACATCTTAAACAATCTTGCATTTCATAAAAATATATAAATTTATTAAAAACATAATTTTTCGCATTCAAGTTGCGTAGTTTATCAGTCAAAAACCAATATAGTCACTGACTGTCAATCAATCACAAAAATTTCTGTGGTAGATTTTTGACTTGGAGGCCACACGTTAAATTTTTGTCTTTCAATTCCATTCAGTTTGCAATACACTTACCCTTTTTTTACTAACACAATTAAGCTTTTTAAATTGAAAACTATATTGCTTGCAAATTCACCTATCCATTTATATGGCAATTTAATTTTCAATTTGAAAAGCTGGCCACAACACACATTGATTGAAGCTATAAATTTGGCATTTAAAAATGAAATTGATTACTAATTTGTATCACAGCTATCAATTTCAATGAATTTTGACACATAGTATGTGTGATGAAATTGGAATCGATTCATTGAACGTGTAGCTGCAGCGTGACTGAGTAATAAATTTGTGTTCAGACTATCAAGCCAAAATTGAAACATAACTGTTATGTTAATTAGTTATGTTATGTAATTATGTTCTATATCGTGTACGTGTGTATCAGTGATGGAAAATGAGATTTGCATTTAGATAAAAAAAAAAATTTCTTAGTACTTTTTTGATCCCGAGTGTACCAAAAACATTTTTTTTTTTATTTAAATTTTATTACCAAAAAAAACTACATAAAATTCATTTGCAAAGAAATAAAAAAAAGGAACACAAAGCATTTACATAGGTACAAGTGTTAAAATTGTAATAAGAAGAGTTTTCAGGCTTCAATATATCTCTTTCCTGGATAAGACTTGATACTGTTGGAACATAAAGCCTGCTTCTTTGTTTTGTTTTCTTGAAAGAAAATCCTTTCGACATTTGCTGAAGAGTGAGGGATCAAAAAAATATAAGTGAAATATGGTTTTAAAAATATCTTTACAAAAAAATGATTCGTACCATTTTTCGAAAAATAAATTTATTCATTCGCGCGTCTTCGGACTGCACAAGGCGCATTTATTAGATGGCAGCAGGTGACTAATGTCGTTATACCTAGCCAAATAACAAATTTGTATTGTGTAGGTATAAGCCTAAAAACATGCTTTTAATTGGGTTATACTCAAACACCTGACGAATATTCAGTTTTGCATGGTGTTTGGCATTTCCTATAAGAAACAAACACTCTGACGATGCTTCCCTGCTTTGAAAAGTGAGATGGTAATTTATACCAACAAAGTACATGTGGTTATTGCTGTTGTAATATTTGTTGTAGTAAAGCGGGTACCTGATGTGCTTTGGGACTGCATTTCTAACCGTAAGTTTACACATGAGAGTAATAGTTCGAAAAACTCAATACCCTCACACTTTTTTACTAACACATTCACATTTTTCGCACTCGCAGCTCTACTCGCAGCAAATTTTGCATACAAGTGAAATTTTGACACTCGCATGCAATAAAATATCAAATAAACTAATGGAGTTACCCTGCCAACAATATTAAGGATGTTATAATTAAAACTAAAAATTTCGATTGTTTTCGATTAAATTGTGTGCGAGTTTCTTAAAATTAATACAATAAAAGGAAATATATTTGTTATAGATTGCTAATATCATTAAAATATTGATAATAATAATTAATGCCAATTATTTCCTTAAAAATTAATCTATGTTGAGAATTTGGCAACTCTATTTTGTCAACAAAACAAAATGAAATGAAAAGAAATTTATAGTTGGGATTAAAAACTTTAAAGAAATAAAAATGGATGTAAAATTGTGCCAAAAAAACATTTTTTCTTTCGTTTTTTTTCTTCTTCATTTGCTTTTATTAATTGTTGAAGCTTTAAAATCAAACAAATTTTTTTAAGTTTACTACTTGGCGACATTTTTAAAATGAACTTTCACTCTCATGTGTAAACAGAAATGCAAATTGCAACAGATTCGAGTATTTGGAACAATTTTTCGTTGATAATACGTATACAGCACTTGCATGAGAGTACTCGTTGGTGTAAAGGCAGGGTAAGTGAGTGTATGAAATGTATGAAAAGTGTTGGGGGAGTACTACGGTACTTTTTCAATTAAAATAGTATCAAAAGTACGAACATACCAATTTTCCCATCACTGGTGTGTACTCTACTTACTCATGTTTTATACTCAGCAGTTTTTCTTGAAGCAAGTCTGAGTTTATGGAAGAGAAGGGAAAGAAAGAAGAGGGGTACTGAATTGCTTGTACCGAAAAGTTAATTCAATTCTCTTTTGTTATTTCATTCGCTGTATTAAAGCAACAGCAAAATTGAACAACAAACCGTCTGTGTGTAAGCAAACGAGCAATTTTAACAGAGAACTGTTTTAAGAAAAACTGCCGAGTCTAAAGCAAGCTTAGCAAAATTTTGTGGTAGTGCAGTGTTATTTAAACTCACCACACAATTATTCAACTCTTCACAGGTTTGTTTATTATACATTGGCGTTGTATTGTTCCGTGCGCATAGTCTTGTGTAGAGATTTCTGATAGTGTGAATAATTATGATTTTTTAAGATATATTTTTAAAATAATAGCATTAAAGTGATAAAAAATATCATTTGTTGTTAAAAAGGTATTTTAAAATTAAATTACCAGAGCATTAACGAATTTAAACATAAATTAAAAAGCGCGTGTCGAAAATTTGTGGAAACAGAACAGTGGTAGACTTTATAAAATACATTTTGTGTAATGAATTGATTGTTTTGTTTTAATGGAAATTGGGTTTTATTAGAAATAATTAATAAACCATTTGGCCTGTTGTCTTCTCCCTATATCAAGTGTTTTGTTGTGCATTGCATATTAATAGACATCCCAATAACATTTATTAAAAAAGTTTAAAATTGTTTCTGCTTGTGCTTCAAAAATATTTGCCTGTGACTCACTTTCGGTTCAAGTCAACAATATTAACAATTTTCTAAATTTAATGATAAGTAAAGGAAAAATATGACAAGATTGTTGCTTTTAATTTTATCTTAAGTATAAATTGTGGTGTAGTGGGGCGATAACAAATATTGATAAAATACATATGCATATATATGTACATACATACGTACGTACGTATGTGCATAACTATATGTATGTATGTATAATTGAATTGTTAAAAAGCAACAGTAAAGTAAATAAGTAAAAGTTGTTATTTAAGTACCTTATTGGCTATTTTTACTTCATTTCTCACTTTTTAATTGCTTTTGATTTTTTGTATATCCTTTTTATACATGGTCTTTTTATTTTAATGGCTTTTTTTCGTAAATGTCGTTTTTGACATCGACGTTATCGTCATTTTAGTCGCAAAAAGTCAAAATTTTCACGAGCAGACGCAGCAGAACAGGAATGTATCTAGTGACAAAAATTGTGTTGATTTTGCGAGTACTTTGAGTGCCCCACACACTTGGATAGAAGTTACAAATTATTTGTAATAGTTTAAAATGTGGGATTAAATAAAACAATTTTATTGAAAAAAATTTAAAAGAGTATCAATTTTAGTGACATCAAAATTGTATAAAAATTTAGGTCTGATTGACCTGCTTCGAAATCAAATAATTTACATTTGAAAATTGTAATAAAATGCATACATATTATGTGTTGTAAATTCCCTATTATACCTACTTCTGTTAAATAATGTTTAATTTAAGTCCGTAAAGAAGAAAGTTAATGCGAAAGCAGTAAAAAAGGTATAAGAGCAACTGGAAAAATAAAAAAACCGAAAATCAGCAACAATAACAAAAAGCAATAAAGTAATATAAAGAACACTATCCAGCCGATACCTATAAAAAAAACTACATAAAGCAAAAAATAAAAGCACGGAAGAAACAAAGTAAAGTAGAAAAAAAGCATTGTACCTACGAAACAAATAATCCAAATCGCACACTTAACTTTCGCAACATTTTAAGGCTTCACATACAACAAACAGTTGAGGGTGTTGTCTATGTAAAACTTATTGGTTTGTTGTTTGTCTGTTATCTGTATGTATTTGTTTAAAAAAATGTGCGTGCAAACTGTGGAGTAAAAGATATAAAAAAGAATCTGCAAACACACGTACGTAAACGGCGCCAGAAACAACAATATTAAACAATTTCTACATATTGTCAACAATAAATATACTTACATAGGTACATACATACGTATGTATGACCACACACATGACTTTGTTTTAAAAATTCTTAAGTTGCAACCACCTTACAAATATTTGGATGCTAAAAGTTTAACCATTTTCGCAACAATAAACCGTAAAGATAAAGAACCAGCAACAATTTGTGTATGTGCGTTTGAGTGAATGTGTGTGTAAGATTTATGCATTGTATCGCCGTAGCAGTAATTGCTGTCGTCGTCGACGTCGTGGTACTTAAGATATCGTTACCATGATCCAAAAATAAAAGCGAAAAATTGTCAAAATATACCTGTTGTTTGTACGACGCTAGGCGTTACCCATAAATTTACACATATTCCTTTTTGGAAACTTGTGTTTCTCTCATTCTCTTAAGTTGCTTTTCTCCAATATACAATTTGTCAGTGCCAACAAAAAGTAAAAAAAGAAAAGCAATTTAACAGATAAAATATTATCAAACGTCGTTATTATATTGATTTGTGACTGCTGCTTGTTATTCATCATAAATTGTTTGAAAAGGTCTATTGCAGCTAAAGCAGTACAACTTTGCTATTATCAATAAAAAAAAATTACATCAACTAAGTGCGTCCGCAAATTTTACTGTGATAGTGACGAATTGCAACTATGGCCGAGGCAGCAGCTAGTGCACCAACTGCAGCAGGTGGTTCCAGTCAGCCGCAGCAACAGCCGAATAATAATGGTGCTACTGCAGCTATAGTACACTCGGATAATCCCAATGCCGAAGTTATTCGCGGTCAAGTTTTCGAAGTTGGACCACGTTATCGTCATTTAGCCTATATAGGCGAAGGTGCCTATGGTATGGTGGTGTAAGTATTGACTTTTAGTTCAATTATATTTAATATACCTACATAGGTACCTGCTGTGTGTTTACATTTCAAGTTTGTTGGTCGGTTTTAAGTTACTCATTTCGACGGTTGGATATTGGTTTGCCGCAGTAATAATGTATTTTTAATATACTGTGCGGCAAACCAAAAAAAAAATCGTGTACTACTTCCAATTTGGATAATGTTTATGCATTATGATATTTTCATAATAAAATTATTATATATTTAGGGTTGTTATTTTCTAATTTGCAAAAAGATAATAAAAAACCAGACTTTCCCACATAAAAGTAGGACAAGAAGTATATACATACATATAAAAAAAAATTTTTCAACCAATCGTCGGTTGGTTACTGGTTTGAAGTATGGAACATTTTTTTTAAAAATTTAGTTATTGATTGATTATACATGAATAATGTGCCCTCTTTCCAAATTCGTTATCAGATTTCCGATATGTTGAGTATATCAGGATATAAAGAGCTGCAATACTGAGCCATTTCCACAATTGTTGAACATTTAAAAAATTGTTTTACAGCAATTGACAATTTCTGGAATATGTCGCACATTTCCAACGTAAAAGTAATAATATTGTTATTCGCAATTGTTATGATGTAAATGAATGCATATTCTACTCAACGAACGGGATTCAAAGCAAAATACAAAAATTTTATTATTGTATTATTTTTTAATCAAATGAAATTTATGTATATTTATTTTTTATTAATAAATTTTTTTTTATTAAATATATTTAAACTGTCTTTTATTTCTTCCGTTGTTTTTCCTTTAAATGTCATGTTGCATGAATAAAATTTATATTTTCTACTTAAATATATATATACACTAATTTAACCTATTTGAACAAGTAGTGAACAATATTGTTGTTATGATTGCGACATGCCTTAACAAAGATTTTTGTAATTTTTTCTTTAAATCCTAATAACTTTTCATGTTAGATGTAAAAAGTTTATCAACTTTAAGTTTGACTAAAAAACATATGTATCTATTTCTTTTATTGTTAAACAAAAAATTCTATCGTGTATTTTTATAAAACTAATGAACTAAACATTCTTCATCGATTTTCTCGAAAACACATTTTTGTTCCATATATCAAATCAGTAACCAACCGACGCAATACTGAACTTGCATTATGGTTTTTTTTCATGAAATTGTTTGCATGAAATTCTTTTTTTTTATTTGCCGACAAGAGGGCTCTGGAGAAGCAAATGAGATGAAAAATTCAATAAATAAAATAAATCAGATGAAATAATAAAAACATCTCTGAGATTCATCCTACGTAAATTTTTATATGTATGTACATATGTGTATCACTCTTTTTCTATAGCGCTGCTATTAGCAAATATCAAATTTTCGTCCACCAATGAAATTTCATGAAAAAATAATTGTTTAATTACCAAGTAAATTAGTTAACTGGGTTATTTATTAACTTTATTTGATTTACATATAAACAGCTAATAATATTTATTATTAATATGTATATATATATATGTATGTATATATGTATACGTATATATGTATATATATGTATGTCTTTGTATATATGTATATACATTTATCGAATATATCTGTCTTTATCGCATAAACCGATAGCGGTTTTTAAATATTGCTGGCCAGTTACATTTACATTATATTTTATGTTACAAATTACTGCATCTTTGGAAGCATTTCTATACACTACGTGTGCACTCTTTATTGTAAAATAAATACAATTGATATAGTTCTATATTTAAAAATATATCACCAAACTTGAAGAATAAAACTATTGCGTTTTATTTAACCATCGAGTGTGTTTTATTTAACCAGTTAATCGGATATACGCCGAAACATTGGTCCTTACGAACCGGATTTAATTAATACAAGAAATCAAAACTTCAAATTGTTACAGTTTGCATACATTTTGATTTGAAACGGCGATAAATTCACAACACCTGAAAATTAAATTAAAAGCAAAACTTTTTCAGTTAAAAACCGTGCAGCACGGTATTTCAAGTAATTAATGAAAGAAAAAATAAACGAAAAAAATATGGAAGCATAATTTTGGCGTCCTCGGGTATGTTTTTTTTTATTAAAAAAAAATATCCTAAAGGTTGGTCAAAAAAGTAGGACTTTTGCGGACTCTCAGACAGATAAAAAACAACAACCGTGTCCATGAAAAACAGAATGGATGACAACCCTGATTTATTTATAAATATATATATAAAGGGAACATTTTTGCCAAGATACTTATGCAAACAATTTAAGTTCATATCAATTAATATAAACAGCTTTTCCAAATAAGATCTAACCTAAAAAAATAAAACCCGCCTGTTCGAATATGCTTTCGAATTTGTTATTAATATTGCATTTCGAAAGCATTTGCTTTCGTTTCGAATTACAGAGTAGACCCCATGTTCTAAGATAATTACTATCGGTTAAATTCAATGTAATGTACATATCAGAGATCTGCGTGATTACGAATCAAACGGCATAATTTTGCATTTTTTGAAATGAATATTGAGCTAGAACTTAACATTCAAAAATTAAAGATGCTATTGCATGATTCATATCAATGCATGCCACTGCTTGCAATTTCTATTCATTCATATGATTCACTAAAGCAATGAATCAGTATGATTGTTCTGAAAACTTCTTAAAACCCCTTCTGAAAAATATAGTTTTATGTAATATTATAAAATAAAATAGCTAGGCTCATTTTATTTTATAAATTATTTTAAAACGAGAAAAACTATTAATTAATACGCAATGTTTTATCAACTTAAGACTTCATCTAGTCAACGTGCTTTTCTGAGTTATTTGATTACTATACAAATCAATCTAACATCAGTAAGAATTTTTTATTTATTTTTACTAACAGCACTCAAAAAAAGAGAGTGAGTTAATGACAGTCAGTTGTTAAAAATGTAAATCTGCAAGCAATATCATTAGTACATATTGATGTCAAATAACAAAACAAAAGCATTGTAAAAGTGAGTGGAGAGCGAAAGTGAATCAACTCATACAGTTCTCTGGTACATATGTATGTACGTATCACGGCGCATTAATGTTGTTTTCGATGTTTTAATATTTGTTGTAGAATTGGTGGTACCTGATTGATGTGCCTTGTTACATATCGCAATGTAATGTATTTACATATCGTCACCGTCAATTCGAAATAACGTAACATCACTTTTCATAAAATTTACAGCAGAAGCTAGGTTAGGTTAGGTAGGGGTGGCAGTCAGAAGCCCAGCCTCACTAAGACCGTTTTGGTCCATTATGATACCACGGAGACTGCTTATGCGGAGTCCCCACCGTCGAACCAACTAGAGCTAAATATAAAGCTACTAATACGTTGCAATTCAACACTAGCAACGTCAGAAAGTTCCCTGTACTCAAGAGCGCCCATTGTGGCCATTCTCTTTCTTGCAAGTCCAGGACAGTGACAAATAAAATGTTCTGTCGGCCATTGGTGAAAATACCTTCCACATCATTCCAATTAAACGAGGTAATATTGACGAAACAAAAATCCAAATTTATGATGAAAAAAATTTCCGAACAGTTGTCAGTGATTTTGAGAAAAATAAAACAAATTTTTACACTTACCAACTCAAGAGTGCTAAAGGCCTACAGATAGTACTAAAGGGCATAGATTCATATGTTGACCCCGAAGAAGTAAAATGCGCACTTATCGAGCAAGGATTTAAAGTAAAAAGTGCTACTAATATAATTAATAGAGAAAAGGTCCCCCAACCCCTATTTCGGGTTGAACTGGAGCCGAATGACATACAATTGAAAAAAAATGAAACCCATCCTATTTATAATGTAAAGTTTCTCTTACACCGAAAAATCACAGTTGAAGAGCCACGCAAGCGTTCAGGTCCCGTACAGTGCCATAATTGCCAAGAATATGGCCATACAAAATCCTACTGCAATTTACCTACAGTTTGTGTTATCTGCGGTGAATTGCATGGCACTGCTAGCTGTACCAAGCCAAAAGTTCAAGCAGAGAAAAAATGTAGTAATTGTGGAGGCAATCACACCGCTAACTACAGAGGATGCCCTGTGTATTCTTTCGTTAAACAGGCTATGGGTCAAAAACCTAAATTAGTTCCAGCTCAATCAACTAACGCTTACTCTGTCACTTTTCCTCCAATGAGCCAACCTAGTACCTCACGTGTATCGTATGCCGATGCTGTTAAAATAAATTCTATTCCCACGCAGAAAGTGTCCCCACCAAGTAATTCAACAAATGCGAACACAAGTTTTAATTTCAGTCGCCTTGAAGCCACTATTGATAATCTGGTGCAAACTATAAACAATTTCACAACAAATATGACTAATATGATGCAAGAAATGCTTCGAATGCAGAATACTCTGCTTCAAGCATTAATTAACAAGCCATGAACACGTTAAAAATATGTTTCTGGAACGCAAACGGCATTCGCCAACACAAAAATGAGCTCGAGCACTTCCTTACGGAAAAAGATATTGATATAATGTTGGTCTCTGAGACTCATTTGACTTCGAGAAGCCTTTTCAAAATCAATGGCTACAACTTATATGATACAAAAGACCCTAGAGGAAGAGCATGCGGTGGATCGGCAATTCTAATAAAGTCAAGACTCAAGCACTATATTCTTGATAACGTTTGTGAAGAAAATCTACAAGCAACAAATATTTGCGTCGAAAATTTTTGTACAAATTTCGTTATATCATCAATTTACTCCCCTCCCAGATTTTCAATCACTGAGGATCAATACGAGGATTTCTTCAAATCTCTTGGACCTTGTTTTGTAGCAGCTGGCGACTACAATGCAAAACATACGTTCTGGGGTTCGCGTCTTATTACACCTAGAGGTAGAGCGTTGTTCACCACAATTTCAAAAATGGGTTTGGACGTCATTTCGAGTGGGCAGCCCACTTACTGGCCTACTGACATACAAAAAATTCCGGATGTTATAGATTTTGGCGTCATGAAAAATATTTCTAGAGATTTAGTTCGTGTTGAAGCTTCTCTAGATCTCTCCTCCGATCACTCTCCCACTATCGTTACAATCTGTAATCCACTAAGAAGTGATTTATCTCATCCATATGTGAAGATGGTCAATCGTGTTAATTGGCTGAGATTCAAAAAATATCTTAGTAGTCATTGCACGGAAAACATAATGCTAAGAACATCCGATGATATTGAATCTAACATTGCGAATCTTAACGAAAATATTAAGCAGGCTGCTGAACATGCTACTACCTCCCACCCGCAGACTGGGTTTAATAGAATTTATTCTACGGATATTGAACGTCTCGTAAGTGAAAAAAGAAGAGCTAGAAGGGAATGGCAGCAACACAGATCACCCCAACATAAAATCAGGTTTAAAGAGTGCACTAAACGACTCCAAGAGTTGCTTGCATCTGAAAAAACTGCATCTCTTAAAAATTATCTGGAAGGTCTTGATGTTACACCAGCATCTAATTATTCTTTGTGGCGCGCTGCGAGGAAGCTTAAAACACCAGTTGAGTTTAAACCACCCCTGCGCACTTCTACCGGAGGTTGGGCAAGAAACGATACTGAAAAAGGTAACATATTTGCTGAGCATTTAAAAACCGTATTTACCCCAAACACATGTATGGGTGTTGCTGATTTGCCATGTGTAGTTGCTCTACCCCCTCGTCCCTTAAAGTTTAAGATGCGTGATGTACAAAAACTAATTGCTGAACTCAACCCAAAAAAAGCTCCGGGTATTGATGAAATTAGTAATAAGATGCTGATGATGTTGCCTCGTATTGCAATTAGAATTCTGCTATTCATTTTTAATGCCATTTTAAGACTGGAGTATTATCCACACAGCTGGAAGCTTGCCAAGGTCAAAATGATTCCAAAGCCGGGCAAAGATCTTACCAAGGCTGAGTCATACAGGCCAATAAGTTTACTGCCAACAATGTCAAAGCTCTTCGAAAAGTTACTCATGATCAAATTGTCCCCAATTCTAACTGATAATGCGTGCATACCGGATCATCAATTTGGTTTTAGAAGTGAGCATAGCACCATTGAACAAACGCATAGATTGGTTCAATTTATAAGAAGAACACTCGAAGAAAAGAAGTATTGTTCTGCCCTCTTTATTGATGTTTCTCAAGCATTTGATAAAGTGTGGCATAGAGGCCTAATTTTAAAATTGAAGACATATCTACCAATAAACATTGTTAATCTTCTGCAAAGTTATATTCTTGCTCGAAAGTTCACTGTTGTGGAAGGAGACTTCATGAGTGCGTCCGAATCAATCTCATCCGGTGTGCCACAGGGGAGCATACTGGGCCCAGTCTTGTATTTGATTTATACTTGTGATATGCCTTTGAGCAGCAATATCCATACATCTACATTTGCTGATGATACAGCCTGCCTTAGTATGCACGAAAACCCTCACGAGGCTTCCCGATATCTACAAGAACATATTACACAGCTGGAATTATGGTTAAAATTATGGAGAATTAAGGTAAACGAACAAAAGTGTGTTCAGGTAACATTCACTCTGCGAAAAGATACCTGTTCACCCATTCGAATCAATAATCAAGTTGTTCCTCAACATTCACATGTAAAATACCTTGGTGTACACCTTGACCGACGGATAACATGGAAACACCATATTGACTCTAAGCTAACACAAATGAAACTAAAATTAACTCAGTTACATTGGCTGATTGGTAGAAATTCAACCCTGAGTCTAGATTGCAAACTTTTGATATACAAGTCGCTTTTGAAACCTATATGGTGCTACGGAATTCAGCTATGGGGCACTGCTTCAGCTTCAAATGTAGAGAAAATCCAACGAAGACAAAACAAAATTTTACGGTTAATAACATCGGCTCCATGGTACATAAGAAACTCAAATTTACATCGTGATCTAAATATGCCACAAGTGACTGAAGAAATTGCAAAATACTCAGGCAAATATTTAACTAAACTCGAGTCACACCCTAATCCGCTTGCTCGAAATATCTTGAACTTTACCGGACACATCCGCTTAAAAAAGAGGGACACAAGGGCTCTAATACTTACCACACCAGATGAAACTGTTTGAAATTATTTTTTTTTATTTTTATTTTTTGCTTTGCACAACTCTTATGTATTATGAATTACTATCACTAAGTTTATGTCCGACACTGGTCGGGCCTAATAATTATATTTAGATTTAAGATTTGAATACTTATTGTTAGTTCATTTTTGAAGATACAATAAATAAATATATGTATGCATAAAAAAAAAAAAAACTTTCCTCTTCATCGATATCCTGGCAGCTACGGCAAAAATCATTGTGTTCAACCTTTGTGCATACCTATTTATGAGACAGTGTCCGGTTAGCACGGACACTAGAATCGAGATCTGTTGCCTATTCTTCAAAATTAAAGAAGCCGTATTTTTTTTTAGATGAGTCCATAACTGCCTTGTGATCACGCAATAATTTCTTGTGACCCACCTTCTATTTGTTTCATCCTCTATCCTGCGCCTGAGCCTGAGTTTGCAAGACAGTAGGGGTAAACCCATACATTCCAAATCTGGTGGAACTTGTAGGGTTGTCCCAATTCTAGCAAACTCATCAGCCCTAGAGTTCCCTTGAAAGCCTCTATGCCCCGGGATCCAGATGATCCTTATATCAAACTGCTCTACCATCTCACTGAGATGATCGGCAGTCGAGGGCTGTTGTTGTTCTTAGAAGCCTGGATTCGAGGGCCATGATAGCTGCGCGACTATCGGTGTATATATTAATCAAAGTCGTTGAAGTGACATTCACTTTCAACCAATCCACGACTTTTCTTATAGCAAGGATCTCTGCTTGAAAGACACTGTAGTGATCCGGAAGTCGCTTTGCAATACGAAGACCTAAAGCCCCTGAAAAGACTTCATAACACACACCTTCTTGTGTTTAGGAGCCGTCCGTATAAAAATCAACAATTTTTCTTCTGCCTGGAGTTCCATTCATCCACAATTCTGTGGATGGTATCCATGTTTTATAAAGACGTTCGTGTAGGTTTGGTCAATCCTCCATCCCCAAGCTTCATCATCTAGTATTCTAGAGTGGCCGGTTCCATTTCCGTTCCACAGAGAGGTACAACGAAAACGGATTGCTAAGGTCATTTCCATCTCCTTCCCTACAAGGTCCAATGGTAGTAGGTGAAGGATCATCCCAGTGAATCTAGAATATTAGTTGTGAAACTCAGCTTTGAATCAATAATAACACCGAGATATTTTGCAGTGTTGGAAAACAGGTATCTTATACTTCCTGGAGAAGAGGACTAGTTCCGTTTTATTAGGATTCACGGCGAGCCCTCGTTTCTCCTCCCATCTTGTTGAATGTGAAAGACCATCCTGTAGGATGTCCCTTAGAGAAGTGAGGAATTTTCCTCTTACAGCTATTGCCACATCATCAGCATAAGCCACAATTTTGCACCGCCGCGATTCTAGGGATAGCAGCACGGGATTTAGAGCTAGATTCCACAACAGTGGCGAAAGAACTCCTTCCTTTGGTGTACCCCTATTTACAAAGCGGGTTTGCCTAGAAACTCCTAAAGCTGAAGTTCTCCTTAGTAGATTCTGAATCCACTTACATAATCCTGCATTAACCCCCAAATTAGACAATGCGTCAATTATCGCATCTGGAGAAATGTTATTAAAGGCCCCCTCAATGTCTACGAAGGCCACACTGAGAGTGATTTCTCTATCGTGCCAACCAGCTCGTGTAGAGCCGCTTCGGTTGACTTTCCCCTTTGGTATGCATGCTGATGCGAGGAAAGTAGTTTACCATCGATGGTTTTGCGGATATAATGATCAAATACCCCAGAGTACAGGGAGTAGGGGACAGAATTTTTCTCATACGGCTGCTGAAACATTTTCAATATTTTCACAAAACCTCTTCCATGTTGTGTTTTTAGCAAATCTTATCTGCTTTTTATATTCTTTTAGTTTACCTTTATAAGCTATCCAGTCCAGTTCATTTCTGGATGACTTAGCCTTATTGAAGAGTTTTCTGCATGTACACCTACGTAATTGTAACTCTCTATTCCACCGAGGCGGTTTCTTCTTCCCCCTTGGCCTATTTAGAGGGCAGGACGATTCCCTAGCATTTTTAAAGACTGTAGTGATGTTATCAACCTCACAATCTAAATCCGAAGTTTCTAGAAGTGACGAGTCTCCAATCAATCCTAATTGTCTAGAAAAGATGGACTTATATTGACGCCAATTGGTCCGCCTAATATTTCGAGAGATTTCTACCTCTGGTGCCCGCTCCCTAATGCTAAACTCAATATACCTATGATCAGAAAAGGAGTGTTCCTTAAGTACGCGTCAGTTCATGATCCTATCGGCTACCGAGTCAAAAGAGAAGGTAACATCCAGGACTTCCTGTCTGTTCTTTGTTATGAACGTAGGTTCTTGACCTTTATTACAAATTTTGAGGTTAGTACTAACTACAAATTCTAAAAGCTCCTCACCTCTTTTATTAGTGTCCGTACTTCCCCAAATAGTATGATGTGCGTTGGCGTTACAGCACAAGATGATGTGATATACAGCGTTTACTGCTGCACCTATAAAGTTCATCACCATTACCGACGGTAGAGGGCCTTGGTCGTCATGAGCTTAGTATTCCGATGCCAGCCAGTAGCATGTATCTCCCACTTCCTCGCTAACCGCCGTTATGTGTCTGCCGCTGAAGTTAGATAATAGAAATATATTAAGGTGGTTCCTTGCCAGGTTCTAGTATTACCTTCATTCTTGACGGCTAGCCTATTAAAATCTTTGGTCTTCAATCCGCAAACTCTGCCACCACAAATCCAGGGTTCTTGGATTAGGACTATGTCAACTTCGCATGTTGTCATGCGAAGCTGAAGAGCAGCTGAGGCTGCTTTAGTGGTGGAGATTTATCTGCAGCAGGTTCAACATCCGCTACGATATCCATCTCCACGACCTTTTTATCGGACTCGTCGTCGTGTTTTATATTTACATATCGTTACCTTCATATAGTCCTACTTTACACTATGCAAGTCTTATTGCTAAGCTGATTAGTTTGTTAGGAAAGAAAAGAAACGTTACTGTTCCCCTCGTCTCTCTCCCTCAAACTAATCAGCTTAGCAATAAGACTTGCATAGTGTAAATATGGACATAGTATTATATGCGTTAAACAAGAAAATGTGCGTTTGTCATAGTTAAAATGCGCTGAATTGGCATCACTGCTATAGTGAACTCTTTGTGCCATTTCACACTATGCTTTTTAATTTTTCATGTAAAAAAAACGCACATGAAATATTCATCAAAAAATGTTGCAAAGCTTGCACTCTGTTCGACTCGTGAAAAATGTATATTTGCAATCTGCGAAATAGCCTGACTGGCATTTATTTCGCGTGAAATATTGACAGCTGATGTTTTTGTTTACAAAAGTTGATCAACGTTGCATGGAATTGTCACAAGTCACGATTTTTTTTTTGATACTGAAAAAATTCACACTGAAAAAACAAATATTTTTTTTGTACACTTATATTTATTTATTGTATCTTCAATATTGAACTAGCAATAAGTATTCAAATTTTAAGTCTAAATATAATTACTAGGTCCGACCAGTGTCGGACATAATCTCAGTGATAGTAATTAATAATACATAAATGTCGTATTAAGCACAAAAATATTTTCAAGAGGTTTCATCTGGAATGTTGCGTATTAGAGCCGTAATGTCCCTATTTCTTAAGCGGATGTGTCCAGAAAAGTTCAGATACGAGCAAGGGGATTATAATGGGACTCGAGTTCTGTTAAATATTTGCCGCGTATTTTTCAATTTCTTCAGTCACTAGTGGCATATTTAAATCACGATGTAAATTTGAATTTTTGATGTACCATGGAGCCGATGTTATTAACCTTAGAAATTTGTTTTGTCTACGTTGGATTCTCTCTACATTGGAACAAGTATCTCTTCGTAAGGTAAATGTTATCTGACCACACTTTTGTTCGTTTACTTTAATTCTCCATAAGTTTAATCATATTTCCAGCTGGGTAATATGTTCCTGAAGGTATCGGGATGCCTCGTAAGTAGAGCTGTGCCAAATCATTCATTTAAGTGACCGCTCATTTTCGTTCATTTTCTAAGAAAGAACGAGTTCGTTCATTTCTTCCATTCGATCTTTTCAAAAAATAGAACGAAATGAAAACAAACAAACAAACAGTTGATTCGGTCAATAAAAAGGGACAAATGCAATATGTTTGCTATAAATAAACAGAAAATATAAGAAACACAAAGAAAAAATTATATATAAAATCAAAATCAAATTTAAAAAAAAAACTTAATATATTCTAAACCCTTAAGAAATATTAATGGTAATTTAATTAATTTTATAATAGTCACACTGTTACTAAAAGCAAGCAAAAGGCTAATGAAAACGAGAAAATAACAAAAAATCTCACATGAACAAGGAAAAAACCAAACAAAACAAAAAAAACCAAGTGCGCTCGGTCGTTCATTTTGTTCAATTGTACTTTTTATCAGTACTGCTGAGCCAAAACAGCTCAGTCAAGTAACCAGCTCACTTCGTTCATTTGACGGATTCGTTCAATTGTACTCGTTCGTTCATGAACGACACAGCTCTACTCGTAAGGGTTTTCATGCATACTAAAGCAGGCTGTATCATCGGCAAATGTAACTTTCCAAAAGATTTAGAATGTTTATTGGTAGATATGTCTTCAATTTTAAAATTAAGCATTCATGCCACACTTTATCAAATGCCTGAGAAACACCAATAAAGAGGGCAGAACAATATTTCTTTTCTTCAAATGTTCTTCTTATAAATTGAACCAATCTATGCGTTTGTTCAATGGTGATTTGCTCACTTCTAAAACCAAATTGATGGTCCGGTATGCGCGTATTATCTGTAAGAATTGATCACAATTTTGTCATGAGCAGCTTTTCGAAAAGCTTTGAAATTGTTGATAGTAAACTTATTGGCCTATATGACTCCGCCATGGTAAGATCTTTGTCCGGCTTTGGAATCATTTTGACTTTGGAAAGCTTCCGGCTGTTTGGATAGTACTCCAGTGGTAAAATGGCATTAAAAATTAATAACAGGATTATAATTGCAATACAAGGCAACTTCATCAGCATCTGATTACTAATTCCATCAATACCCGGAGCTTTTTTTGGGTTGAGTTCAATAATTAGTTTTTGTACATCACGCGTATTAAACTTTATGAGTCGAGGGGACAGAGCAACCACACTCGGCAAATCAAAAACACCAGTACATGGTTTGGGGTAAATACGTATTTTGAATGCTCAGCAAATATTTTAGCTTTTTCAGTATCGCTTGTTGCCCAACATCTGGTAGATGTGCGCAGATGTGGTTTAAACTCAACAGGTGTTTTAAGCTTCACAGAGTAATTAGATGCTGGTGTGACATCGATACCTTCCAGATAGTTTTTAAGAGATGCAGTTTTTTCCGATGCCAGCAACTCTTGGAGTCGTTTAGTGCACTCTTTAAACCTGATTTGATGGTGGTGGTGGGGTGATCTGTGTTGTTGCCATTCCCTTCTAGCTCTTCTTTTTTCACATAAATTCTATTAAACCCAGTCTGCGGGTGGGAGGTAGTAGCATGTTCAGCAGCCTGCTTAATATTTTCGTTAAAATGGACAATGTTAAATTCAATATCATAAATATGACAACTGAGATTTTTTTTAACCCCAGCCAATTAACACGATTGATCATCTTCACATATGTATGAGGTCACTTTTTAGTGGGTTACAGATTATAACGATCGTGGGAGAGTGATCTGAGTAGAGATCTGCAAAAGCTTCAACATGAATTAAATCCCTAGAGATATTATTCATGACGCCAAAATCTATAACATCCGGGATTTTTTGTATGTCAGTAGGCCAGTAAGTGAGCTCCCCACTCGAAATGACGTCCAAGCTCATTTTTGAAATTGTATTGAACAACGCTCTACCTCTAGGTGTAATAAAACGCGAAGCGCAGAGCATATGTTTTGCATTGCAAACACAAAATTTATTTTCTGATTGAAAACTGAATTTTGATTCTGGCAACACTGGTACATATGCTTATTTCGAAGAATTACCACATTGTAATTATAAAATATTTTTAAAGTTAAATGCAAGTTTTCCTAGCTTTAATTTTGTTTGTATATTTCAGCATCTAATCGTTTCTATTTTATCATGACTTTTATTGTTCAAAAAACAAACGATCGAAATTTCAATTTAAATTGCATTGAAATTTCTATCGGAATAAATTATTTGCACATACATATGTATGTATGTATGTACGAGTATGTATATAAATATAATTGATAAATGAATATTTACGATTTCAATCGATTTATTTTATATTTACATACGTACTCCTTTGGCTATTATCTATTTTAAATCAGCCGTTTCTTCATTTTATCGTGCGTACAAAGTTTTGTGGTCTGATCTAAAAGACACATAGTTGTAATGGTTCTTAATTTTTCGGAATTCCTAAAAAATCGGAATTCGAATTCCCGAAATATTTTTAGCATAATTTCCTCCACAAATTTTTATCTAACAAATTATTTATATTACCCTACGTATACACCTGATTTATGTATTTTTATCATGACAAATGTCAAATTTCATATAAAAAAAAGAACTAACATAAAAAAATTATTTTTCAATATAAAGTTTACACTTTGTTAGGTTAAAAATATATCAGGTGTAGACGTATGGTTAGGAATTTATTTATTGACCCCAGTGAAGGCTTGTTAAACGTTTAACGCTATAAAAATGCAAAGTTACACACCACGCTTTTGAGGCTTTTTTAGTTGTAAAATTTCAAAGCATTTGCCGGCTGTTTTCTTGTCTTGCATTTACGTTTTATTTTTCTTTAAATATTTAATGCATTTTTTTATCTTTTGTTTAATAAAAAAATGAATTTCTAATAATTTTGGTGTATGTTAGCATATGAATCTGGCAACACTAGCTGTCATTTTGTATACAACGCGTGAAAGTTGAGGAATCATCTTAAAGCAGCTCTGGGTTGGGGAACAGCTCTCGCGTCATCGTAATTATTTCTTAAGTGCGGTCAGGCTTGTGTGTGTTGTTTGGCCTTCGAGAGTTTTGCGTCTCACTCGCACTTGTTAATGGGTACCGCAACTAATTGTATCGTTTACAGTTAGTTATTTTGTGGTATTTTCCATTATCAAGTGCAAACATTTTTAATAAGATTTAATTGGTGGAGACCATAAAAAACTCTAGGAGTAGATCTTGGAAACTCCTACCTCCTATACGAAGGTATAGGTCGTTCGCAGCAACCGAAGTAAGCTTCTACACGTGGAATACCCTGGCTCTTTGGCCACGTGCCTTTGCAATTTTTTGTTCCATTTGGAACACAAAATACAAAAAAAAAAAATTTAAGAATGTTCAACTTTTTGCGAGGTACGCGCGTCGCAAATTTCTTTATGCAACTTGCCTTATGAAAACACACTATTTCAACTTTTTTGACAGAAGTCTCTATCGCATTAGTGCATTGAACGCGTATTATGTACTTCCACCTTGAGTTCAGCTTAATACTTACGATTTTCTTACCTGGAGTTTTTTTTCGTTTTTGCTTTTTTTCCCCCTTTTCTGTAATGTTTTTCTCTATCGACTTTATTTTTCCACTTCGCCGAATTTTTAAGGTCTAAATTTTTGTTTTCTGTGTGGGCGCTATTTTTCTCTTTATGCGGTTTTTGCGTTTTGTCAATTTTGAATTCGTGTTAGAAATTTTTCTCTGTGTAGGTATTTTTTGGTTTTGTAATTTTTGTTTCTTTTTAAGGTTTAGCCGTTTGGCCAAATTTTCATTTGTGCGATTTTTCCCATATTTGTGATATTTCTCTTTTAATTTTTTTGTGCTTTTTAAAGATTTTTCCCATTATGCAAAAAAAAACGTGTGCTTGAAGTGTACGTTAAACCCGGGTTTTCTATGTATTTTTGTATATTTGTAACATTTAAATTCGAAAGAATTTTCTTTCGTTTCACATTACAGAGTAGACACCTGGATTCAGTAACTTTTATTACAATAATCGTATCGCTATAATAAATATGACAAAAACTTTTATCGACTTATCCAGTACCATATTTTAACGATATTCACTGTCGGTTGAAGTAAAAAAAGTAAAATGACAAGCTCATTTAGTTTTTCTTTGTGATTTTCGTTTATTTAGACATTTTGTATTCAAAATTGTCGCAAAGTAAATTAAATGGCGATCAAAACTGGAGATGGACGCGTGTCGTGATGTTTTTTCGTGACACGAACACGCACGACATCATCGTGACAAATATTTTTGCTTGAATTTCCAATAAAGAAACAAAATAAACAACATCAGCAAATTTGTTGATTGGTCTCTTAAGCTTAAAGTTCTGAAATTAAGCAAAAATATGTACATATTGATTTGAATATTTTAAGTAAAATTTATTTGCTGTTTGTTAAGCATGTCTATATGCATTTCATTAGTGCTTTACCAAATCATTAGTAGACTTCAACCACACACTTTGAACAATCACAAACCTCTTATCTTATGCACAGCCTTTCAAAAACCATTTGAGAATTCACAAATACATAATAATATTTTTGAAAATCCCAAATAAATTTTACTTAAAATAAAATTATGATAATATGTCAAATAATAAATTTCTTAAAGGTTTATTTGAATATAAAAAAAAATTATTTTTTGCTATTCAATTTAATTTGGTGCGTTGAGAAAACGTTTCGGTGCGTGCTTCATACGTGTTGAACATCTTGGTATTCGTGGTCGCGGCGTGTAGTGTTGGAAAAATTTGGCACGCGCCCATCTCTAATCAAAAAACAGGCTGTACACTATCGTAAAAAAACAGGGGGCAAATTACGGCATTCGATATGAATCGTAATTTAAAAATATTTTCATATAAACTCTATTGAAATATTTTTAAATTACGAGTTGTATCGAATGCCGTAATTTGCCGCCTGATTACATAATGACATTATCGTTCCTGTAAACGTATAAATATGTATATCCGATCATCCTTAATAGAAAGGGTAATTCGAAACGAGAGAAAATGCTTTCAAATTTGTATTCTTATAAGATGTAAATTTGGAAGGATTTTTTTCGTTTCGAATTACGAAGTAGACAAACAGGTGACTTAATGACAGGTAATATCTACCTGAAATTTTTTTTATCGATGTATCGAATGTGGATTAGAAGTAATTCGCAAACTTACTGACAATTAAAGCAATATTTTTATTCTACATTTTCTACTTTCATACATTAATATACATACATACATACATACATATATTTAATCTAAAATCTTTATCTACTTTTTAGATCTGCCTGTGATACACTGACAAATACAAAGGTGGCAATCAAAAAAATATCACCCTTTGAACATCAAACTTATTGTCAGCGTACGTTGCGTGAAATCACAATTCTAACCCGTTTTAAGCATGAAAATGTAAGTATAAAATTTCACAACTCCAAACAAATGAATATTCAGATATACATACATAATAATACATGTAATCTTGACTCAAAATATTTATTGCAGATCATCGATATACGTGATATTTTACGCGTGGACAGTATAGAACAAATGCGTGATGTATATATTGTACAGTGTTTAATGGAGACTGATCTATATAAATTACTTAAAACTCAGGTATAATTGAAAGAAAGCTAATTTTGAAATTGCCTACATACTTATTTGCTTTATTACATTATTGCAGAGGCTAAGCAATGATCACATCTGCTATTTTCTATATCAAATATTGCGTGGCTTAAAGTACATTCACTCTGCTAATGTATTGCACAGAGATTTGAAGCCAAGCAATTTATTGCTGAATACAACATGCGATTTAAAAGTGTGTAAATATATATATTTCTTAAATCGTTATTTGTTTATTTTGAAATTTAATCATTTGTCATTTTAGATATGCGATTTCGGTTTAGCTCGAGTTGCTGATCCCGAACATGATCACACTGGATTCCTTACCGAATATGTGGCTACACGTTGGTATCGTGCACCAGAAATTATGCTCAATTCAAAGGGCTATACCAAATCCATAGATATTTGGTCAGTAGGTTGCATTTTAGCTGAAATGCTTAGCAATAGACCCATTTTCCCTGGTAAACATTATTTAGATCAATTAAATCACATATTAGGCGTATTAGGTTCACCCTCCAAAGAGGACTTAGAGTGTATTATAAATGAAAAGGTATGTGTCTAAAAATTATTTGTTAGTTTTTTTTTACTTTGCATTTAAATTGTCCTGTACTTGCTGTTTGTGTCTTTTAGGCCCGTAACTACTTGGAGTCATTACCATTCAAACCAAAAGTGCCATGGTCACGGCTATTCCCCAATGCCGATGCGTTGGCTTTAGATCTACTGGGTAAAATGTTAACGTTCAATCCCCACAACCGAATAACAGTCGAAGAAGCATTAGCGCACCCATACTTGGAGCAGTATTATGATCCCGGTGATGAGGTAATATACATATGTATACATAGATATTTTTGTAAAGATTAAATGGATAGAAAAGTGGAATTATTTTCCAAAATAGTTTCCTGAAAACAACCAGTTTTACTATATTTATATACACAGGTCACTTTCAGACTCAGTGACATACATATGTATACAAATTGGTTCCGAAACACTGTTAAATAATTAACAATCAAAGCTCACGTCTGCTTGAATATAAGTTTTGCAATTTCACATGCATGTCTTATATCCTATGGACTTCTTACTAAAAGAAACATTTTTGATACAATTCAAATTCATTTAAACATGTTTCTCTAATGTGAAATTTCGAAAATTCCGCAACTAAACAATTATTGAAACTGGCGTCGAAATTAATTGCGGTAGCGTATAGTTTTCTAATGACACTGATTAACAAAAATGAACTTTTAATTTGTCACATGGACTTTTTTGGTCTTTTTTACTTTATTTTGACTTCCTAAGGTGGAAAACAGAGGTAGAAAAAATTTGACACCCATATTTTTTTTTTTTGACGGGAATTTTATATTTCATAAAAAATACTGATACTTTACATACAATTATACTTGGTAATATGTTTTTTAAAAATAAAAGCTGTGATTTTCTGGAGTATTTGACGTGATACTGTTCTCTTGAAATTGTCCAACAATAACCTGCCAACATTCGAGGACTCCATTTGCCGTGGTATCGTTTTTCCATGCTGGAAATATCCTGATGGAACCTTTCGCGGTGTTCGTCGTTAACGGCTCCTAGGTTCTCGGGAAAGAAATCGAGGTGGGAGTGTAGAAAGTGTATTTTAAGTGAGATATTACAACCCAATGCTTGATACGTCGAAAGTAGTTCTCCTATCAGATCTTTGTAGTTACTTGCTTTGTGGTTGCTCAAACAATTTTGTGTAACATTTTTAAAACTTTTCCAAGCAGATTTCTCTAACAAACTTAACTTTTCTTCGAATATGTTATCCTTTAACGATTCCTTAATCTGAGGTCCGACGAAAATTACTTCCTTTATTTTTGCGTCAATAACTTTAGGAAACTTTTCTCTCAAGTACGTTAATCCTGAGCCGTTGCGATCCATGGCTTTAACAAAATTTTTTATCAAACCTAGTTTGGTGGTAAAAGTACTCTGGTGTGGGATTTTGTATTCTAAACTCAAAATATTACACTTTTTGAAATGAAAACTTAATGCAATTGAACCGTACGTACAGTAGTATTAACGGGATATAAGGTAAAAACATAAGTGGGTGTCATCAACAAATTAGTTTGTGTTTTGCAATGAGGGTATATATTAAAGTAATAATTAGCATACAGAATCAGTGTGGCAAAAACCTCGTTGATCAGTGTGATAGGTGTGTTTCTTTACTCTACATTGGGATCGCAATTTGCAAAAAAAAAAAAAAAAAAAAAAAAAAAAGCGTTCCCGTACTCGAAAATTGGGTAAAAGAGACAGGTTTCGTGAGAGTAATTTTTTTCTTCTTGCACGAAACAGCCCGTACTTTTTCTTCGTGCTAGTTTGGACACACAGAAAATCAATCAGTTGTTTGAAAAATAAACAACATTAAAGAAAAATTACATTTTCCTAACAACTAAAAAAAGGGAAAAATTTATGAAAAAATGTTTAAAAACTAGTAAACAAAGTTTTATAAGCTTTTATATGAAACACGTATGTATGTATATGCATACATGCATTGCCGTTTCCTTTCATGTTGAAATTTTCGTTTTTCGCGTTCCCGTACTTTAGTGCATTTTTCGGTATTATTAAGAGAAATTATAGTTTCCTCTAATTTTACCGAACTTTACGCAAAAAGTAAATAAACAGACCTGATGTTACTCGACTCGAAGCGAACCGAGCTATTGCTTCAGTGTTCTAAAACCGCGTTTGAATACAGTAACCAACACTGACTATTTAATAAGGTCTAGCAAGTGCTCAGGAGATCTAATCTGTAATTCGAAATGAAAGAAAGATTTCGAATACATTTTATAAACATACAAATTCGCAAGGATTTTCTTTCGTTTCGCATTATCATTTTTTCTCATGTTATTCTTGTCAAATTCTAATAATTGTTTACACCAATTTTTAACCGACTTCAAAAAAAGGAGGAGGTTATCAATTCGTCTCTGTTTTTTTTCTGGTGTTACTTCATAACTCTGTACATTTTAGACCGAATGTATAAATTCTTTTTTTTTTTTTTTTTTTTTTTTTTTTTGTCTGAGAGGGTATAGCTTCCCATTGGTCCCATTTTATGATATTCTACTAATTTGATTGCTGCGAAACCTATGTTCTTGTAATTACACAATTTCAAAGTTGGAAAAACGGGCGAAGCTAGGCCCATTAAAATTTAAGTTTATATCCCATGAATTTTTTCGAAAATTTTCTATCCGATCTTTGTAATGAAGTCTTTTTTTTTGGCAAAATTATTCTTCAGATATTTGCTGTCCGTTTTTCGACTAGTACATACATATATAGCATTTTACTTAACACAAATTTTTGCTTGAATATACATATCGCTCATCTTCGCCTAAAGTTCAGCTTAAAATTTTGCAATTTTCACTTTTTGCGAAAAAAAAAACGGTATACACAATGGTGACATCTACCCCCGGTTAAAAAAAAATACATTTGTATTCCTCTTTGTGATATA
Source organism: Nowickia ferox (assembly GCA_936439885.1). Classification (NCBI taxonomy): domain Eukaryota; kingdom Metazoa; phylum Arthropoda; class Insecta; order Diptera; family Tachinidae; genus Nowickia; species Nowickia ferox. Next base: position 29,113,345 of record OW387026.1, read on the forward strand.
AGATTATATTTAAAAAGACAGTTTTTTGCCTATAGCCTGATACTCTGTTCAACATTTCACATGCTTAGGGCTAATAAATCAGTCAATGATTATATGTATTTTATTTTTAAATCATGTTTAAACAGAAAATTTTGGTTTTCACCCCAAAATTAAATGAATCTTAAATAGCCAACATTGTGCATTTAAGTGTTGTTTAAGTTTTACAAACATACCATTTGTTTTGTGCATGTGTGTGTTTTTTGAATGCATGTACATGAACATCATGTGGTCGAATTAAAAAGAATTTCCTATAATTTTCGCAAATATACAACAAATGTAACACATATTTTCATATCATGAAATATATAAATAGAAAAATGCATTCCGATGCTCTTTTTGTATCATAAAATGTGTTTTTTGCTATTTCACTTTTCTGCAAATTGATAAATCAACTTTCTTATTTATATTGAACAGCTGTTCTTTGGAAAGCTTTCCATAATATTTGGAAATCTTGTAGTGCTACCGTACTTTCAACGTAATTTGATAATAACTTTAATTTAATGAAAGTGTGTTTAAACACATTTTAAGTTTTTATGAAAATTAACTCAAACTATATTTAAACATTCACTGATTTATTAGCTATTAGTTGAGCTAAACTTAAATTTATTTGTAGTTTAAACTCAACAGCGGTAAATCAGTACACCATATATTATTACGTGTAGTTTAAAAAATAACATTTTGGCAGCACTGTAGTAAATATCAAAAACAGCTGTTGTTGCAGCAGGCTATTTTTTTGCAACCAAAATGACAAAACAGTTAAAGAAAAGCAAATAAATAAATTAATTTTATGCTTATCGAAGTAGAAAAATGTGAAGGAGCAATAGAGTATGAGAAAACATATCGAAGGAAATGTAGACTCGGTAGCGACTCGGAAAAAAAGTTGAGTGCTCTTAGTTGTTTGTTTAGTTTAAATGGCAGAAGAAAGTACGCGAAATGCCAGGGTATGCCACATTAGGTGTTTCCTTCGGTAGCTGCAGACGACCTATACCTTCGCATAGGAAGTAAGAGATTCCAAGATCCACACCCAGAGTTTTAATGATCTCCACCAGTATACGTCTTATTAAAATCTTTGCACCCGATAATGGAAAATACAACTAAATAACTGTAAGCAATACAGTTAATTGCGGTATCCATTAACAAGTGCGAGTGAGACGCAGAACTCTAGAAGGCCAAACAACACACACAACCCTGATCGCACTTACAGAAATAATTACGATGACGCGAGAGGTGTTCCCCAGCCCACGGCTGCTTTACGACTGAGAGTGCTTTTTTAACGCAAAACATATGGTCTTTATTAAAGTGCAATTAGACGTGCCATAGCCATAGCCAAACCAAAATCACAAAGTACACAGAGGTGAAGAAAACGAGTGATGAAAAAAGCTAAAATCAGCTTTGACACAGATTCGGCGAGAAAGGGACAACTGTAGTATATTTGTTATTAAGTTGTTAACGATATAATCCAAACAAACAAGAGAAAATGTGTAATTTGTGGAATGAACAAGAGAACGTTTTTACAAAGTTAAATAAAAGATTTTGTAGTGTTGAATTAAAAAACACAGTGTGTAAAAGATTATTGATATTAAAAAACTGATTAAAATTAGTTTCCAAATGATTACAGACTTCATTTTAACTATTAATTTTTACCATTTACTTCCAAAAAGCATATGAGAATGAGATAAAATTAAAATACATTTGAACAAGTGAACATTTGTACAAAATTAAATGGAGAAATTTGAGGTATTTAATTAAAAAACAAAATGTGAAAATGATTATTAGTATTGAAAAAGTTTTTAAGATATGTTTTCAAATTATTAAAACGAATTAAGCATTTTCGTTCACAAATATTAATTTTTACCATTTATTTACAAAAATCTCATAGCAAATGAGGACACAAAGCATAAAATGAAAAACGTTAAATTAATGCCACTACGAAAGAAAAATTAAAGAAGACACAGACTCGGTGTGAGCGAGACGTCAAGAATTCGCAATTATCTTCCGTCTCCTGACATTTCTGTGTGCTTTGTGCCAAAATTCAATTGGTTTCTATGGTAATTGCTATGGCATTACATAGGGTCTACAGATAAGAGCGTCAAATTCAATCGCAGAGAGAATTATGTTACGTGTAGACTTCAAATTAGTGTTATCTCAATCTTATAAGATTTTTTATAAGAGCGTTGTTATAAGAAATCTTATAACAACAATCTTATGAGATGAACTGCCAAAAAACACACGTACATGAAAATAAATTAGTATGCATGTGTGAGTATTTATTAAAATAAATGAAAAACAATGTTTTGGACAAAATTTCTGGGATTTTATATGTTTAAATGTGCTTAATTTAATTTATAAATAAAATTTTGTGCGAAAAATTGAAAACAAAATAAATAGTCATACAAAAATAATACATGTTAACTCGATGAGAATTTGCATAAAATGAAATGTTATAAGAAAAGTAAAATTACGTGTTCCTGTTGTATGAAATGAAGAGAAATATCGGTATTTTATTTTTATTATTCTGCCGACATTCTCTCACATATTATGTCAGAGTTAATCGCAGTTGTAGACGCTATGTTATGGCGAGTCACCTATAATGAAATACAGTGTTGCCCATTAGTTTGGTTCGATCGGCTGTTTCCTATGGTTATGGCACGTCCGATTGCACCTTTACTACCTTTATACGCCCTCTATTTGCAAATAAATTACCTTATCTTACCCTGCGTAGACTGTATCATCTGAATCTCTACCTACCTCTGAACGTTAGGAAATCAGTCGCTCATGCACTGCTCATGTCACAAGTAAATTATTGTATTGAGGTTTACACAGGCTGTAATTTAAGTAATAGAAAGAAAATTAAAAATATTGTGCATGGAATTATAAGATTTGTCTATAGGCTGAGACTGAGGGCACATGTGTCTAATCACGTAAAAAGTTTTCTGAATTTATCTTTTGAGAATTACTTAAAGTTTCGTTTATTAATCTATCTTTTTAACATCATAAAGGAACAAAGACCTTTGAGCATTGTACAAATGATTTCTTTTAATAGATCTATTAGAAACCCCCAAATTTTAATATCTCGAATATATAACACTACATATGAGCAATCGTTTTTTGTACGTGCCGCTAGGCTTTGGAATTCCTTGCCAAAAAACTTACGTACCTTTGCCATGTCTTCAACAATTTTTAAGCGAAATCTTTGTGTATTTCTGAATCTACCCAGCTAATTTTGTAATACGGATAATTTGGGTTTTTTTTCACTCTTTTTTATACCTTGCAATATACATACTAAGGTTTGTGGGGGTAGGTAGGGAGGCTATGATATTGGTATTTTGTATTTTTTTTTTTATTTTGCTAATTATTTTTAAATTACATATGTACATACATATTGGTATATGTTTTTTAATATTATTTTATTGATAAAATTTTAATATACATACTTATGTATATTTGTATATTTGACTTAGAGTTGAAATAAATTGTATTTTAATATTTTTTATTAGTATGCAGGCATACTACAATATTTTCTCATAGAAATTGTAATTTACCTGTAATATATAATTATTGGCCGTATGGCTATTTGTATTACAATGAAAATAAATAAATAAATAAATAAATAAATTAACTCGCTGTTTATACGACATAGCAAACGTAGCACTTCTATAGAAAAGTTGCTTATGTTTACAAAAAAAATTCTGCAAATGTATAATGCAACAAACAATTATTTGTTTTTATTGTTATTATATTCCTCTATCAATGTTTTTTGTGCAATATTTAGCCATTTATTATTTTTTATTGGCAAACATTTGTAGGCGTGGCAACCTCTAGCATTTTACTTGTTAATAGTGTGTTAATCGTGAATAGTTTTGTGAATTAGTAAGTCGCAATAAAACAATTATATCGCAACCATGATACAAGGTACTTGCACGACTACAACAAAATTGCAACACCAAGAAACACACGTATTTTGTTGGTAGAAACATACCTATAATTGTCAGAAGCAGATGTCTTTTGTTTTTAAAAATAACAATCACAGGGTAACTAAAGTACAATTGCAGAGGCGGCATTCATGCATGATTATAGTCATTCAGTGTTGCCAATATGTGTGTAATACACAGTGTGTAATTTTTACTCTCATCTGTAGACCATGTAATGAGATTCATGTATAATATGTGTGTAATTCTACTTTGGGTTCTATTTTTATTTAATTTTGTTTTAATTTTAATCTACACAAAGCATGTGTAGTGTAATTTTCTTCAATGTGCAAATTCATTGGCAACACTGTAATCATTTTATTCACACACATACACTAACATTTTTGCAGCTTGTAAACAAAGTTTGACAACTTTCTGCATTGTATACATTAACAGGCTGGGCTTGTGCAAGTACCTTGTATAATTGTATCATGATCGCAACAATTTAAGGCCGGGGCACAATTAATCCGTCATATGTTAAACTTCGCCTTTTTCCACTGACATTAACGCAACGACGGAGAAGGTTGTCACAATGAGTACTTTATTGACGGAAGCATTTGAACAGCTTCAATAGGTTGATTCTCCATTTTATTAATTAAAATCAACTTCTTTTTATTTATTTCGTTTATTTCTTTTGTTTTATTTTATTTTTGCTGCCGCAAAACCCAAAAACTTAAATCAGAACATACCAAAAAACCAACCAATATCTGTCAAACTACTCAACGTACGCAAAAAGTTAAAAGTTTACCAATTTTTGTACTTTGCGTTGACGGACACGTACTGAATGTAACAGACCTCATAAGAAACCATGTATTTCAACTTAGCTGTGAGTTGAAAAAGGCGAAGTTTAACGTATGCCCCGGCCTTTACAGTTTTATTTGCAAATAACTCGTCCGTATAAACGTAGTATATGTATATGTATATTTATATGTATAACAAAATCATATGGTCTACATTTGTAGTTTAAACACCCAATTTCATGCGTTAAAAGCTGGTTTAAGGGCTTGTCCCACGATGTCGACAACGTTCGACTTGTCGCACACTTTTTATTCAAAGGAAAAACAAATTTTAAGGTTTTGTTGTTTAAAATATGTTTTTGCTTTGAATGTAAGTGTGCGACAAGTCGAACGTTGTCGACATCGTGGGACAGGCCCTATAAATACACATTTTAAACAAAATATAGAGATTTACTGGCACTTAGAGAAATATGCGCGATATGTACTTGAACTGATACCATTGCTGCCGTATATTTTCTGACATAAATGCAGAAATGTAACAACAATTGATTGAAAAAGATTTTATTTCTTATTTGGTCCCTCATATATAATTCGAGAACTTTTATGCTTACATTATACATACATATGTGATTATAACAATCATCCTGATTGTGTAGATCTGGTCGAATTCGAATTTTCGCCTTAGACAATTCAACTTGATTTACACAATCAGTGTATTTCATTATCATTATCTTTTGCAGTTACATAAATAAAAATTATATATAAAAGTTATAATTTAGTTATAAGAAAAATTAATTTGCTATAAATTAATTTTTTTTCAATTTTTCCAGCCCGTTGCCGAAGTACCATTCCGAATTGGCATGGAACTCGACGATCTTCCAAGAGAAACATTAAAAAAGTTAATTTTCGAAGAAACTTTGAAGTTCAAGGAACGACAACCGGATCAATAGGCAGTATAAAGTTTATACGCGTAAGACTTTAATAAGGAGCCAAGTAAAAAAGTTAGTAAAAACAAAAACGACACAACACGAAACAAAACCAACAAACTAGAGAGAAAAAAACAACAACAATGCATTTTTTATTTATGTACATATATTTACATAAATGAAACCATTACACGCTCTTTATTCCACTTGTGGTGTTACCAATATTCTCGAATCAATCACATCTAAATACTTACTTACATATGTATGCAGTATATCAAGCATATTACGATAAACAAAAATATTTATAGTAATATTTGATACTGTGCTAATATAGAAGAGAACCGCTGATGGTAATGATGATGTGAATGAGAGTTGATGATGCCGCAAGAAGAGTGCTCCAATTGCTGTTGATGCTGCTATAGAAAATGTTTTTTTCTTCTTTAAATTTAGTGCTTCACCATCATTGTGATCTTAAACATATACGAAAAACAAACAACTACACACAAACATACATAAATACATATATTTAATTAAACTTTTGGCCCTGTTCGTAAATGTTTCACTGCAGTACAGCGGGCGAGGACGTGCAGTTGTTTCATAAAATCATTAAACAGATGAGTAGCAAGCAAATAGCAAAAATTGTTAATGCTACGATAGTAAAATTATCACATGCAACGCCAAATTAAAATTTATACAAGTCAGATGTTAGGGAGTGATGCATGCACGAACAGGTTCTTTCTCTACTCTTTCCATTGTATTCAATCAAATATTCGTACATACATATTTCTTACTTCTTAAAACTTAATTTTGTTTTTATAAGAATAATTATTTTTGTATTCTTATTTTAATAGTTTTATTTTTAACTAACAATAAGTTATAAAAAAGTATTTTTTTATTTTGGGTTAACGTTCAATCATTTTGTGAATGTAGTTAAATCAAAATCACATGCAAAAATATTTTAATTATTATAATTGTAGTTATTGTCTTCAAACTAAAAATAACAACAACAAAAAATCGAAATAAATATGAAAAGTGCACGCGATTTATTTGTATTTTTAGAATTTAAACAAAAAAAAACATAAAGCAAAATATATACAATATTATAATATTAAAAATACGGCAAAGAAAAAGAATTGTTTTTAATGAATTGAAAACAAAACATAAATGTTTTACAATCTGCTCTACTATAATACATTTCAAATACTAAACCAACCAACAAAAAACCACTTTTATACAAAAACATACATTTTATTATTTACATTTATCTATAGTACTCGCTCTCTTATTCAGTACTATCTTTGAAAACAAACCTAATTAAACACTTGCCTGTAACACATACTAAGCGGCAATAAGTAAAGAAAGAAAAAATAACAATACAAATCCAAAATAACATTTATTGATAACAATATTTCTCTTTAATGAAACTGCTTAAAAATATTCTACAACAACGGCAATTTTCTTGTTTTCTGCAGCCAACTTCACTTTCTAACGCATTGTAGAAATTCGTACATACTTTGCAACGTGTTTGCGCTACACGTTTATATTACATGTTGCATTTTTTGACACAGACAATGCGAACTATAAACATCAACACATTTTGATATTTTTGAAACTTCGAATGCAACTTCGAACGCAACCATAACCAAGACTACACACTATGCGACCGACAATGCAACCTGCTGCCTAGTTGCATAAACACGTTGCTAAAGGTAGGATCACACGATTGCCGCAAATACACCAATTTGATCCAATTTTTATTGTGCTGAATTGCTGCACAGTAATAAAATTGTCCCAATCAAATACGCTGCAGTCACATGATTGCCCCATTTTACAAAAATTTTATTGACGCAAATTGGCGAATAATGAATTTTTGGCAACAATTACCGCATCCCAGTCATACGATTGTTCTAACTTGCGGCAACACAAACAAACAGCTGTTGTGATAATTTTTAATTTGTTTTGTTTTACGTACAAATGATTTTTTTTAAGAAATAAATTTTGTTTTTTTTTTTTTTTACATGAATGGTTTATTCGTTAAAATTAATAAATAAATTAATTAATTAATGAAATTGCCTCTTCTTTTTATATTTTATGCTCATTAAATGTACAAAGCAGAGGCAATTTTCGTTCTTTTAAACGAATAAAAACTAAATATATGGGTTAAAGATTGGCTCACAGTTCCATGTTAACCTTTCAAATAAGTTATAATTACATATAAAGTAAGTTTAAGTTTACGGCATGTGCTTACGAAAACAATTGGCGCACAAGCAATATAAATCAATTTTAGAAATTGTCGCGTATTGGCTACTTTGATTGCCGCTCGAGAACACAATAAATATTGGTGCATTTTTAACATTTTTATTGGGGCATGGTTGTGTAATAACCGTTCACACGATTGCCGCACCAGAGTTGCATTTTATTGCGGCAAATCAGCAGAATATTGTTCTCGATTGTCGTATGAGGCAATAAATTGTGAAATCTCACGATTGACATATAAAATGTACCAACAATTGGTGCATTGCGGCAATCGTGTGATCCTACCTTAAGTCTGTACCTACCATAACAAAGCCAATTGAGGCAAGTGGCCGGCCTTAACAGCTGAGATCAGGGTTGGTAAAATTGATACAATTGTACTTTTTTTGGTACTATTCAAACTCGAAAAGTACAATGGTACACCATCCCAGCTAACCAAAGCGTTCGTAAATAATATCGCATTCGAATGTTGCATAAACATTTCTTGGACAAAACACTTGAGAACGGCAAAATCAGAATGTAATCATAAACAAAGTCGTTAATAGTTCGATTTCATTATGCCAAAATGTAACTTTTTGATTCATTTTTGATTTTTCATCACACAATTTATCACTAAATCTCTCATTTTTAGTTGCATTTCATATATGTTTGGATTCAGAAATATATTTTCTGCACTTTCTGTTCATTTTACTTATGTACTTATTTTTTTTTTTATATTTTAATTTTTCAATAATATACGTATTTCACTTTAATTTCTGCTGGGATCACTTTGAATTTTAACTTACAAATTACTTCTTTTTTTCCTTCCTCTTGTTTTTTTTTTTTTTTTGTACTTCTAAAGAGCAAAAGAAAAACGTACTCCTCTTTTGTTGTACATGCAAAAAACATAAAAAATTGAGAGAAACAATTTTTTTTTAATTATTAACTTGACAGCACCCGGTCAAAAAAATACTTGTGTGTTGCTATTTACATTTATTTTCTTTACATACTCTTACAACTACAATTTGAAGCTGAAAAAAGTCAGCCAATGTAGTAATGATAAAGTAAGAAAATAAAAAACATGTTGATTATTGAGTTCTTGTTTCAACTTTGTTATTTGTTGAGCTTCTCATTTGCTTAAATGAAAGTTTAACATATTAACTCTAGTTGTACTAAGAAATTTTTGGGTAAAGGTTCCCTGATGATCTGCATTAGCAACAGTGAAATGCGCATAGGATCCAGCTAAACCCCTCAATAATCAAATTCAATGTATTTTTATAAAAAAATATTTTACTTAATAAGTAAAATAATAATTTGGGATTACTAGTGCGTTAACAAATTTTAAACTTCAATTTTTTTTTTTTTGATAAACTTTTTTTAACGAAAATTTTCCGATTAAGACAAGAGTGTGATATTATTTATAAATCTTTAGTGAACACTCAAGGAACTTTCATATTTACTTAAACTTTCGACAGATTATCCGATAATGCTACAGCGAACATTTGTTTATTTTCGAATCTCAGGTTGGCTGGGAATGGTAAATTTAGGAATCTCCCCAGTTTCACACTTCTTTTATTTTCAAATAATTATAAACAGCATTGTGAAAGTAAAATGCAACGAAAAAATAAAAAAAATGTGAACTCGTCCATTTCTAAATTATTGTCCTCCTAAATTCGGATGCTATATCACATGCTGTTAATTTGTATATCCTAAACTTCAACTTTGACAGGTGTAGCCATATGCTTTAACATCTGAACTCACAAGCAAATTTGTGAAAACGATTCGGTAGCCGGAACATAGACGATTATTTTAATAAAAATACCTAAAGTATGTAATTTGAACTAAAAAAATCTTTTAGTACAATTATGGTAAAAAAGTACAATTTTAAAATTCTCAATGCCATCCCTGGCTCAGATATTAAGTGTGTTCGTTTACTTTTGCAGTAAAATGCAGTAAATGAGTAGTTACTTCAAAAATTTTAAAATTTGCTCTCAAAAACAGTTATTGTCGAAAAAAGTACGCGAACAGAAAAATAGTAAAAATTAGTAAGATGAAGGAAACAGCTGACTCCAACACCACATAGTGCTGAAAAATATATGCACTTTTGCCTATTCAACTCTTTTTCTTATTGGTACTCGATACAATATTTTTTATAACACGACTAATCCAAGAATAAATTTGTAATTTATTTTTCTACCTTATTATTGGCTACCTTAAAAACAAGTTCAGTACTAAGTAACCAGATACTTTACAGTTTTACAACTCTGAATAATTAAAGTCATTCACAAAACAAAAGAATTAATAAATTAAATTATAAAATATGTTATTATTACCATTCTTTATAAATTATCTATTTTGTAATGACTTTCAAAAATTTTATTTAACCTTTTCAAAAATTTTTACACTTTCCGTTTGCTTACTTTTTGTTTGTTTACATTTTGAATCATATGTTTTTATCTTACTAAACTTTACTACGACAAATTTCTGCAGTAAAAATTTGCAAAATACTCAGTCAAGAACTGTCACTTTACTCTCTCAATTTGTGTTCTCATTTACTGTATTTTGGGTAAACGAACGCAATTTAGTAAAATGCAGTAAAGTTCAGTAAAAATTTGTGAAAAATTTTGAGTACGCGAACGCAATTATTTATGCATACATAATCCCATTCTAGACTTGCAATTTTTGTTGCAACACCCTGTGTTTCACAGGATGATAAGAATTTTTTCGACTCGAAAAGTTCTCACATTGCTAACAGAAACGAGGCACTGGACCGGGACTAACGACGTACAAAAACAAGTGACCGAGTAATGCTAGGACACAGCTGGGAAGAATTCATTGCGTAAATTCATCGGTTGAAGCACAATAACGACGAATTTACTCAGCGAATTCATCTCTTAAGGCCGTGATACACTATCATACAAAGTCGTGCGATCTACGAAAAAATACAACCCTGGTATGATGGAGTTTATGAAAATTTTCAAAAGACAACAACAATTCATCACACCAGGGTTGTACTTTTTCGTAGATCGCACGACTTTGTATGATAGTGTATCACGGCCTTTACAATTGATAAAGTTGGTTATTGTATGTGCAAAGAAAGAGACAGAAAATTGTTTTTCGTCGTTCGTCGGCGTACAAAATAGAAATAAATCTATCTTACAGTCACGCACAAGGAATTTCGTTCTACGGCGATGTTCTTATGCACAAATGTCTTTTATTTTTTATCGCGAAAGGCATAGGCACGGTTTAACAACTGATAAGAAAATTAATATGATAGCTCGTTCAGCGTGACGGGAAATCAAGTAATTTCATGATTTGGACCGAAATAAAGTTGAAATTAAATAATTTCCCATACATTTTGACTTATCCCAAATTAGCTCATTTTACTTAATTTCAACGAAACTAATATGAAATTACAATTGACAACGCTTTTTTTGTATGAAAAGCTCATTTTTTCAAAAAATGAAGATATTTACAACCACAAGAAGCAACAAAAAAATTTAATTCGTCAATTTGGTTAGAAATTGTTATTTTAATTCAATATAAAACAAAAATATAAGTAAAACCATTATATTGAAAAATATTGCCATGTGAAAAGCTTATTTAAATGTTCAAAAGCCTTTATTCAACTGAAAATGATGCTCCAATGAATGCCGCAACGAATCAGATGTTTACGAAATTACCACCATGAACAATTTAAATATCGTTGGTAATTTCATTTTGAAATTGCTTAATTTCGTGGCACGCTGAACGGGCTATGAATACATTTTAAATTTTCATCCCTAAAAATATGCAACGTATTTTGGTTGTACTGTATAAAAAGCAGTGTTGCCGGCGCATGCACAAAAAAAATTATTCCCAAAAAAATGTTGAAACATTTGTTTGGAATAACATTTTGTTTCAGTAAATATTTTTTACTATTCCAGTAAATAGTTTGTTCCAATTTTATTTTATGCGAAAAAACTGGGGTCTAATCGTCGCTTTCGATAACGAGTTGATTCCATCCCGCTTTTCCAGTTTGGTATTATGGCATTCGATATCGAACAGTATTATTACATTGTTAGATACCGAATGCCATAATTTCAAACTGAATAAAAGTGATCGAATCAGCTCGTTATTGAAAGCGACGATTACGCCCCTGTATAGAGCAGAACCAGGCCATGACTTTTGTCGGCTTCTTTTCGGCATTTACATCAGAGGTCTTCATCCCATAGTCCTGAGGGCTCTGCACTCAATCTGCTTTGTATACGTACACAACACAACTACCAAAAAAACTCTAAAGCGAGATTATGAAACACACAAAAACAGGCTTAGTTCCATTTTTTTTTTTTTCATGAAATATGTAAATACACCGAGAGTATTCAACAACTACCAAAATTATTTTTTATTTTATTTTTTTTGTTTTTATATCCCAGCAAAAATAAATTCGGATTTGGAAGCAGTAACAACTGAGGGAAGCAATGTACTGGTTACTTGACAACGAAAGCTTCGAAAAATGCTTCTGAAAAGTACTAACGTAAGGCAGTCTCTCTAACAAAGTAGACAAAAAGTGAACAAAAATTTTAAAGCCAGTAACTTTTGCATCTGAGTATACAAAAACTATATATTATTACTTCAGTGAACCTTTTTGTATCCCTTGCAAAAACGCTTCTAGGAAGCAGTAAGTTTTGCTGGGATTTGTTTAATTCGCAATATCAGTTTCATTCATATATGGTTTAAAAGAAAACGATATTTGTTTATGCGCTTGTGAACAGACAAATTTATTGAAAATTTTGAAAAACATTGCCAGCAACTGGAAAAAGTTAAAATTGTAATCTATATATATAAAAATTAATCTAATTTTTTTGGCGCGACATCAAGCGTGAATTGCTGAACCAATACCCCCATTCTTTTTTTGTTTTGTTTATTATTGTCTGGAGAAGAAGAATATGAAAGAAAAAATTAAGAAAGTTGCGCGGAACAGGGTAAAACGGGATCATTTGTGCTGCTAGTATTTTTTCCGTTTTTGATAAGATTGGTATAAATTCAGTTTAAAGTCTACTCAGTATCTCTCTGGATGCGAACGAAGTCGCTGGAAAGTTCTAGTATACTATATTTTTCTAACTTCGGTCTTATTTGTTTTCTTGCAACTAGACTACACAATATTATTGACTACTTTATTGCTGTTATTATTATTCAGCCCAATTATGAATAAAAAATTCCCCTGGAGTTTTTTCCCTTATCCCATTCCTCCTATTATGAATTAAAATTTTCACGGAAAAAAATTTCCTGGGAAAAGTAGATATTTTAAATACGAGTATGATAGAGAGGGTGAATTTTTTTTTTGGCAGTTTTCTCTCCAAAAATTTTGAAGAGAACTATTGCAAAAATTTAAGAATGAAATTAATAAATGTTGTAAAACAATGGTATAAGCATTTATTTAGAACAAAAAGTTTAAATAAGCACCGGGATGTTATATTTCCCTCTTGTCTTAAGCATTTTTATCCAAGATCTACGCACATGCATTTCGGAAAAAATACTGAAACACTAAATTTTGCACTCCTAGGTTTCACATAATAGGTAAATGGAACATTTGTTTCCGTGTAATGTTTTCAAGACCGATAATATCTAAAACTTTATAGAATTTACAACTTCACTTGTACATACAGTTATCGGAAATTTAACTGATATTTACATTAACCTTAAAAAGCTGATCCAGATTTTACTCTCTCCCATATTTGCTTATTCCCCGGACATTTAGAATAGAATAAGGGGGAAGATCTGGTCCAAACACCGACACTGCGACACCTAAATTTACAACAGTCTTGCCATTGCGTTTGTTCTTTACTAATTACGCACATGTTAGTTGATTTGCTTATTTTTGTTCTACTTCAAACTTTTTTGGTTTGATACTATAAGTATATTTTTATTTTAGTTCTTTGCCACAGGCCCATGGCTATTAATTTTAGTTAATTTTAATTATTATTGTTCGAACTTCATTTTGTTTCTATTTTTATGATTTGATCAGGCTATTTTTATCGCTTTGTAAACCAAATTGTATGTGATAATTATTAATGAACACCAAAGTTAGTTGTAAATATTCTGACAAACACGTAGTACAACAGAACAACCGGCTGTTTTCGAAGGCCACTACACCTTCATCATCAGCGTTCTTTGTGTCTGGTCCAGTGTGTGTACTGTTTTTTCCAATTGTACTGATTTTTTTCTCCTACTGGGGGTCTCCACCCGCAATAAACTTGGAAATAATTATGTTCTCATCTGTCAAATTCCATTTCCAATACCATATGTCCACGTGTGGACCGCAGAAACATTTATTTGCAAATAAATTGCGAAATAGTAGTTCAAACTTATTTTCAATAAATAATGTTGAACATAAGCTGTCAAATTTAAAAGACATTTGTGGTTTCTGTGAATTTAACAAAAGAAACAGTGCCTGTGGTAAAAATATAGAATTTCAAATGTATAATAAAACAAATATAAACAAATTAGTTCTCAATAAGATTAAATAAATTAAAATAAACACAAAAAACATCGATACATACATACACAGTGAATTTCTTAAATTTATGTCCAATACCACAATGCGTGTTCTTAAATTTATGTCCAATACCACAATGCGTGCTCTATAGCTTAGAACATAAGCTTGTACATGAACAAAATATGCTATCTCTTTTGCGCTACCGGAAAATACTTTGATATGCCTGTTGCTCTGTCGGCGTCATGTTCATGTCATGCTTAAAGGCTCAGTTAGCTGACTGTAATGGAAAGTAACTGCGATTGACCGTTATTTTGAATTTGCGAATAGTGTGCAACGACTTTTATATTGATGATACCGTGTGTTGCTGGAAATACCGAGTTGTTACCATGTGATTGCACTTTTATGTATACGTGTGTACATGGTAAAATTATACAAGGTACTTGCACGACTACAACAAAATTACAACAACAAAAAACACACGCATTTTGTTGGTAGAAACAAACGAATAGTTGTCAGAAACAGATGTCTTGTTTTTAAAAATAACAAGCACAGGGTAACTAAAGTACAATTGCAGACGCGGCATTCATGCATGATTGTAGTAATTCAGTGTTGCCAATATGTGTGTAATACGAAGTGTGTAATTTCTACACTCATACATATGTAGGCCATGTAATGAGGTGCATGTATAATCTGTATGTAATTATACTTTGGGTTCTGTTTTTATTTATTTTTGTTTTAATTTTAACCTACACAAACGATGTGTAGTGTAATTTTCTTCAATGTGCAATGGGAGACACAGCTATGTGAAAATTCATTGGCAACACTGTAATCATATTATTCACACACATACACTAACATTTTTGTAGCTTTTAAACAAAGTTTGACAACTTTATGCATTGTATACATTAACAGGCTGGGCTTGTGCATGTACCTTGTATTATTTTACCATGCGTGTGTACGTTTAGTTTTCTGGATAGTTCTTTTTATTTATAAAAAAAAATACAGTCGTAAAACAATTCTGGGCGAGTCAACATCAGGCGTCGTTGGCAATTATCTCTTACATAGGGTCTACACCTAACATAATATGTAAGATGAGATCGTCAAATTCAATCGCAGAGCGAGTTATGTTACGTGTAGACTTCATATTAGTGTTATCTCAATCTTATAAGATTTTTTATGAGAGAGTTGTTATAAGAAATCCCATAACAACAATCTTATGAGATGAATTGTCAAAAAACACACGTACATGAAAATAAATTCGTATGCATGTGTGAGTGTTTCTTAAAATAAATGAAAAACAATGTTTTGGACAATATTTCTGGGATTTTATATGTTCAAATGTGTTAAATTTAATTTGTGAATTAAAGTTTGTGCGAAAAAGTGAAAACAAAATATATAATTATACAAAAATAATACATGTTAACTCGATGAGAATTTGCATAAAATGAAATGTTATAAGAAAAGTAGAATTACGTTGTCCTGTTGTATGAGATGAAGAGAAATATCGGCATTTTATTTTTGTTATTCTGCCGACGTTCTCTCACATATTATGTCAGAGTTAATCGCAGTTGTAGACGCTATATTAAGTGCAACCATGCCACTGTTGTTTATTGGCCTTCGAGAGTTTTGCGTCTCGCTCGCACTGGTTGACTGATCTGCCAAGGATAACCGTATATTCTTGGTGTTCTTCTGTGGAATTTCTTTAACAATCACGTTGCTACTTCCTATGTGAAGGAATAAGTCCTGTACATGATACAATTATACAAGGTACTTGCACAAGCCCAGCCTGTTAATGTATACAATGCAGAAAGTTGTCAAACTTTGTTTACAAGTTGCAAAAATGTTAGTGTATGTGTGTGAATAAAATGATTACAGTGTTGCCAATGAATTTGCACATTGAAGAAAATTACACTACACATGCTTTGTGTAGATTAAAATTAAAACAAAATTAAATAAAAATAGAACCCAAAGTAGAATTACACACATATTATACATGAATCTCATTACATGGTCTACAGATGAGAGTAAAAATTACACTGTGTATTACACACATATTGGCATCACTGAATGACTATAATCATGCATGAATGCCGTCTCTGCAATTGTACTTTAGTTACCCTGTGATTGTTATTTTTAAAAACAAAAGACATCTGCTTCTGACAATTATAGGTATGTTTCTACCAACAAAATACGTGTGTTTCTTGGTGTTGCAATTTTGTTGTAGTCGTGCAAGTACCTTGTATAATTGTATCATGGTCGTGTACAGTCAGTCACAAAACCTTTTTAAAATGCTGTTAATAACATTTTGGGCATATGGTCTAGTTACTCCGCCCATATTTGTGCAACTATATTATGCAAATTTACTTTGTATAATATGTATAAATAAATAAAAACATTTACATTAGCTCTGTTCGAATATTTTTACGTAACAATATGCAACGAATTGTTTGACTAAAATATTATTAAAAAGTCGATATGTTTACATTTATTTAGAATTTTTTTTGTGTAATTGTCTTATGTAGAGACAGTTGGTAAAAAAACTTCTTTAAGCATTTTACATTCATTTTATATTCTTGTTCATTATTTTATTTTCTTTTTCTTGTAAATTATTTATTTTTTTGTTATTGAAATAATATTTTTGTGACATTTTGTTTTTAATTGACACTCGATTACTGGATAAAAACAGAATCAGTGTTGTCTGTTTTCGCATTCGAGAAACGAAATTTTTTGTTTCACACTTCATGTGAGAAATTTTGCGATGCGAGAAATACAGAAACGAGCTACTGGTCCACACTATCGGCGCAATCTCAAGTCATAATTAATAAGCTAAATTTGCCTTATTTCTCTAATTGAAATAGAAGAACATATTTAATTGCGCCACACTACCTTCGTAGTAAAACCATATAAGCTTATTCCAGAATTAATTGAGTAATAAAGCCATTTTGGCTTATTACTTTGGCTTTATTGCAGTGAGCCGACGAAAATAGTTACATTGTGCAGATAGTGTGATCCAGGCTTTTTTAGTGTCTCGGGTGGTGGCAATTAATTGTTGTACAATGTAGCCAACACATTACAAAAGATTCCGTTAATAACACAAATCAAGACATTTGATTTTGTCCAAAATATTGTGCAATTTTATTGTACATTAACGTATTTTTTCGTGGTATCCTTCATGTCAATCTGATTTGTGTTGATATACAAATCACAAACCATTTGTGGTTTTCTTTAATATATATATTCAGGGAATGAAAATAATTATTGAAGTTGTTTATTTAGGTAGGCTAAGGTTAGTATCGCAATTAAGCCAAGTATCCCAAGTAATGCCTTCTCAATTGACAAATCGATCAAGGAATATTTAATTATTAAACAAACACTAGCAGAACGGAACAACATGCTGTCTTCGCAGGGCGCTCCACTTTCATTACCAGTGATCATGTGTTTGATCCAATGTATGTTGATGTAAATTTGAGTCCTATATACAGAATTTTCCATGGAATGCAAGACTTCTTTTGAGTTCAACAATAGCCAATTTTTCTTGACTATCATATAAGATTATGATTTACCAACCCAAGTAGTATAGGTACACGAAATTTTGCATCACGTTACTACAGTTGGTAGAAAAATTCACTTTAATGATTTTACTCCACTTATAATTTTTCTACACACTTTCGCGCAAACTAAAATTTATTCATGAAATGTATTAAAATGTCTACAATCTATACAAAATTATCTTGATTTTCAATGTAATTTTCTTGGAGTTTATTTTAGGATAACAAAGGTACATTGCAAGCATGATAAAAATTTCCTTTTTTTATACTATATCTATGATTTAATTAGGCTCAAAAGCTCGTATCGCTCTGTAAGCCAATTACATGTGATAATTATTAATGAACAATTAACTCCAAAGTTAATTGTAAATATTCTGACAAATATTAGCAGAAAGGAACAACTACTCGTACATAGCTTTTTTCGGAGGTCGCTGCACCTTCATCATCAGCGTTCTTTGTGTTTGGTCTATTGTGTGTGGTGTCAGTTGATGTAGATTTCTGCTTTATATACTCAGCTTTTGAGTGCAAATGGAATATGTGAATTGTTTTAATTCATCGTATTACAATGTGCAAAAAAGCTTTTTTGTAATGAAAGCTCAATTTTAACATCTCTAAATTTACAACAGTCTTGCCATTGTCGTTTGTTCTTTACTAATTATGCCCATGTTAATTAATTTGCTAATTTTTGTTCTACTTAAGACACTTTTATGGTTTATTGCTTTTTTTCATTTCATTTTTTCCGCAAGGCCATAGCTATTAATTTTTTTTATTTAGTATAATTATTATTATTCGAACTTTATTTGTTTCTATATTTATGATTTCATTAGGCCAAAGTTCGTATAATTTTTTGTTTGTTTTGTTCTCCCTTAAATTTTTTATACGCATAAAAATGTTTGCAATTTCAATGACCCTTATTACACTTGTCAACATCGACGGCACATCATTACAATACCAAAAAATTGGGTGTTGTTTACTCGCTCCCACTTGCTATTCTATTTCTGTTCTCTAAGTTCTATAAAATAGCATGAGTCTGCTATTAGTCAGTTGTTTCGGCAACAGGTAAACAAGCCCCAATTTTGTAGTATTGTATTGACCTGACGCCGATGTTGACAACTAGAATAAGGGCGATTATCTAACACTCGTAAACTAGACACCTGAGTGAATATATTGAAAAAAATTAGATTGAAAATCTATTCAGTAGATCCAGTATTTTTTAAGGATTTTGAAATTCGATATTTTTAGAGAAATCGGCAACACTAATAGAAAATAATAAAAAAAAACATTTCTTTTTCAATCGTATTTATATCATAAGCAAACAAAAACTTTGAATTTTTCAAATATTGAAAACCAAGCATTATAAATAAATATTTAATACGAACAATATACTCGTACTGAGCAAACAAAAAATTAACATTTCATGTAAATATAAAAAAATATTGATTGTCATATAAACGACTTGTTATTTGCAAATCAACAAAACACAACACGATCTATTGTGAAGTCTTTTTTTATTTAATATACATACATATATTACTTTTCAATTCCAATTTAAAACGAAGAAATAAATAAAATAAAAAAACAATACATCTAATTTTTATTATTTATGTAATTGTAAAATATTGATGGTAATTTTAAGTGATACAATTGGTGTTTAAAGATTTTTTTAAAAAACGATTTCCAAATTTCATACGGTGTTCTTAAGTTTAATTGCATTAAGCATTAAAGTAAAAAAAAAGAGTATTTAACTCTTTTTTTCAATTCAGTCGTTAATTGTCGTCATAATTATCTATACTATTAAGAAAACAAAAAGCAAAAAAAAAACACTGTTGTAGAAATATTTATTAAATTAATTAAAAATTTGTATATGTATGTATTGTATTTTAAAAATTATTCATAATTCTTATTTTCATAATTATTAACTAAATAGTTTACGATTATTATACTACTAATTGTATTTTTAATATAAATTTCTTCGATCATGTTATATTTCACCTTATAAAAAAAAATAATAAAATAAAATACTTAATAAAACATATGTATAACCTGCTGTTCTTTTAAAGTAAAAGTCTCAATAACACAGGTGTAAAAATTTTGACTTTTATTCCCCGCAATTTTGAGTTTGATAACTAAAACTATTTTCGCGTGATGATCACGTAGAGCTAGTTTTTAACATAAAGATAAACTCTACTTGTCAGTTAAGTCCATATTTACACTATGCAAGTCTTATTGCTAAGCTGATTAGTTTGATGGGGGGAGAGACGAGGGGAACAGTAACGTTTCTTTTCCCCTCGTCTCTCTTTCCTAACAAACTAATCAGCTTAGCAATAAGACTTGCATAGTGTAAACTAGGACTAACTGTAGCTTAAACTTAAAATATTCACCCTTATTCCAGTTGTCGACATCGAAGTCACTATAACACAACACGAGAAAATTGGGTCTTGTGTGCCAGTTGTCGAAAACAACTGACTCCTGTTGGCAGGTTTATGCTATTTTCTAGGCCTTAGGGAACGGAAATAGATTGTCAGCAGCACAAAATTGTTCTCGAGAGCGAGTAAACAGGTCCCAAAGTTTTGGTATTGTGTTAAACTGACGTTGATGTTGACAACTGGAATAAGGGTAATTGTTTTTCAAATAAAGATTATCTAGTTTATAATCACCCTTATTCTATTTGGCGTCGGCAACACAGAGGATACCAGAGTTGAAGAAAGTGACTTAAGAAAAAAGCTCAAATCATCTGATTTGATCACTGTTAAAAAGGGACAAATATAGTGTGTTTGTTATTGAATATTTTTAGTACAATAATCAAAACAAAGAGCAGAAATGTATACTTAGTGAAATGAACAATTGAAAATGTTTACAAAATTAAATGAAAGATTTTGCAGTGTTGAACTAAATAAAACAATGTGCAAAAGATTATTAGTAAAATAAAAGTGATTAAAATTAGTTTCCAAATGCTTACAAACTCAATTTTAAACATTTTCCTTCAAAAATATTAATTTTTAACTTCAACTACAAAAAGCCTGTCCGCTTTTTGACCACAAAGCATAAAATGAAAATACATTTGAGCACATGAACATTTGCACAAAATTAAATAGAGGAATTTGTGGTATTGAACTAAAAAACACAATGCGAAAAGGATTATTAGTATTAATAAAGTGACTAAAATTTGTTTTCAAATGATTAGAGACTTTGTTTTAAGCATTTTCGTTCGCAAATATTAATTTTTACCATTTAATTACAAAAACTAGGCTGCGAATGAGACCACAAGGAATAAAACGTAATTACTTTAAAATAATACCACGCGAAAGAAAAAGCAAAGAGGATTTGATGACTGTGTGAGAGAGACCTCTAAAAACACCACAAAATCACAATTATCTTCCGTCTTACTTTGTGCTCGTGACACCTCTGGTCTCCTCTGTGGTCGGCAACATCGTCGTCAATTTTGAAACAACATCACTTTAACACAACATCAATGCTAACTTTGTATTCTCTAACAGTGTTATGACGATGTTGCCTGTTTTTGAATAAATAAAAACTTTGTAAATAAACTGATACAAAATTTTTTTTCTGATTGGAACGAAGAAAATAAAAAAATTTAATAGAGAAAAGAAGACTTCTTAGACAAAAGTCATGCATTTGTCAATTACCCGATGAAAAGTAAGTGATAAATTCAAAGCCATATTTTTGAAAAATAATGAGTAATGTTCATCGTTTTAATATTTTAAAGTTATTTTTCGGGGAATAAAACATAATTTAGGCATGTATTGGATACACTAGAGCCTTATTTTTGGGGAAAAAAGGGATCAAGTCAACGTTTATTGGAAATTGGAGTTTCCTCCAAGGTGCTCAGTACTAATTTTTTATATACGCCGCCTGCAGTTGCTGCGCACTCAGCTTTGTTTGCAACCTTTTTTTATTTAAACCTCAAGTCCCGCCAAATCTGTACAAATAATGCTTTCATACAGTATATTTTCCCAACACACTACCATTTACCATCCATCACTAGTTCTTATTGGTGGACCGAAGGCATTTAGTGCAGTCGCAACACTTCTAACAATAGCTGCACCTTTGTTTGCATTTTCTTCAGTAATTTCAATTGTATATTGTTGTGAAATGGGGTGGCTATATTTATTCGGTGCAAAAAGTATAGTGATATACTTTTGAAATTATTAGGAACACTGCCCCTGCGGAATCCTCTGGCAAGAGAACCATTCTTTTTCAACTCTTCCACAAGCTTTCAAATTGGTTGAGGTTCGTAATTTTAATTTTGTCTATATTATATTTTTCACTTTTTTTCAGAAATTTTTAAAATAAATTTACTATTTAAATTGTTTTTCAAATTCGAACACGATATCAAAAACAATGACGACGAAATGAACGACATCAACATCACTTTTTCTTACAGAATACCAAACATATGTTTTTAGTCATAAATGGCAATACTTTCTACTGGAATACCGATTTGTCAAAAAACATTAAAAACGATGTCGTGTTATGTTGCCGACGTCAAATGGAATAAAGGAGAATGTTAGTTTAACCGAGCAACATTCCTCAGTTAAACTCAGGTTAGAACTGTCAAATGACAAAAATATGAAATAAATATTGCGCAATTTAAAAAAATAGTGTGATCAAATCATAAATATAGAAACAAACGAAGTTCGAACAACAATAATAATAATAGTAAATAAATACATTCATACATATACATCCATATATGTGACAGCGCATAGAGAAAGGGACCTAAGGGTAAAAAAATAAATTTTCACTTTTTTTTTTTTTTTGATGTGGACAACATCTGAGCATCGAATGAGATGGATCCCATGCCCCAAAAGTGTTCCCTCCCAGAGATATGCGCGTTTTATTCAGTGATGGTACACCAAAGATACACGTATTTAAATCTTTAAAATGGCTGTCCTGAACAAAACCGGTTTTTACCCTTAGGTCCCTTTCTATTTTGCGTGTCACATATGTAAATAAAATTGATATTTCTTATGACGGCGAAGATTTTAGTCATTATGAAACCTACAATAACTTGGATAGGACAATTGTGAGAAAAATAAGGGAGATAAGAAAAAAATTTTTTAATACGTATGTATATTTATTTATTGTATCTTCAAAAATGAACTAACAATAAGTATTCAAATCTTAAATCTAGATATAATTATTAGGGCCGACCGGTGTTGGACATAAACTTAGTGATAATAGTAATAATACATGAGTCGTTCAAAGCAAAAAAATATATATTTTCAAGTAGTTTCATCTGGAGTGTTTAGTATTAGAGCCCTTGAGGGACACTTTTTTAAGCGGATGTGTTCAGTGAAGTTCAAGATATTACGAGCAAGCGGATTGGGGTGTGATTTGAGTTTTGTTAAATATTTGCCTGCGTATTTTGCAATTTCTTCACTCACTTGGGGCATATTTAAATCACGATGTAAATTTGAGTTTCTTATGTACCATGGAGCCGATGTTATTAACCGTAAAATTTTGTTTTGCCTTCGTTGAAGTTTCTCTACGTTTGAAGCTGAAGCCGTGCACCATAGCTGAATTCCGTAGCACCATATAGGTTTCAAAAGCGACTGCGATTACAATCTAGACTCAGGGTGGAATTTCTACCAATCAGCCAATGTAACTGAGTTAATTTTAGTTTCATTTGTTTTAGCTTAGAGTCAATGTGGTGTTTCCATGTAAACCGTCGGTAAAGGTGTATACAAAGATATTTCACATGTGAGTGCTGAGGAACAATTTGATTATTGATTCTAATGGGGAACAAGTATCTTTTCGTAGGGTAAATGTTATCTGAGCACACTTCTGTTCGTTTACTTTTATTCTCCATAAGTTTAGCCATAGTTCCAGCTGGGTAATATGTTCCTGAAGATATCGAGATGCTTCGTGAGAGTTTTCGTGCATACTAAGGCAGGTTGTATCATCGGCAAATGTAGATGTGTGGACGTTACTGCTCACAGGCATATCACAAGTATAAATCAAATAAAAAACTGGCCCAGAATACTCCCCTGTGGCACACCGGATGAGATTAATTCGGGCACACTCATGAAGTCTCCTTCCACAACTTTAAACTTCCGGGCAAGAATATAACTTTGCAAAAGATTAACCCCCATATTCATAAAAAATATTTTACGTTTATTACAGGTTTATTTGACAAAATTCTCATAGATATTTATATGTCAAATAAGCACTTAATAAACCATACATATTTTTTATGAATACGGCCGCAAGAATGTTTATTGGTAGATATGCATGTCTTCAATTTTAAAATATTCCTTCATGCCACACTTTATCAAATGCCTGAGAAGCATCAATAAAGAGGGCAGAACAATATTTCTTTTCTTCAAATGTCCTTATAAATTTAACCAATGTATGCGTTTGTTCAATGGTGCTATGCTGACTTCTAAAACCAAATTGATGATCCGGTATGCATGCATTATCATTTAGAATTGGGGACAATTTTATAATGAGTAGCTTTTCGAAGAGCTTTGACATTGTTGACAGTAAACTTACTGGCCTGTATGACTCAGCCTTGGTAAGATCTTTGCCTGGCTTTGGAATCATTTTGACCCTGGCAAGCTTCCAGTGGTGTGGATAATACTCTAGCCGTAAAATGGCATTAAAAATGAATAAAAGGATTCTAATTGCAATACGAGGCAACTTCATTAGAATATTATTACTAATTTCATCAATACCCGGATCTTTCTATGGGTTGAGTTCAGCAATTAGTTTTTGTACATCACGCATCTTAAACTTTAACGGTCGATGAGGTAGAGCAACTACACACGGCAAATTAACAACGCCCGTACATGTGTTTGGGGTAAATACAGATTTTAAATGCTCAGCAAATATGTTACCTTTTTCAGTATCGCTTCTTGCCCAACCTCCGGTAGAAGTGCGCAGAGGGGGTTGAAACTCAACGGGTGTTTTAAGCTTTCTCGCAGCGCACCACAAAGAGTAATTAGATGCTCGTGTAACATCGAGGTTTTCCAGATAATTTTTAAGAGATGCAGTTTTTTCAGATGCGAGCAACTCTTGGAGTCGTTTAGTGCACTCTTTAAACCTGATTTTATGTTGGGGTGATCTGTGTTGATGCCATTCCCTTCCAGCTCTTCTTTTTTAACATACGAGACGTTCAATATCCGTAGAATTAATTCTATTAAACTCAGTCTGCGGATGGGAGGTAGTGGTATGTTCAGCAGCCTGGAGGAGAGATCTAGGGAAGCTTCAACATGAACTAAATCCCTAGAAATGTTTTTCATGACGCCAAAATCGATAACATCCGGAATTTTTGTATGTCTGTAGGCCAGTAAGTGGGCCCCTCACTCGAAATGACGTCCAAGCCTATTTTTGAAATTGTGTTGAACAAC
Source organism: Nowickia ferox (assembly GCA_936439885.1). Classification (NCBI taxonomy): domain Eukaryota; kingdom Metazoa; phylum Arthropoda; class Insecta; order Diptera; family Tachinidae; genus Nowickia; species Nowickia ferox. Next base: position 29,138,646 of record OW387026.1, read on the forward strand.
GCTCTTCCTCTAGGTGTAATAAAGCGTGAACCCAGTCTCCAGCTGCTAAGAAACAAGGTCCAAGCGATTTGTAAAAAATTCTCGTATTAATCCTCAGTGATTGAAAATCTTGGAGGGGAGTAAATTGATGATATAACGAAATTTGTACAAAAATTTTCAACACAAATATTAGTTGCTTGTAGATGTTATGCACAAATGTTATCAAGAATATAGTGCTTGAGTATTGACTTTATTAGAATTGCTGATGCAGCGCATGTTCTTCCTCTCGGGTCCTTTGTATTATATAAGGTGTAGCCATTCATTTTGAAAAGGCTTCTCCAAGTCAAATAAGCCTCAGAAACCAACATTATATCAATAATTTTATCCGTAAGGAAGTGCTCGAGCTAATTTTTGTGTTGGCGAATGACGTTTGCGTTCCAGAAACATATTGTTAACGTGTTCATGGCTTGTTAATTAATGCTTGAAGCCGAGTATTCTACATTCGCAGCATTTCTTGCATCATGCTAGTCATATTTGTAGTAAAGTTGTTTATAGTTTGCACCAGATTATCAATAGTGGCTTCAATGCGACTGAAACTAAAGCTTTTTTTTAGCATTTGTTGAATTACTTGGTGGGGACACTTTCTGCGTGGGTATAGGATTTGTCTTAACAGCATCGGCATACGATACACGTGAAGTACTTGGTTGGCTCATTGGAGGAAAAGTGGCAGAATAAGCGTTTGCTGATTGAGCTAGAGGTAATTTAGGTTTTTGTCCCATAGTCTGTTTAACGAAAGAATATACAGGACATCCTCTGTAGCAGTTTGATTACCTCCACAATTACTAAATTTTTTTCTAGCTTGATCTTTTGGCTTAGTACAGCTAGCAGTACCGTGCAATTCACCGCAGATAAGACAAACTGTATGTAATTTGCAGTAAGTTTTTGTATGGCCATATTGTTGGCAATTATGGCATTGTACTGGACCTGAACGCTTATGTGGCTCTTCAACTGTGATTTTTCGGTGTAAGAGAAACCTTACGCTCAATTGTATGTCATTCGGCTCTAGTTCAACCCGAAATAGGGGTTGAGGGACCTTTTCTCTTTAAATAAAATGAATTCCAAATACATTTTTATGTTTTCTTTTAAAATTTTTTTACTTTTGTAGAAAAAAAGTTTTTTTTTTTGGAAACAGTTTTTTTCAGATATAAGAAGTTTCTTAAAAAATATATTTGGTAACGCTGGTCGTACTGATGATGATAGAAGAGGCAATAAAATTTAGAAATAATTCAGTCCCATCTCTCGACAGTCGAGAGGGGACGGAGTAATAGTTTTTAATTCAAAATTAAATAGTCATTTATTCTGTAACGCTATGGTTTGAAGAGGAAAACGACCGTGTAGGGGAAAGACTGTGTCTTAAGAGATATATAGTAGAGATGCGGATATGAAAAAAATGTATCGATATATATCGTAGTCGTATCGATATTTTTGAACAGTATCGATATATATTTTTTTAAAACATCGATATTTCGATATATTGATATTTTTTGCCTACAAGTGTTGCAAAAGTATTTTAAATTTAAAATAATTACACATACCGCCAAAAAATTTTATGCGACATCATTTTCGAACTTAATTTTCTGTTAGCGATTTCTTTAAATATTAACTGCTTATTTGTAAAAATTATTGGGGCTTTACAAAGGGTTTTTAAAAAAGATTTTCATACAAAATTTTGCTTTTTTTTTTGCCTTTAGAAAGCCGTAATAATTTTTATAAATAAGGCTCTTTCTTAATCATTATTTAAAGAATATCCAGTGTTGCACACTTCAAAGTTCATCGTTGCGGAATATGACAAATATCAATGGGCATCCATTAAACAATAACTTAATATTTAAAGAAGTCACGAACAGCTATCTAACTTAAATCTTAATGAACTAGAAGAGTGGAGAAAACCCAAGATGATATTGATATCAAAAAAGGAAATAAGTTATCCATAAATTTAAGAAATTTAATACAAAAGAAGTAAATGTGTTAAATTATACCTAACCTACTGTATCTCCTTAAGGTTTCATTAAGTTATAAGTATATTTATAAGTTTTAAGGCCTCTTTTCTGTATAAAATATTTTGCAATGACTTTTTCTGTGCAAGGAATCAGCTGGCAACCCATAGAACTGATTTCAGTTTTATACAAAATATCACAACAAACTAATACATACACACTTTTGGCTGCCACTTAACGTTGAATTCTATTTTCTACAGATTTGTCCGCAACAGAACAGAACGAAAAAGAAAAAACAAACCACACATACAGACTTTCAATTGAACAGAAACAGCTGATTCAGAACACAAGAGCACGTACAAACTAATTCTGCCTTTAATAGTTACTTTTTCTGTAATAAATTATAAGTTGTTTCTGAACAGAACGTCACAGTTTTCCACTAAAGTGATGAGTTTTGCATCGTCCATTGTTATTTTTCAATATAGTTTTATGTTTTTCTGGTAAAAATAAACTTTTTAAATTCTTAAAGGACAATCACAGTTTATTTCGAAACGTTTTTATTTCACTTACAATTACTTAACAGTTTTTTTATTTTCACAGGTTGAACTGAAACAGAACAGACTGAAAGAGAAAAACTAACGGCTTGTATAAGATTTCTTTAAACAAAAAAGAGTCAGCTGATTCGTAACAGAACAGAAGGTAAAAACCAATTCTGCCTTTAGGCTTATACCCACGCAGATTAATTGGCTTAGTTAACATATTAAAATTAACAAAAAAAATATAGGAAATATCTCTTTTTTTCATCGCATCACTAGCATTGATGCAAATATCGTAGTTAAAAACAGCTTAAATTTACACAGCTCTTAAAAATATCGAACCCCGATACTTGTAAATAACAATCGATGTATCAATATATCGGTTTTTCAAATATAGGCGATATATATCGATATTTATTTTCGCAAATATCGATATTTCGATATATCGATATTCTTTGCCCATAATATGTAGGTCCGATATACTCTCTTTAAATGACCGCAGTGTAAAAGTTCGTAGGTTTGGATGGGGTGCTGTTGGCTGAAGTAGTTACTGCGTCAACTACTAAGCAAATGACGGTGTTCGAGAGCTCGAGTTCAAATCCTGTTCAGATCCAGTGATGTCAACATAATAGATTTTTCTGACGTGTTAGTGGCTATGCTAATGTACATCGCAGCACCCTCCCTCGTCGGTATTTGTAGCGATTAATCGTCGGCTAACTAAAATAACTAATAAAATTACTACATATCTTAAAGTAATATGCCTACTTAGCAGCAGAGGCGCTGCAACGATTCTATAAAAATGGTCAAAATACACAATAGCAGTGTTAAAAACTAACAATTAATTAAGTTCCTCTTCTCTCTTTTCACTTCTGTATATTTTGTGCGACCGTTTTGAAAAGGTGTATGAATCTCGAATTACTGGCTTTAATAGGCAGATTTGTATGTATGAAAAATAGCAAGAAAAGTATAGGTTAAGTTAGGATGAGTCAGTTGGGTCTATTGTGATTCTCTTCTATTGCCCGTTAAAAGTAATATTTATTACCATATGTACCCAGAAGTGCCTATTATCTGTCATCAAGCCACTGAATTTCCATTATGAAGTCCCTGATATCCTCCAGTTTATACTTTCCGATATCACTCATAGTCTCATGGAAACGTCTGATCAGCCATCTAAGTGTATTACGTTACAGCTTCGGGCAGTGGCAGACATGTTCAATGGTTTGCGATTCCTACAGACTTCCAGTTTCCCAAATGCTGGTTCTTGCTCTGACCGAGTAGCGACCAGTCAATGTGTCTATGACTATTCGCATCATTGTCTTTCTATTCATATCCAGTAGCAGTTTGGATCTTCCTGAGTCAAGTTTTGGCCACATAGACCTCGAGACTACAATCCTCTTTACTTCGCCATGAACAGTTGGTCCAGCTCTCTTTCCAATTAATGATTTTCCTGTAGTAATGACCTATCGGTAATTTCACCGATCTGTTTGACATTCTCTCATCTAACCCGGACCCTATTATTTCTATCTCATCAGCAATTTCATTTCCCTCAACACTGCTGTGACCAGAAACCCAACATAGTCTGGCACTATATTTGTCAATAAGCAAGCTGAGGGCTCTCCTACAGTCACTAAAAAGTTTCGATTTGACATTGTGTTGCTTCAAAGCTTTTAGCGCTGCCTGGTCGTCGACGTAGAATGTTACCTTCTCTGCATCAGCTACATTTCTGCACACTATTTCCAAGGATCACCAAGATTTCAGCTTGAAAAACGCTGCATTCATTCGGCAGTCTGAAAGAACCACTAATGTTCCTTTCCCTATTTTTGACCTGTCCGTAAAGACCGCACTACCCTCATATAGCTTCTCATATTTTACCCAATAGTCAATATCTAGAATTACCAGTGAGAGTGTTCCATTAAAATCAATTTCAACGACCTTATAGTCCGTGAACCCAGGTGTTACGTATCTCTGATCAGTAGGTTAGGTTAGGTTATCAGGCTGCTAGCAAGGAAGATTTGAAAAGTTAGAGTCCACCTCACTTGGGTCCATTACAATGATCCCTTTGTGCTACCTGTATTAAAAAGGGATATAGAAAGAGAGAGAGAGAGAGGAAGGAGGGTGAGAGGGATAGAAGTAGAAAGATATGACAGTTATTTTAAGAGGTGAGAATGGGTCACAGTTTGGCTAGGGGGGGAGTTAGCGACTATACCAGCCACTGTTCCGATAACTCAGATGAGCTGCCGAAGGATATTCTGCGGAAGAGGTGCAGTAGGAGATCCTCTGATCAATAAAACTGATCTCATTTACGATCTGCTTCAACGTATCTAAGAATACTTTTAGTCGCCGTTCCCACCAGAATGACATCCAAGCTAGCCCGAGGCACGCCTCTGAACCTTAGCAAGTAATCTCCTATGAGTTTCATTCCTCAATGACTCGCACCATACCCCACAACCATAGGAAATAACCGATCCGCAGTTCGGTTGCAGACCCCAGTTCCTTCCTATGGAGTTCCTACATGCGTAGTGTCATTGAGCCTTTTTTATCTAGGAAAACAACAAAGTATTTCGCTCCCTTTTCTAGCATCAGTTCTACGCCTCCCATCCTAGGTAATACAAAACTTTATATTTTGTATCTCCTAGTAAAAAGGACTTGTTTTTTTCTCTGGGTTGACTCCCAGTACTTTTCTGCTGGCCCAGGAGGATAGATCGCCCAACGCCGACTGCATGACTTAACTGATACTGGGGAGAAACTTTTCCGTTACCAGTAAAACCACGTCATCAAAACGCTTAAAAATTGCGTTCGTTGTCAACAAGCACAATAGAGGTGATAAAACTCCTCCCTGTGGTGTACCTCTTGTCACTAATCTCCTCAGTTTTCCCCTTCCCATACTCGAGTTGATGATTCTGCTACTAATTATAACTATCCACTCCAATAGAAAGTTGTGAACCCTTAGTGTCTCCAGCGACTCCCTAATAGCCTCTATACTAATGTTTTTAATGGCTCCCTCAATGTTTAAGAATGTAGCCAGTGTATACTCCTTTTGCTGCACTCCTCTCTATAACACTAACCACTTCATGAAGCGCACTCTCAATAGATCTGCCTTTTTGATAAGCATGCTGAGCGGCACTAATGACGCGGGTATCAATTGTGTTCCTTAGATGCCGATCAATGAGTCGTTCTAATGTTTTCTAAGGAAACGACGAAAGACTGATCTTGCTTAAATCCTTCGGCCTTGAGTGGCTTGCTTTACTCTCTTTGGGTATAAATATGACTCTAACCACTCTCCAGCCTTTCGGTATAAGCCTCCTAAGCAAGCATATCTTAAAGATATTCACCAGAGGACATTCTGCAACATTGCCGGAAAAATACATCTGGGCCCGGTGATTTATACGGTTCAAAGGTGTTTATTGCCTATGTTGCTTCTTCCAATGTCGCAATGTCGTCCACTGCTCCCCCTAATTCTGGTTCCCACAAGTAGTTAAAATTAACCTCCGTCATTGCCTCTTCTCTTACTTCCTTACAACTAGGAAATTGAGTGTCCATTAAGTGTCTCAGAGCTGGATTCCGTCCATGAGCCATCCATTCCTTGAATATTCCCAGGAGCCCTAGGGTATTTTGAGAATATTCGCTGAAACCTTGATAACCCATTTACGAAATCTATCTCCTCACCTTTGTCCTATTATACAACACTTTATAATTGTTCCAATCTTCAATCCTTCTATCGGATCTTTGGTTCACCACGAAGGCTGCTCTCTCTTGCCTGGGAAAACTAATGGGCAGGATAGCCTAAGCTTTCCCTACAAGTATTGGTGAAATATTCCACCTCCTCTTCCATTCCCCTTTATGTGTCCATACCCTGCGGAGTGACCCTTGCTCTAATATCAACAGTGGACCTATAGGTATCTAACTTTGTCTTTCTGCACGCCAGAATCCGGGGATCTTGTATAAGAGCCACGTCTACATGCGATCTATTGAGGTGTATTATTAGTTCGGCCGAGGCTGTCTCACTATGGTCGTCCGACTTAGCAATTCTAAATCTGACAGTTCCCAGGCCAAACTTCAGAACAGCCCTCTCCCCCAACAACCGCTGTCTCTTTAGAAATTCGTGATCTACGGCAAACCGAAGATCTTTACCCGCGTTCTCTCTACAAAAGACCAAAGGCTTCCATTGGTTTGTCCTGAGAGGCGCTGCCAGTAACGGCAGAAACCACGGGTGGCGGAAACCACACTGTCACCACTGCCCGTAGAGGCAGAAATAACCTCCAGTTTTGCCTCCGGACAAAGGCTGCCACACCTGTCAACGACGGTTTTAAAGAAATCAAATGATTTCTTATTACCGCAGTTGGCAAGTTTGACAACCCTCGATAACGAAATACGTTTCAAAAAAAATATTTTTTTCATACAAAATTTCAAAACTAAAAAAGCGTTTGTGTGCACAAAATCTAGCTTTTAAAAAGCATACTCGAGGATATACATAATAAAGCTGTGAAACTAAATGCATCAAAAACTACGAGTTGGTTTGTCAATGTCGCCAGCGTTCGATTTGTCGCACATTTACATTAAAAACAAAAACAAATTTTAATTTATTGAAAAAACTATTAGAAACTAATTTGAAAATGATTGACAAAACGACTATAGCACGCACATCTCAACTTTTAACTTTTTCAAATCAAATCAAAAAAAAAAATAAAACATGAGCAAATTAATCAGAAAACGTTTGCGAAATGTTTTATCTCAAAAAAACGCTAAAAATAAAGTACAATTTGAGCTCGTAGGCAAAAACAAAAAAGAACAAAACAAAAGGAAAACGAATGTTTATTTTTAAGCATATTTCTAGTAATCATAAGTAAATAACAAGAATTTTTTATTATCTTTTTAAAACATTTATTTTAAAACAATAAAATCCATTCATTCTAGAAAACATTAATTCGATACACAACTTTGTAAATATAAATTTATAATTCATTTTGATATTAATTATTTTCAGATTTTCGTGGACCGGATACATTTAAAAAGTGATTATTACAACTAAAAAATAATGAGTAATAATAGTAAATGTAAGTTAATATTATAATGTGTTTTAATAAAAAGAAATATATATGTAGTATATGTATATAGAATGTAATAAGATGAGTATAGAATATAATAAATGAGACATGAAACATTTATTTGTGTAAATATGTATGTACTTATGTTATATGTATAAACTTTGTTAGACATTCCTCAAACTAAAAAAAGATGTTGGAGGGCAACAAGCGAATTACAAAATATTACCAAGTTTTTTTTCGAAAATAAAGAAAATATAAAAATTTTAGAAAGTAAATACCATAACTTAAGAATTCTATTTTATGCGAATACCCTTAAGCAGGAAATCAAAATAGGGATCTTTATATGGGTCACCTACATATGTACATGTGTATGTATGATGTACTAATTAATTCATGTCTACTTAGTTGGCAGATTAATGCATATGGTATTTTATAAAGAGTAGCATAATTTCAATTAATTTAAAGTTACATGCTAAATTTTTAAGTATTTTAAAGATGTTTTGCGAACCAACAATCGTTGCAATGAACTTAGATGTGAGTAAGGCCGTAAAGTTTATTTGAATTTTTCCCCTATGAATTTTATTATTTAGCTATGCAATAAACTAACATAAAAAAAAGTTTTTCTATTACGAATAAAATTTTTTATATCTACTGCCTAACTAACGTAAAAATTCGATTAATTTGGCATATTATCAGAACGTTGTCTTTAAGACAAAGGCATACGCAAATCGTTATTGAGTTATTGTAACTAACATATGTATGTTTGTATATGTACATACATAAGTTTTGTGCAGTTAATATTGTGCATAGCGGCCCTAAGTCATATCTAAGAAAATTCAATCGTTTGAATGTGTTGCAGACATACAATACATATATTAGAATAAATTACCTTTTACTTCTTAGAACAGTTTTTATTTTAAGAAACGACACTTAAATTCGCCAAACTATCATAAAAAATGTTTTTTATAAATCCTAAATTTTATCTATTTTTGTATATAAAGAATGTTACAGTATAAAAATATTTCTCCTTATTCCGCAACCATTTGTCGACGTTATGTTAATACAGTAACACAAAATTTTCACTTGTAAGCTCGTTGACGACAATTGTGATCTATTTGTAGCCTCGTTATCTTCCCTAAGGCCTAGGAAATATCAAGTCAACTGTTATCAACAACGAGTAGACGACAAGTGTCGAGTTTTTGGTATTGTATTGACGTAACATCGACAAACAGTTGAGGAATAATTGTATTTGTCTTATTTCGATTTCCAAAACAATGTTTTGGAACAAAGAACACCGCAAAATTTCATTTAATCTTTTGACAAGGACAGTAGTCGAATTTGAAATACAGTTTTATGTAACATAGCGGCTAGACGAGACAATTGCTTCAAACGTCAAACACAAAAAAAGTCAAATTTTTACATAACGACTTTAATTTTGTTATCACAAAAAATAAAATCGTTTTAAACGCTATGTAAGCAGTGTTCATGGGCTAAAGAACTTATTTAACATTTGAAAGGTAATTTTTTAATACAAAATATACCTCGATTTTTATTTTTTGAATCTAGTACAAACAAAAGAGTGAGTATCCAGTTAATTAAATTATAATTATGGTAAATTGTTTTCCAAGTTAATAATTAATTTTCTGCTTGGTAATTTTGTTACAATATTTTTTGCTTATGACTTTCAATATCATGTTACGTTACAAATCGTTAGCTCAAACCATGCAACTTAAATTGTTCATACATAGCAAGGAACAAAGCTCAATGGAATGAGTCAATAATAAGTTGTAACTTTTCTGTTTAGTGCCAGTTTATAGAAGACAAGTACAAATTCTCGTCTGTCTACTTATATTAGAAAAAAATAGGCGGACGAGAGAGAAGTTTTACTTGTCTTCAATAAACTGGCAGTTAATGATGTTTTTATGGTAGAATTTAAAAATTAAAAATGAGATGTTATATAAAATATGATTATTGAATCAATTTTTTTTTTAATTACACGGTTTCTGCAATGCAGTAGATGACATTCAAGTAAATAAACAGAATCAAATTTTTATGTACATACGCATTTCTTAGATCGATGGGTAATATGAAAAATGCCATTTTTATTCATCTGGCACAAAAAATGTACATTCTTGACATGCGAATAGAAAAAACATGCACATTAATTTTACTATTTTCTTATATATACATCATTTCAGCCATTGAGGACATTTTTTTTGGGATATGTACTAAGGTATCAAAATAGCTAGCTAATTCATCAATGGTCACATCATCACAGACGGCGGCAGCAGCTGAATTCCCAGCCTGTTGGGAACAGGTTGTGTTACAACGAGAATTTGAAATTTGCTCCGGTGACAAATTGTTTGTGTTACGTGGCTGATTGGTTGTACTGCAAATATTAGATCCCAATACTGGTGGCTGAAGCAATGACATTCCGTTCGCATCATATTGATTTTGATTTAATGGTATTCTTGTTTCTGGTAATGATCTTCTATTGTTGCGCGATTTATTAATACTTTGTATTTTGGGTGCTTGCATTGTTGTGAAATTTTTCGAATTGCGATTGCTTAAACTCAATTGGCTAAGTCTACCACTAAAGTCTACATCCTCGTTCAGTAGATTGCGGCACTCATCAATTAAATCACGAAAATCGGACATACCTTTTGTGGCCAATAGACCTTTAGAGCTTGCTGCTGTTGCACTGGTGTTTGCAGAGGCCAATAACTTTCTCCGGACATTGCTGTGAGGATGCAAGCAAGTCTGCAAGGCTTTTAGGACTGGTTCCCGCAATAACACTCTACGATTTGCCGAACCACCAGTTGATGAACATGTGCTCTTTTTCAATGTTTGTTTTAGTACTCCACTGGATGGGGTTCGTGTACACTCGGGTGAAGCCAGTACAGAACCGCTTGATGTGGTATACTTCAACTCATCCAAAACACTTTCCGAGGAACGGCGCAAGCGACATCGGCGACAACTTTGATTGGCGGATCGATTGCCGCTTAAGGATGGAGTTTTCAGTGTTCTGCCCGCTGTTAAAACGATTTTATTTACCGACTCAGTTTCTTTCAGACCATTCTCGAAAAATGGATTTAACTGTACTGGCAAGTTGCTATCCAATATCTTTATTTGTGGTAAGATATGTGTAATTTCTAATTTATCCAATTCCTTGGGCAACACATCCTCAGTAGCCATTGCGGTTTAGCACTTTATTGAAACCTGGTTTTATGTATACATATAATTATTACATTTAAATAAAGAAACACTTTTTTATATTTTTGTTCTGATCTTGATGAACGATTAATTTTTGTCCTTGAAGTTTTTTTCTATTTAATTGTTGGAGAATTTATACAAATCACTTTATGCTCGCGATGAGTTTTTACAAAATTTGTGGTATTTACTAGGTTGCACATTAAAATTTCAAAATTGAATGTTTGCTAATATATAATTATTACTTTTTTCTTTTTTGTATTCTTTCAATGATAATTTTTTTCTATTTTATTTAGGTTTTCATTTTCAATACATTTTCTTTTGATATTTGTTTCGCAGTGCTATTAACAAGGTTGCAATAAAAATGTAGTAAACACTTACTGCCCTAAGGGTGCTCACAGACGAAGGAACATTAAGCATTATTGAACTTGTGTATCTATTTCATGCTGGCTTAAAATCATTTTCCTGTTTTTTGACGTTTGTTGATCTTTAACTATTTTCTTAGTATTTGCTTAAAATATTCTCATATATTTTAGTGAATGCAAATATCAAAAGTAAGCGAATAATATACGGATGCGAGCATTCCTGACTTCATTACTAGAAACACATGTTTCTTAACATGATCCTTCGTTTGTAGGCAGCATAAGAAAATGCACTTTTTAGTATCCACACCAGTGACGGGAAAGTTGGTACGATCGTACTTTTTTTGATACTAATTGACATGAAAAAGTAACATAGTACTCCCCCCAACACATTTGATACTCTCACAGTCAACGTAGAAATGCAGACGCGCGAATGTATATATTCTTGCCAATAATTAAATTTCTTTTTTGGCAAATGCCACGAATCTTTATTAAATAAAGAGAGATGTAATGTAACGTAACCTACATTTCATATAAAAATATCGATCAGCTGTTTCTTACATTACAGTTACATTGCATTAAGGCTCAGTTAGCCGACTGTAACACAATGTAACTGTAATGTAGGAAACAGCTGATCGATATTTTTATATGATAATTAGGTTACGTTACATTACATCTTTGTAACCATTTTCATTAATTTTCACATAACAAAATCGATCAGCTGTTTCCTACCGTTGCAGTTACATTATATTACAGTCGGCTAACTGAGCCTTTACAGTCGGCTAACTGAGCCTTTATTTTGTAAAACTATGTGAGAAGCACAGACTTGCACCTAATGCGTGTACCTGTGTTTAATGTGCCTTGGTGTGTTTTTTTACTTCTGAAGTTCGGTAAAATGAGAGCAAACTGTAATTTCTCTCAATAAACTACAAAAATGCACAAGTCCGGGAAATCGAAAAACCAACAAAAGGAAATGGCCAAAGCATATTTATATAAAGTATATGCAGGTCTACAACAACTAAGAAAGTACAAAAACAACAGGCGATTTGTTTGTGTAAGAATAATGGATGAATGTCAAAAACAAATGGATACAACTAGACCTGGGCAACTTGCATTACTTTTGCATAAGCACTAATTGAAAAACAAAAATTTTAGTGCAAATTTAAATTTGATGCTTGTAGTGCACTATTTTTTGCACTTAAATAAAATCTCTTAAAAGTAATGAATTAATATTGCATTAGCAGCTAATCGCATGACAAAAAATACAATAATTTTGAGTTGCCACTAAGCACATCATGAAGTGATGCAATATTATTGCACTATCACATATTGTACACAGTAAAATTTAATAAAACGTGAAAATATTTTTAGGAGATAGCACAAATAAAAAATATAAAATACACTAAAGTTCATTGAGGGCACTTTTATAAGTTAGTACATACAAATTAACGAAAAAAACTGTCAATATAAATACAAACTAGATTACAGAACCTATTTAAAAAAAATTAAAAAGTTTCATACTTCAAGTACGTTGCATCTTGAGCTTATTTGAAAAACCGTGCAATTGACAAAAGATCAGAACTTAGGTTTTCGTTTATTGTAAAGTTATATCTTAAAAAATGATGATTTTATAAACGAAAAATTCTACCGCTTGAAACAATTTCATCAAGTTTTGTCTTTCTCTCGAAAAATTATAAAAAACGTAGTGATATGATTTTTCGTCTTGGATGACGATATGTACATAGGAATAAATTTACATATTTATGTATGTACGTATGTTTTTATGTATGTACACATTTATGTTATATTTTGCACTATATGTTTCACTGATAATGCAATAATACTATTCATAATGTGTTTAGTGGTGCAAAAAATAGTGCACTAAAAATAACAATGCAATGTTGATGAATTACTTTGAAGGGATTTTAGTAATATGCAAGAAAAATTGCACTAATATTATTAAAGTTAGTGCTAATGTAATAAATTTGCATTTGCATTGATTTGGTTTATTGTGGGAAAATGGTCAATGCATTTGCTTATTTAATGCAATAGTCCCAGATCTGCATACAACAAAAAGAAAATGTATGGATAGACAAAACCAAAGTAAATTTATTAATTGATAAACCTTTAATATGTGAAATAAGTATAATAAAGAATACATATGTACTTTAATAATTAAATATAATTATTTTTAAATGTTTTGTAACACATTTTTTAAGTAAAAATTTATTTAAACTTTTTCACATACGTTTTCAGTATACACAATTGTGTATAACAAAGCAAAACAAAACAAAATGGCGTCAAAAATTGTAAACAACTTTTGACATTCAGGCATTCACACTACACGAGAAAAAAATTATTCACCTGAGTACTTGCATATACTTTATATAAATTTACTTTGGAAATGGCAATGCATGTATGCATATACATGTACACACATAACTAAACACATACTTATGTTATTTACTTACATGATTTTTTGTTTTAATTTCATATAAAAACTTATAAAACTTTGTTCGCCATCAGCTTTTAAATATATTTTCATACATTTTTCCAGTATGTAATTTTTCTTGTTATTGTTTAGTTTTCAAACAGCTGATTGATTTTCTATGTGCCCAAAGTAGGACGAAGAAAAAGAACATTACTCTCACAAAACCTCTCTATTTTACCCAATTTTCGAGTACGGGAACGCTTTTCGTGCAAATTGAGATCCCGCGGGATCTATGTAGAGTAAAGAAACAAACCTATTTTGAACAGTGACAAACCTTTTTTCTTATGCACAGACTTCCAAAAATTATTTGAGAATTCACAAATAATAATATTTTTGAAAATCACAAAAGAAAAATAAGCATAGTAGTCTTAGAAACTTATACAAAAACAAAAATAATGCAAATAAATATGAAATTAACAATCAAATAGTTGAAAAAGTAAATAAAATTAAGTATCTTGGCTTTATAATAGACGATAAATTGAAATTCAAAGAACATGTAGAAAACACATGCAAAAAATATTGGTAAGAAAATCGGTTTCCTTAAACGATAACGAAATAAAATATCAACAATAAATATACATATATAATACAATCTTGTTTTTGATTTTAGTTTAATATAAAACTAGATAAATTTGTATATAAAAAGTAAAATGTTGTACTGAAAGTATTTTAAATACTACTAAATAAATAAATAAAATTTACTATATTTTGCTCAGACGTAAACGCAATATAAAAATGAATTTCATGAATTTCGAATTCTTTAAATTTTTAAAACTATGGTTTTTAAATCGTTTTCTATCACATACCTGATTATATATAGCAATAAAAATTAATAAATACATATGTACTCTGAAAATCAAATATATGTATGTATATACGAGTATATACATATATAATATGTGCATATACATGGCAATCATGAATAAAATTCCGCGAGAAATTTATCCCTATTCCAATTAGAATTTTTTGTTTTCCCTATTACTTGTCATTAGTTGGAATTGTTCGCCGGGAAAAATTTCTCACGGATTTTAATTCATGATTGCCCTCATATATAATTATGTATCGCACCCTAGTTTTTGTAAATAAATGGTAAAAATTAATATTTGCGAACGAAAATGCTTAAAACAAAGTCTCTAATAATTTGAAAACAAATTTTAGTCACTTTATTACTACTAATAATCCTTTTCGCATTGTGTTTTTTAGTTCAATACCACAAATTCCTCCATTTAATGTTGTACAAATGTTCATATGCTCAAGTGTATTTGTTATGTTATGTTAGTCTATGGTGAATTTAGCTGAGTATACCAAGGCAAATTCATATAAGGTATTTTCAGCTAAATTCGCTTTGAGAAATTTATCCTTAAATGTCACGAAAATTATCTCAAAAATGTGTGTTGACATCCAACAAATCCAAATTACAAGCGGCTAAAATAGTCAGCAGATCCCATGCGGAAACCTAGTATTGATTCGCCTTATATGAATTTGCCTTAGGTGCAACACAAAATGAAATTTCCCATCAGTGTTTCCAAGGCGAATTGATACCAGGTGGTCTTAATTTGCAACTCTGAGTATTCGCCTTGTATATTTGTTAGTGTAAAATTTTCTGCTGTCAGAATATTTCCTAGCGTTTTGCATTGATTAACAGCAGAGAATTTATGTCAGCTGGTGAATTAAGATCACCTGATGTCTATTCGCCTTGAGTGTTCCCATAACCAAGGCGAATCCACATCAGGTGATCCTAATTCACCATCTGACATAATTTCTCTGCTGTCAATCAATGCAAAACGCTAGGAAATATTTTGACAGCTGGAAATTTTACACTAAAAATATACAAGGCGAATACGCAGAGTTGCAAATTAAGACCGCCTGGTATCAATTCGCCTTGCCCCAAGACGAATTGACATCAGGTGATCCAAATTCACCAGCTGACATAGTTTCTCTGCTGTCAATCAATGCAAAACGCTAGGAAAAATTTGACAACAGGAAATTTTGGACTAACAAATATACAAGGCGAATACGCAGAGTTGCAAATTAAGTCCACCTGGTATCAATTCGCCTTGCCTTGCCCTTAACATTTTATGTTAATTCGCCTTGATTGAATTTATAATGTTAATTGGCCTTTGTTGAATGGAAGACAGCGCCAGCTGCTGACATATTTCGAAACAAGTGTTTGACACATGCCAAGAGTTCATTCATACTACTTTATTTTACAACTCAAAGTGAATAAAGAATTTTTTCTGTGCTACCGAAAAAATTTTTCAATTCGAAGATTTTGTGAAATCGTGCTTTGAAAAGTATTTTTTAAACGCGTGTTATCTTTAAACAATACTAAAAAATCAGCAATCGTTGTTAAATAAAAATTATATACGCAATTAAATTGCAAAGTAGGAAAAACTAATTTTATTAAAGCTCGCAAAATCAATGGTCTGATAAAAGCCCACATAAGGAAAAGTAAAAGAAGAAACGAGACCCTATTATACATTTTCTTTTTCCGTGCAATTTTTAATAAGTATACATATATAAAATTCGAAAGAAATTGAAAATTAACAAAGAAAATGTTAGGAAAACTATAAATTTTGGTAAGTAACTAAAATGGTTAACAAAGTTCAAAGAAAAAGAGATTAAAGAATATTGATAAAATAAATTGTACATAATGAAGAGAAATGAGACCTTAATTACATACTTACGTACATATTTACATATTTTATTTTACATTTCACCATTGTCCCTCTCGCCCATACATAAATGTGTATGAGGTTGAGAAAATAAGTCTGTATTGTAATGTATTTGTTATTTCTTTATTTTTAGAGAAATCCATAAAGACTTAATCCCTTTTAACATGTGCAATTATAGAAAACTACTACAAATGTTTTATCAATTATTTTTAATACTCATTCATTTTGAAACACGCAAAATTGTTTCAGTTTCAGTATACAAACATGCAATTATTTCGTGAATAATGAAAGTAAATGAGTAATAATTAAATTTTTCATTTGTTTTGTTGGATGTACCTTGCACCCAATATGTGACAACAGTAACTAACATGAATTACTTTACTTATTCGTCTTTTTATTAATTGGGTATGCTGCTGTAAATTTTAATATGAACATATTCAATGCAAAAACAACGTTATTTTTTATCTAATGAGCTGATGTATGTATGTATGTAGAATAAAAGTATGTATAGATTCAAATAAATAGTCAAAATGTTATGTACCTTCGTACTGTTGCGTTTCTGGAGTTAATAATGCAGAAGAAATCGTTATATTTAGACATTTCATTTAAAATTCTTTTATTCTTGGGAATAGAAAATATGTTTATACCTTCACTGAGTTTTATGTAAATTAAAAAGGTAAAACTTATTTTCTGCAAAAATTGACAAACTTTTTTGAGATTTGGCTCTGTTGCAATAAATAAGCGATATGTACGAGTACATACACACATATATGTATATTTTTATATAGGTACATATGTATATATTTATTTAACTGCCTGGCCCACTATGTCAACAAGAAAGTTTCTGTCGCTTACTTATATTGAAAACAAAAACAAAATAAGAGAATTTGGTTTTGTTTTCAATTAAATAAGCGAAAGAAACTTTCTTGTCGACATTGTGGGCCAGACCGTAAAATTAATGTTTGTGAATATCATATCCTTACAGTACTGATTCACTATTTATTTTTTTATTTATTGAATTTACATAATATATGCAAGTATGTACTTTTTAGCGTTATGCCACAGAAGATATATCCAATTGGGCAAGCACCTATTGGAGCATTGGGAATTGCCAACACTAAACCCACTGGCAATGCTGAGATTCATGAGGAGAGTAGGTATGGATGAGGTGCTCTAGAACCTGGCAAGGGATACAATAGATCTACTTTAGTCGCTGTGTCCTGTGTTTCCCGTTTGACTTAATAATTCATTCATTCATGTACTTTTTATACAGAAAGATATTTCCCTCTATCGTCTATATTTGTCTCTAGTTTTGTTGAGATATATTCAAGGGATTACGAGCTGTAGGATAATTTCCAAATATACATAAAGCTTATAATAAACTTGTATGTGATGTTTTGATCCTTATATTATATAATGGGGCTATATAATCTGCAGATCTTACTTTATAAAATGATAAAAACTGATCATAATCATGAAAAAAAGTCTTCCGAATAAACTTAATTTCATCTCATTAAAGAACCATAATAGGCCATAGTTAGTTCAAAATTATGTACAGAAAAAATGTTGTGCTATTTATTCTGCACAAAAATAGTTATACAAAATTTTTCAGAAAAACGCCACATTTAAAAATTATGGGGCCAAAAGTGTTTATAGTTTTTTTTTTTTGGGGTGAAAAGTGCAATGCGCATGGCTTGTTTGCACGCTATCAATGCAATTTTTACGCAAATGTCATTTTTATGCCCAGTCTATCAGAAACTGCCGGTGGAGCGAATAAAAAATACTTCCGGCATCCCATAAATTTTTTGGGTGGTATAATGTACATACATACATATATGTTAATCAAATATTTTATATTTAGCTGAATTATTACAGTCAAACACTTACGTATGGATCTGAAAGTGTGGCAAATCTTTAACTGATGGCACAAAATCTTCCACAGCTTCAAACAAAATTTTCATAGAAGACACTGACATAGGGCCATTTTCACAAGGATAAAAAAGTAAAAGTAATGCTAAACCGGAAACCGGTTTGACGAATTCTTTACTTTAACAGTCGTTCTTGCACACGGCAAAACATTTTTTATTTTAAAATTTTATTTTTTTAACCCAAAATTTCATAAAAAAAAATTTATTTATAAATATGTATTTACATATCGCACACTAAATCATAAACAGTCACAACTCAAAAAATTTCAGATGCTGAGTCGTCGCAAATAACTGTTGATACTGTACAAATATATATCATAAAACAAGCATGTATGTAACAAAAAAACAAGCATCACGGTATATCATATTCTTCAAGAAAACTGTAGGCAAAAGAAATTGTTGCGGTCGTTAGAGATTCGTTCAATTAACTGGTTTATTTCAAATTATTTAAGTTAAATCCTCTTCTAGACTTCATCGGGTATGTTCTGTATTCCACGTGAAATTAAATCGTTAAGAACTGCCATAAATTTTTTTTAATGGGCCTAATTGCGAGTGTCGTATTACGACTTCGATTACGATGATTTTGTACCAGATTAAAGATAAACTGTTGCAATATTTTTTAGTCTAGTACAAAATCGTCGACACTCGTAATAAGGCCGATTTCGATAAAAAGTTATCTTTTTTTTGCAGTTGATTTTAAGATTAATGTACATACAGAAAATGTATAAACGATTTTGTTTTCAAAGATGAAAAGTTTTTTGGTAATTTATGAACATTTTAGTTTTAGGGGCTATTTACATATTAACATAACGCTATTATAGGAGTTTTGATACCGTAACCGCGTTCACTTTATACGGGAACACTGTTTGCACATATAAACATTTTTCCTAGTCTGATTTATTTATTTTATTTATTTATTTATTTTCTTTATTTATTTACAGGCAAATATGTAATATAAAGCCTATAAGGCCAATTATATAATATTAGAAACAGTAAAAAAATACCTTAGGTACTAAATAACAATTGTTAATTAAATTAAATTCATACCTTAAGAATTCATTGATTCATAAGATTAACGATTTATTATTCCAACATAAAATCAGCCTCCCAGCCAAATATAACATAAGTTAGAAATATAAAAAAGCAGCAGAAGTAAAGTAATTTAAGTTAAATTTTTCCTTTAGAGATACACAAGTAATCCTAGAAAATATAGCTTCAAAAGTTTCAAACGAAATACATTGTTTGAATGAGAGAAGACACGTAACTGATGTAGTAACTGTTTCCACCACCGCGAAACAATAAAAGATTTCTCCAAAAAAGATGAACCAATTCTTAGAAAAATAAGCTGAGCGTTTCTGGTATAACGATAAGAGTCTAGAAGTCTTAATAATCTTATAAAAAAACACAAGATTTCTATACTTAAGAAATTCATTAAAACTGCACCCTAGAAATCTGTGAAGAAACCCAGATATGTGCTCCCCACAACGAAACGAGTAATATGTTATCGTTTTGTATTATGTAATAAAATCTTAAAATAATGCATAATTTATGTACATATTTTTATTTATTGAAATTAAGAAAGGAGAAAAATTGTCAAATCGGCAACGCAATAGAACATCAGAACCACAACTCAAACTGAAGTACTTTCAGAAATTCCATAGTATTATCCCTCCTCATTTATTAATGAATTTGATTTGAATTTGACGAATATCTGAATCTAAAACCACGCTAAACGAAAAAAAAATCGCCAAAAAAATGGATTCACGGAAAAATTAGTCAAAAACATTAAAGATTAGGAATATCGTGAAATTTATTTGTTGGTGGTTAAGCGATGTCTATATGCATTTCATTGTTGCTTTAACAAATCGTCAGTAGACTTCAACCACAAATTTTGAACAGTCACAAACCTCTTATCTTATGCACTGACTTTCATAAACTATTTGAGAATTCACAAATAGTTTATGAAAGTCAGTGCACAAGATAAGAGGTTTGTGACTGTTCAAAGTGTGGGGCTGAAGTCTACTGACGATTTGTTAAAGCAACAATGAAATGCATATAGACATCGCTTAACCACCAGCAAATAAATTTCACTTATAATATAATTAAGACAATATGTCGAATAATAAATCTCTTGAATTAGGAATATCGGTTAAATAAAAAAATCGACAATGGAAAACATTCACAAAACAGGAAAATAGTTTAATGTGCAGTTTCCACAATGCAATCAAGCGGCATCTTTTAGAAAATTTGTATAGGAATCACAAAAAAATTTGAATATGCATTCAATATTGCCAACGTGCAAAACTTGCCAAAACGTAAAATTGTTAAAATAAAATGATTACTTTTTGATATTTTGGTAAAAGTTTACTCTGACAAATTCTCTTTAAATTTTTCTTTTCAACTTTAACTTCTGCACAAGCAAACTTTAGTTTGATAAATTTTCACTATACCACGAAGTAAGTTGTATGTATATATAACGAAGGAAAAAACAAAAGAAACGAGCGGAGAACAAAGCAACTTTACGAGTGCATCAAAGACTGTACTTACCTCCATTAATTTTTCTCTTCTACTCTTTGTCTTGTTTTAGACTCGGCAGTTTTTCTTGAAGCAGTTCTTTTCAATTATCTTTTAAAATTGCTCGTTTGTTTACACACAGACGGTTTCTTGCTCAATTTTGCTGTTGTTTTAATACAGCAAATGAAATAACAAAAGAGAATTGAAGTAACTTTTCGGTACAAGCAATTCAGTACCCTCTTCTTTCTTCTTTCCCTTCTCTCCCATAAACTCAGACTTGCTTCAAGAAAAACTGCTGAGTCTAAAACATGAGCTTATTACAAGCTGTCGCAGCCAGTGTTTAAAAAACTGTAATGATTTTCATTTCATTTCGTTTTGCTTCTGCTTTCGCTTTTGAAAAATACAACAATTTCAGTCAAAGCAAAATCACAAAACGATTTATGACCAATTGTGCAGTACTTTCAGCAGTCGACGATTTGAAAACTGAGTTTGATTTGCTTTTGCTTTTAGTCGAAGAAGCAAAAACTCTTGCTGTAGAAGTTTTAAGCAATCGCAGTTAATTGGTTTTTGCCTCTTGTCTGATGTGCAAAAACAACAACAAAAACATAAACACCATAAAATAGTTGACTGAAACTTCAAAAAACTTCTAAATGCAAGAGCTTTTGCTTCTTCGACTGTGACTGTTTGGCACTTACAAAATCATACAGACTGCTTATGCTTTTACTACCGAAACTAACCAAAAGCCACATCAAATCAAATTTAACTTTTCAAATCGTCGACTGTTGCAAGTACTGGGAATTGTTCATAAATCGTTTGCTGCTTCTGCTTCGGCTGCGGCTGTTGTTGATTTTTAGAAACATACGCAAAAGCAGTGGTTGATTTCAAACAGTTGGAAAAAGCCAAAGAAGCGAAAAGTAAAAATTTTACGACTTTTGCTACTTTTAAACACTGGTCGCAGCCATAAAAATTATAATTTTTAGCATAGACCTCTTTTAGACGCCCAACGTTTACTTTGCAAAGTATTCTCATCCTCTGTCTTTCTCGAAGCTGAGTTAAGACTGCAAAATAAACTTTGACTGTCTAAAATGGGTCATTTCTAGAAATTATTTCTCAGTCGTTATACTTATTTATATTGAGAATAAATGAATGAAAAAATTATTTTTCTTTATCAATAATTTTACGATTTAAATTTACAAACTATGTACATTAGACCTGGCGTTAAGAATTTTTTTTTTTTGAAATTTTAAATGTGGTTAGCGATGAAAATATGCGATTTGATGCCAAAATTGATGTAGCAAATTTTCAGGCTGATCGGATAGTGCCAAACCGTGCCATAATGAAGTCAAAGGTCAAAATCTTGAAAAAGCACCGAAATATTTTTGCATTTTATCAATGTTTTTAATTAAAAATATCATAAATTATAACATAATTTATAACTTGTAAATTAGTTATTAGTTGCATTAACGCTGTAGTATACTTGTACAATGCCACCAGAATCAAATTTATATTAGTTGTATTCATTTACTAAAAACTTTTACACTTTTGTAACAATTGTTACTAGAAAGCGTTCATTAACCCAAAAAATTTGCAACGCGAGAGCGTCGAAAGAGCGTAAAAAATTGAGAGACAAAAATTCTTGCAAGTTTTTACAAGTAGAATTTTTTCTTGCCATAATTATTCAAGCAGCTGTTTTGCGTTTGTGTTTACAAATTAATTATTTCAAAAATATCTGAAAAAGGAAAACTAAAAAATGTGAATTTCTTTATTGAAAAAATATGTATACGTATGTAAAAAGAAAGCGTATTTTCTTAATTTATAGCTTTTCTTTCATTAAGCCACATAAATTCAATTTTATTGTCAATGAATTTTGTTTGTTTATCATATTTGATCAGAGATGGAATATGGGTTTTTTGTATTTGTTAATAGAATATAATTAAAAAATAATGAAAAATGCATAAAAAATAGTAAATAATACATGAAGCTGTGCAAAGTATTTCATGTCGATTTGTAAAAATTTTGTAATTTAAAATATTAGCAAACAAGATTATCCAAAATACATTAGAAAAATTACAATTGTAACATGATTTCCATCCATAGTTCTGACAGTAATAAAATTTTCTTGCAAGTTTTTACAAGTAAAGCGTTTATTTACTTTTTCGTATCTGGGAGAGTAATTTTGTAAATTTCTGCCTTGCTCTCTCGTTACAAGTCTCTCTTAGGAAAGTAAATGAACACACCTATTATAATTTTTAATTGAGCTCTAAGTTGCAAAAATATATAAACACCATACTGCTATTACAGTAAGACAAAAATATTTGTAGAAATTGAAAAAATGCTAACAATATTTATACCAACAACTATTATTAAAAAAAACTGTAAAACTATATTTGTGCGCCGGTCGTCTCAAAATTCCTACGCTTTAACTATTGACAACTGCACATTTGTCTAAAAGTACCGTTGTTCTAGCTCTGCTACTGAGCACAATGCACTGCTGTTGATATGAATATGTAAAGTTTTGTCATTGCAAATTTTAATATTGTTGAGAGAGGTTTAGCTTATGTAATACTTTGCTAATTTTCGTAATTTAATGGCTCCGAAGACAAATTCATCGTTGAAACGGCTTCGATGTGCTGACACAAATGTGTACGAGTACTTGATTGGTAAATGTGAACCCAAAATAGTTGGTGTGAATAAATATGCTGAATTCGTTTGAAATTATATGTTTTGATACAACTGCTGCAAATACTGGCTTTCATAGTGGTGCTGGAACTTTATTGGAACGCAAACTGGAACGCAGCTTATTGTGGTTACCATGTCGCCACCATATTGCAGAATTTCTCTTAAGAGCTATATTTGAGATTGATTTCCGAATGCACGGGAATGGAGCACACTTAATTCAAAGGAATACAGCACTTGTATGCAGGATGAACTAGTTTTGAGTGTCATATCTTTCTAAGAACGCGAAAAAAGCAGGCACTTTTGTCTTGAATATTTAGCTGAAGTCCACATTTGGCATGATTATAGAGAACTACTACAACTTGCATTTATTTTTCTTGGTGGTAGCATTCCCAATTTCACATTTCGTGCACCTGGAGCGACGTCTCATGCAAGATTCATGTCCAAGGCCATTTTTTGTCTAAAAATTTATATTTATCACACACACTTGGAAATTTCTGGAATGAATGGAATTCGTAATATGTGCATTTTCTTAGTAAGTCTCTATATTCCATACTGGTTCAGAACCGGAAATGCAGTTGAAGCGCCAAATAAAGATATGCAACTGATAAAGGGGATTATTGGCTATTTTGATAAAAAATATCTACAGTGCTATTGGAAAAAATTCGGAACCATCTTTGGTATTTTTCAGAGGAAGCAGTTGCACTAGCCTTTTTTGATCCACATTTACACTCAGAAATAAAGGAAAATATGGTTTTGGCGTTGCAAATAGAGTCCGATGAAGACAATCATATCGGTGATGATGTTGATATTTTCCCTTCTAAAAAAGTGTGTGCAAGCGTTGATGAATTACAATTATTCATATCCAAAGGTTTAAGCACTTTTGTGACTACCAAAACAAAAATTTTTTTTTCTCGTTTGGAAATTTCTATGGATTTCTTACGCTTGGATCCGTCAAATTGGCCTAAGAGCGAAGCATTTTGTAAAGGGAAACAGATCGCCAAAGGCAGTACTGTTGTGAATGATGCCGCCGAAAGAAAAGTCAACCTAATAACTGACTTTAAAACAGTCAATTGTAAAAAACTTTTTCAATCTTTATTTTGGTATGGTCCACTGATACAACAATTTTTTTTTATTTTTTCAAAATAAGTATTTTTATTTTAATTCTCTCTTTCTCTACCATTAAACTTATGAATATCGCTATGAAAAGCATCATAATCTGTATTCCACGTGAAATTGAAACGTGAGGAATTGCCATAGAATTGTTTTTGGAAATGGGAATTTATAACAATAAGGCTATGCCAATTCCGAACGATTTAATTTCACGTGGAATACAGAACATACCCAAATGTCTTTTAATAACATATTTCTTTTTTCCTTAAATCTTTGATAACATAAAAGGCATTGTATGCTACCAAATGCGTTATTTATAATAAAATATTTTTCGCATATCATAAATTTAAAAGGCAACACGAGTGTTTGCTGGCTAAATATTCTAGATAAAAATATGTAAGCATCCGCCTCATGCGCATTCGTCGCTGTCTCATCGACGACTAAATTAAAGATGGTAAGAATACGTGTGAATGCTCTCAGCACAATTGTGCAAAGAAACGCCCTTGTCTGATTTAAAATAAACATAATAAGCGTATTAAATAAAAATTAAAGAAAACACATTATCGGCGAGGTTCTGAAAACCATTTCGTTTTGAAATCGACAAACTTCAGGAAAAAACAACCAGAAAGTTCACTTATTGCAGCTTTTTATTTCGTTTTAAGATTTCATATGCTTGAGATATTTTATGCGAACTTAATTTCGAATGCACTAAAATATCACTGCTTTCCGTTTCTAAAATTTTGCGATTTTAAAACGAAATGCTTTTCAGAACACGGCCGTATATTTATAATATTTCTTTTAAAAAAATTGATAAAATGCATAAAAAAGAGTATTTAGGTGGGTTTTCAAAATTTTGAACTTTGACCTCATTATGTCACGAGTTGGCACCATCCGCTCAGCCTGAAAATTTGCTACATCAATTTTGGCATCAAATCGCATATTTTCATCGCTACCCGCATTCAAAATTAAAAAAAATAAATAACCCCATATAAGCTGCGCCTGGTCTAATGTACAATTATATTGAATTTATAAATAAATACTCGTAGAAAATAGTTAAACATTGAGGCAGAAATGTCGTGTTTGTGCTGGGTTTAGTTTATATACACCGCATTTCAATAGATCCTTAAACAAATTCTTAAAAACTGTAAAATAACTAATTACTTTTGTATTTCAAATATATATTTTCAGACTAACTGCACAACTGATTCGATTTGAAGTCAAAAGACACACAGTTTGCGTGTATAAACGCTTTATTTTACGGTAAGTACATATGTTAGAGACAATAACATTTTTCTACTTATTTCTATATACTATCTATGTACATATATAGAAATTAATTATCATAATGGAGGCTATTCTGGAATACGCGTCGAATTGGTGAAAGTTACATGCAAAACAAAAACAAAACTGTGTAAATGTAAAAAACACTGTTTTTGTTTCGCATACAAAATTAACCGTTTTTAAAAGAGAGAGAAACGCGTTGAAATTCTCACGTTTATTTCATTTTAGAAATGTATTACAAACAAAAACAATTTTTGAAAATTTATTTTTATTTTAATGTAAAGTTTCACTTTTTCGACGCGTTTTCCAGAATAGCCCACATTAATTCACTAATCTGCGGCTATTTTATGAAGCTTATGAAAAGAAAGAAATTTTATTAATAGTATGTTTCCTCTATACATGCTTCGCTCTCTATTCATGCTTCATACCCCAATCATGATCGAAGCAACTTGCTTCGCCATACAAAATTATGAGAGTGAATCAAGTATAGGGTCCGCCATCTGACGTTTTTTTTCAACTAGTGCTTATTTCGTGAATGGTAACACTTAGCTCATGTCTGATTTTATTTGCCAATCTTCTTAGCATCGCCTCAAACAATTTAGTGAAGTAACGCATATAAGATCTTATTTAATTTGTAATTTTCATATTGTTGTTATATAAATATACTTAAATCTTAATGCAGCTACATATGAAATTGTCTTTTGTGTTATAAGTACATATGTATGTACGTATGAAATTTATTTTTAAAATATATCCCAAACTGTTTTATAGTGTTTTTGAAGTCCGTTTAATTTAATAATTATAATAAGTTTTTGGTATAAAATTAACGTCTATAAAGTTATCAATAGCAGAAACTTATCCCAGCTAGCAAAGAGCTGTTTAATAAGCGATGGTCTTTAATATACAACTCCTAAACGAATCTTCTCTCTTATAAATCTTGCAATGTTTAATGGACGATACATTTATCGAAAATATGTTTGCTCTTTTTTATTTTCATATTTACTTTTATAGATTGTTATTTTTTCTTTATTGCTTCGCTGATGCTTTCATTGGAGTTTTGAATAATAATCTCGTCGGTTGTTTCAAGTGTGTTTTTATTTTGTGTAATAATTAAAGATATATTAAAGTAAAGTACAATTAATTTATGTATTTGGTATTTTACATCAAATATTTATTAAATTATTGTAGGTACGTAAAAAGCTTTTAAAATAATCTAATTCTTTTAATTAATTAAATTTTTCATAGATCTTTACCATTCAAAGTTATTACAGCACCGTTTTGTGCACGCCAAAGATAGAAGCGGTAGGCGATTAAAAACGCAAAACTCAACATAGTAATCATAAATTTTCTATGCATAGAGACCAGGGTTGCCACTCAAAATTTTTTTTTCCTACCAAATTTAATTTCAAAAACTACCAAATGGCATGTTAACCTACCAAAAAATAAAATAAGCAGTTATAAAAAAATTAGATTTATTAAAAAAAAAAACAAAACAAATTTATACATAACAATGTTAATATGTATCTTTATAAAAATAAATAACAATTCATTTGTAAAAGAAACCAAATCTTAAGTAAAAAATAAATAAGACTTCATTTGTAAAAGTAAAAATCTTAAGTGTGTATTTGGAAAAAGGTTTATTTTTTAAAGTCTCTTTTTGCTGACCATATATAGTGCGAATCAGTCTTATTTATCATTTCCTTGCACATCATAACATTATTTAAGGAACATAGTTCGAGTCTGTTTCGAAGTTTAGTTTTTACTAACGCAAGTGTTGAAAATTTTCTTTCTGCAGCTGCTGAACTATGTGGTAAAGACAATAAATTGAAAACAAAATTAACTAGATCGCTGAACATATTTTCATTAAGCCCATTTTTAATTTTGCCAACCTTTTCCCAAAAAACATTAATATCCATTTCATCATTCAAGTTGTGGTCACTAACTCTTAGTAAATTCCACTGCGATACAATTTTATCGGTATCACAATCTAATAATTTATCGAACTCTGATATCAAAGGCAGAATTGATTTGTCATTTGCAGATAAAGTTTCTGGAGGTGTTATTAATTTAAAAAATTGCAAGTCAGATCTGTCAAAGTCAAATCTTTTTTTAAGCTGATTTAAAAATTCAATATAAAACTGCACTATATTTGTTTTAACTGCGAGTATTTCATCATTATCAAAATTATCTTTTAAAAAAGCTTCTGCTTGTGCTCCGATAAATATGCTCCCAGTTTCTAAATGTGTATTTTTATTTTCATAATCGATATTAAAATGTTTGTCAATAAATTTCTTTTGGACAAAGTTGCTCAAAATTAAAATAAAAGTTGTTTTTATACTGCTGTATAAATATGGCAATCTGCTTCTTTCGCTTTTGAACTCTTTGTTGAGATTATTTATTATAGGCAAAATGTAGGATAAAAATAAAAAGTAAATATTACTTAAAACTGAAATTGAAAAAAAACTACCAAATTCACGACACAACCTACCAACCTACCAACTCATTTCAAAACTACCAAATTTGGTAGGAAACTACCAAAAACGGAAACTCTGATAGAGACTAGTTGCATCTACATACATACTATGTACATAAAATAGTATTTAATCAATTAATGAAGAGAGTTTTTTTTTTATTAATAAGTACATACTAAGAAATTTCATTTGTTTTTTTTTTCATATTTAACTTTCAAAATAAAAAGCATAGTGAGTAGTGTACGATTCCCTAAATCATCATCGAATGATTCTTTTACAACTCTTCCAATGGCTCATATAATATTAGCGTTGAAGAGCTTCATAAGATTCTCAATGATCTTCAAAAAAGAGTTGTAAGATAATCTCTAGATAAATCTCAAATGATTTCATCTACGACTTTTAAAAGTGCCTTCTGCGGCTCTTGCACACGAATCGTCTTCGGTAACAGTTTCTCCTGTGCGAAGCGCTCGTCTCCGATTGAAAATGCTCTGTATACGATTCACAATAGACTCTTCTGCGATTGGAAAGGCTAGCTGGGATTATACATAAGTATTATATGTATGTATGTTTGTATGTGTGTACGTACCCACATTCATACATAAAATTACTCAAATGAAACTGGGACAATATAAATATAAGGCTGATGACAGAGTGGCCGCTAGAAGGTATAATACAAGATCGCGATACGATGTGCTACAAACCACCGCCTGTAATTTCTTGTCCAATACGATGATCCCTTTATGCTACCTGTAAGTTGAGAGTAGTGAAGAAAATTATGATAGGGAAGAAATGGTAAGATGTAGATTAATAGTTTCTTGAGGAAAAAAAGAGAATAAAAGAGAAGAGAAGTGGGACCGGAAAGAGTAACGGCCATACCAGCTGCTGCTCCTAATATATAGACTTATGTTTTTGACTTCTATTTCCAATAACTCGGCAGGCTATTGAAGGATATTCTGCCAAGGAAGTGCAGACGGAGGAAATCCAAAGCATGGCAGAAGCAGAGGAGATTCAAACTGCATTCCTCCTCTTCTTCATCATTGCAACTGTAGCAGTAGTCATTGTACGGGATCTGAGTTGATAAAAGCATCATCGAAGCGTCTTCAGCAGGATGAGAGCGAGAGCTCACAAAGATTGTCAATATCGCCTACTCTGAGTAGAGTTCCCCTCTTTGCCAGGTCATCCGCAACTATGTTGCCTGAATTAGTCCAGAGTTTACGCACCCAATACAGTGTGATGGATGAGTGCTGCGCAAGCTTATCTAGGGCTGTGCCACATTCTTGAACAAGGAATGATGTGGACACACACCTGCGAGGTACTTGATTGCAGATTGGCAGTCCGTTATTATATGGATATTTCTATTATGCATCCGATAAAAACTTAGCCAGTGCGTTGATCTTTTAATGGCTGATATCTTTGGCTGTAATATGCTACATTCGTCCGGGAGTCTGATTGACATCTCAATTCCGAATTCTGGAATATACACGACCCCTCCAACTCTCCCCCCGTCTTGAGCCGTCCGTGAAAACCTGCACGGCTCTGTCCATTGAGGAGAACCCTGCTGTCAATGAATTACTAAATTTCCTATTGAAGTAGGGTTTGGGAGTACAGTAGTCAATGAGTTCAGGTGTGTTGTTTGCTGTATTTGGAATGCTAGCATGACCATGTTCCATGCGCCTATTGCCTTTAGTCTAACGGCAGTATGTATAGCTAGTTTCCTGTTAAGTCCACCGAAAGCCAATATAGCATAGTGATGAGTGCTTTTGTCGGGGTGAATCTAATAGCACCTTTTATCATAGTGCCTTTTTTCGGAGAATCCCTTCCATGCGGCACTATTCTTGTCAGCTCATCGGCAATTTCATTTTCTTCAAAACTGCTGTGACTAGGAGCCCAACATAGTCTGACACTATATTTTTCCATAAGCAAGCTAAGGGCTCACCTACTGTCACTAACAAGTTTCGATTTGATATTCCGTCCCTTCAAAGCTTTTTGCACTGCCTGTATGTCGTGTCCTGCTTCAACGTATCTAAGCAGACTTTTAGTCGCCATTCTCACCACAAAGCACTGTATAGGAAGAAGGTGAACGATGACATACAAGGCTGTGATCCTCTGAGCACCTGCGACGCCTCGCGAGGCACATCTCTGAACCTAAACAAGTAATCTATGACTTTCCTTCTTCAATGACAACCACCATACCACACAACCATAGGAAATAACGGGTGCGCAGTTCGGTTGCAGACCCCAATTTCTTCCTATGGAGTTCCTGCATGCGTAGTAGTCATTGAGCTCTTTTTTTAGCCTTTCCTGCGTGTTCCTTTTTCAATAAAGCTTGCTATCTAGGAAAACAAAGTATTTTGGTCCCTTTACTAAGCCTCACCTCCCATCGTAGGCAGTGCAAAGCTATCTATTTTGAATATCTTGGTAAAGAGGACTATATCAGTTTTCTCTGCGTTGACTTCCGATCCTTTGCTGCCGGCCCAGGCGGATAGCTCTCCTTGACTCTCTCTCTCTCCATGAATTCACTGGAAGTATGAAGAAACTTTCCCGTTACCAGTAAACCGCGTCATCCGCATAAACAACTATCTTCTGATTCTTTGAATATTTCCAGGAGCACTACGATCTTTTGACAATATTCGCCGGAACTCATTTACGGAATCAATCTCCTCAGGGCTTTTTTCGCCCTTATTATACAACACTTTACAGTTGCTCCAATCTTTAATACTGCCTGTGAGTTTCGCCCTATTGAACAATCTTCTTACCACGAAGGCTGCTCTCTTTTGCCTGGAAAAACCAATGGGCAGGATTGCTCTAAACTTTCCCTACAAGTATTAGTGAAATATTCCACCTCCTCTTCCATTCCTCTTTGTGTGTCCGTACCCAGTTTGTTCTTGGATTCCTATGTGGGTCACGCCTTTCCCCTGTAAATTTAAGTCTGAATGATATCCTACTGTGGTCTGAAAACTTACAGTCTTTATCTACCATCCAGTTCTCTACCAAGTTCTTATCTCAGTTTGGGTCAGTTTTTAACATAAAGATAAACTCTACTTAACCGAGCAACATTGCTCAGTTAATCTCAAGCTAAAACTGTCAAGTGATAAAAATATGAAATAAATAATATGCAATTGAAAAAAAAATAGTTTTACTGAAAATTTTAATAAACAAATACATTCATACACACATAAATAAAATGGATGTTTCTTACGACGACGAAGATTTTAGCGATTATGAAACCTAAATAACTTGGATAGGACAATTATGAGAAAAATTAGGCAGACAATAACACGTCCAAATAATTTTTATGTGTATAATGGATTGGAATTCATTGAAATATTTCGTTGGATTTAAAATTTAATGATCTTTATTAGTCTATTTTTGGAGCGTCACTATTTTTTAAATCCATTTTTTTCATTTTTAGTTCTCAAAAATCTCAGAAAAAGGTTATTGAAGTTTTTTTAAATAAATTTAAAAAATTGTCATATTGCATTTTAAGTGTTGCCCTATTTATTTAAATTATTTTCAATAATGCCACATCTAGATTTAAAACAAAGTAGGGCATTTCTAGCTAAATTGGCAACTCTTAATCCATTACTGAAAAACAGCATAGGCGGTTAAAGCCCGTTTAAATTTGTTTCTTGGTTAACTCAAACGTATGTTAAACTAAGTTTAACTAATTAGTAAGAAACTAGCCCTTAGTGTTATATAACTTCTGCCCTATGGTACATTACCCCTGGTTACAAATAAACATATTGCTAGAAGTAATAAAATCAAACACCAACTTACCTCTCTTGTTAATGTTGCTGCTCCCCCACTGGTTATGATGTGCATTAGCGTTGCATCCGAGTAACAATGCAATCCCTCTCACCCTTGCATATTCCGTCAGCTTCTGCACGCCAGACCCAGGTGGTTCAACAGCATCATAGGGCATATACAGCGATGCAAGCACAATTCCCTGCTTACCCTTGGCCCCTCCAATAACGACTGTAAGGTCTCCGTTACTGAAATAATAAAATAAAGCTAATC
Source organism: Nowickia ferox (assembly GCA_936439885.1). Taxonomy (NCBI): domain Eukaryota; kingdom Metazoa; phylum Arthropoda; class Insecta; order Diptera; family Tachinidae; genus Nowickia; species Nowickia ferox. The sequence continues at coordinate 29,170,941 of OW387026.1, forward strand.
TTTTGCCTCCCTTGCTAAAAGGAAAGTTGTTACCTTATCCTCTGTGACGGGGACTTACAATGTGCAGCACGTGACTCTTAATCCGCAAATCCTATTTTTATTAATCCATTGCGATCTATTGAGGTTCATTATTAGTTCGGCCGAGGCTGCCTCACTATGATGTAGGTTTATCTGCACCACTCGCAGCCTTCTTGGGATCGTAAGATTTAGGAAAGCTAAATCTGGCAGTCCCCAGGCCAAACTTCAGAACAACCGCTGTCTCTATAGAGATTCCTGATCTACGCCAAACCAAAGAACTTTAACCGCGTTCTCTCTACAATTCATTGAGGCCAAAGGCTTTCATTGGTTTGTCCTTTTTTTGAGAGGCGAGTTCTACGCTGCCAGTACCGACAGTATGGTTTCCATCGATTTGACGGGTGGTGGAAACCATGCTATCACCACTGCCCGGAGAGGCAGATCCGAAACTAAAATCAACTCTAGTTTCGCCTGCGGGCGAAGGTTGCCACCCCATGCCAACGACGGTTTTAAGGAAATCAAATGATTTCTTGTTGCCGCAGTTGACAAGTTTGACACTCCTCGCCAAGTCCGCGCCTTGGAATTGTAATTCCTCATCCTTTTCTACTCCCGCTAGGCCGATTTCATCAATAAGCCTACCTTCAACCAGCTGCCACAGCTCAGGGTTGATCTTCCCATCCGGATTATTCCTATATATGGCAGCTGCCTGAAGGCCAACCTAGTGGCTTGATGACTTCTTCAGCTTCTTTTCTGTAGAGGGTAGGTCATCCCCAGTTCTCGCTCTCTTCGATGACTTCTTTCAGGGGTCTCCAAGAGAGCCAGAAGCCTATTACAACTACACATGCATTTTATGCAGAGTTGCAAATCGATACCATCTGGTATGAATTCACCTTGAATTTATTTTTATGACCGAATATTATAAACGTTCTGTAAAGCAACAGACATGCAGAATTACATATGAGTGAAAAGTCAGATGTAAAATCATGTTGTATATGGCATGCTTAAAATAAAAATTTTGACAAACCATACATTCTGATCTCAAAGAAAAGCATTACCCTTATTCCAGTTGTCAACATCGACGTCACGTCAACACAATACCAAAATATTTCGGCTTGTCTACTCCCTCTAGACAGTCTATTTTTATTCTCTAAGGTCCAGAAAATAGCCAGTTAATCCCGACAACGGGTAGACAAGCCCCAATTTTTGGTATTGTATTGAAGAGACGTCGATGTTGACAACTGGAATAAGCGTGCATGTCGTGTATGATCCCTTTAATTGATTTTCACGTTTGCGAAGAGTAGTTTTTATGATGTGCGTGAAGATAAATTTCATTTGGTCATTGGTCATTTTTGGACTATTGGACATTGATGTAGAGGCGTCCAGGAGTCTCCTCCAATATTCTTTTTTACCCCATCTCCTACCATTTTTGAAAAAAATGACCAACATTATTTTTCAAATTTGAAATTTTTCTTTGAAATTGTGCTGTAATTTTTACCAAAACAGGCTGTTATGACTTTTGACTATTGGACATTGATCTAGAGGCGTCCAGGAGTCTCCTCCAATATTCTTTTTTACCCCATCTATCACTATTTTTAATAAAAATTGCTAAAAACGATATTTTAACTGTGGGTTAGGATATGGATTTTTCGTGTTGTTGGATGTATTAAATGTTATATCTATATAAAGGAGGCATAGGTAAGGATCCCGGTTTAAGTTTTCTGGTTCCATTTGCTTAAAAAATTGGGTGTCAAGTCCATTTTGTGGGAAAAAACTAATTATTATTATTTAACAGAGGTCTGTTTTTTTGTTAACAGAGCTCTGTTAAACTAGACGGTTTGTGTCTAAGGTTATAAATTTTAAAATTTATCTTCACGCACATGTTTTTATGCCCAGTAATTTTTTTTATAGTTTTGTCAAGTTCGTAAACAAAAATTCCTCATAATTGATTTCTTTAAATATTTAATACGAGCCAATACATATACTACTATATGTAACATATTAAAATTTATATTTTCGGAACAACTTTAGATGGGAGACGTTGATCCAGAAACGCTTTTGGAATGGCTCTCCATGGGCCAAGGTGATGAGCGCGATATGCAATTAATTGCTTTGGAACAGCTCTGTATGCTTCTGTTAATGTCAGATAACGTGGACAGATGTTTTGAGAGGTAATTAAATTAATAATTAATAGTGTATCGAATATGTATATTTATATGTAAAAAAAATATATTTCTTATAGTTGTCCACCACGTACATTTTTACCAGCACTTTGTAAAATATTTCTTGATGAATTGGCACCCGAAAATGTTCTTGAAGTCACAGCTCGGGCCATTACATATTATTTAGATGTATCTGCCGAATGTACGCGCCGCATTGTAGCCATCGATGGTGCGATTAAAGCAATTTGCAATCGTCTGGTTGTTGCAGATTTGTCGTCTCGAACATCGCGTGATTTAGCTGAACAATGCATTAAAGTGTTGGAATTAATATGTACACGCGAAGCTGGTGCGGTATTCGAAGGCGGTGGCCTTAATTGTGTGCTATCGTTTATACGAGATTGTGGCTCCCAGGTGCATAAGGATACATTGCATTCGGCCATGGCTGTGGTATCGCGCCTTTGTACAAAAGTTGAACCCAATACTCCGTGTATCCAGAATTGTGTCGAGAGTTTAAGTACTTTACTGCAACATGATGACCCCATGGTATCTGATGGAGCCTTGAAATGCTTTGCTTCTGTTGCTGATCGCTTTACACGCAAATGGGTTGATCCGGCACCACTTGCAGAATATGGCCTCGTTAACGAGTTGCTCAAACGTCTAAGTAATGCAGCTGGACCTGTAGGAAATACTAGTTTAACCGCGGCCGGTGGAACAACTCCGACAACAAGCGCGCCTTCTTCATCTGGAATTCAAGGAGAAATATTGGCAGCACCAGCGGCCGCTGCCCCTGTTCAAAAAGCACAAACAACTGATTCCAGTCGTTCATCTCAATCGATATCCACAACAATTTCACTATTATCCACTCTATGCCGTGGATCATCTTCTATAACACATGATTTACTGAGGTCTCAGCTACCGGATGCTATAGAAAGGGCACTAAAGGGAGACGAGCGTTGTGTACTAGATTGTATGAGATTGGCAGACTTGCTGCTTCTACTTCTTTTCGAAGGCCGACAAGCCTTGAATAGAGTAGGAGCCGCCGGCGGACAAGGTCAGTTATCCTCTCGAACTCGCCGTAACGATTCTACAGTTGAAAGAACACATCGTCAGCTTATTGATTGCATTCGTTCTAAAGATACTGAAGCACTGCAAGAAGCTATTGAAAGTGGAGGGATCGATGTAAATTGCATGGACGATGTTGGTCAAACGCTTTTAAATTGGGCGTCTGCCTTTGGTACACTTGAAATGGTTGAATATCTTTGCGAAAAAGGCGCTGATGTCAACAAAGGACAGCGCAGCTCTTCTCTTCACTATGCCGCTTGCTTTGGCCGACCCGGTATCGCAAAAGTTTTATTGAAATATGGAGCTTATCCGGATTTGCGTGATGAAGATGGTAAAACGCCTTTAGACAAGGCCAGAGAGCGAAACGACGATGGTCATCGTGAAGTTGCCGCTATACTTCAATCTCCAGGAGAGTGGATGGCAGCCGGACATAGTCTTGTCAACAAAGATGGCACCGAAGACAATGCAACTATTGAGCCACGTGGTGATCCAGAAATGGCTCCAATATATTTGAAATTGTTTTTGCCCATGTTCTGCCGCACTTTTCAAGGCACCATGCTCAGCAGCGTACGCCGTGCTAGTTTAGGCCTTATCAAGAAAATGGTTCAATATGCCCAACCTACAGTCCTAAAAGGGCTTTGTGAAAGTCAACAAGATTTAATCAATGTGGAAGCACCGGTTCTTGCCACTATTAACACAAGTGGTAATTTAGGCACGCTATTAGTAGAAGTTGTAGCCAGTGTCTTGGATAATGAGGTAAGAATACTGAAATTCATATACAATAATAATTTGGTTCATTTACGAAAAGGAAAATCAAAAACTTTACACGCACATACAAACATCCACACACACTCAGACACACACAATCCACAAGCCACTAAATCCTTCCATATATTTTGATTCTCTTTAGTTATTTTATTTTTAACAATTTAAATCTAAATGAAACATAATTATATTACTAGATAAGCTACAGTTGGCCAACGCAAAGACCATATTTGTTCAACGGCATGTTAAAGCCTGCTCGTACAACAACAGGGCCAGCGGATCCTCGCTTTATTGTGCCCTTGGAACCAAGAACAGATTATAGGGTAACGAACGTTTTCTGTGTTTAGGGTTATAAAATCATTTAATCCAAAGAGATTTTTTTTTGTTTGATACTTGATAATCCATTTGAAGAAATAACGTTAAAAAAGTATGTAATTTGCAATGAGAGTTTATATAACAAAATGCATTGCATTGCCTTAATAGATTGATTGATTCACTTTGTTGTTTAAATGGCCAATTAAAAACCAAACATTGCTTGTATTATGCCTGTCGTTTCCGATACCCTTAATACATAAAACACACACCCACACACACATGTACTCGTATTATTTCTTTGTCTCCTAACACTGACTTAAGTAATATGTATTCATTATATCAAATATTAGGGTAAATTTTGATCTCACACATAGAAACAGACCTGTTTGGTGCAATTTAATTAACTTTAAAAAAGCTATTTAAAGTAAATGAAATATATGTGTGTTATTTATTTGCTAAATCAGAGTAAGTATTTAAAATGCAAACTTTCAGAAGAATTCAACTGAATATGTACTTGTATTATTTAGTGCTGCAGCATCATCACTAATTTCAAATACATGATGAAGGTGCGTCCAAATTTTTCAAATATTTGACCGAGTAAACGTAGTAACACAGAAATGACAAATATATACATGGATAGATATATATTTGTTCGCGATATCGTGTTATTTTAGCGTAAATATTGTGTCCTTTGTCAGATATTTGCCAATTTCAATCGTACCTAATGTATGTTTTCAACGGCACAAAATTAATTAGACTTTTCGGTTTTTGTTCTTAATTCTTTGTTGTTTTTGTATGAATGTGGTGATTTGAAAATATGTTTTTATAGTTTCTTTTTTACTGCTTGATTTGCTTTTATTTTCTTCGTGTTTAATATAAAAAAGTTTTTTTTTAAATTAATTTTTGATTTTCCTTTATAAAAATTTAAGATTTTAATATTCTTTTTAATTTTTTTTTACATGTGTTTGTGTTTATTTCACAGGACGACGATGATGGTCACCTTGTCGTACTAACAATAATTGAGGAACTTATGAGTAAAACTCAAGATGAGTTCTTGGATCATTTTGCACGCTTGGGAGTATTTTCTAAAGTTCAAGCTCTCATTGAGCCAGAGAATGAGAACGAAACCGCGAAATCGACAAATGCAACTATTACTGCTGTGTCCGCGCCAGTTGTAACAGATGAACAGCCGATAGAAGTTGGTGTTAGTGTTGGCGGCGGTGGTGGTAATACCACTAGTGGTACATCTGGACAACAACAAAATCAAACCACAGGTAAGTATGTATACATATTAAACTAAAGGAAATTTTGATTTTTTTTAAGCAAACAAACTTGAGTATGGCCAATTTTTAACAAAATTTCGATTAGGAATAAATATATAAATACAACAAGCAAGAATTAATATTTTGTAATAAATATTGAGGCGTAATCTCTCTTTATTTTCTTAAACTCAGCGTTTAAAAACGTCTCATTTGTGTATTATCTTTTGCTTCTACTCATACTTCTGCTTCTGAAAATGCAAGAGCCGCAGTAGAAATTAACACAAAAAACGAATGGCTATACAAAACGAAGAGCTTCAGCTGTCGACATGTTTGACAAATTATTTTGTTTGTCTGAATGCTGCTTTAAATAAATTCGGAAGTTAACGTAGTAGAGATGTTGTGTTTTTCTTCTTTCCGTCTGGCAGTTTCAATTGCGTGTTTAATCGCTTGCTGGAAGAAATTTTGTTGTTTGTTTTACTATTATATTTGTACTAGAAGTGTGCGCAAGCTATGAAAAAGTGCACATTATTGTATTTTTTTCAAGAGCGAATATTGTTTGTAGTGGTGATCGTAATTAAGTGTGAAGCAAAAATGGAGAACAAGGAAACAAAAAACACAAAACCATTGTACAACAGTTGAACAGACAGTTGTGTCAAGTGTGTAATATTTTTATTGTACACTTCATAGTGCACCATACTGCATTTCACAAACTCAAAATTTCATAAAATATTAAGTGATAATAAAATTTTTGACGTTTATATCCATTTTGAAAGATATTATTTTTATAGATATTTTATTTTTTAGACTCTTAAATCAATAAATTATAAAACTTAGAACAGTATCGCATGCGAACTAACACACTCAAACAATCTACGTTGTTTGTTTTTTCTTATATACATACACATATTTTTACACTTGTGTGCTTATTTTACAATTGTCATTCGGTGTGCACTAGTGAAATATGCTTCGATTTAACTGATAGTAAATCTGGATGTCTTGCATTTTCGATCAATATACGTGACAACTATTTAGTCAAAGGAATTCTTCAACTTATTTGTGAGGCCAACTTTACAAGTATTTCACTACATTACATACCAGGACATTCAAATATTCACGGAAATGATATGGCTGATAGGGCAGCAAAAGGGCTCTAATACATGGAATACTTCTTCCGACTGAATTATCAATTGGTGATGCGATTAATGTAATTAATGATGAATTATGGGATGAATGGTCCCAAGAATACAATACCGTGGCGGCTTCTAAGGGAAGACATTATGCTAAAATATTTTCAATGGTACTGAAAACAGGACCCTGGTTTAATAAGAACAATTCTCTCAATGCTAAGGATACTAAACTGATGAACAGATTAATGAGCGGACACTCCTTTCGAAGGAAGACTCTGGCCACAATGAATATTTACGACTCCGATTGTTGTTTACACTGCGGGGACCTTTTCAAGGAGTAAGGATCAAATATCCTCTAATTCTTAAATACATATCGTTAACAGATTTTTTAAAGAAGAAACTACTGATAACTATTTTGTTTTGGCGGAATTTTTAAAAGAAATTGAAATTAAATTATAACACGTCAATACGAGTGAATTGGTGGTGGCGTAATAGTTCTCAGAACTGACCATCCGCACTCTCGGCAGGTGGAGTAACTGAATAATTAGAAAAAAATATGCTTCGACACTACAATAACTAATGTCCTCGCTTGGCATATAAACAAATGCTGTTGCATGCTTTTGATAAAATTGAGCACCAGTTTCAGTGTTCTCATAAAATCAAGAGCACTAAAAAGAGAGAACAATTCAATAATGTACACCATGAAGATTAAGCAAGCAAACATCTTGTGCTCAGCTCTAATTTGTACATACAGGAAATAACGCTCATATACACACAAAACACACATTCAAACACATACACACAAACATTTCTGCTTCGTTAACTTCGTATTTATTTAAAGTAGCAGTCAGTCAATCCGAAAACTACGAAATATCGACAGCTGGCCTCTTCGTTGTGAATATCTATTAGTTTATTGTGTTAACTTCGACTACGACTCTTTGAATTCCAGTAGCAGAAGTATAAGCAACAGGTTGTGATTCGTCAATCAAAACATAAAAAGTCGATGAAATAGCACAATTTTTGGACTTTTGCTATTTCGACTGCAGTTTTTTTAACACTGCTTAAGCCGTGTTCAGACTATTATACTTTGTATTTATACTTGTCAAAAATTCAAATAATACGTGCAAGTGTGATAGTCTGAACGCAAAATGTCATCAAGGTGGCAAATAATACGATAAAAATTTTGACATCCCATAAGACTTTTTCGTTTTTAGAAAATTTTCTAAATAAATAATACTTTTCATTAGATCAGGGTTGCATTTTCACACAAACCAAATCTCCAAGTCGGCTGTTTCGCCGCCGATAGCGTGTCGTCATTGATGTAATGTTTCGTCATATGTATATCGGCTCAAAATTTTGAATAAGTGAATTGTATGGAAGTATATTTCGTTGACGTAATTTTTTAACGTTTTTGTAATATATTTTCTTAAATTTTTTCTATTATTTACATAGAATATTTTTAACTGCTGAATTTTTTCAAGTGCCTGCACGTCCCCGCCTACATGAAACCGCTTTGCCGCCGCTAGTCAATGAATAGAACAGACATTTTCATTGAACAGCTGTTTTGTTTTCTGCTTGTATTACACATTTTATTTGAAGTGTGATGGTCTGAACACAATATGTGATTTTACGTTAGATTTTTTGACAGTCGCAGCGAATGTATTTATATTTCTGTATCGTAAAATGTGATGAAAGTATTAATACTTGTATAATAGTCTGAACGGGGCTTTAAACTTTACCTCGTAAAAGGATTTATAATTGCACGTAGTGCTTTGTTGACTTGTAAATGACGAGTAATAAATTTATAGATAAACACTAGTATAAGTAGTGAAATTTGGCAAAACAATGCTAAAATACCATTAGCGGTTTACTCGTTGAAATACTTATAAAAGGTAAAAGGTTTCCAACAATGTTGAAAGAAAAGTACTTTAAATTTGCATTAAGCACTGAAAGAAAAGTATTAACCGACACATACTTAAACAGACTGTAATCAATGAACATGTATTCGATTGAAAATGGAGCAAATACACAAATGACCAATGAAACAGAATTTCTTAACTTTCTGAGATTTACTTTGCTATCAAATTATTTGGTCCTTAGTATTTATGAACTTCGTTTTATCTTCGACTGTAGTGTGAGTAAATTTTCATTTGTTATTGTGATGTGCATTCGATGAACAATACTGTGTGATTATTTTTATAATAATATCTAATTAGAATATTTCATTCAAGTGAGCAGTGTGCTTCGGATCGTTATCTTCTTTAGAAGATCCAAGGTTTGAAATTGGGCCTGTTCTGAAAACCGCGGTGATTTCAAAAACAAATTAGTGGGATTGTTATTGGGTTTTTGTTATAATATATATTATATTAAGTTTTAACCATTTACAATAAAATATTTTATTACAACTTCCAAGGCTATGAATCGTGCAATTCACAAAAGCAATGATTTAGCTTTTTTTTTAAATCACCCTGATTTGACATGTCGTGATTTGCAGAACAGGCCCTATTGATCCATTATTCCATCCACGCAAACCGTATTTTCTACATGCTTCGTTCGATGTTGTAACTAAATTTCTTGTTTGCAGCGCAGTTAGGTTTTCGGCAGACTTTTGCACGACCTCTTCTTCAAATAAATTAAACTTGCATTCATCTGTAAAAATAACTATTTTTCAAAATCCACTTATTTGTTTTTATATTTCTTGGTAAACTTCAATCTAAGCCTGCTAATTTTTCTCATTTATTAGTGTCCGTTTTTTCGTGTAATATCTTGAAAATCAAAAATATCACGATTTACCTTAAATATTTTTTTTTTTTTTGGAGTTCTAGGATTAAAATAGCTGACATCGCTATATTACCAGGGTAAGTTATCCAAATAGGAGCCTCTTCCGAAAGCTGAAATTCGATATAATCAACCTTATCATGAATTCCACATGTAAATTTCCGAATCAAATTTTTCGTTCACATGGATTTTATTTCGTATCGTCAAATCCAATAAAATTAAAAACTTGCATATTTCCAGTTTTTTCAACAGACAAACCCTTGTGAATAATTTTCATCATAAATTGTCAAAATATTTCGCAATCGTATGAAGTTTTTTTATGCCTATTGTTCACACGTTCGGAAATTTCCATGTGAAATTTCATTTATGATAAGCCTAAATATGTATATGTACCTTCCTATAGGAAGTAGGAGTCCCGAACTATGCTGCCAGTCAGCCTTAAAAAAACCATTGATGATTTCCACCAATATTATCAGCTGAATTATAAACTTTCACGGGGAGTTTTTTCCCTTCCCTATCATTAGTTCTCGGAGAATAAGCACATACGGGAGAGAATAAAATGTGGATCAGTTGTTTAATGTTTACATATGTATTTTTCTGCACTAGCGCAAGAGTTCAGCAATAGAAATTTAATGAAAATTTCATGTTTTCATTTCCAATAAGATGCTTAAATAAAAAATTAAATAAACAGTGTAGGCATGAGGAATAACTTTGTGCTGAGAAAGTGGAGCGAAAACTTAGCCAGGTGCAGATGCAAATGGATTAAATACCCAAGGACTGTATGTACAAAGGAAATTCAAAATTTTATAAAGTTTTTCTTATCGGCCTTAGAAGGAAACAAATATTCCATTTACCTACTATGTGAACTTAAAGGAGGCGTACAAAATTGAGTGTTTTAGTATTTTTTCTGAAGGCAGCAGTAATTCATGTTTTTGAAGTGCTTGTGAGCAGGGCTTGGATAAAAATACCTAAAACAGGAGGGAAATATAACATTCCGGTGCTTATTTAAACTTATACCATTGTTTTACAACATTTATTAATTTGATTTTTACATTTTTGCATTAGTTCCCTTCAAAATGTTTGGGGAGGAAACTCTCAAAAAACTCTCCCTCTCCCTCATATTTAGAATACTTACTTTTTCCCCGGGGAAATTTTAATTCATAATAGGCGGAATGGGAAAAAGGGAAAACTCCCGGGGAATTTTTATTCATAATTGGGCTGTATGAGTTTTATACGGTACTCCACCAGATTAAGTTTTCGATATTGTAAATTAAATTCCTTTTAAAGTATTATCAAAAACAGGTCATCTATAAGCCAGACAACAAAAACAATCTTGATTGTTCAATATCGAAAGAAAATCTTTTCGAATTTCGTTCTATATATTGTAAGTTAACAACATTTGTATTTCTGACAATGAAAATTCTTAATTCGTAAAGCCCCCATAGACTGAAGAACAGCACCCGTTTCATCGAAATTATTTCCTAAGTAAGGTCAGGTTGTTGTTATTTTGTGTAAGTCACACCCCGCCCATTTTTGGGTAGCTATATTTTGCAAGTTCACTTTTTAAAAATACTCGTACTGTATATAAATAAATAAACCATAGACAAATTTTTAATAGACTTCATTACAACAGTATCAAGTTCATTGTACTTATTTCAATTTTGCAATTTCAGATGATGCTATGGAAGACGCAAAAGAGATCATACAATGTAAAGCGTACCATTGGCATGAGTGGAGTATTTGTAGAGGTCGTGACTGTTTGTATGTATGGTCTGATTCTGCAGCATTGGAACTATCAAATGGTTCCAATGGCTGGTTTCGTTTTATACTCGATGGTAAATTGGCTACTATGTATTCGAGCGGTAGTCCAGAAAATGGTAACGATAGTTCAGGTATGTATATCTGCATGCTCATAGCAAAAATTATGAACAGTTTAATCAGTAAATTTCCAATTTGGGAAAAAAAACTACAAATAAAATCAGTTGATGCAAATAAAGAATGGAAGATTTCTGATTGCATTATTTCCATTATTTGTAACAAATATTGGTAATTTATTGTATTTATAACTTGTTCATATGCTCGCTGGTATTCAATGTTAAGGAATCCATCCATCTGTTGTCCCAAAAAGACTAGCTTCGAATTCATTCAAATTTAATTGGTCTATAATTTCATTTTAATTTTTGATAGTTTTGTATTGTTTTTAGTTGTAAAAAATATATTTAATTATTTTTGGTGCGTGTGGTATTTTTTAACAAATTTTCGGCAGAGCAATTAATATATTTTTTGCAATAACAATGAATTAATTAAATAAATAATATGAACAAAATAATTAATAATAAATAAATAATATTATATTATAACAAATATAATTTTATATTATAAATACATACATAAAAGATATGCATCCAATTCAAAGTCCAGCTATCATATTTTAACATAACGGAATTGGGTATATTTTTGTTTAGAAAGAGAAGTAACACTCAGGCAATGAATACATACTACTGTTACTAGGTGTTACCTTCTTTAGAAAGGTATAATGATGCAGCGTTGCAGCGCCTCTGGTGTCATTGAGGCGTATTAAATTTTTTAAGCTGTGCTTAGTATCCATTTTATTAGTTATTTTACTTCGCCGATGATTTTGCTACACAATACCGACGAAGGAGGCACTCTGATGTTACATTAGGATTAGTATCCGCTGAAGCCGGTGTAGTTCAGTGATCAGTGACTATGCCTTCATCAATTGAGCTTTCCTGCAATAACTGATATGAAGGGACACTAATGTACAAATGGCTGTCGGAGACCGCGCTCGAACTTAGGACCGTTGGTTTTGTAGCCAACGCGCTATCTACTTCAGCCAACGCCACCCTCATATAATTGTAAATTAATATTTTGATCATTTATAAGTATTGTATTTTCGAAAAAAACTGAGTCGATAAATCCGGGGGTTTACTCTCTATTGCGATGCGAAAGAAAAATTTACGAAATCGAACGATTGGTACTCTCTAATGCGTTTTCGCATTTGCCTTTCGCATCTATTATTTTTTCTTTCGCAAGTTTGGTATCACTGTACTCTGTAATGCGAAAGCGTCTGTCAAAATCATTCGATAAGCGCAAATATCTTGCGATAGGTAAATATCAAACGCAAAGGGAGAAAAACATGTAAGTATTTTGCAAAAATATTTATGTTTGATATTTAAATTGTTATTTTTTAGCGAAAAAGCAAAATTACAAACAAAACGACGGCTGTTTGAATTTTTAGTGGATTTCATGGTGCAACATAAAATGAAATAAATACATACATTTGTAAATAAATAAAAGGTGTGATGATGATTCTCTAAATCCATCAAATTTTATGTGCTTAGGATATATTATTCCCTCAATCGCCACGCAGACCTCTTTTAATATTGACATCGACTGCTCCGTTAGTTCTAAGGCATGGTCCTGACCAATTTGATGTTATTATCCGCGCCGGCCAAGTAATTTTAATGCAACGGCTATTTTTATAACAGTTGCAATTGCCGTGGATATTTTTGAAACTTAACTCATGTAGAATATCGTTAAGAACATACAGAAACGCTTCCTTATTCAAGCGGAAAATTCGTGCAAAGCTGCTACAGATTTTCTTCTTACCTGTGGTCATTTAAAGCGAGTATATCTTACATATATCTTAAGACTCGTCTTACAACTCGTTGTACATTGTCGTTATTGTCATCAAACCATAACTCTACAGAATCCATCACTTTATTTTATTTTCAATTAAAAACTGTTACACTTCACTTTTTCTTAACTTTCCTTTTTTTAAGTTAAGTTTTTTTTACATATTTTAACATTTCATTATTGTCAATATTTGCCATATTTTCTTTTGCAATGTCGGTGTTGCCACCTTTTAAAATAAATTGCGGAAGGGTCTGCGAAAGTAAAAGCGAGTACCAAATTGGTATCTCATCGCATTTAGCAATAGAGAGTAACCCCCCAGATTTTCTGTTACGAACGTGTTCTTTAAAACATCTGAAAAATATTCATCCAGCCCGCAGTTCCATCTTATAGAACTTCGCCATGCATTTGTTGAAATTGTATTAATTTTTAATTGATAACTGCAAATCAGTCTATTATGTATGTACTTGTTTGTACAAAATACGAAAAATGGAATTGATTGGACTCTGCTTTGAATTGGATGATGATTTTGTGAAAATATTTTATAGAATTTTAATGTACGAGTATGTAACTAGAACGGGTCTTACATTTTATGTTTTATTTGAGTATTTGTTTATGTATTTGGTTGGATCGGTTTAGTTTTTGTTTAAATTATTTACCTTGATTTTCTTTCTAATTACTTTTTATTTATTAAATTTAACTTATTATGTGCAACACCTACTATCTCTATTATATCTTAGGGAGGGGACGTGGCATGGATTCATCCAATAGTGAAGGTGAGATCTTTACTTCGTTTCAATAAGTTGTTTTTATTTGTTTATTATACATACATACATATGTATGTATGTATGTTTTCTTTTTAAGTTTTAACAAATTTGCTCTAACATTATGTTTATAAAAATGTAATTAACAATTAAAATGCTTTATGTAAAAACTCAAATATGAAATTTACAAAATATAAATGCTATTTTAACTGCTATTTATTTAAAAAAAAAAAACACACACACACAAATTTTTTTGGGTAAAACAAACACTATCATAAAAATTATTTCATAAAATCATATTAACAAATTTTTGTGTTGGAAAGAAGCTAGCCCATGTTAAATACCCTCCAATATTGTTGTAATAGATCAAACATTAGAGCTGGGTCCAACTCGTTCATTCGTTCATTTTTGCCACAAACCCATTACAATTACATGGGTTTGATCATAGGTTTGTGACAAAAATGAACGAGTTGGACCCAGCTCTATCAAACATGTAACTTTAAATTTGCAGAGATTTATTTGGTTTATGGTTTTAGGTTATGAGAGTGGCGTTGGCTGAAGTAGTTAGCACGAAAATGAAGGTCCTGGGTTCGAGCCCGTTACCAGACTATCATCAAATAACAACACCACGCATTTTTCTGATGTACATTAGTCCCTTTGTATCAGTTGTTGTAGGAAAGTTCATGTGATGAAAGCATAGTCACTGGTCACTGAATTATACCGACTTCAGCAGATAATAATCCTAATGTAACATCAGAGCGCCCTCCTTCGTTGTGTAGCAGAATCATCGGCGAAGTAAAATAACTAATAAAATGGCTACTAATCACAGCTTCAAAAAATTTAATACGCCTCATTTAACACCAGAGGCGCTGCAACACTGCATTATTAAGAAAAACGTGCAAAAACAGAGTTGTAAAAAGAATGAAGCTTTCCTCTATTTCTTCTTTCACCACTTGTCTTCTCTATCACTATCCCTTTCCTAAAGAAGGTAACACCTAGTAATAGTAGTAGGCATTCATTGCCTGAGTGTTACTTCTCTTTAAAAAAAAAAAAGTGGCGAAAAATATGACTTACGAATGAAACAAAAATTAACAAATTATATAAAATCTATATATATATATAAATTAATCTCTTTTTTGTCACGGCATCACGCGTGAATGGCTGGACATATCGGTCCATATTCCTTTTCTGTTTTGTTATTGTCTGGAGAACAAGAATATTAAAGCACAAATTAAGAAAGTTGCGCGGAACTGTGTAAAACGGAAAATATTTGTGCTGCTGGCATTTTTCTGGGTTTGTTAAGATTGGTATAAATACAGTTTAAATTCTTTCCACTCTTGAGGATAATATCACAAATTCGTTAAATTTCATTAAAACTGAGAACCAAACTCCTCAGTATCGAAGAACAAAAATTTGTTCTTGCCCAACCACCATGTTTCATGTTTTTAAATATTTTCTTAGGTAATTTAGGAATTTTAATTGCACGCCATAATTAGCAATAATATTGGGGAGTTCCATCTCTATAGAGGTTTCTGATGCAATTTTCCCAGCTGTATATAAATAATGCAAAGCTCTGATTTGGCTGCTTCAAATTACTTTTAAGCTCCAACTGTAAATTTTTTGAACCTCCTGCTGGTAGGGCTCTAGCTATAAGAAAAATTCTAGTAATTCTAACTGAACAAATCGCTGCAAATTTTTGTTGATCGAATGATCTATTAAAACTTATAATTTAGTATATTGTTGCTCTTGTATAATTGTTGGAAAACTTGAATGTATTTTTAGAAAATCGTGGAGAGTTCTTAGAAAAGCTATTGCGCGCTCGCTCAGCTGTACGTCCTGGTGCACCATCGCAGCCCATTTTACCCACTGTTAGTGTATTACGTTTAGTTGTTGGTAACTGGGTATTACAATCTCAAAAACCAAATCAGTTGCAAATTCACAACACCGAAGGTCATCAGGTAACAATATTACAAGACGATTTGCCCGGCTTCATATTCGAGAGTAATCGTGGCACAAAGCACACATTTACAGCGGAAACAACTTTAGGACCAGATTTCGCTACTGGCTGGTCTACAAATAAGAAAAAGAAAATTAAAACAAAAACTGAAGTTCAAAAGACTCAAGTAAAAAACATGGCTCGTGATATTTACAACAAATACTTTAAGGCTGCACAAGCAGTTCCACGCGGAGCTGTGGCCAAATTAACTAGCATAGTGAAAAGAATTGAAATTGCTCTCGAAGAGCAGCGCTTGCCTGGTCAGACCGTTTGGCAAGATAAACTACGTGAAGCTTTGAATGAACTATCTCAACTTTTGCAAGAAGATGGAGTTGTGAGCGCTTATGAAATGCACTCCTCCGGCTTGGTGCAAGCATTGGTAGCCGTGCTTTCTAAGAATTACTGGGATAATGGTTTATCTCGAAGCAAAATGAATAAATTACAAAAACAGCGTGTTTCTATATTTAAGCAGTGTATACTGGAGCGTAACCACTTGAATACAAAAACTAATAACACTGCTTCTATTTTGGTTCAGAAACTGGTTGCGGTTCTAGAAAGCACAGAGAAACTTCCAGTATTTCTGTATGATGCTCCAGGTCCTGGTTATGGCTTACAAATACTTACCAAACGCTTGCGGTTTCGTTTAGAACGGGCTGCATGTGAAACAACACTTTTTGATCGCACCGGTAGAACGCTTAAAATGGAACCTCTAGCCACTGTTGGTCAGTTATCAAAATACTTGCTGAAAATGGTTGCCAAGCAGTGGTACGATATGGATCGTAGCACATTTTTGTATTTGAAGAAATTGCGTGAACACAAACAAGGCATGGTATTTAAGCACCATTTCGATTTCGACGAAGAGGGTATAGTTTATTACATTGGTTCAAACGGTAAGACATGTGAATGGGTTAATCCTGGCCAATATGGTCTCGTTCAGGTTACATGCTCTGAAGGAAAAACTTTACCATATGGAAAGTTGGAAGATATTCTCTCTCGCGATAGCATATCTGTAAATTGTCACACAAAGGATAACAAGAAGGCGTGGTTCGCCATCGATTTGGGTGTTTACGTTATACCAAACGCTTACACATTGCGTCATGCTCGTGGTTATGGGCGTTCGGCATTGCGTAACTGGATGTTGCAAGGCTCTAAGGATGGTGTGAATTGGACTACTTTAGTGACACACGCTGATGACAAGAGTCTTGTAGAACCTGGCAGTACATCTACTTGGCCAATTGTTTGTGCACCTGATGAAAATCAAGGTTTCCGACACATACGCATTCAACAAAATGGCCGTAACGCATCTGGCCAGACTCATTATCTAAGTTTGAGTGGTTTTGAAATTTATGGGCGAATAGTAAGCGTATGCGATGATATTGGCAAAGGTTCGAAGGAAGCTGAGGCGAAGATACGACGCGAGCGAAGACAAATTCGAGCACAATTGAAGCACATAACTACAGGAGCTCGAGTTGTACGAGGCGTTGACTGGCGTTGGGATGACCAAGATGGTTGCTGCGAAGGTACTGTTACTGGTGAAATACATAATGGTTGGATCGATGTAAAATGGGATCATGGTGTGCGTAACTCATACCGTATGGGAGCCGAAGGAAAATACGATTTAAAGCTGGCAAATAGTGAAAATATATCAATGTTTGAGGGTGGTACAGCTATAGCTCCTAGTGCAACTAGCAATACCGGCAAGAAAGGCATCTCTTTAAATTCAAGAAAATCCAGTTCAACACCTTCACTGCCAGAGGCAACTGAAATCAATCGGAACTCAGAGGGACCACCAGATCAAGCTGCTTCGGCAGATAATTTAGCGTGGAAGCAAACGGTAGAAGCTATAACTGAAGATGTATTTTCCTCTGCCAAGTCTCAAATGCTAGCTGGTGGACCTGGGTCTGGTGTCTCGGGTGAAGAAAACCAAGGCGGTCAATGTAAAAGTAATTTATTAGGTGCAGGTAGTGCGGTCGGCAATGCCTCAACTTTGCTTAGAGAACGTGACAATATAACAGATCTATCAACAATAAACAACTCAATGCAAGCTATAAATGCAAATGTTGCATCTGATCTTGCTACAATTACAGAAAATTTGGCTTTGAGCGATAATCCGCCGGCAAGTGGTCTTGCTACTATCACCAGTGCCTCAACAGGTTTCGGCACTTCTAATGCCAATAGTAAGAATGCCTTAGCTGCAATATTTGGCAATGTGAGCTCATCAGGTTCCAATACCGCTGGAGCTTCAACATCATCATCGTGTGAGGCAAATAATAAAATGAACGCCAACAATTCGGCAGTAAGCGGAAGTATTGGCAAAAGTCTGTTAGTTAATTTACGCTCTGGCTCTTCGGCTAGTCAACGTGTTTCCCAGTTCTCATCTGAAGCTCTTGAAATGATCGATAAAATGCGCGATGGTGTAGATATGTTACGTAACAATACCAATAATATATTGGCATCTGATATTTTGTCATTACCAGGAACTAATTTACTTGCCGCTGCTTGTGCAAAGTCTACTAATACTAGAACTGGCGATATAAGTGACAACATAAATGATCTTACCGTTGGTTGCCCAGGCTCTGGTAATGAAACTACTGTTGTTATCGAGAAGAATTGTGGCGGAACTGACACCCACGTTGAAAGCGGTGTTTATAACGATCAATCTGGTGTCGGTACAGACGGCGCAAATGATTCGCAAGCATCTGTTCAAAATAGCGATAATAATGAGAGTGTAGTATCTGTATCAGTTTCAAATCAAATGAGTGTCAGTGTACCAAATTTGACCACTACTTCGGCCTCAGAAACTCAATCACAATCGGAAACATCTACCCATAGCGGTTTGTTGGAGACATTTGCAGCTATGGCACGACGTCGTACGTCTCAAGGAACAAATTTGCAAAATAATCAAATCATGAACTCTACAAATACAAACTCGAATGAACGAAATAATCAAAATTCTAGTGGTGGTTCGAATTCTTTCTTCCCACGAGGTCCAAACTCAGTAACAAGTTTAGTAAAGCTCGCACTATCTTCAAATTTTCATTCTGGCCTTCTGAGCACCGCTCAAAGTTATCCCAGTTTGTCTTCAAACAATGCAGCAAATACGGCAGGATCTAATGCAAGTTCTGGCGCAGGTAATGCTTCGTCCGGTCAACAAGGTCAAGCTTCTATAAATCCTGCACTTACCATGAGTCTCACTTCAACATCTAGCGATAGCGAACAAGTGTCTTTGGAAGATTTCCTTGAAACTTGCCGTGCTCCAGCTTTGCTGGGTGACATGGATGACGATGACGATATGGACGAGGATAACGACGACGAAGAAAATGAAGATGAATACGAAGAAGTAGGAAACACCTTATTGCAAGTAATGGTATCTCGCAATCTGTTGACTTTAATGGACGATGAAACGTTTGAAAATCGCTTAGCTGGTGTCACCAAACGTAAATCTTGGGATGATGAATTCGTCTTGAAACGTCAGTTTTCTGCATTAATACCAGCATTTGATCCCAGACCGGGACGTACAAATGTCAATCAAACATCTGAGCTAGAAATACCTACTCCCGGGACTAGTGCCGAAGCAAGCCGTGCAAGTGAACAAGAACCAATTCAACAACCAATTTTGGCTCTATCTCTGCGTGGACCAGGCGTCGGTGGCGTTCCTGATGTAGAAATTGAGCTAACAAATAACGATTGGACCATTTTCCGTGCAGTGCAAGAACTTTTGCAAACTTCTCAATTGAGTAAAACAGACAAGTTCCGAAAAGCTTGGGAACCCACATACACCATAGTGTACCGTGAGTTACAGTGCACCCATAATCAGGATACGGCTGATGCAGATGAAGGCAACAACACTCCTGTTGTATCCTCTAAAAGCGGCGCATCCACACTTTCACCCAATACGCCAGTACGCGGTGAATTTATTACATCAGAAAATGTTAATTGTACTGTGGAGGATGTATTGCAGCTGTTGAGTCAATTAAATACGTTAAATCAATCAATTAAAGAAAACGCTGAATTAAACGAAAGTATCAATAATATTAACACCACAATCCTACCAGTTGAAATTTTCATGAGCAAAAAAATTACAAATAAACTGCAGCAACAAATTCAAGATCCCTTGGTGTTATCAAGCAATTCCTTGCCAATTTGGTGTGAAGACCTCAATCAGTCATGTCCATTTTTGTTTCCTTTTGAAACAAGACAACAATATTTTAACTGCACTGCATTTGGAGCTTCTCGTAGCATTGTTTGTCTACAATCTCAAAGGGATGCTACTCTTGAGAGACAACGAATGCCAGGTTTAAGTCCTCGACGTGATGACCACCACGAATTCCGGGTCGGAAGACTAAAACATGAAAGAGTCAAAGTTCCTCGTGATGAAAACTTATTGGAGTGGGCCATGCAAGTAATGAAAGTCCACTGCAATCGTAAATCAGTTCTAGAGGTCGGGTTTATGGGAGAAGAAGGTACTGGTCTTGGGCCAACCTTAGAATTTTTCGCTCTTGTAAGTTCAAAACCTTTTTTTTTATAAGAAAAGACTTAAAATTAAGTTTAATATATTTTTAGGTGGCCTCTGAATTACAAAGATCAGACTTGTGTATGTGGTTGTGTGATGATGACCCAACACATAAAGTTGAATTAATTGAAAAAGTTGCAGAGGAAGCAGGTAAATCCTCTACATCGCCTAAGGAATCCAATAAACCTATAGGTTACTATGTTAATCGGCGAGAAAATGGTCTTTTTCCGGCTCCACTACCTCAAGACTCAGAAGTGTGTGAAAAGGCCTCAAAACACTTTTGGTTTTTGGGAGTATTCATTGCAAAAGTTTTGCAAGATATGCGCCTGGTAGACTTACCTTTGTCCGATTCTTTTCTTCAGTTGTTGTGTCACAACAAAGCCTTATCGAGTTCCAAGCCGCATAAAAGTTCCAATACTGCTTCTGAAGATTTAATGGCCACTTCGGTTATGTCTGAGGATTCAGAATTAGCAGATACCTGTTCGAAATTGCTTGGTACTGATTATCGATCGGATACCAGATGGTACGATGGAATTTTGTCCTATGAAAATATTGCCGAAATTGATCCCATACGCTATGAATTCATCAAAGAGTTGCAAGATCTATTGGCTCGCAAACAGGCCATTGAAGCAGATTTGAGTCTAACAACAGAACAACGTCAAACAGCAATTGCTAATCTCAAGCTGCATAGTAAAAATAGCACTGAGGTTAATCTAGAAGATTTGGCTTTAACATTTACATATTTACCAAGTTCGTCTGTTTACGGATACGAAAATGCCGAATTAGTGCCGAACGGAGCTGACGTCGATGTAACAATTCATAATTTAGAGGAATATTGCGAGTCTTTAATTAGCTTCTCCCTTCAAGATGGAATTGCCAAACAATTAGATGCATTCCATCGGGGTTTCTGTGAAGTTTTTCCACTTCAAAAGCTAGCAGCATTCAGCCCAGCCGAAGCTCGAATGATGATTTGTGGTGAACAGCATCCACAATGGACCAGAGAAGATCTCATCAATTACACTGAACCCAAATTGGGTTATTCGAAAGATAGGTAAGTCGCTAAGGCTCAATGCTGACAAAATTAGACAAAAGTCTCTACATGTAAGTATTTTCGTCACTAAAATATGGGAATTCGAAGAGATATTCTACATAAAAATGTAGAAAACGTATTTATTTTCAAAATATGTTTTTGAAAAACGCTTAAACATTTTTGTTTGTTCAAAGCTATCTAGACTTTTATTCGCCGCCACTTAACTATATATGTAAGTATATGTCAATGTCACGACACGGAAAAGTAGTTCTCCCCCATAATCATTAACTGTCGTTATGAGAAACTTTTGCATTTAAATGAAATGAAACAAAAATGCCATGAAAGAGCAAACAATTGTTTCTTCTTCCAACTTTACTCTGGTCGAAATAGTGAGTGTATTGGGGTGAATCGGAGCCAGAGAAGGGCAAGATGGGTTGGTCAGCCAATAAAGTCATGGCGACGTTTTTTTTATGCACGCGGTATAATCCAAATTGACTACCTTAAAAGGGTAAAACTGTCAATAGGCATTCACCCTTATTCCAGTTATCGGCAGCGACGTCACTTTTACACAACACCAAAAAATTGGAGCTTGTGTACCCTTTGTCGAAAACATCTAACTCCTGTTGGCAGGTTTATGCTATTTTCTAGACCTTAGGGAACGGAAATAGATTGTCAGTGTCACAAAATTGCTCTCGAGAGCGAGTAAACAAACCCCAATTTTTTTGGTATTGTGTTAAAGTGACGACGATGTCGACAATTGGAATAAGGGTTATTGGGTCAATTTAACGAAAATTTGAAAAAAAAACATCGCATTTGTGTCGTCACTACAATGCAAGGGTGCTCCCTCATCCGCCCTATTCTCCTTAGCATCGAGTGATTATTTCTTGTTCCCAAACCTGAAGAAATGGTTAGGCGAAAAGAGATTTGACTTCAAGGATGAAATCATCTCGCAAACAAATACCTACTTCGATGTCCTTGACAAATCTTATAGAAAAACAACAAAACAAACTTTATAGAGCTCGAAAGAGACTTCGATGGAAAATGAAATATTTTTTTATAAAAAAAAAACCTTTGTTTCATTCAGAAAGTCACGGCAATATAAAATATCGTACAAAATCAACTTTTGTGCATCTTGAAGTTTGTTTTTTTTTCACATCACTAGAATATTAGGAGATCGCTTCGAAATCATTAAAGCTTGCTTTTGTGAAAAAACTATTTAGTTTGCCCGATTTTTATATATGTATATAACTAAAAAAAATTGTTTCTGTTAAGGCAACTGATCAATATACTTTCACCACAATTCGAAAAGCTTGCAAGACACCAATGTTTATACAAAAACTTCCAATAAATAATTGAGAATTACAAAACTGCACACATGGTAGACCGAGAAACTTGAAAAAACAACTAACACATGTTACCAATTTTTTTATTTTACTTTTTGTTCTCAAATATAATTTTATATATATTCTTTTCTATTTCTTAGTCCCGGCTTTCTACGTTTCGTAAATGTGTTAATGAGCATGAATGGTCCGGAACGTAAAGCATTCCTACAATTTACAACTGGCTGCAGTAGCTTACCACCTGGAGGCTTAGCCAACTTGCATCCACGTCTAACAGTGGTACGAAAAGTAGATGCTGGCGATGGCAGCTATCCATCTGTAAACACTTGTGTACACTATTTGAAATTGCCTGATTATCAGACCGAGGAAATTATGAAAGAACGTTTACTAACAGCAACAAAAGAGAAAGGATTCCATTTGAATTAAAATTTGAATAATCAATTGTTTAACTTTGATTCTCATTTTAATATTTATTTTTTATTATAATTTTTGTTTTATAACTTGTTTATTAATCTTAAATTGATGTGAAGATTGAATAATGTCCTGTGTATGTCGATATCCCTTCTTATTACTAAGGCATACATACTCATACATAATTAAGAAATGATTTTTTTTTTTACAAAATTACTAAACCAAGAACATGATGCATTTTTTGGCACACCAAAAATGGATAAAACAAAAACAACTAATAAATTAAGTTTTGTTATTTAAGTTAATGCTAATAATTACATAATTCTATTACTGATCATGTTATTAATTTGGAAACATGTTATTTCTTTTTTTATTATTATTGCATATTTGCTTAATGAGTTTAATGCAAATGATCGCAGATTTACAGTACACTAATGCTTTTGGTTTTACAACCATCCGAAATAATTCGCTGTATTGATATTTTAATAATAATAAAACTTCGAAAAGTTCCCTAACAAATCTATAAAAGAGAACAATCTACTATATTTTCAAATGAAATTTATGTGATTATAATACAATGAATTTGCTCTTTTTCCTTCAAAAACAAAACCTCATAGTGAGAAGACTGTAGTAGTTCGTTTCTGTATTTCTCGCATCAATCAAGTTCTCACATGAAGTGTGAAATAAAAAGTGAGAGAAAATTTCCAATTATTAAAGTCAGAACTAGGGAAACAAGTAATAAGGAAAAAAAAACTACTGGGGAACTGCTATTCAGAATAGGGCTGATCTCGATCTGTGTTTGAATACGAGAACATTCAATACTTATTATTCTTAATCACTAAAACATTTGCAGTAATCGAGTGTCCAAAAAGAGAAAACAAATTGTCACAAAAAGGATTGTAATAACGAAAAAATAAATAAATAAATAAAAAGTAAAAATAAAATAATGATGAAGTATGTAGAATTAATGTAAAATGCTAGAAAAAAAATTTATATGATCTATCTCTACATAAAATGATTACACAAAAAGTCTAAATAAATAGAAACATATCTACATATTTTAGTTTAACAATTCATTAGATATCACAAAAATTCAAAAGAACGAGTATATCAGGCATGTGATGTAAATCGGTTCGATTTGAAATGAAATCGTAAACTCAAAACGTAGAAAATGGTTTTTGGTGTGTCAGAAAACGCATCGATTTCATATTCTAACTTTCGTTTCATTTTCAGATGGTTACAAAAAAAAATCAATTTGTTCCTTTATTTTTTTGGCACAAACTGAAGTTGAAGCCAATAATGCTGAGGCTGGCTGTAGTTTTCCAAATATATTTTCGGCGACGACCGAACAAAAAATAATAGATCGCGATCTACTGAAGCAAATGTTGTCGACCCCCCAAATCGCATGTTGCAAATCGCCCAGCATGTTCTGTAACACGTGCGTTTTGCTTGCGACTTGCCATATTGATTTATGTCAGCTGTTTGTTGAAATCGTCAGTGTATAAGTAAACAATGCAAACACAACATTAAAAAAACACGAAAGCCTTTTATAAATTTCCATTAAAATCAAAAGAAAACATATTTAATTTCATTTATTAGCCATTTTGGTGTTTCTTTGGTTTGGTTTAGGCTGAATTCGTTAGTTCACTTCAGTATACTCTTGCGATTTGAACTCGTCAAGAGTCTTGCGATTGCGATATGCAGAACACCTCTCTTGCGAGTTCAAGTCACAATCGCAAATTTTATGCGATATGCAAGTTTCAGATCGGCTTCATCCTCGATAGAATTTAATTGTTTCAAACAAAAAAAAAAATAAAAAATACCTTTTATTGTGGTATCATCATTTAAGATATATTCGATCTAAAAACGAAAAAACTACAAATTACGTTCTCCATCACAATTTTTTTTTCTAATATTTTCCTAAAACAAGATGTGAAACACACCAGAATAAAATCGAAATAAATGTGTGCGTTATAATTTTTTACGTTTTTCAGTCGATTTTAAATCGAAAACGATTTGCATCACATACCTGTACATATAGATACATACATATGTATGTACAAATTTTGATTTTCTTGCACCGATTTAAAATGCGACTTATTTTGATAGTTCTTGTGAGAAACTTTTCACAAAATTTATATTGTTACAGAAAAATAATAGCTAGAAAATTATTTAAATAATAAATAATTTTCCCAACGTAAAGATACAGAAACACTTGTGTTTCAATTCACACTGTTATTGTCGCAATTCACTCGTTTCATGTGGGAAATTTTACTTTGCGAGAAAGGAAACAAAATTTTACCCCTATTATTGTTAACTATTTCAGAAGAAAAATACAACATCCAAAAGATGAACCATTTACTTATACAAACATATATTTAATATTATTGCTGCTACAACTTTTACTATAGTATAGCATTATCAATTGTGAAAGTAAAAAATATATACTATATTTTAAACAAATGAAAGAAAAAAGTTATAATTTTCATGTAAATATTTCAAATAAATTTAATTTATTCTTACATCTCAAGCTTATAATTAAATAATAATTATGAAAAAAAATATACATACACACTATGAAATGCATTAAGTTAAACCAGTTTTTAATAATTATGGGAGAATTAAAAGTTGAAATAACTAAAAAAAATAAAAAACTCAAATTTGGTTAATTATAACATTAACTATTCTTTTTTATTTATTCTTAGTTTTGAATTCACAATAAAAAATATTTTGCTATAACAAAGAATTTATAAAAATTCAAAAGCAGGATAATAGGGAAAGAAGAAAAGTTGTAGCTAAAAATGCCTTCAAACTTATGTATCAGTAGGTAAAGTTAAAATACATACATAAAACCAAGCCTTAAACTCCTCTTTCGCTAATTATTCCTATGCAGAAAAAAACTTGTTCGTTTTAAGCTAAAATTTACTATTTAAGATTAACCGTCTTTTTAGTAAATACATGTTTAAAATTACATACATAAAATGCCTATATTGATCTTTTTAGTTCTTTTTGTGTTTTGTGCGTTTTTCTCCTTTTTTTCGAAAACTAAAATAAGTTTAAAAATTAAATATTGAGAGAGATAAGCTTTGCTTTTGGTCTTAATTATTCACCATGTTATCGTATTTAAATAACTTTAGTTTTTAAGTACATTTTTTAAGAGTTACATGACTATGAATCATATAAATAAATCTTATTAAAATCTCTTAAATGACTTTATTTATAAAAAAAATACATGTTATAATAAAAGCAATAATTGAACAACGGGACCTCCAGGAAAAAGTAAAACTTAAAAACAATAATAATCCATACAGTATATGTATACAGCGCGTCTCAAAAAAAATCAAATGCCCCAATTGCGGTTTACGACACAAAAATGTTGTGTTGTCTCGGCTATAACACAACATTTCCTTTTTGCGATTATGGTTTACAACATCTAAGTGTTTTGAATGTCACACAGTTGTATTTGCAAAGCTGCGTGCATAAATTGATAATAAGGTTGAAAAGAAAAACAATTAAAAAAAGTCTTTAAATATACATATCGTTACCTTAATATAGAAAGGCCCCAACTCATATTTTTGAAATCGAGATTGTTGTATATTTAGATAGAAAAGCATCTAATGTATTGAAAAATGTAAAAAATATCTGTTTCAAAAAAATAATGAGTAATACCATGTTCACACTTACGTGTTTAATGCCTCACTCGTGCTTCAGAGCTTAAACACCACGATTTTGAGATGTTTTACCATACATTGACTTGTTTTGTTAAACACCTCAAATGAAGTGTTAAATATGTAAACACGCAAATGCAGTACGTTCAGTCCGTTTTTTGATAACGTGAAAAATTTTGTAAACAAGTAATTACCCACGCAGAAAAAGACAATCAGCACGACGTTGCTACGATGGTCTAACAACTAACATCAGTACAACATTCGTTTACCAAAACTTTAATGTATTCATAACATTAAAATGATAACGCCAAATGAGAGTCCTCCGATCCTTGTTTTCAATGTTGTCACAATACTCTAAATACAAATTTATAAGGTCGTCACAATGGAAATTTCCCAACTTAAGTCAAATTTTTGTATTTATGGTGTTTAGCAGTATTGAGAAACTAACGTCGAATTTTTGTATATACAGTGTTGTAGTGGTATAGCATTACTAAGAACGCGGTATTTGTAAACGTTAAGTCATATTTTTGTATTTACAGTGCCGGGGTAGTTAAAAAATACTCAATTATTTACAAAAACATTTGTTGTTTGAAAATAATAAACCAATAAAAAGTCATAATTGTTCGTAATTTTTTACAAATACAATAATTTACTGACAAAACGTCACCTTAAACATCTCAAATGTAATGTGAACGGATGTGTTTAGTTTTTTAAAACACTTGCCTTAAACACGTTTAAGACCATAATGAATGGCAAGCTGATTTTGTTAAGCGCTCTAAGTTTGAAGGAAAGTATTTTGTGAAATTTGTCCGACTATTTCAAAACGTTCGTGGTTTATCAAAAATCATATGATTATAAACAGGCTGATGGTGGGCCATACATATGATAAGACTTATCTGAAAAAAATTGGTGGTATTGATACGGCCGAATGCGAAGTGCGTGGGGTTGATGATACTGCAGATCATATACATAGTTTTCCAGTGTGCCAAATTTGATTACCTAAGACTGAATTTTAAATTCTTTGATGCTTTTAACAATTTGAAAGACATTTTAAAAACAAAAAATTTTGAGATCCTTGGAGATCTGGCTCGCTTTATTATAAAGACAAAAACAAAAATTTAATTGAATGACAACCTCAAAATTCTAAGAGGAAGCAAGTTAAAAAAAAGAATGTGTATATACTCGTATGTATATATGCCCAAGCGTTCGGATTTATAAAGCTTGTGCTTTTTTCGTTTTGTCTCTTTTTTGGAACTTGTTCGTTTAAATTTTTTTACTCCTGGGATTTCACGAGGACTTTAGATGTACACCCTAGCATTTTGTTAGCACATAGCTACGCCATTTAATCTGCACAATTAAAAAAATACCATAAGTTTGAACATGGTATTAAGAGCTTAAACACGACGATTTTGAGATTTTTAACCAAACACTGACTTGTTTTGTTAAACATCTCAAATGAATTGTTTAAGATTTAAACACGTAAATGGAGTATGTTCAGTCCTATTTTTGATAACTCTGGCAACTTTGTGTTATTAAATGACGGCAAGTGAAAAATTATTTGGTAAATAATTAGTTAAAAAATACTCAATTATTTACAAAACCATTTGTTTGAAAATAATAAACCAATATAAAAGCATAATTGTTCGTAATTTCTTACAAATATAATTTACTGACAATACCAGGGCTTAAAAATTAGTCTTTTAAAGTTTTTAGTTTAATATGACTATTTAAGAAATTTATTATTCGACATATTGTCAAATTAATATGACTATTATAAAAATATGACTTGCTTGAACTTTTGGTAAAGGGCATAATAAAAATATTGAATGACATTTACATATTACATATACATACATATACGCAAATAAATATTTTGTAGCTTCACACTTTTTAATATTTTCCATAGCAAACAGAACAGAAATATATTTGTAGTAATATTTTTATATGTAAACAAAATGAAAATAAGTCCACAATAATAGTTTACGCAGTAAACAGATATCCATTTTTTAATATATATTAGCTTGTGTTATATTTTTGTGACTTCAAGATATTATATAGCACACAAATATTATAAACGACAACTACCGAAAAATATGCATAGAAAAATATTTCAACTCGAAAAATGCTTGCTACATAAATACTGAAAAATATGCTTAATGAAATATGAGAAAATTTAAATATTTGAAAAAAAATATTCACATATGCAAACAAGAAATATTGGAATTTTGAAAATATTTTCAAGAAATGTTTTCAAAAAATATGCATATTTATGGCACAAAATATTTCTGTCTCATAATTTGCGGTCTCCACCTGACATAAAATGACTAACTTTAACATTAACTTCAAGTTAATGTTATGTGTAGACTGCTCAAGTTAATGCTTTTTTGAAGTTAAAACATTATTGTTAGTGCATTTGTTTTAACAACTCAGTTATAACTTCAAGTTACAGCAAAATTTCATGTCAGGTGGAGACGTAGAGTTATGAAGCATAAAATAGAAAGGTGAAGTGTTAAAGATTGAAGATGAGTGTGGGTATTTGATTATGTAAATATAGTGGACACCAAAAAGTGTCGCTCAGAGGAGTATTTGGCCTGAAAAGCTGGCCAAAATTAGTAAACGTGTTTTTTTTTAATTAAAAGTTTTAGTTTTTTAATAGTTTTAGGTGTAGTATGATATAAAAAGTCTAGTGGCAGATTTTGAAAAAATTACACTGCGCAACAAAAAATTTTTTTTAGTTAATTTAATTATTATTATTCGAACTGCATTTGTTTCTATATTTAATGAATTGAACAGGCTAATGTTCATATCGCCTTTTAAGCCAAATTACATGTGATAATTATTAATGAACAAATAACATCAAAGTTAGTTGTAAATATTCTGACATGCTTTTATGCGTTAATTGGATGGTAGCCTGATACCTGGGTGCCCATGTATTTTGTATGTACCTGTATTTATTTTTTGTAATCTTATTTTTGTGATTAATGCTTTTAAAAATTATTCTTATTAGGTACGTACATTTATTTTTTTAACAAATAATGTTTTATAGAGCAGGTATATAAAAATCTCTTGTATGGGGATGTGTGGGACATTCCCTTATAATTATTATCGATAATAAAGAATTTTTTAAATTTATAATTATAGACAGGTATTCACATTGTGAAGTGTTATATAATTTTTATTCGTTTTCGCCTATTTTGATATTAATATTAATATAAATGTGTTTGTCTCCTTACTCTGCCGACGTTCTCTCTCATATTATATCAGATTTAATATCAGGTATAGACGCTATGTATAGACTCAATTTATTAAGGTAGAGGTCCATAGCTCGCTTTTTGCGCGTTATGCTTTACACGCGTTTCATCCTCTTGTTTCATTCTATACTTTGTTCGCGTTGAGTTACATGCACTGCTTTTCATGCGCCATTTTATTTTTGTTTGCACACTTATAAAGAAAAAATGGAGAGTGAAATCGAGTTTTTAAAAGAATTTGTGGAATTAGTCGAGTTTGTATATTTAATTTTATGTGCAAAAAATGCCTATGAACAATTTTAAAAAAGAAAAGGTTTTGGGTACGGCCGTTGTATTTAGAACGGAATTTAAGTGGGTTTTTTGAAACCACATTTAAAAAATTAAAACTTCTGACCCTGAGCAATTTCGAACCGCGACAAGAATGTCTGCAGATGTCTTTGACTATTTATTCAGCATTTTAAAAGATAGTCTTGAGAAGAACTCGGCCAGGGCTATTCCAGCAGATTGTCGGCTGTTGTTGACTTTAATGTAAGTAAATTGAAAATTACATATAAATGTATGCACATTATTGGCTTAAGCAATAACTTTTCTAAGCAGGTATTTAATACAGATTTAGGGGAGATGACACTCAGTACGTAAAAGTAATCGATAACTAATATGCAAAATTTGTTACTGAGCAAAGTGTGGTGAAAAGTTAATTAAAATACATCGCATTAATGAAAATATTCACATATTTTATTAAACAAGTTTTTTTTACTAAGACATTTTTTTTTATTGAAAAAAAAGAAAAAAATTATCCACGGCAAAATAATATTTATCGATAACGTAAGAAATAAAGTATTATTTAACATCTTTAGCATTCAAGAACAGCTGACTTTCTTTCATGGTGCTTGTAACGCGTACAAAAGTAGAACTACTTTTTGCTTTGAACGCGCCTACGCGTTCTGCGCTTTTTGCAATGTAACTTGTCACATACTATTACATTGATTCTACTTTTTTGACAGATACATAGAAAGCGTAACGCGCAAAAAGAGCAGCGTTATGATATAATCATCAGAGCTCACGGCCTGATAAATTCATCTTGATATCAAATGTCATTTTATGTGTTACTGTGCATTTAACGTTTATTTATTAATCAATTTTCGTCTAAAAAAGGTGGCACAACAATTATTTGTGACCAAAAAATTAAACAATACGCAAATTAGATATTTTTGGCAAGTATTTTTCAAATATTTGTTTGATTCATCATGATATAAAATCGTCAACGTCTGCCCATTGTGTTGAATTAATGAAAAAATTACAGTTGCTCTGCCGGCGTCATATTACGAATTATGATATAAATTCATCAGGTGTGGACACTATGTTAAGATCACATGATGTGAAAACGGGGATTATTTTTGTACTTTAGCAATACAGAAATATACAACGCTGTTTTTTACGAAAACCAATTTTGCCGGCGCCGCCACGAAGCCACAGAGGAGACACGAAGCGGCGTAAATAAAAAACAGCAATAATAATTTTATTTTTCCCAGCGCACAAAGTCACAGAACAAAGTCATAGAATACAATAAAGTGAATCGTCAGCATTTGGATCGCTAAGAAAGTTTAATAAATATACATATTCATCTGCTTAAATCTTGTCCCTTGTTAATTAAAATGGTGAGTAAAAATGTATAAGTATACACGCTTTTATTCTGGACAGATAAGCTATGTTTATATAAAAGTCTGGAGAAATGTAACTTTCATTTGACCTTTGTTTGTGGTATGATTTCATAATACTTCATGGCCCTTCCAGTTACTAATTTTTGTGTTTTTAAGTTTCCAATTGAATGCCCGGATGCATTCATTGTGACTGTGATTTTACTTTTCACGTTTGAAAATGAAACTACATACATATGTACATAAATAGAGGTATCTATGTATGTAGTATTGTGGTGTTTTTTCGTTGTTAAAATTGGTGTAAAACACTTAGTACATATGTAGGTATGTAGGGCATTCAAATGTGTTTACATATATACCCACCCAACTACTCATGTGCCTTATGGGTTTTCTAATTTTTTTTATAGAAATTTATAAATATATGTATGTACATAATTACACACGTATAGTATGCATTATCTACGTAGAATGTAAATATCGATGGTCACAAGTAGAAAGGCCCCAATTTGCATTTTCACCAAATCGAATTTTTCAGTGATTCCAATACACGAATTTTTCAATGATTCCAATGCACCTCGTCCGTCACAAAATTTTATTGCAAATGTGTAAAAAATAACGCTTTTACAAGCAGTTTTACAAAGCAATTGAACAAGCACTTGTACTGTTTATAATTATGTTTTTACTTTCTCGTGTAAAGTTAGTTATTTGTGTTAGGGCCTTTTTACTTGTGACCAATAATATGTAAGTATGTATGGTGTTCTCTAGGAATCTATGTAAATAGTATAATCATAATAAAAATGTTTAATTGAAATATTTCGTGTTTCTCTCAACGCTTTTTCTATTTGATATTCTTGAAATATTCTTAGACTAGCTCAAAGTCTAACCTTGATAAACTTTCTTGAATGCATACATATATATGTATACACATGTACATATGTATTTATGTACTACTTGTTAGCTTCTGTAAGCTATTTAATAGGAAAGTCTTATCATTATACCTAATGTGTATATTAGTGATGTGCCGAATGTCAAATTTGGATATTCGTGAATACGAATATATAAAACGATATTCGCGAATACGAATATTTACGGCTACAAAATTAAATATGAAAAAGAATTTCATACTCCTGTTCGCGTACATTTAAGTAAATAAAAACTATCCAAAATTCTAATGGTCGTCATTAAATTCATTAATACGGAAAACTATAGCAGACTATTTGCCGAAAAAACGGGTAGCAAATGATGTCGATCATCTAACATGGTTCAAACTAAGTTGGATAAAGAACAGGATTTTTAGTCAGTGTTGGTGTTGGTGTTACACCTCATTGTAATAAGCCTAGTACGAAGTTGGCGAAATAAATGCCAGTCACATTATTTTGCAGATTGCAAGAAAATGTTGCCAGATACATTTCATACATATTCCACGAGTTGAACAGAGTGCAAGTTTTGCAACCTTTTTTCATGAATATTTCATGTGAAATTTTTTTATATGGATTATGTCAACATTTCGCGTGAAATTTCGAACAGACTACCAGGCTTTAGGCTTGATAGAGAAAAAGCTTCTTAACTTTTATTTTTGAAGTAAACCATTCCTCTAGGTGAAGAAAAGTACTTTAAATTTTTTAATGTTAACTGTACAAGAACTTTGTTTTGTTTGTTTTGAATTGTCTGGTTTTTTTTCGAATTATTTTGTTTCAATTGAAGTAAATTTCTTTTTTTAGTTATTAAAAACTAATATACAAATATTTTTTGCCATTTTTTTTTTAATTTCGTTTAGGATTTATGCATTAATATATTTTATTTTTAAGAAAAAATATTCGTATTCGCCTAAATTTGGCGAATTCGAATGCGAATATCTAAAAATGGGCGAATATTCGAGAATTCGAATACGAATATTCTTGTATCACTAGTATATAGAATAGCCCTATGTGTATATATACATATGTATGTAGGTATGGTAGAGCTGGCCACCGAGAGAAACACGAGAGTAATTTATTCGCGTATGTGTATTCATTTGTATAAGAATCCGATTGATGTTCGACACTCTGGTGCTACTTTGGGCAGCTCAGATGTATGTACCTAGAACGTATATACTTATTTGTGCATATAGTACATACATAGATACATATGTATTTATATAGGCATGTTTTCCAATATAGGGACATTCTAATATGCGGGAATAAGCAACAATTGCCAAACCCACGATGTCGATGTTCGACTTGTCGCATACTTACATTCAAAACAAAAACAAATATTAATATTTCGTTGCTGTTTCAAAAGACTGTACCAATATCAAAATGTTTAATATAAAAACATAAATATGTGCAACATATCGCTCATTTACTCAAACAACGTCATAATTCAAAAAACTAGTTTGCCAGAAAACGAGTTTAAAGTTTTGAATTTATACAACTTGATAAAAAAAAATTCTATTTTGTTTTCAAGAGTTGAGTAAACAAGATATTTGTATGAAAATTTTATGCAATATAAAGAACGATAGGGTTAATTCTGCATCATTAACTTAAAAATTTCATTTTTTGACGGTTGGACTTTTAAATCTTTTACATATTATAGCTTTGATAAATTTTGTTAAATTTAAAGCAAAGCAACAACAATTTACCAAAGCTACAAGATGTAAAAGATCTATAAGGTCGACCGTGAATTCCGGTATTATATTTGTTTGAAACTTGTACACAATAGGTCTGTTCCAGATGCATAACAAAACAGTCCGAACTTGTACAAAGTTATCCAAAAGCGTGCCAGATAGCAATTTTTGTGCAATTTTGAGAGCGAATGAAAGAGTAATTATTTTAATTTCCTGTACAAACTAGTACGAACTTTTTCTTGTGGGTAAGTTCGGACTAGAATTAAATAATCAGCTGTTTTTATCTTTACATATGAAACTGAAAAATTAATCAGAAAATTTGCAAATATAGGAAAAAAGTTTTTACATACAAATTTATTAAAAAGCAAAATGGAAGGTTTTTTTGAACAAATTGTAAGTTTAAGTACATTTGCGCATATTTCTCCATTTCTTTAATATAAAAAAAATGCTTTTTATGATTTTTTTTAAATAATTCACGTAGCTTCTACTTTTTTGGAGATTTTTTTTTCATTTACTTTTTACAGGTGTTGCCCATGATACAAAATTTTTGTTTTTATAATGTTATGCGTTTTAAGAGACTAAAATCACTAAAATAAAATTTAATTTAAAAATCTAGAATCAACTAGAAGTATATCAAACTTTCATTCAGGATTCAGGAAGAATCACAGCGCAACTGGTGTACTGTACTGAGAATATAAGAAGAGAAATGGATAATGGGAATGCAACTGCAATAATTTTTTTATATTTTCGGAAAGCTTTCGACTCCATTTGCTCCAATACCTCGATTCGGAAGCTGTTTACGCAATTTAATTTCAGCTCAATTAGTTGTAAACTGTTGTCAATGCAGAATGGTCGCTGTCAATTTGTTCAATTGGGAGATACTCAGTCTCACACAATTTATTTATTTAGAAGAGTCACCCAGGGATCTACATTATGTATCAAGCGCCCGTTTATCAAAACTACAAATTACAAATCTACAAACAAAATACACACAAAACAACAACAAAATACGTAAATGTGTTTTTGTTTTGTGTGTACTTTACTTGTCGACTTGTAATTTGTAAAAAAAATTAAAATTATCCCATCTTAATTGCTATAATTATGCTGATGATGTTCAACTACTCACATCATCGAGTATCCTAAATATAAAACGCTTTGAGGAACAAATTAATACTGATCTCAATAAAGTTGTGGAATGGTCTAGACTAAACTTCCTCACCCTAAACCCTTTAAAATGTAAAATAATGATTTTCTCTAAACTACCAAATATAAATTTATTTGTCTACCTTGACAATGAACCCTTAGAGATTGTGGAACAACCCAAATCACTAAGTGCCATTATTACAACTTGCCGATAGTTAAAGGCAGGATTTTGTCTACGCTATAATAAGCTTTGCATTATTACAACTACAATTTTAGTTTGTTATTAATAAATGAAGGTTTTGTAATATTAAGCCATTTATACGTCCAACAAAATCTTGCCTTTAACTATCGGCAAGTCTTATTATTGACAACAAATAAATTTATAATGTACATATAAACTATGTAACATCACGTATTTCTTGGTCTTTACTTCGTATTAGGAGTTTCATGTCATCTTCCTATAGGAATTAAGCATAAAGTTGCAATGGCTACATGCTTACCACGGTTTATATATGGAATGGAAATTTATTCTTGTACCTCGAATGGGAATATAAACAATTTAAAAAATTGTTTCAATAGGGTTGCTGCATTCATATTATGGATGCGAATTTGATGTATGTAGATCTTAGACAGATCCTGTTTTTTTTTTATAAAACGATAAAAAGTAATCCTGTATATTTGGTGCAAAAATTTCATTTCGGTTCGTCTAGTAGAAGTCTCACTATTGTCTGTCCTAGACATACGCCATTAATAATGAGTAGATCGTTTTGTGTAAAAATAGCTAGGTTGTGGAATACATAGTCTTAATTGTTAGCTATTAAAAAAACCGGAAAATAACCCTAGTCAAAATGTTTGTGCAAATATATAATAATAATAAAAATAAAAAATAAAAGTAAATTTTAATTGATATTTTTTTTTTTTGATGTGATGTAGAATTTGTTAAAAAGAATAAGCTTTATTTTATTAAAATATTTATTTATTTATTTAGTTTTTTCGCTAGAGCACATTTGGTGGAGCTCTGGTTAGCGAATTAATTATAATTGTCTTATTATTTAAATTTACTGAACTTATATACTACTTATGAGAAGTTATAGACGACTTAAATGAGTGACTTCTACAACTTCGCTCAATATTTAATTTATATGCTTACATCTAATTATTTTATATTCAACTCTAAATTCCTATGGCAATAGGTATGAGAAAATAAAAGACATATGATCTGCTTGGTTATAGCAAATGAGTACTTTTAGTTTCCCAGGGTGAAAATGAGGCGTGTGTCTCAATAGTGTGTACAGTTTATGTGAGAGCATACATATGTGTGTATGCAAGCGGTATCTTTTTCAATCTTTATACTCATAAATAATAAACATCTTAATATACATGTCAAGTAAAGGTACGGTCACACTTGTCAAACATTTGCCCAAAAAAGCGTAACCAACAAACACTAATGAAAAAAGTTTTGATCCAGACACTTGTTTATCATATTAAACAGTTTCGAACACAACTAATGCACCATGTTATAGAATCCAACAATATTGGCTACTCTTTAACTTGACAAACTTTTGTCTGAATTGAAAGATTTTTCATTAGCATTTAGTGGTTACGCTTTTTTGGGCAAATGTTTGACAAGTGTGACCGTAGCTTAACCGTTGCTTTGGCTGGCATTTAAATATTTTTGCGGGTACTTGTTAATGCAATTTTGCTAATTAGGCCTTGAAAGGCTTGCGGCTCGTTGAATTGAAATTAAATAACAAAAATTAAAAATGTTAAAAACCCCCGATATATCTAGAAAAGATGTGATATCTTCTTAACGGCTGGACCGATTTTCTTAAAACGTAGTTAAGAACTCTCTCGATCAAGTCACCTTTCAAAAAAAAAAAAAAAACTAAATCAAAATCCGTCCAGCCGTTTGGTCTGTACGTGGACACGGACATAATAAATTTATACTTATCGAGACTGTAACAACTCTAAATTAAAATGTTGCATGATATAAAAATATATTTTGATTTGTTCAAATGTAATTCACCAAATATCTCGACTAAAGAAATATATGGCTTAGACCACTTTTTTTTCTTGCTTTGAAAAGAAAATGTCTCTTTTATGGAATCAGAAGGCGTCTTACAATTATTGGTAAAGAGTTAAAAAAAAAATAACTGCTTTTCTACAGATCTAATCAAAGCTCTATGGGATCGGTTGGTTATTGTTATATTATTATTATTCTTTATTAAATTTATAATAAATTACAAATCTAATATAAAAAAAAATTCAAGGAGCACTAGCTGCTAAGACTATCGGCCATCGAGTATTCAGACCATTCATTAGCGAAGGATTCAGCTATAACATACGCATCAGTTACAATTTGATTGTTTTTTTCAATGGCTAATATTTGTACCTTAAAGTTATTGGTTGCAAGTCTATTAATTTTATTCCAAATATCACCCATTGATGTATTCGGATTGATGCTTCTAGTAAAATTTTCATAACTTATTCTTTTCTGTTTTTTCAATTCTTGACGAAATTGCGCATTATTTTTCCTATAAGTTATTAAATTTGATGTTGTAGGGAATTTTTTAAAAATTTTCCACGCATTCATTTTTTTCTCACGTAATACAGAAAGTTCTTTATTCCAGCATGGTAAATTGGACTTTGTTTTTAAGGACGATTGTGGTATTGATACGTTGGCAGCTGGTTTTATTGCTTTTTTAATTATTGAGGCTTCTCCATTTATATTA
Organism: Nowickia ferox; assembly: GCA_936439885.1. Classification (NCBI taxonomy): domain Eukaryota; kingdom Metazoa; phylum Arthropoda; class Insecta; order Diptera; family Tachinidae; genus Nowickia; species Nowickia ferox. The sequence continues at coordinate 29,209,186 of OW387026.1, forward strand.
TTAGATTGAGGTCTTTGGTGTAATTCATTGTCTATTATATTAGAACATTTCATCCAATCATCGAATTTCATAAGAAATTTTCTAGTAAAACTATATCTCTCAGTGTTTTTCCTCAAACAAATTTTGATAAAAATCGGAAAATTATCGCTGTTGTGAAGATCATCGAGTATGTCCCATATTGTTGAACCCAATAAAGTTTGAGAACATAAGGAAATGGCGATATGGGTAAGTGAACCATGTGTAGAAAAATGAGTCGGACGACCATCATTTAGAACATATAAATTAGACCACGAAATTGCATTTTCTACAATATTACCTCTATGGTTGTTGCATGTACCGAGTCAAATAATTCCGTGAGTTCCTGTTTGGAAATGGACTGATCTGGTGGTATATATAATGAAATGACAGAAAATTTTATGTCAAGTTGAATCTTTACAACTACTGACTGCAATGAAGTATTAATATTTATTATTTTATGAGGTATATTATTCTTTATCATCATACCAACACCTTGTTTGGATGTAGTATTAAGAGGAGAATTATAAAAATAGGCAGAAAAGCCTTTAGGTGGGAAGGGTTTGAAATTATGAGCGCAATGTGTTTCTTGAATGGATATGAGAGATGGGTTGTGCTCTTTAATTAAAAGTTGCAATACGTTTATATTGTTGATGAAACCTTTAGGGCGACTTTTTGAGTTCGAGATTAAGATTAGTTTATTTCGCTAATTAACTAATTCGAAAATTAACTTAATCTCTCTTAATTGAATTTGATGTTTTTGAGTGCTAGTTTAAACTTCTTATTATGTGTAGTATTACCATACTGAGGAACAAAATAGTGGCAACATTTTATATGCAAAAGTCGTACATGTTATCAACGCACTTTGATTTTTTGTGGAAAGAAGAAGAAACTGCCATTTTTTGTTATTTACAAGTTAAATATTGCGCGTGTTAAAGGAAATAGATTAATAATATAAAATATATTTATTTATTTATGTATTTTTTAATTATTTTATCATATAATTTTTACAATAAGTTATATGTTTCTCAAGTGTATGTTGTCAAAATTTATGTAAAATTAACCCACCACGATTGGCCGCTTAAACTAGCAAGTAAAACCATATAATCGACTACCCAAAAATCACAAATGAAGATTAAGGTTAATTTAATCTCTAATCTTGAACTCAAAAAGTCGCCCTTAATGTTCCATTGCAATATGTGAAAATTAGCCATTATTAAATCGTAACTGAAAAAGTAAAATTCAATCTACTTTTGTTAGATTATATAGAGCACGATGCCATGATGATTGCCTGAAATTAGCCATCAGAATTATCCATCCTATCCAGCGTTGCCACTTTCTGTGTAATAGTGCAAAATCTGTACTATTTAAAGTTCTTTGCACTATTTTTGCACCATACATTTTTTGTGTAATTTTGCACTATTTTATATGTTTTAAAGCGATAGCAGCCGACTTGATACAAAATTCTACAGACGAGACTTCATGCCTGCGGGAAATCCCCATGGCTCCAACAAAGTTTATTATAAAGATATTAACGAAGCAATATTGCTGTAAATCTTAATGAAAGTCTAACAAAATTTTTAATAAAGCTCAAATTATACTAAACATATTTAGAAGATTTGCTAAGAAATCTCGGATCCTATTATAAACGTAATGTAAACTCCGAGAATTTCTACGATATTTCCCACTTGAGAGCCATACAATCTTATCACCTATTATAACGTAATTGTTATCATTAACAGCTTGTTGTATTGAAAGTGCTCCGGAAAAATATGAAGTATTGAGATTATAATGAAGATTTAAAGTTTTTAAAGATCATTCAAAAATAACTGAATCAATGCTTTCTGCATTAGATGGAAAATCTACAAAATATTATTTGGAGTTCCTTTCACATTCTCTTGGACGTTTAACTAATCTTAACTTAATGTTTGAAAGCGAATCCCTGCTTTTGTACAAATTACAAGCTGAAGTAGTCAAAGTTGTGCAAATTTGAGTTATTTTATCTTTATTTAGCCGCTTAAAGTACTGTTCCGAGACACAACAAATTGTAATGTATAAAGATTTTATACCATAAAGAACTTAATCTATGCGATAAATAGGATGTTTTGAAATTTACAAGTCTAAAAATTTTCAAAGTAAAAACTCTGCTGGCGATATTCTCTTTCTAAATTTATTAGTTGTGATATTACCATTCTTAAACGCTTCTGTTGAAAGAGTTTTTTTTACTAAGCTGAACTTAATTAAAACTGATACCCCAAAAATTAGTTACCAGCTTATACAGTAGCACCGATCTTAAAATTGTGGTGCAAATTTTTAGCTTAAAATGATGAAAGATGATATGATTTAAAAAAACTAAAGAATGTACATATAAGTATAGCTCAGTACTTCTAGTTAAATGAGTTTAAATTAACAAAAGAAAAATGGAGAGCACCTTCTTCTCAAACGCCTGTCTTAAATAATATTTTATGAAATTTTGACAAAATATTAAGAGCAAAGTGGTAAATTATTATTCGTTGAAGTAAATATTTGAAAAAAAAATTAAATAAAAATATCTCTTTTTTAAATTTCAATTAACTAAAACACTAATAAAAAAATTAAATTTTTTTCTTAGATTTTTTTGCACTATTTCATTTGGTTTTGCACTATTTAGACTTGCAGTTGTGTAATTTCTTTGCCCACCAGTGGCAACGCTGATACTATCGGATGATGGTAAAAAGTATTGTTCTCTATCAATAAGATCTGAGTTATTTTTCCTAGTGGAGAGGAAGACATGTCGCTGAAAATTATCCCTCTTATGCAAAAACGATTGTTAAATTTAAAGTTGATTTAATAAATGAATTTTGTATGGCAAAACCGGTTTTAACGCATGCTTTAACTTTAGCAATCGTTTTTGCATAAGGGTGTATATCTTCAGCGGTGAAATTATGTTCTTTAGAAATTTTTACGAGTGATTTCGCTGTATCAGCAGAATTTTCAATGTTTAAATTGTGTGTTGTAGATTTTTTCCAATTGGTTTCGTTTGATTTGTGATATCTGAATTGTTATCAATTAGATTAGTTGTTGGTACGTCAATAGGAATGGAGTTTGATAACTTCTTACTTTTTGTAATTTTGGTTTTTTTAACTGCTGTTGCTGAGGTTGAGGGGATTGTGTCTATTTCATTCGATGAGGAGCTGTCGCTGTTCCAGCGTGTAATTTTTCCGGTTGGTTTGCTAATTTCTGAATATGTTGCATTTCGTTTTTGTTGGGCTTTATAATTTGATTATATGGGTTATTTGGTTCTTTAATAATTTCAGAAAAAGTTTGTTGGATATTTTTATGTGTTAGTGTCTTCATACTTATTTCGTATTTGCTTTTAGCTGCACCAAAAGGCACTAGTCTTAATTTTAAGAATTTCTTTTTGTTGAATACAACGGGGGCAGTTTTTATCAGATGATGCGTGTTCATCTTGACAATTTGCACATTGAATTATGGAGCATTTACCTTGAACATGGGGCGGAAGATTACATTTCTCACAGGAAGCTTGATTTGAACATTTATTTTTCGTATGAACTAAAAGTTGGCAGTTACGACAGCGCATCGGATTGGGGAAATACGTTTGGTAGGTTATATAAATTGAATGTGAGAACCATATTACCATTGCATTGTTCTTCTCCCTTATCATTCTTTGATTTATATTTGAATACTGAGACAACACCTTGAGATTTGAGTTCATTAACAATATCTTCTTCGGATACATCTATTAAGCATGGAGCATAAATAATTCCTTTTACGTAATTTAAGCTTTCATGAAACTTGACTTCGATTTCACACAAATTTAATAATGTTTTGGATTTTAAGAACTTATTGGCAATTACTTGGTTCCGAACCAAAATCAAAACATTTCCATCTCGGAGTTGACTTATGGAATCAATTAGTGTTGAAATTGCATTTAATCCTCTGTGAATAATAAATGGATTTAATTTTTTTAATCCGTTATTTTTTGATGTTATTATTAGATATTTTGGATCACATGAAGGATTGTTTATTTTAGGTTTAGGAAGATTTGGTTGATCTAGAAAGTCGCCAAGAATGGCGTACCTATTAGATGAAAATTGACAACAATGCACAAAATGAAGTTCAAAGCAGAAATCAAAATAAATTAACAGAAACCGTTACTCAACAAAACGATGAGATCGAAAGTAAGCGCAATCAAAAAACTCGTCCGTACAAGGCGAGTGATGATCGGTGTGTGGTTATTGTTATAAATAAATAAATAATCAGGGCAATCATGAATAAAATTCCGCGAGAAATTTTTCCCGGGGAACAATTCCAACTAATAGCAAGTAATAGGGTAAACAAAAAATTCTAATTGGAAAAGGGAGAAATTTCAAGCGGAATTTTATTCATGATTGCCCTGAATATTATTCCTAAGCTTTCCAATAACAGCTTTTTTAAAATATGCCACAAAAAGCGAAAAAAAAGAGCACGCAAATTGTTTGATTTCACGATTATTTTCTAATACAAATTTCGCAAATAATCTCGTACAATGAAGTATTAGATGAAATTTCTGAAGTGATCTAAAAAATCGTATCAATAAAGTAATAAATTGTACTAATATAAAAATCGTCAATAATTTTGAGGTTGATTTAAATTATTTGGAAATATTAAAGAAAAGAACACACAAACTGGATATGTTTTTTAATTAATTTTTATCGGTATCACTAACATCAAAAATTTGCGAAAGATATTTTTCTATTTGTTCTTTTATCAAATTAAAATAGAAACGTCTGCAGGCTAAAAAGTGGGATTATCTGCTGTTTTTAAATGACTTTTTTTAAAAGAAATCAATTACACATTAAAATTTTTTGTAAATGTGTATAAAAACATAACTTTTTTAACTAATTTCCTTTCGGTTTTTAATAATATTTCAAGTTTGTTATTAAAACTATTTGTTTTCCTTGTGTAATGAATTATTTCTTGCTTGTTAATCGGTCCTATTCTATAAACCGAATCCGAGTAAATTTCTTGTTTTCAAAAAATTAATAATGGCCCTGCAGACGCGTCTAAGCTCATACATGATAATTTCCATTCAGATATGATATTTGAGAATCTATATAATAAAAAAATTTAAAAAAGTGAAAAAATATTTCTATTATCGGAGTTAGTTTTCTAAAATATTTCGATTTCAAATCGATTCGGTTTACAGAACAGGGCCGAATATAAAAATGAAACTCATACACATGCGTATCGATTTTTGCAACTTTTTTAAAATTATTCGAATACACTTTTTTATTCTTTGTTCGTTCGAATATTCGAACAAAAGTTTAAAATTATTCGTCCGTTCGAACAAGAAAAAATCATGAAATTTCATTCGAACAAATACAAAAGACGAATAATTAACAACACTAACTGTGACACAGGTTGCATACAAATTGATAGTAAATTTGATTTTAAAAATCCCTTCGACGAAGAAAGAGCTCAAAATGGATGCACAAAAATTAGTTTGTGACCAGCTGTTAAAATTGAACTCAAAATGGCCAAACAGATTAATTGCAACCAGGCCACTGTTGTTTATTGGTCTTCGAGCACTGGTTGACTGATTTGACACGGATAATCGTATACTCCTGTCTTCTGTGGAATTTCTTTAACAACCACGTTGCTACTTCCGTCGTGTATAGTCAGTCACAAAAACTTTTTTAAAATACTGTTAATACCATCTTGGGCATATGGTCTAGTTACCCCGCCCATATTTGTGCAACAATACTTTGCAAATTTACTTTGTAAAGTATTTATGAAATAAATAAATAAATAATTCACCCTTACACTAGCCGAAATACGACACTAGTAATTACGCCCATCATCATTCAATAAATATGAAAACATTAAGCAATTAATTTTAAATGCATTATTTTTATATTTATAGGCTGAGCCAATTCGTGTTGTGGTTACCGGTGCTGCTGGCCAAATCGCCTACTCCCTTCTATATATGATTGCTCGTGGTGAGGTTTTTGGCAAAGATCAGCCTTTGATTTTGCATTTGTTAGATATCCCACCCATGGTTGGTGTTTTAGAGGGTGTAGTCATGGAATTGGCCGATTGTGCCTTGCCGTTGCTCCGTGAAGTAGTACCCACTACCGATCCCGCAGTTGCCTTCAAGGATGTAGCTGCCGCCTTCTTAGTTGGTGCTATGCCACGCAAAGAAGGTATGGAACGCAAGGATTTATTGTCGGCCAACGTGAAAATCTTCAAGGCCCAAGGTCAAGCTTTAGACAAATATGCGCGCAAGGATGTTAAAGTTTTGGTTGTTGGCAATCCTGCCAATACTAATGCTGTAGTGTGCTCTTTCTACGCTCCTTCAATACCACGGGAAAATTTCAGTGCAATGACTCGTTTGGATCAAAACCGTGCAACAGCCCAAGTAGCTGGAAAGGCTAAAGTTCCCATAAGCCATGTAAGGAACGTAATTATTTGGGGCAACCACTCTTCTACTCAATTTCCCGATGCTAGCCATGCCGTCGTCAATGTTGGTGGAAAAGAAAAATCCGCTGCGGAAGCTGTTGGTGATGCTGAATTCTTGAAAGGCTCGTTTGTTGAAACCGTCCAAAAGCGCGGTGCTGCTGTAATTGCTGCCCGAAAAATGTCTTCTGCTATGTCTGCCGCTAAGGCGGCTTGCGACCATATGCATGATTGGTGGAATGGCACCGCTCCTGGCCACTTCGTTTCAATGGGTGTCATTTCTGATGGCAGCTACGGCGCTCCCAAGGATGTTATTTACTCCTTCCCCGTTGAAATTAAAAACAAACAATGGAAGATCGTTCAAGGCCTGTCGCTTGATGAGTTCGCTACGTCGAAGATGGCTATTACAGGCAAGGAATTGTTAGAGGAGAAAAACGAGGCAATGGCTGTGTGCAATGCCGAATGACTAGCTAGCTCAAAAGATTCAAAATTGTAACTGATTTACGCAAGTCCTAAATAGAGTTACAGATACTAAAATTTCACAACTAAAAAATTAAGTTAATTTTTCCTACCTTTCTAAGCCGCATGAGCTCCATCTCGGCCCTATGATTGATTGTTTAAAGTTTTTTTTTTAATCGTTTTTGTTTATTAAAATTTAGTGATATTCGCTTAAGAACGACGCATTTAGGATATGAAATTAAATCCCAATTTGAAATTTCTCATAAATAGTTGTTGCTAAACTTTTTGACTATGTAAACATTTATATAAGAAAAATATACATATGTTTGTATGTATTGACATATAAAAAATTTATTTTAATCTTTTTTGCTTTTGAAAATAAAGTAAGTTACCTTAAGAAGTTATACCCATTAGACAACAGAAGATATTATTACTTAGAAAATCACATGTGATTTGAAAAATGTGATTTCCAAACAGCCTGCATGTCGCTTTCTACATTTTTTACAAAGATTTTTTGGGATTCTTTAATTATATTGGAGTCAGCAATATCAAATGTATCTAATTAATAATTTTTTTTTAATTTTCGCAATAATTATGCACAAGCGTTCAACCATGTTCCGCAGCGAGTTACAATTGTTTCGGGTGGTAATGGTAAATATATCTGGAAGGAAAAACTTCAAACGCTTCCTTCGTAATGGAGCCTTGTCAAAAATTTGTGAAATAACTTAAAGTAATGAAAAACTTACCCAAAAAGTGAAAAAATTACTTAAAATAATTAAAATTACCTAAAAACAAGAAGTAAAAAAGTGGAAAAATTACTAAAAAATTACTTAAAACAATTAAAAATTATAATTTTAAATTTTTAGTTGAACTATAGTGAATTTTAATCAGAAATAATTTCTTAGTCAGGCTTAAGTTCAGTAATTTCAATTCTTGTTGAATGAAATACCAATATTTTTCTGTGCAGCCACGCACTTCATCAGCACCTATCTACTGGGGTAGAGATTGTTATTAACATCAGATATTTAACGCAAATTTTTAATGAAATGGAATATGAGAAATATTGTGTATACAATTATTGATTTACCTTTGGCAAACACATTTGTAAGTATCACTATTCATTTTCTGTTTATTCGTTTTTTTCCATTTTTATATTCAGGTTAGCACGAAGTCATGTCACTCTACCTAAGTATGTTTAACTATTCTTGCTTATCTTTTACGATCATCACATTAATTATTTTTACTTATTCGATGTACCGTCGGTACATACATTTAAGTATTAAAGTAGTGGATATTATGTTACATTGTTTTTGCTTTCTACAGTTGATTTTACTTTCCAGTATATGAAACTGTGATTGCCAAGTGAACATATATGTGACCTGCTCTACAAAAAGGGACCTCTGCGCCGAAAATTTTTTTTTTACTTTTTGAGTGATTCTTATGGGAAAAAAACGCTCTTTCAAATGCCGCGTTTTTCTCAATAACTTCTTTTCGGCGCAGAGGTCCCTTTTCGTGGAGCAGGTCACATATTTTGTCACGTGCCCATGATTATTTAAGTGAGACAATTTTAAATTTTTAGTTGAACTATAGCGAATTTTAATCAGAAATAATTTCTTAGTCAGGCTTAGGTTCAGTAATTTTTCTTCTCTTCTTTAGAAACTCACATTAATTAATAAAAATATTTCATTCAACAAGAATTGAAATTTCTGAACTTAAGCCTGACTAAGAAATTATTTCTGATTAAAATTAAAAATTACCTAATACTAAAACGTGCAAAAAATAACCAAAAAACTTTTTATTTTTAACCGACTTCAAGAAAAGGAGGAGGTTATCAATTCGCCTCAATTTTTTTTTTGCAGTGTTACTTCATAACTCGTTTCATATTAGACCGATTGTAAAATTTTTTTATTGTCTGAGAGGGTAAAGCTTCCCATTGCTCCCATTGCAAAAAAAAGTTGGGCGGGGATACGCTCACAAAATTTTTTATTTGGTTTTATGATATTCTACTTACGTATTTGATTGCTGCGAAATCTAGCAAACAAAACACCATTGGTTCTTATAATTACACAATTTTAAAGTTGAAACTCCCATTAAAATCTATTATTGTAGAGATGTGCAAATGTCGTAATTTTATCGTGATCAAATTTATAATTAATCACGGGTGAGTGCGTGACCGTAACTTAAAAAAAATTACTAGTGCGTGATTCTTAAAAAAGAGATCATAAAATTTAAAATTTTAAAGATATATTTCATATGTGTTTCCCAAGATGAACAGAGTACTACTTCTGCAAAATTTTTTCAATTCATTCCAATTTTTTTAACATGTATTTTGCCGGCATTTCACATGAAATGTTGAACAAAGTACCAGGCTTTAGGAAAAGTACTACTTAACATTTTGGAAATTTTTCTAATTACCTATTATCTATACTTATTTTAATGTAATTTCATATATCTTTCTATTTTAAGAATTTGTATTTTTAATAAATTAATAAATATTTGCTCATTTCAAGACTCAATTTAAGTAAAATGCTATATGTAGTACATCTATGTACTCGTATGCAATACAACTTCATGTTCTTACACAAATTTATTTTCATGTGATTTTGGAATGTATTGTAACATTTGCATTCGCTTTCGCAAAAATTAAAATATATTAATGGAATTCACGTCAAAAGTTGCACTGTTGCGGAAAAGCAAAATTGCAAAATTTTCAAAAAATATAACAACAACCACATAGAAAATTATTTTGCACAAGTGATGCAAAATTGTCAGGGTCTGAGCAAGTGCAAGATTATCAGAGTAAATTTTGCAAAGTTGTGCAACTTTTTATGGCATTGCCAATCCAAAAAAAATTCCAAAAAGTACTAATAATATCAACTATACACCAAACTACACGCAGAAATGCCTGTTTATGCATATGTTTTTCTTTTAAATGAAAAAACAAGTGGTTGGAAATTTGTTCCATATAAATAAATTAATTATAAAATTCATAAAATTTTAAAAATTCTTAACTATGGAAAATATAGAAATTATCAATTAATCAGGTATGTTCTGTATTCCACGTGAAATTAAATCGTTCGGAATTGCCATAGAATTGTTGTTATAAATTCCCATTTCCAACAACAATTCTATGGCAATTCCACACGTTTTAATTTCACTTGGAATACAGAACATACCCGAATTTTCAAATTCGATTTAAGGATAGCAAACATAATACTTTCACAACACATGTTATTTTCAAAAAACGTATGGGTCAAATACATACATACATATGTATGTATGTGCTATTAGAATTTGGTTAAAGAATACCAATATTATTAACATTGAGACTTTTATTACTAAATTAATTACAGAATTAATCAGAGATTCTGACACCTTATTTCATAATTTTAATACAATTTTCTAATAATCAAGAAACATGCGAATGTGTTTGACTTTATAGGCAACTAAACAAAATGAGTTGCTCACATCAGAAAGTGCAATTATGCATTTTGCACAGTTGCAAGAGTTGACGTGAATACCGTTACTATTCGCACTCGCATTCGCTAAACTGGTATTCGTTACATCACTAATACATACATATGTATGTATGCAGATGTCAAATTATTGAACTAAATGAATATATTTTGAGAATTCATGTATACCATACCTCACTAGTTCAATGAACTAAAAAGAGCGATTGAACTAAATAACGAACTAGTTCATTTATAATTACTGAACTAAAATGACCGGTCACTCAAATGAACTAAATGGCACAAGTCTATTTGACAGCATTTTACATGAAATGTTGAACAGAGTACCAGGCTTTAGGGCCAAAGTAGGAATAGGTTGAGTCCATAACATTTTGTAAATTTATTTTTAATTAATATCTGTAAGTACTTATTTTAATATAATTTCCCATATCTTTCTGTTTAAGAATTTATATATTTAATAAATTAATAAATATTTGCTCAATTCAAGACTCAATTTAAATAAAACGCTTTGTGTAGTACGTACATATTGTCACCTTAAAGACGAAATAACCTATCTGCAGTTTTCAAAAATTTACAGGAGAGGGAAAAAACGTTATAAAATTGGAACTACTTGCAATATTGAAACAAAAATTACATATTTTGATTAAAAAGAAACCAGAAATATATATCGGTTGAGAAAATTTTGTTTTTCTAAACACAGCTTATGTTATGTCACTTACATACTTAGGTTATTTGGAATTGTAAAAATCTGAAACCAAATAACCTATCACCAGTACTAATTATTAGAGATGTGCAAATGTCGTTATTTTATCGTGGCACGCGTGATCGTGATCAAATTTATAATTAATCACGCGTGAGTGCGTGACCGTGACTTTAAAAAATTACTCGTGCGTGAGCTCTTTTTAAAATTCACGCACGAATTCTCACGCTCTCACGAGATAACACTCCTGCGTTAGTACATAACTGTATTCAAAATTTTAAATTTTTTTATAATAAATACTACAATCTATATCTGAGCTGCACAAAGTAGCACCAGAGTGCCGAACATCAATCGGCTTCTTATACAAATGAATACACATACACGAATAAATTACTCTCGTGTTTTTCTCGATGGCCAGCTCTGATTTATGTACATTAATATGTATATAAATATATACATATACATAGGTAGAATGAGCCTGCAAACATAATGCATACGTATGTATAAACATACATATGTACATATATGTAAGAACCTATTTTTCAACCAACAAACATAAAAAATTAATTATACAGGGGTGTTCTGTAAACCGCATGTTTTGAAATCACCTAATTTCCAAGAAAGAACTTAATTAAAAAGGTGACTTGTTGCAGCTTTTTAATTGGTTTTAATATTTTAAACGTTTAAGATATTTTATACGAACTGACCTGCGAATGCGCTAAGTCGTCTGATCAGCAGATCACTGTTTTTCGTTTTTGAAATCGCACGATTTCAAATCGCGCGGTTTGCAGAACACCCCTGATATATATTTCGTAAGCGTGCGTGATCGTGGTAAGTTGTACACCACTCGTGCGTGATTAAGAATATTTTATACGTGAGCGTGCGTGATCGTGAAAATTTTCAAAATCATTCGTGCCTGAAAGTGCGTGAGTAAAATATTTTTCTGCGTGAGCGTGCGCGTCGTGAGTCAAAAACCGCTCACGTGCACATCTCTATTATATTAACCGATTTTTACGAAACTTACCACACCTTGAGGTCAAAAAAACCTAATCTTCCATTTGAAAAAATGGGCTGCACGCCCATTAAAATTTAATTTTATATCCCATGAATTTTTTTCGAAAATGTTCTATCAGATCTTTGCATTGAAGTCGGGTTTTTTGGCAGAATTAATTAAAAGAAAATCTTATATTTTCTGTATGTAAGCAATCTCTAAAACAACTACAAAAAAGATGACTTTTCATCGAAAATTCTTTACTTAAAATTTAATATTCCCGGATTTTTATAGAATTAAAAAGTATCCCACTCACTTCCGCAAATTTGACCAGAATCTGTAAAATGGTTCGTAAGACATCGTTGTCGAAAATTTGCAGTGTTTTAAACTCCGTAATTTCTTGTCAAATCGATTTTTGATGCACATTAATTTTTTGGACTTAAAGCTTTGGGAAAGTTTCAGGGATGACCTGCATTGTCAGCCGATTCCCATATTTTTTTTTAATAATTTCGCATAATTCAAAAACTTTTATTGGGGATTTGACGAAAATGCATAAGTTTGAAGATATAAAAAGCAAAAGCATCAATGCTAAAAAATTCGTGCATGTTCGTATTGATTGCATTCCATAAAATTCTCGATAAATACTGCCAAATAAAATGAAAACAAAATATTCTTTCAGCACAAAAATTTGCTTTTTAAAAATCAAATTTAGTAGATACGAACGTACATAATAAAAATAATATTTTAGTTCGCTTTTCTTAATATGAGTTTTATTTAAAATTACAAATAATGTTATTACCTATAATTTGTAAATGGAGGTATGAAAATCGATTACATCGATAATTTTTTATCAATAATAGATGCATTATTAAAACCTTATTCCGACGCATGCTTAGAGGGTTAAAAATGCATACATTTAATTTTCATTTAAAATTATATCGACGTACAATTTTGGTCACACTCATTGTTAAATCAATAATTCTTTAATCAAAACAATTTATTTATTTAGGATATAAAATATCATAGTGCCCTGGACGATAGATCAAAAAGACTTTGGGTGTAGTACCTTCGGGAAAATCGTGGGCCTTGACCGTTCCACCCTCTCCTCGATCCATGTATTCAACGCGAACACCAACACCCAATGCTGAGCAAAGTGCAATAATATGAATGTGATCCGACTCTTTATACATAGGTTCCACTTCTTGGTGTCGAAATTCTTCAATAGTAAAATTTCCTTCAATAAAATTTTGATAAAAGTCCGCTTCTTCTTGTAGTTTTCCCGAAGTAAGCAGTCTCAAATATACAACAACATAATCGGAGTAACCCTGGTCATTAAATAGTTTGTGCAATTGTTCGCTTAAGTCCTGTGGAGTCGATGTCGATGGGTTGACCCGCTTAACCACTTCCATAAACTGTAAGGCAAATACATATATATATTTATATTACTTATTAGGGATTATGCATTTGATTTGTGGAAAAATATCTATGAGGTCTTTCTATGATTTTAAAATTCTGGACGTTTAGTCCAGAAAATCTGAACAAAAATTATGGCAAAAGTAGGTTATATATTTGTCCATATCAGTCTCTGTCAGGCAATTGCCGTGAAAAGACGTGTTTTTTATCGGCTCTTTTTTGTGTTCGCAGATTTTGAGTGTGCTTTTTATTCTCTGTGAAAGAATAATAAATAAACTTTTTTCTCTTGTTTTGCTTTACATTTATTTTATTTGTTACATTATCATATTCGTGACTTGTAAAGTTTGATAAGTGTGTTAGGGACATGAACGGGGTTCATCCCCCGGATTTTAACCGGTTTAGGGAGCTTGCCTCCCCATCCCGAAAAAAACCAAACAGAAACAAACGACCGAGACCAGAAGATTTTATACCCCTACCGGAAACAACTGAAAACCAGCTCAACTTACCGCGTTATTTAGTAGCATCCACTGTGTCATTGGACAAAAACGTTGAAGTTCCACCGCTGGCATCGCACAATGTATTTCAAGTGGAAAGAGGTCTAGATTACATATCTCGTGACCGAATCGAAGTTAAGGAAATGAGAAGTGGCGATTTACTTATTAAGGTACCAGATAACAAAACGGCTGAAAAATTCTTAAAAACTAACTTAATTGACTGTATCGCTGTTAAAATTTCTTTGCACATGACCCTGAATACCGTACAAGGCAGAATATTTTCAAGAAAAATTAAAGATATCCCTCAAGAGGAACTACAACAATTACTACGAGACCAAAAAGTAGTTGAGGTACGTAAAATTATGAAAAGAGAAAATGACAAAATAGTGGCAACAGGTGCAGCTGTAATCACATTTGATCTCATATATCGTCCTGAATTTTTGAAACTTGGTTGGGAACGCGTCCCAGTCTCGGAATATATCCCCAATCCCATGAGGTGCGTAAATTGTCTAAGATTAGGTCATACCAAGAAATGGTGCAGGAATGTCCAGTTATGCCGTGAATGTGGTCAAAGCGAAGTACATGAAACATGCAATACCAAATATTGTGTGAACTGCCAGATTGAAAACCATCCTTCCTACGATCCAGAATGCCCGACATTCTGGAAACATAAATCAGTAAACTATATCAGAATATCTAGAAGATGCACCACCCGCGAGGCATGGAGAATTTTTAATGATAATCCCACACTTAACATGCTCAAACCAATTTCCAAAAATGGCAAACAAAATCCCACATACGCACAAATATTAAACACCAATTCATCTACACAAAAACAAAATTCCCTACCAAACCATTCAACTCTCAACAATATTCAATCAACAGAAAACCAAATAGAAACAACAGATAAAACAGAAAAATCAACAAAAAAAATCCCTCTCAAAAAGCATTAACATCAACTTAGCAACACAACCAACAAATTCATCTAATAATTATGCAGAAATTCAAAATCAATCAACCAAAACAACAGAAATGCCAGCCAGCTCAAACCTAAAAACAACAACAACTAAAAACAACCTTACAAGTGCAGAAACAATGGCTAATGAAACTCACTCAGCAGTTTCTGATTCTTATGCCAAAATAACGTCACTCAATAAAACAAATACAAACAATTCCAACACAAACATAAATGAAATTAACGAAAACGACTCTTTTGAAAATGACTGGATTTCTAGTGATGATAAAAACGATAACTGCTTCAAACCGGATACTGACAGTGATATTACCGAGCAAATGGTCATTCAGGACATCTCTGACGGTTTGGGAATAGGATCCCCAACAGAAAACACTGACAACATCCACCAACAAAATAATAGATCACCATGCACGCAAATGTACGAGAATTTTCCTCAGTTAAACGTACTAATAACGCCTAAAACTCTGAAGAGTACAATGAACCTGCCCCTAAGGGATAATAAAAATAAATAAAAAAATTATGACTATGAACCTAAATATCTCTATCCTCCAGTGGAATTTACAAGGCTTTTTAAACAACAAATTTGCCCTAGAACTTTTAGTCGCAAGACACAAACCAAATATCATAGTACTACAAGAAACGCATATTATAAATAGAAATATGCATTTGTTACATCTCCCGGGATTCCAAGTTTTTCACCATAACAATAATGAATACAATTATGCTAAATCTGGTATAGCAATCTTCGTTAAAAATAACATTAAAGTTAAACAACATATAAAATCCACGAATAACTTACTTTTTCAAACTGTCGTAATCAGCTCAAATGAAGATCTTCATATCACAAACGTGTATAAAGAAACACAAATTAACTTAACCAACCTGATGGTAAACGATATATCAATCAATGAGAATTCACACCACATAGTATTAGGAGACTTTAACTCCCAAAATGTTCTATGGGGATCTACATTCAACTCACCAAACGGCACAATTCTTGAGGAGTTTGCAAATGATAAAAGCTTAGTTATCATGAATGATGGTTCACCTACATTACTCAACACCAGAAATACGCTGACCGCCGTGGATGTCACCATGTCTTCCACTAACATCGCTCCACATTTTAAATGGATCTGCTTGCCAATGCCGGAGGTGGGTGATCACTTCCCCATAAAAATAACAAACGATGTTGATGTTATTTCAAAACGCTTTTCGCCTCGCTTTAAGGAAACAAACGCTGACTGGCTTCTTTTTAAAAAGAAGGCAGATCTAGTGAGTAGGCAATTTGAAAAATCATCAAATATTAATAAAGAAGCAGCACAATTAAAACGGATTTTTAGAAAATCAGCGAATGAATCCATACCCATCAGCCGCAGGCCAAAATTAAAGAATTGTCCAGTTTGGTTTAATTCTGATATATCAGAATTAATTAGCTTGAAACAAGAGGCATGGAAAGTTTTTAAAAGAACACGTAACAGAGAAAATGTGATTACATATAAAAATATTTGTGCAAGAATAAAAAGAGAGTGTAAGACTGCAAAGAGAAAAACATGGGAAAATTTCCTTAACTCCCTTAACCCCACAATGGATAGTCGAGTACTTTGGGGAAAGGTTAACAGCTTGAGGGTAAATCGTATCCCGAATTTTCCGACAATAAATGTAGATGGCAACAGCATACAACATCCATCTGAAATTGCCGAAAATTTTGCAGTGTTTTGGTCCTCACTTGGATCCAATAGAGCCTTTAATCCCCGCGTCATTGGAACTAAGAACAATCTCAATATTGACAAACTACAACAAAATTGTTGGAGATATGAAATAATGACTCACACAATCTTGATTTCAGAGCTTAATGAAATAATAAAATCACTAAAAGGAACCACTCCAGCACGTGACATGATTACATACACCATGGTAAAAAATGCCCCTGATAACATCAAAAGTCGCCTCTGCGAACTCTACAACAACATATTGGCAACTGGCGTCTACCCACATGACTGGAAAATCGCAGTATTATCACCAATACCAAAACCGGGTAAGAGCTCAAATAGTATAGAAGGTTACCGCCCCGTTTCGCTGTTGCCAGCTTTATCTAAAATACTAGAAAAAATTCTGGCAAAACGTTTTTGGAAGTATACCAAATTAAACCTGTCCAAAATCCAGCATGCTTTCATACCAAGACATGGAGTTCATACTATCTGCCACCAGCTTGAAGAAGTTTTGCGCCAAAACCTTAAAAATAGTAAACACAGCCTAGTCCTCTCAAAAGATATTGAAAAGGCTTTCGACCGTGTCATATCAACATTTATTATAATGGAATTACATACATGGGGAATCCCCAAACATACTTTGAAACTCCTAAATTCATTCCTTCAAAATCGCAAAATAACTGTCAAGGTTGATGGGTATTACTCAAATACATACGCATTGGATAACGGGATTCCTCAGGGTTCACCGCTCTCTGTGGTTCTGTATACGGTATATGTCAATTCGTTAGCAAAAGCTGTTGAAAACTTACCCGGGATTGATTATATTGGGATTTATGCTGACAATATATTTGCCGTCGCTTCTGGAAATCCACAAAAACACCAGGATTCAAATATGGGGAGAGAGCAGAGGGGCTGTAATACCTGATCACAAAACCGAGATTCTACACGTTTGCAGGAAAAGAAATTGCACCGATCGTGATAGCCGTATTGGAGATGCAGAAGTTCAGATTTCCGACCGTATGAGAATTTTGGGTTTGTATTTCACCAAAAATCTCTTATGGAACTATCATGTCAAACCTTTGACACACAAATTAAGCAAAATCAACAACCTTCTCAAACTTATCTGCTGTAGAAACAAAGGTCCCCATATAGAAACGGCACTTAACATCTGCCGTGCCTTAACAACAGGAACACTCTTACACGAGATCACTATATACGGTTGGACTTCTAATAAGAATGTCAACAAAATAAATATATCCTTAAATAAATGCTTCAGAACAGCCTCTGGGCTACTTCCCACAACTCCACTGGAAAATCTGAGAAAAGAAGCTAGTTTTGCGGATTTTTATAAAATGCTGGAGAATGCAGCTGTTAGTATGGCATCAAGGTCTATCGCAATTTCTTTCGATGGCCTGCACGAATCTTTCTGGAACAAAATCAGCTCTTCAACATCTAATTGCACAAAATCATCTTTGGATAATATAGTTTCAACACTAAAAAAATTTGATTTATCTGTACCACAAAAACCAGCTACAACTTCGTGGTGTAATAATTTTGTCAGAGGAGATGACGGCCTGAGCTGCTTGGCCAAAAATTTTACAGATCCAGCATGCTTCAGAAAATTGCTCCTCCAAAAAATGTCTTCTTTTGCTCCAAACCAAATTTTCTATACAGATGGCTCGTACCAAAATGGGTTGACGTCTTACTCTGTAGTAAAGCAAACTACGAATACCGGACTACTCGGGCATTTTTACTGCAGAAATTGCTGCCATTAGAACCGCAATTTCAATGGCCGTGGAACTGGGTGACAAAACGTTAATATGCACTGACAGCCTAAGTGCAACAAGAGCTCTAATAAAAAATCGCAATGGTATCTACGATGATATGCTACGTCTGCCGGAAGAATCACAAGAGATCCTCTTACTTTGGATTCCCTCCCACATAGGAATTCAGGGGAACGAAAGTGCCGATCGATGTGCCAAGAACGCCTTGGAGTTACACCAAATAACAGAAATTCCATGTTTCCCAATAGTGATGAAAAATCCATTCAAAATGGCTCAACAACAACAAAATCCAGCCACCAATAGATCGAAATATAACGAAAATTTAACAAGATCACAGGGTATCACGCTGGCCCGCCTAAGAGTGGGAAAATGCATCTTTAACTCCAGGCACTACTTTGAGAAAACTGAGCCAGCGAAATGTACAAACTGTGATGTAATTCTCACTGTGGCCCATATCCTGACCACCTGCCCGATTTCCAAAATTGATTGCCCACTGGATGAAATACTCGATTGTAGAAGATATAACAACATAGAAAAAATAAAAAGATGTCTTCAGCATCACGGAGTACAAGATATTTAGGTTAAAATGTATGTTTAATACACCTGCCTATTTTGCATTGGAGACTGGTGTCACCCATCTTCATGTGGAACAGAAGCAGACTTTATTAAAATCTGTTTTTATTTTACAGGTTTATGGGAGTGATATCAGTTAACAAATGTAAAATAGGCAGTATACTTCTTCAAAACAACTAAAAAGAAACTTTTCTTGATTTGTATATATTTACTTATGTATATATTTTTTCTTTTGTAAATAATTTCTATCTTTATTTTTTATTATTTAATTTATTGTTTATTAGTTTATGCTTATATAAGAATACTTTAAATACCATGTTCAGTGTAGCAATACGCGCGCATATGGTCTAGCTACCGGCGCCTTTTATATATATTTTATAAATTAATTTATAAAATATATTGGAAATAAATAAATAAATAAATATTTGTCCATATCTGATGTTTTAGACCCGTATTTGATACAAACATATGTATGTACATAACACGATGCGGTTAAGCCCACAGTATACGACATGTAAAAAGCCACATGTGTATGTGGCGATGACGTCATGGTAATTTTCAGCATGTTGGTTACATTTTTTACAATTACTATTTAGTAGTGGCTACAGGCCTTAAAATTTTGATGGTATTTATGCTCCGAAATACAAGTGTGGCACATGTAGCCGAATCGAACACATTTTCTTAGGATATGCAAGGTACTTTACTATTATTTTTCATCATCTGAAGATTGCTTTGTGAATTAGTCTATTCTTATTTTGGCCTAAGGTGGATTTTTAATATTACTTCAATTGAATTTTTTTTTAGTACATATATTTATTTATTGTATCTTCAAATGTGAACTAACAATAATTATTCAAATTTTAAATCTAAATATAATTAATTAGACCCGACCAGTGTCGGACATAAACTTAGTGATAGCTATTAATAATACATAAGTCGTGATAAGCAAAAACAAAAGTATTTTAAAGCAGTTTCTTCTGGAGTGCTGAGTATTAGAGCCCTTGTGTGCCTCTTTTTTAAGCGGATGTGTCCAGTAAAATTCAAGATTACGAGCAAGCGGATTAGGATGAGACTCGAGTTTTGTAAGATATTTGCCTGCGTATTTTGCAATTTCTTCAGTTACTTGTGGCATATTCAAATCACGATGTAAATTTGAATTTCTTATGTACCATGGAGCCGATGTTATTATCCGTAAAATTTTGTTTTGCCTTCGTTGAATTTTTTCTATATTTGAAGCTGAAGCAGTACCCCATAGCTGAATTCCGTAGCACCATATAGGTTTTAAAAGCGACTTGTAAATCGAAAGTTTAAAATCTAGACTGAGGGTTGAATTTCTACCATTCAGCTAATGTATCTGAGTTAGTTTAATTTTCATTTGCGTTAGCTTAGATTCAATGTGGTGTTTCAATGTAAGCTTTCGATCAAGGTGTATACCAATGTATTTCAATTGTAAATTTTGGGGAACAATTTGATTATTGATTGTAATGGGAGAACAAGTGTCTTTTCGTAGGGTAAATGTTACCTGAGCACACTTCTTTCCGTTTACCTTTATTCTCCACCTGTTTAACCATCGTTCTAGCTGGGTAATATGTTGCTGAAGATATCGGGAAGCCTCGTGAGGGTTTTCGTGCATACTAAGGCAGGCTGTATCATCGGTAAATGTAGATGTATGGATGTTACTGCTCACAGGCATATCACAAGTATAAATCAAATACAAAACTGGCCCCAGTATGCTCCCCTGTGGCACACTCATGAAGTATCCTTCCACAACAGTGAATTTCCGGGCAATAATGTAACTTTCCAAAAGATTTAGAATGTTTATTGGTAAGTAAGTCTTTAATTTTAAAATTAGGCCTTCATGCCACACTTTATCAAATGCCTGAGAAACGTCAATAAACAGCGCAGAGCAATACTTCTTCAAAAGTTTTTCGTATAAATTGAGCCAATCTATGAGTTTGTTCAATGGTGCTATGCTGACTTCTAAAACCAAATTGATGGTCCGGTATGCACTCATTATCAGTTAGAATTGGGGACAATTTTATCATGAGTAACTTTTCAAAGAGCTTTGACATTGTTGACAGTAAACTTATTGGCCTATATGACTCAGCCTTGGTAAGATCTTTGCCCGGCTTTGGAATCATTTTAACCTTGGCAAGCTTCCAGCTGTTTGGATAATACTCCAGACGTAAAATGACATTAAAAATTAATAACAGGATTCTAATTGCAATACGAGGCAACTTCATCAGCATCTGGTTACTAATTTCATCAATACCCGGAGCTTTTTTCGGGTTGAGTTCAGCAATTAGTTTTTGTACATCACGCGTCTTAAATTTTATGGGTCGAGGGGGTAGCGCAACTACACTCGGCAAATCAACAGCACCAGTACATGAGTTTGGGGTAAATACGGATTTTAAATGCTCAGCAAATAATTTACCTTTTTCACAGTCGCTTCTTGCCCAATCTCCGGTAGATGTGCGAAGAGGTGGTTTAAACTCGACGGGTGTTTTAAGCTTCCTAGCAGCGCGCCACAAAGAGTAATTAGATGCTGGTGTGACATCAAGACCTTCCAGATAATTTTTAAGAGATGCAGTTTTTTCAAATGCAAGCAACTCTTGGAGTCGTTTAGTGCACTCTTTAAACCTAGTTTTATGTTGAGTAGGGCTGTGTCGTTCATGAACGAACAAGTAAAATTGAACGAATCACTCAAATGAACGAAGTGAGCCGGTCATTTTACTGAGCTGTTTTGGTTCAGTAGTACTGACACATAAAAATAAATTGAACGAAATGAACGACCGATGACCGAGCGCACTTGGCTCTTTTTTTTGTACTGTTTTGCTTTTTCATCGTTCATGTGGGATTTTTTTGTCATTTTCTCGTTTTCATTTGCCTTTTTATCTACTTTTAGTAACAGTGTTACCATTATGAATTTTTTAAACTGCTTTAACTTCTCACATACGTAATTAAGTTATTTTTGCTCCCGCTTTTTGACTTTTATTCATTGGCCATAGATTTATTTACCAGCAGAGACTTAATTGTAGCAAAATAACACATCTTGAACACTTCTTAATGCTATTAATATTTTCCAAATTCCTTATTTTATGTCACACAAAAAAATACTTTAATATTGCAAAAAAAATTTACTTGCTGATTTTTCCTTTTGTTTGTTTTGATCATTTTGCCAAAAAATAACAAAAACATTGCATTTGTCTCTATTTATTGACCGAATCAACTGTTTATTTTTTCATTTCGTTCTTTTTCTTGAAAAGAGCGGATGAACGAAATGAACGAACTCGTTCTTTTTTACAAAATGAACGAAAATGAGCGGTCACTTAAATGAACGATTTGGCACAGCTCTAATATTGAGGCGATCTGTGCTGTTGCCATTCCCTTTTAGCTCTTCTTTTTTCACACACGAGACGTTCAATATCAGTAGAATAAATTCTATTAAACCCAGTCTGCGGATGGGAGGTAGTGGCATGTTCAGCAGCCTGTTTAATATTTTCATTAAGGTTGGTAATGTTAGATTCAATATCATCGGGTGTTCTTAGCGTAATATTTTCTGTGCAATGACTACTAAGATATTTTTTAAATCCCAGCCAATTAACACGATTTATCATCTTCACATAAGGATGAGGTAAGTCACTTCTTAATGGGCTACAAATTGAAACGATCATGTTAGAGTGGTCGGACGAGAGATCTAGAGAAGCTTCAACTTGAATTAAATCCCTAGAGATATTTTTCATGACGCCAAAATCTATAACATCCGGAATTTTTTGTATGTCAGTAGGCCAGTAAGTGGCCTCCCCACTCGAAATGACGTCCAAGCCCATTTTTCAAATTGTGTTGAACAACGCTCGACCTCTAGGTGTGATAAGACGAGAACCCCAGAACGTATCTTTGTCATTATAGTCCACAGCTGCTACGAAACAAGGGCCAAGAGATTTGTAGAAATCCTCGTATTGATCTTCAGTAATTGCAAATCTGGGAGGGGAGTAAATTGATGATATTACAAAATTAGTGGAAAAATTTTCAATACAAATATTCTTTGCTTGTAGATGTTCTTCAGAAATGTTGTCAATAATATAATGCTCGAGTCTTGACCTTATTAGAATTGCTGATCCACCGCATGCTCTTCCTCTTGTGTCCTTTGAATCATATAAGGTGTAGCCAGAAATTTTAAAAAGACTTCTCGAAGTCAAATGAGTCTCTGAGACCAACATTATATCAATATTTTTTTCCGTGAGGAAGTGCTCAAGTTAATTTTTATGTTGGCGAATGCCGTTTGCGTTCCAGAAACATATTTTTAACGTGTTCATGGTTTGTTAACTAATGCTTGAAGCAGTGTATTCTGCATTCGCAGCATTTCTTGCATCATGCTAGTCATATTTGTTGTAAAATTATTTAGTTTGCACCATATTATCAATAGTAGCTTCACGGCGATTGAAATTAAAGCCTGAGTTTGTATTTGTTGAATTATTTGGTGGTGAAACATTTTGAGTAGGAATAGAATTTGTCTTAGCAGCATCGGCATACGATACACGGGAAGTAACTGGTTGGCTCACTTGCGCAATAGTGGCGGATAAAGCGTTTACTGATTGGGCTGGAGCTAATTTAGGTTTTTGCCCCATAGTCAAAAAAAAGCTAACTACAGAGGTTGACACAGGACAACCTCTGTAGTTAGCGGTGTGATTACCTCCACAATTGCTGCATTTTTTATCACTTTGATTTTTTGGCTTATTGCAACTAGCAGTGGCGTGTAATTCGCCCCACACAACACAAACAGTAAGTAAATTGCAGTAAGTTTTAGTATGGCCATATTCTTGACAATTATGGCACTGTACTGTTATTTTTCGGTATAAAAGATATTTTAAATTATAAATTGGGTGCGCCTCATTTTTTCTCAATTTTATATCATTTGGCTCCAGTTCAAAGCGAAATAGAGGTTGGGGGATCTTTTCCCTATTTATTATGTTCGACACATTTACATTTACCTTAAATCCTTGGAGGACGAATGCATCTTTTATTTCTTCTGGAGCGACATAGGAATCTATGCCCTTCAATACGATCTGCAGACCTTTAGCACTCTTGAGCTGATATGTGTAGAAATTTGTTTTACTTTTTTCAAATCCAGAAACCATTGTGCGAAAATCTTTTTCTTCATAAATTTGAATTTTCGTTTCATCAATGTTACCACGTTTTATTGGAACAATGTGAAATTTATTCTCACCAATTACCGAAATTAATTTTTTAATAAGAGCGTTTGAGTTTTTTTTCTCTTAAATAGATTGGTGGCGGTTTGGAGGTTTTGTTCGCAGATTCAGCGGGTTTTTCGTTGTCATCTTGCAATATTTTAAAATGGTTTTGGCGATTAGTAAATGATGCGCTGTTATCCCTAGAGATCTTTGCAGCAGATGAAATTTTAGAAGAGTTTGGGCTTCGCCCGCGCTTTACCACAGTTATATATCTGTCCATTCCGACTTGGACCTTGGGTTTACTGCTACTGTTACCTGTAGTGATAACTTGGTTAATTGATGAACACGAGCCCGAAGCGGATGATATCGCTGAGTTAAATGTAGAGGTAACTAGGCAACGGTAATGTTAACGAATCACTAGTTGGCATTGGACAAAGCGAAGTTGAACGCTGACGAAAATGCGGCTTTGCCGTTAGAGAAAGTCTATCATCAGATTTTTTATTTTTATTAAGAGCTTCAGAACTCACAGTAAGTCCATCATCAGATTTGTTATTTTTATTGTTATCATTGAGAGCATCAGAACTCACAGTAAAATAGGCATTTCTGCCGTTATAACTCACTTCACAATTATTTGTATTTGAGGTACTCATATAGAGTATTCCTCAAGGGTACTTTGTCTGTGTTTTTTTATTTACGGTTTTTTTTTGTTATTTCTATATGTAAAAATATTAGCAAAACAAAATCAAAGTTAATATGTACTACGAATTTTTTTGTATGATTTATTTTTTGTTTAGTATGTATGTAAGAAAAATTCCGCTATTACGTCTGTTCACTATGAAGGTACAACGAGAACTTCCACTTCAATTGAAATAAAAAAAATTAAGCAGTAATCATTGTACTGTTGACCCATACGTTTAGCATGGGTTTCGAAAGTGCAGTGCCGGTCAGTGTGCCCAAGAGATTTCTAAAGTCCTTCTTAGTGAAGTGAGGTTTTAAGTTACGTTGGTGTTAAGGCGAGGCCAAAGGGTTATCGCTATCACGCAGGTGGGCTTGATTTGAGAAAGGCAACATCGAAGCATCTCCAGCAGGTTGAGCCCACACAGATTGTAGACTACTCTTTGCCAGGTCATCCGCAACTATGTTGCCTGAATTAGTCCCATATCCCCACATGCACTTTAATATATTATTGTATATATCTATGTACAATTCTATTCATTTGAGTCCTATTATGTTCTCGTATTTTAATATTACTATCTAGTCGTCTTACTCTTCCCTTTTTTAAAATTTCTAGTGCAGTAATTTATATAAATCGTTAATTTTGTGGAATAAATAAAGAAATAAAAATTCTTACCGTTTCATGAAAGTCCTCTAAAGTAAAGCTGGGAAAACCCAATTGCACTAACTTTTCTTTTGAGTTCTCGGCTAGTTCTCGGAATATTTCATAGTCTTCTTTGTTTGAGATCAAATGTTCTAAATAGGCATAGGCAAAAGCCCTAAAAAAGCAGTTGCCGTCAGGTCTTGTTCGACGCATAAACTTGTATTTGCCTGCCAGATCCTGTATCTTAGATGTAAAAACAACATCTCCCAAATACTCCACATTTAAGCAGGTTACCGGTAATTGTTCACTAACCAAAGGTATTGATTCACTTATCTATGGAAAGACTCATATGACAAACAAAATAATAGAACGGTATAGCGGTTTTAACGATTTTGCAGATCAAAAGATATATACATGTACACACCTCCTTTTCTATTTCTCTCTGCTGCTGCATGATCAATTCGTCCCTGTTAACATTATCATTTCGCTCTACTTTTTCCATATTTATTTATTAATTTTTATTAAATAGTAAAGTTGCAACTTTTGTTGGCGATTTCTGTTCGATTCTGTTTTAGCCAGTAATGCTTATTTCAGTACTACGTAGAATACACACCAGGGATGGTAATTTACTCGACCATCATTACAAGGCGTCTAGACGAGATACTTTTTGTTACAGCATAAATCAAACTAAATACTTTTATATTCTCTACAAGGTTTCCATAAGTACCATTTCCCACTATGCCTTTTTAACCTGCCTTGTTTCGACAATTTTCTTTTAAGTCCCCTACGAAAAGTCAAGCACGTTTACATTAAGACTTTTTCTTCATGCCTTTTTGACGTTTATATACAGGCTTAATGCTGAGAGTACAAAAATAACACAGAGAAACGTCAAAAATCCCCACGTAATTCAATTTGGTACCTTTTGTTTTACTCCACGGACTTCTCAGCTTCATCCAAAGCAAGCAAACAAGATTTGCCTTTGAAGGCAAGCAGAAAAAGCGTCTAAAGAGCGATTTGGGCTTGCTTAGTCAAATGTATCGTGCTGTTGCATATCAAACAAATCCGTAACATTTAATAAACGTGTTGATGCTCATTGGAAATGTATTGGCAACGTACACATACATGTGTAAAACAAAGAGAAGTACAATAACAGCTGACACATTCAGTAGCATCCTCACGTTTTTGTTAAATAACAAGACGATAAGATTTAACTAACGAAGCTATTACTCTTAATCTTGAGTTTGCTTGTGCGAAGGGGCTCTCCAACAAACAAAAGACTTTCCCAAGTAAACCTTGCGTATGGAAAAGCCGTCATGTTTTCTACATTTCTACAGCGCGTTGTTGAACTTGCATTTCTACTACTATATAGTACAATTGTAGTGCTAATGATTTTACGACAACGGTAGCCCTGGTCTCAAGTTTATAGTTAATATATTATGAAAACGAAGTCGAAAAGTGCTGAGTAAAAACAACATAAACAAAGAAGTGTAATTGTGAAATAAAACATTTCAATAGATTAAACAATTTACTAAAATTACATTTTCACAAAAAAGCAAAATAATATCAAGTCATAATGGATTGTGAAGATATGCAAATGATAATATCGGATGAACCAAATTTGTCAGTAAGTTTACTAATTGTGTACTTCTGCATAGGAAGGAATTACATATCGTAGGTAGGTTATTGGTTTGCTGCACAGTATATTCAAAGTACATTATGACTGCAGCAAACCAATAACCAACCGACGATATATGTATATCTATGAACATACATGCTTCTGTTTTTGTAAATTTATCAAGTGGTAGAAACCTTCGTTAAACACTAGTTATCCAAATTATGAAAAATTTGTTTGTTTATCTGTTCATTGCATATCAAAGTTATTTTTATTGTAAACTGCGCAGTTATTTTTGTAGAGGGTAGTCAGTCGTAAGCCAATTACTAGCATGCAGTGTTGTCAGATTTATTTTCAGCCTCCTCGCCAAATGACGTCGAATATCGCCAATATGATAAAAAACATTAAATTTTAGCTAAAAAAATATTTTTATTTTGTAATTATATTAAAAATATTGTTAAATTTTAAATTTAAAACGTCTATCGTACAATCCAAAAATTATATTATTTAAGAAAAATTAAGAAAAGTGTTCACATTAACATATAAATACTGGAGTACAAAAAATACTTAAAAATAACTTATTCCAAAAGATCAATCCAAATAAGATAAATTGAACTTGAATACCAAGATAAAAATTAAATTATTTAAATCTTGTGAGAAAACTGAAGTAACATTTACTTAAATGTGTGTTTAAGTACACATATCATATCCTTGAAGTAGTAAAGGCCATGACTCACTATCATACAAAGTCGTGCGATCTACAAAAATGTACAACCCTGGAGTGATGAATTGTTATTGTCTTTTGAAAATTTTCATAAACTCCATCATACCAGGGTTGTACTTTTTCATAAATCGCACGACTTTGTATGATAGTGTATCACGGCCTTAAGTACCAGCAGCATCGTCGTATTCATAAACTCTAGGCGAGAACTCGTGCACGCTTTTTGATGCTTTATCAAAAGTTGGTTCTAATTATTAAAAGAAAGTTTGTCCCACTGTGTTTCATAAGATTTAATAAGATTTTGTGGGCCATATTTTTTTGAACTTCTTGAATTTCAGAAAATTTTGTTTGAGATAAAGAGCCACATTTAGAATTTCATGCACGAAATATTTTGTGTTGTAGAAAAATTTTTTACGAAAAAAATTTCATGTTTTTAACATTATTCTATTTTATTGAAATCGTAAAAATATAGCCAAGGAGTTCAAATATCGACCAGTAAATCGCAAATCGCCATTTAAAAATTTTCATCGCCAAAAACTAATTTTCGTCGCCACGTTTGGCGAGATATCGCCATATCTGACAACACTGCTAGCATGTTATGCATAACTGCATAAGCATATACATATTTACATACATATGTACATATTTAATTCAGCGTGTATATATACACACAACAAACAATGGCGTCCAGACGAGACAAATTTTTGTTATGCAGGGTGTACACGCAGAGTTGGGCAGTATTTGTCAGAGAAACAAGCCGTCTTAAAATGTCGGCGGCGGCGGCTTGAGCCGGCTGACGTTGACAACCGCTTTTTATAAGTTTTCTAAACACACCGATATCTTGAATATATCAGGATATATAGAGCTGCAATATTGCATCATTTCCACAATTGTTGAATATTTAAAAAATTGTTTTACCGCAATCGACAATATTTGGGATATGTGACACATTTCCAACGTAAAAGTATTAATATTGTTATTCGCAATTGTTATGATGTATGTACATACATATATCAATGCATATATTCTACTCAACGAACGTGAATCAAAGCAAAATACAAAAATTTAATTATTGAGTTATGTTTTAATCAATTGAATTGATATTTATTTTTTTATTAATAAAATTCCCTTTATTAAATATATTAAAAATCTCTTTTATTTCTTCCGTTGTTTTTCCTTTAAAAGTCATGTTATATGAATAAAATTGATATTTTCACCATTTATGTCTACTTAAATATACATATACAGTAATTTAACCTACTTGAACAAGTAGTGAACAATATTGTTGTTATGATTGGGACATGCTTTTACAAAGACTTTTGTAATTTTTTCTTTAAATCGTAATAACTTTTCATGTTGTATGTTTAACTATTCGAGGTAATTATTTCTATAAGTATATGACGCTGAACTTTATTAAAAAAGAAAAAATAGGACGCTTACTTTTGGCCAGATAAAAATGTAATCTTTTTTATTACTATATACAAGAAAAACTTTTTTACATATATACATACATATTTACATGGTTGTATGTATAAAATTCGCAGGATGTAGGGCTGTATCCAAATTGTAGAATCTAGGGCTGCCACAAACGGGTCTACAGAAAACGTTTAGGAAAATGAACATGCCGACCGGAACGTGTGACTTTCATGTGGTCACTTGTTGGTGATACTAACTGATTTTCGCTATTTGTTGTTTCGTCGTCCAAACTCTCGGTAACCGTACTAGGCGCTGGTAAAGAAACGGGTAGATCATTGTCGTTTTCTGATAAAGTATTAGATTGCTCCTTCACATCGTTCATCGTAAAAGCAGCTTTAAGGCGGCCGATTGATACATTCACTTCGCGCTGATGCATTTGAATTTTGAAATACTTTTCGGATTTAATTTGAACGGACCCTCGTATGGAGACTCCAGTGGTGAACGGACACGGTCAACCCGTACAAAAACGTATTGGCAATTTTTCAATTGAGGCTGAATAAATACGTTATTGTTTCCTTGAATAGATGATCTTGTTGGTTTAAGTGACCGCATGCTATCTCTTAGTAGCTTTACAAATTCAGTTTCGTTTGCAGGGCTAGAGTTATGATGAAAATATTCACCAGGTATTCGAATTTGAGATCCGAATAGCATCTCTGCTGGACTGCAGTTTATATCTTCCTTAATCGTAGAATGGATTCCCAGCAATACAAAAGGCAACACGATAGACCAGTCAGCTGTGCCATGGCATTTAATTGCGGCCTTCAAAGTGCGGTGAAACCTTTCCACCATGCCATTTGATTGGGGGTGATAGGCTGTTGTGTTGAGATGTTGCACGCCAAGCATTCGCATAAGCTCTTCAAAAATTCGGGATTCAAATTGCCTGCCCAAGTCACTCGTTATACGCACTGGTACTCCAAAAAGTGCAATCCAATCATTGATTAAGGCGAATGCTATAGTTTCAGCTGTAATGTCGGCAATAGCGATAGCAATAGGCTACCTAGAAAACCGGTCAATACAGGGCCTATTATATCGCGCCAAAATCTTTTAGCGCCGATTTGGTATGACGATATATTTTATTTTTCTGGCACTGAATACACGAACGTACAAGACGGGATACATCTTTGGACATATTCGACCATACGAATGTCTTTGACACAAGTTTTTGTATTACTTTTATACCTGGATGTGCCAGGCTATGTATTTTACTGATGATCTCATGTCGGAATTGACGTGGGGCAAATGGTGACTTATATCACAGTATAACGATTGTGCTGATCCAATGATTGGTAGCTTTTTCAAAATTAACGAGTGTTCTGCTGACTCAATTAGCGCTTTAAGCTCAGAGTCCCTACTTTGCTCTTCCGCTAAACGTTCAAAATCGATGCTGCTGTTGATGCCATTGATTCGCGAAAGAATGTCAGCAACATTATTGTCGATACCTCCTGATACGTGGCGAATATCAGTGCAAAATTGGCTTATAAAATCCAACTGGCGCGCTCTTTTTGGAGAAGCTTTTTCCATGTTTTGTGAAAACGCATAAATTAAGGGTTTGTGGTCAGTAAAAATCACAAATTGTCTGCCTTCAAGCATATATTGAAAGTGACGTAAGCCTTGGTAAACGGCAACTAATTCTCGGTCGTACGTGCTGTACTTTTCCTGGGTTTTTGTTAATTTTTTCGAATAAAAACCCAATGGCTCGCTAACGTTGTTAACAATTTGATGAACTACTGCCCCAACTGCATTATTGGACGCATCCACAATTAATGTCAGAGGACTGTTTTCGGCTGGATGGCTTAATAAAGTTGCATTAACCAATTCGTTTTTACAGGACTCAAAGGCTTCTAATGACTCTGGCGACCATTGAATCGGGCTCTTATCATTTTTTCGATTACCATTTATTAGACTTTGTAGCTTTGATTGGTTTGCCGTTGCTTTTTGAATGAATGATCTATAGAAATTAATAATTTCCAAAAACCTTTTTAATTCGCATGCTAGTTTTCGGAAGGTTCGATACCATTAGCAGAAATTAGATGTCCTAAACTAAACTAAAATTTATTGTCAAACTATATTGTCGTAAACGCTCAAAAACTGATTTTAGGTGTAGCTCGTGTTGTTATATATTTTCCGACGCAACCAAAATGTCGTCAATATGAGAGAAAACAAAATCGAGACCGCGAAGTACGTCGTGCATATGCCTCTGAAAGGTTTGGGCTGCGTTCCGTAAACCAAAGGTCATAAAATTGAATTCGTAAAGCCCGAATGGCGTTATTATTGTGGTTTTCGGAATGTCTTCGGGTTCTATCGGGATTTGATGATAGCGCGTTGTAGATCGATGACGGAAAATATACGCTTCCCTTTTGTATCATAAATTCGAATTCGCCTACCAACTTACGTGGCCTTGCAAATACTGGATTTCCCTTCGTAACAATATGGTGTGTTATACCAGTCTGCACACCCCTCGCATTGGCGTTGAAAGATGTTAAGTCTTTATATTCGTCTAAAAGTCTTGAGTAGCTGTTGTTTGCGTCATACGAAGAAATATTAAAAATTTCGGTTTCAAAAGTTTCGCCTTTTGTTTCCAGTATCGTCATTCTGTCAAGCAACGATTTGCTCTTAACGTCTACCAGTAAATCGTAATTTCTTATAAAGTCGGAGCCTATTATGGGCGACAAAACATCCGCTACAATAAAATTCCATTCAAAAACACGTCGTAAGTCAAGAGATAGTTTTAAGCGTCTTAAACCGTATGTATGTACGTATTTTTGAGCCATTTGCGGCGAAAAGTTGTTGAACCCGACGTATTGTCTCAGCATTACAACTTATATATATTAAAGTGCTTCGCAACCATATCTTCAGTTTTGGTGCACTTATTAACCTTGTATTAATTTTGATTTGTTTGACAATCCACCTTTTCTGACGCTCCGTAAACAGTTTTTTGGGCTTCTTTGGCTTATTTATTACACTTCCTTCATTTTTAAAATGGTAAATTATATTTTCTACTGTTGTGCGAGCTTTGTTGACAATTTGTGCAATTTCCCTTTGACTTTTTCCATTTTTATAGTGTTCAATAATTAGATTTCTAATTTCAAGCGAAGTCTGGCGACCTATGTTGAAATTTTGGAATAAACAACTGATATGATGAAAGTCTGTTTTACAGCACAAATGCTTAAGAATGAATAATTAAAAACTAAAGTAGAATGTGAAAAAGTACCGCAATTTTTGATTGCAATTCACAGTGGACCACTTACACTGTGACATGAATTTCTCGCCATATTTTAATAAACACTAATATTTTTAAAGTCATTGAATTATGATTCACCTAATGTTTTTAGTTATCATGTAAATAAAATAAATTAACGGATTAAACCCAATTCTTTTATATTTAATATCGATTTCTTAGATTTTTACATTTTAAAGTTCTTAATTGCAAGTGGACCAATTTCACTTTGATCCACTGTATATGTGAATACTTATTTTTGCATACTGTGCAGGGTAACGACTATCAGAAATCAAATATTGATGTTTTATTTCATTAATTTTTTAAAGTTTCATTAATTTTCATACAATTCTTATTATTAGAATAAGTTCCGCAAAGCTTGTCTGCAGAGCTTAAAAGCCTTCGTATGCCATTTACCCAGAATAAAACCTAAAAACCAAGTACAAGCTAAAGCTTTCACAGAACTTCTATTTTAAAAACATATATCGCTTCAAATTTATAATTATAAAAATTACCAAAAACATGTATTTGATGGGTAGTCAAAACAACAAATATTATACAACACTATGGTCATCTGTTTTGATTAATCTGCAAATTCGTGAAAATTTTCCATTCGCGTACTTTTTTGTGCAAGAGACATTCTTGAAAGTAAAATCTTCAATTCACCCAAAATTTATTCATTAACACAGAATCTTGTCAGCAATGAAAACATCAGTCTTTGATTAAATTTCTGCTACTGAACTCTTGCTTTAGTGCAGAATAGAATGTAAACATT
Organism: Nowickia ferox; assembly: GCA_936439885.1. Classification (NCBI taxonomy): domain Eukaryota; kingdom Metazoa; phylum Arthropoda; class Insecta; order Diptera; family Tachinidae; genus Nowickia; species Nowickia ferox. The sequence continues at coordinate 29,242,522 of OW387026.1, forward strand.
AAACAGCTGATCCAGATTTTTCTCTCTCCCGTATTTGCATATTCCCCAGCTATTTATAATACGAGAATTTTCCCTGCGAACAAATGCCAGAGAAGAGAAAAGCTCTCTGGGAAAATTCATAATTGGGCTGAATTTGTTATTTTTGAGTGATTCTAATGAAATCGATGGAGAGTTAGGAGTACTTTTGGAAAATAATTATTAATCTTCTATGTATATACATACATATGTATATAAAAATCAATCCATTTTTTTTTTGCACGGCATCACGCGTGAATGGCTGGACCGATACTCTACATATCTTTTTTGTTTGTTATTATTTGGAAAAGAAGAATATGAAAGAGAAAGTCAATCAAGTTACGCGGAAAAGAGTAAAACGGGAAAAATTTGTGTTCTTGGTATATTTTCTGGTTTGATATGATTGGTATAAATACAGTTTAAAATCTACTCAGTTTCTTATTTAATGCGAAGGAAGTCGGGGGAAAATACTAGTTAATTATAAATTTTATTATTTGTAATTATGTATAATTTATTTTTCTATAACAAACAATTAAATTTATGTGAAAACCACACATTTGAGGGACTTCTGTTTGGGATTTTTTTCTGAATTGTCAATTTTGTTCCCATGAGCTGTACTACTTATTGATTTATAATTTCGTGTTATTCACGGCAATTATGAATAAAATTCGGCATTTGTTTGAAAATTTTCCCGCGGAATTTTTTTCATAATTGCCCTCATTAATCTGAAATGCAAATATTTATGCTTGTATTAAAATATTTTAGGAACGCAAAGAGGGTGGTAAAAGAGGACGTAAGCCAGGACGTAAAGCTTCAAATGAGAAAATTGATATGAAAGCGAAATTGGGTAAATTTTTTTATGATACTAATTTAGTTATAACAAATATCTACTGCTAAATATGTATTTACAGAACGTAGTCGGCAGAGTGCACGTGAGTGTCGGGCTAGGAAAAAATTACGTTACCAATATTTAGAAGAACTAGTCGCTGATCGTGAAAAGGCGGTGATAGCTTTACGTGCTGAACTGGAGCGTGTAAGTTAGTATAAACAATTTTACAAAAGTTTCTGTTTGCATATACTATATACGAGTTGGTCAAAATATTTTTTCTGTCTGATTGAAATAATCTAATTTTGTCGAAATGAAATAACGCCCATTAAAATAAGTTCCAATGAAATGGGATTTAAAATAATACAAAAATATCATTGAATTTGAATAAAATATGCTCCCATAAAATTAAACACCCGCATTGCGTATGTCGAATCAAATATTCCTCTACGAGAATCTTGTACTAGATTAAAGGAAACAAATATTTTTTTTTTTCAAATCAAGAGGAGTAACACTCAAGCAATGAAAGCCTACTACTATGGCTAGGTTTTAACTTCTTTTAGGAAAGGCATAGTGTTGGAGAAGACAGGTGGTGAAGGATGAGATAGAGGAAAGCTTCATTCGTTTCACAAAGTAGACCAGATTCGACACAGGACGGAAGTTAATTGTGTTTTTGTGGTGTTTTTAGAGGTCTTACTCACACAGTCATCAAATCCTCTTTACTTTTTCTTTCGCGTGGTATTATTTTAAAGTAATTACATTTTATTCCTTGTGGTCTCATTCGCAGCCTAGTTTTTGTAAATAAATGGTAAAAATTAATATTTGCGAACGAAAATGCTTAAAACAAAGTATTTAATCATTTGAAAACAAATTTTAGTCACTTTATTAATACTAATAATCCTTTTCGCATTGTGTTTTTTAATTCAATACCACAAATTGCTACATTTAATTTTGTGCAAATGTTCATGTGCTCAAGTGTATTTTCAATTTATGCTTTGTGGTCTCATTCGTTGTTTGCTTTTTTCAAGTTGAAGTTAAAAATTAATATTTTTGAAGGGAAATGTTTAAAATTGAGTTTGTAAGCATTTGGAAACTAATTTTAATCACTTTTATAATACTAATAATATTTTACACATTGTTTTATTTAGTTCAACACTGCAAAATCTTTCATTTAATTTTGTAAAAATGTGCAATTGTTCATTTCACTAAGTATACATTTCTGCTGTTTGTTTTGATTATTGTACTAAAAATATTCAATAATAATATTTGTCCCTTTTTAACAGTGATCAAATAAGCGGATTTTAGCTTTTTTCATAAGTCACTTTCTACAACTCGGGTCTACTTTGTGATTCGTTTTCAACTCTGCTTTTTTGCACGTTTTTATTAATAATGCGGTGTTGCAGCGCCTCTGGTGTCAGTGAGGCATAATTAAATTTTTGAAGCTGTGTTTAGAGTCCACTTTATTGGTTATTTTACATCGCCGATGATTCTGCTACACAATACCGATGAAGAAGGGTGCTCTGATGTTACATTAGCATTAGTATCCGCTGAAGCCAGTGTAGTTTAGTGACCAGAGTAGGTTGTTTGTGGGGTTTCGCGACCATGATCCTCATACAAAATTTGGATCATGCCTACGCTACAGCCGGCATTTAAGTTAGTTGATTGGTTTGCTACATTGTGTTGTATGGAGTAGGGGTATGTTGTGTGAAAATCGACCATTACCGATGTTCTTTAGGTAGGGTGTCAAACCGCAAAGATGGTGTGACGATTGTAGGGTTTTGATTTTGTTGTGAAGGGGGTGCGTGTGTGTATGTATGTATGTTTTTGAAAATATATGTATGTGTGTGTATGTTAGTTTATAAAAAGTTGATAATATTTGTAGCAAACGCAGGTGCAGTGGTTTCTATTGTTGTAAAAAGTTTATAATTAGAATTATAAAAATTTTACGTTTGTGATAAGAAATGAATATATGGATAGAAATGTTTTTTAAAATAAAACTATTTAACCACAAATATGTATTCTTTAACTGTAATTACTGAAAAAAAAGTTATATGTAAATCGTATACTCTAAGAAAGAGATTAAATACTGCATATGTTCAAATATATCATCATTCTTATTTCAACCACTTTTCTCTAACAACGTCTAAATAAAAATATTTTTAAAAATGACTAAATTTATTTGTGAATTTTGTAAGAAAGAGTTCACTACGAATACAAATTTAAGGAGACATATTAGATTACATCATCAAGGGTCTTCCTCATCGTTTAAGTGTACAACGTGTAAGCTATATTTTTCAAACCGCGAGGAATGGGAACAACACTCTCATACTATATCAGACAGCGGTGCAATCAATATATATTGTGACAAATGTAGAACATATATATCAAATACTAAATGGCATTATCATATAAGAACAAATATGCATAAAACTAACAGTGCGGAAAAAACAGAGAAATATAATAACTATGACGGTAGTTTAAAGTGTATCAAGTCTGTATTCAATAATCGCATCATAACATATTTGATTGAAAATAGCAATGAAACTGATTTAATACCAGAAAACTTTCTGTATACAATTAGAGACAATGTCATGGAATTGTTATATAATGTGACACAGGAATATTCGAGTGTAAAATTTAATATTGAATTATTTTGCGAGTATATGTTGGTTAAGGAAGATCATGATACATGTATCATAGAAGTTAAATCGCATCAAACAAAAATGGTGATCCTAAGCATATCAACGACAAGTGATGACATTATTGACCTTTATAATGAACAATGTAATAATATAATTAAAAAAATGAGTGAATTTCAGGAACGTGATAGCGGATGGCCATTAATTAAAATATCACATCTTGAAATCAATGTCAACAAATATAAATGTATTAAAGGGTCACAATATATTCCATTACCTCTAACAATACAGAGAAAGTTTGCTTGCATCAATGTCCAAAATACTGATATATATTGTTTTAAGTGGGCTATAATATCAGCACTTTATCCAGTTGATTTGCATACCAATAGATGTTCATCATATAAAGTTAACAACATAAATGAAGAAATCATAACGCTTGAAAATAATATAATATTAAATTTTAAAAGTCTGCATTTTCCTCTACCACTTAATAAAATCAAAGTGTTCGAAAGTAAAAATCCTGATATAAGTATTAATGTGTTTGGATTGGGCGATGATAATAATATAGTCGGTCCATACTATTTTACTGTGCAGGAAAAATTCCAACACATCAATTTGTTGCTTTTGGAGGAAGGAGAAGGAAGATTCCATTATGTATGGATAAAAAATATATCAAGGTAATTGTAAAGAATATATATTCTTCAATAATTTTATACTAATTAAGTTTTTCTTTATATTTACAGATTAATTAAAAGTCAAGTAACGAAACATAAAACTATGGCATATGTATGCAATACCTGTTTAATACATTTCCATTCTCATTCATCATTAAACATACACAAACAGCATTGCAATAAAATGATAACTAAGATGCCAACTGAAGACAATAATTTAGTAAGTTTTAGGAATTTTAAAAAGCAAATGGATGTACCTTTTATAGTATACGCTGATTTTGAATGTATTCTAAAATCAGTTGATATTCAAAATTCTGCAAATATTAAATCTATACAAAAGCACATTACATTTGCATACAGTTATTATATTAAATGTACATTTAACTCTAATTTAGATATATGTATTTAGAATTTATAATGGTGCTGATGACGCACCTAATCATTTCTTTAAGAGTTTAGTTAAAGATATAAGATATATCTATAAGAATTATTTAAGTGTAGTAAAACCAATGAATTCCTTAACACCACTTCAACAGATCAGACAAATGGAGGACAAAATTTGTCACATTTGTGAATGTTTGCTATCTGTTGAAGATCGTGTGGCTGATCATTGTCGTCTAACGGGTGAATATAGAGGTCCCGCACACAAAAAATGCAATTTAGAATTTCAAATTGCAAACTTCATTCCGATATTTTTTCACAATCTTTCGGCATATGATTGTCATTTGTTTATTAGAGAATTATCATGTATTAAAGGTGATATAAATATAATTCCTTTCAATAAGGAATTATATGTATCTATATCGAAAAGAATTTCGGTTAATGATTCCATTGATAATGATGTTGATAATGATGATGATGATGATGATGATGATGATGATAATGGTGATAATGATAAGACAATAGAATTACGTTTTCTAGATTCTTTTCGATTTATGCCGTCGAGCTTAGAAAAACTAGCTAGCTATTTGTCTGATGATGACTTGACGACAGTAAAATTAATCTATCAAACTCATAATGAATTCAGTTTAATGAAGCGTAAAGGTGTCTTTCCATATGACTTTCTTAACTCAGTTGATCGGCTGGAAGAAACACAACTACCACCGCGATCATGTTTCTTTAATAAACTTACAAATGAGTCGTGCAGTATAGATGATTATGAACATGCTGAAAATGTTTGGAATACATTTAATTGCAACAAATTGTTGGACTATCTTCTATTATATCTAAAAGTAGATGTTCTCTTGCTATGTGATATATTTGAAAATTTCCGTAAAGTTTGTAAGAAAATTTACAATTTAGACCCTTGTCAATATTATACTACTCCAGGCTTATCTTGGGATGCAATGTTGAAAACAACTAAAATAGAATTGGAATTACTAACAGATATTAACATGTACAATTTCGTTGTACGAGGTATTAGGGGAGGTATTGTTCAGTGTAGTAAACGGCACACCATAGTAAATAATAAATACGTTAATGATTATGATCCCACAAAAGAATCAAATTATCTAATGTATTTTGATGTAAATAATTTATATGGATATGCAATGTCGCAGTATCTTCCCTTTAAAAATTTTAAATGGTTTGAAAACGTTGAAGACTTTAATATACATGTAGTGGAAGAAGACTCAGAAATTGGTTACATATTAGAAGTAGACTTGGAATATCCAAGTACACTGCACGACCGTCATAGCGATTTTCCATTCTGTGCAGAAAATAAAAAAATTGGGGGCATGAAACAGCAAAAATTAATAACAGACTTAAACAATAAAACCAATTACATAATACACTATCGCAATCTGCAACAATGTCTTCAACATGGTTTGATTTTAAGGAAAATTCATAGAATTCTTCAATTTAATCAGTCAGATTGGTTGAAAAAATATATTGATATAAATAACTATCACCGAACATTGGGTAAGAATGTATTTGAACAGAACTTTTTTAAATTGTTAAATAATGCAGTATATGGGAAGACAATGGAAAATGTTGATAAAAGAAAAGATATAAAATTAGTATGTGAATGGGAGAGTAGGGGGAAGAGATTAGGAGCTAGAGCTCTTATTGCCAAACCTAATTTTCACAGTTGTTTGAAAATTCATGAACAAATGGTTGCGATTCAATTGAAAAGAGTACGAACTGTGTACGACAAACCCATTTACATTGGATTTTCTGTCTTGGAACTCTCGAAACATAAAATGTATAATTTTCACTACGAATATATGAAACCGAAATATTGTGAAAATATTAATTTAAATTATATGGACACGGACTCGTTTATATATGATATTAGAACGGATGATCTATACAACGATATTAGAAACGATGTACGAAATCAGTTTGATACATCTGGGTATCCGAAAGATAATATCTATAATTTACCGCTTGTCAATAAAAAAGTATTAGGAATGATGAAGGATGAATGTAATGGTAAAATAATTAAAGAGTTCATTGGTTTACGCGCTAAAATGTATTCAATTAAAATTGATGAGGAGGAAAAAGAAATTAAAAAAATTAAAGGAGTTAAAAAATGCGTAACCAATAGACTAACGATTAATGACTTTAGAAAATGTTTATTTGAAAAAAAAATGTACTATGATTCTATGTATGTATTTAGATCAAAGATTCATGAAATATATACTCAACACATTAGTAAATTAGCATTAAGTTATTTAGATGATAAGCGATTTATTAGAGATAATAGTATTAATACATATGCATGGGGACATTATGCAATAAATAATCAACAACCATCATCATCATCATCATCATCATCATCATCATATCCCAATGAAAATGTATTAACATCATCTTCAAGTGATAATATTGTACAATAGTATTAAGTGATTTTAGATTATAAGTGAATATATATATATAACGTGAAAAAAACAATAAATAAATAAATAAATAAAGAATATCATTAAAATATTTTAGTTTGTTTTTATTTTAAACTATAGTCATCTATTGAATAGAAATTTTAAACACAAGTAACCACAATTTGTTTTTGTGTGAGTAAAATTTAATCGTGCTTGTTCTTAACCTTACTCAACTAAGTTGATATAAAATTTAATCGTTTAGAAATAAAAAAAAAAATCAAAACAAAACTTTTTTATATATTATTTTATTTTTTTGAGAATTTTATAATATAATAAAAATAAATCTCATATTGAAGTATATATAATATTATTGAAGTTCATCTTTATTGATCCAAGAATTATGTTGATTGGAAAATCCCAACCATTTTACGTACGCCTGGTGCCCCTTAGTTTTAATAACATTTTCAATCAAGTATGTATTTGGAAAATGTGTCTTTAATAGTTCATGTTCATAGAATCCACCAACAATCGGATTCCTTTGATAGTCTTCCAATAAATAAGTAATGGGGTTTGTGTTCTGTAAAGTACGAATTTTAAAAATTTCAGTTGTCCAGTTTGGAGTATATCCTTTTGAAAAAATATGTTTATATTTGCTAATTCGAACGTGATCTCCAACTTTTAGTTTACCAGATTTATATATTTTGGGATGATTATAGACTTGTTTTAGTATAGAACTTTCATTTTCTGCGTTAACAGACTTTGGTGTCATTCCAATTGTTCTATGCTTTTTATTATTATATTGATTAATTAAATCCTTGCATATATGTATCCATTGATAATTTCCTTGTAGACTAAAATTTTTCCACATCATTCCTTTTAGAGTTCTATTAAATCGTTCTACAATAGACTCTTTCATGATACTATATGTAGAATAGTGGTTGATATTATGTTTTTTCATCAAGTTTTGAAATATTTTATTATAGAACTCTTTACCATTATCGGTTTGCAAGTTTTTTGGAATTCTCTTTAGCGAAAAAATAGATTGCATAGCATTGGTTATATCTTCACTACTTTTAGATTTTACAGGTACAGCCCAAGCAAACTTTGAAAATGTATCTATAACTGTTAAAATAAATCTATAGCCTTTGTTATATTTTGAGTAAGCACCCATTTCAACAAGATCTGCTTGCCAAAGATCATCAATTCCCTTGACCACCACTCGACGTCGAATGAAATTTCTACGTGCTTGCTTATGAAGCTCCTGAACCACTTCTTGTCGCTCCATTTCTAACGTCTATCTTACAGATTACATCAATTTAAATGCTGTTGATATTGAATTTAAATCAAAAACGATTTATATATCTATCTTTAAATGCTTTGTAATGAGCTTCGTTTTTTCATTTAGACGTTCTTCAACTGAATCAATTTTGTGATTAAATAATGATTTCATTTCATTTAGTGATTGATTGAGATTATTTAGTATTATACTTTGATCATGTATTAATTTACTTAAACGTGTTTCTACATTATCAAATTTTTCTGTAGTCAACACGTTTTGTTGTTGTATTATTTCGTTAAAACGATCCTCCATTCCCTTAATTCTCTCCATATACATTGTATCCAGTTGTTTCTTTATTTCACTTAAATAAGTTTTCATGTAAATTTTGTTTACGGCATCGTTTTCCAATACAGGACTAGCAATATTTTTTATTCTCCGCAAGTTAAAGTTGAAATTACGATCACTATCCAAATGAATCTTGAAATGTTGATTTTGGTATCTTACAGATCTTTCAATATAATGTCCAAACTTATCGATAGGCATTTTATGAATATGAATTGTTTGTACATTTTTAAGTCTATTTATATAATAATTTTTGCTTCTCTCAATTCCTCAATAATTGATACAATTTCATTATTATGATTTGAGTGACCAGCTGTTGTTGATGAAATCAAAAGACGCAATCTATCAACCAATTCATTAGGATCATCCCAATAAACATAATTATGCTTTTTTCTATTCAATTTCATTAAACCTTTTCCCTCATGAATTTTCTGTTGTTTAAATAGGTTTTTAATAATCGTTGTATATTTAATTGAACGATTTCCTTTAATCTGGCCATTAATACTGTTATTTCGTTTATGGACATTAGTCATCTCCAATATTTGTTTATAATTATTTAAATCTGTTTTATTATAACTGATTGGTTTCTTATAAACTAACAATTCATATAAGCCTGATGTGAAGGGCCATTTTAAATTACCTACAGTAATATTGGTTGAATTGAAAGCGATGGGTTCATTACCCAGTCTCCATATTTGATTTTTATCCTTATGAGGACCATAGGTTTTATCATATATATTTAAGTTAACTTTTGATAAATTATATTGAATACTTTGATTGGGATGTATTGCAATGGTGTTATCATCATCATTGTTATCATCCTCATTATCAACATTATCATTATTATCATCATCATCATCATCATCATGGTCATCATCATGATAATTTTCATCATCAAATGATTGAAACGTGTTTGAACTTTTCTCGATTTTCTTGTTATTAGAGCTTGAAGAAAACGTGTTATAATCAAGCTTACTCTTTTTATATGGTGTACTGAAGGCAACTTTATTATTCTCAAGATCATGTTTAAAAGAGCCATCCGGATATTTTTCATGTTTTATAATGGTGTTATTATTATTATTATTATTATTATTATTATTATTATTATTATTAGTTGATTGAACTAATTCTTTTAATGGTTTTGATATTGGTTTCAATGTCTTTTCCAACAATTCATCATTTGCAATTTCTCCAAGCAAAATATTCTTATATTTCTTTTTTAAAATATTTCGAGTTTTAATAAGATTATTAACTAGATTTGTGTTCATATTTATAGGTTGAATTAGAAACAGATTCAAAACAGATCAGTTTAGCAGTTTAGCAGTATAGCAGTTTAGCAGTATAGCAGTATAGCAGTATAGCAGTATAGCAATTTAGCAGTTAGCAGTTGAATAGTTTAGAAGCTATTAGTTTAATAATTAATCTTGTACTGATTTTAAAGTATCTGTAATATTTCTTTTATAGCTTTATAAATATATCGAAACCTTTTCTATATCGACCATTATTCATAGGATCATCTTTGTTAATAACTAGAAAACCATATTTTTCTTTCCAACACTCGGTACATAACTCATGAAATGTTTTCAAAGTCATATCAGAACCAACATGATCATTGTAAATATGCTTAATATTCATTGCATCCTGTTTGAAAATTATAATCATATTAGCATTATCGCGAATCAAGTGTTTTGGTATACGTGTATATGTTTGACATAAATAAAAACTATCAATATCTTTATGACGACCCATACAGAAGTAGGCACGTACATGATTTTGTTTCTCACAAGCTATATCGTCGAATATAAATACTGAATTTGGTTTAACTTCGTCTGGCGATAGAACATCATCATTATTGGAAAATGATGAAAAATTTATCTCCTTAATGGGTTTAATTAGACTTTCTAAGTACTTATATTTCGGTTGTTGTGTTGATTTTGAATATAAGTAAATATTTTTAAATTTCAATCCATGAGGACTTTCAATAAGACTGATCATAACATTTGTTTTTCCGCAATTTGATGGACCTACAATAAGAGCTCGAATAGAATTCGGTAGTAATGAACTATGACGAATTTTATTTGATGAATCGAACTTTGATTCGATATTCTTTACGTTAATCCTTTTATGTTGTTTAAAAAAGCGCATTCTGAAATCTAATGATAACATAATATATAAACCAGTCTCTTTTATTTGTTTTCAATCAATTTGATTTTAATCTTTAATCGACAAAGTATCAATAGATATGACAATCATTTATAAAAAGATATTCAATCGTCATCCATCCTTCATTGGTAAAGGTTTTCTAAATAAAATAATTAATAAACTTCCCATTGAACTTCATCTACCCGGTTATCAATTTTGCGGACCTGGTACAAAATTAAAGAAACGTTTAGAAAGAGGTGATCAAGGAATCAATCCATTGGATACTGCTTGCAGAGAGCACGATATAGCATACTCAAACAATAAAGATTTAGAGAAAAGACATATTGCTGATAGAATTTTAACTGAAAAGGCTTGGCAAAGGGTCAAAGCAAGTATAAGTTTGGGTGGCAAGATAGTAGTTTGGGTGAAAAATCAAACGCTTGGTTTGTTGCTACTGCAATGAAAGAAAAAACAAAATTCGGTATGGGTAACGTTATTAGTAAAACTAAAAAGTCGTCTCCAGTAAATACCCACAAACTGTTTACACATGCATTGAAAAGTGCAAGAAAGAATATAAAGAAAAGTGAAAACTTGAAAGATGCTATAAAGATTTCACGAAAAGTTGTAAACAATATTTTCAAGGGGAAGAAAAAATCGTTAATAAAAACGCCTCGAATAATACCGCTACCAAAATCTGGAGGTTTTCTTCCACTTGCCCCTATATTTGCTGCACTGGGTGCACTTGGTGGTTTAGCTGGTGGTGTATCTGGTATTACAAAAGCAATCAATGCAGTTAAAAATGGAAAGGAACAGCTGACTGAAGCAAAACGACACAATAATACAATGGTAGCCATTGCGATGGGAAAAGGCATGTTCTTAAAACCATATAAAAAAGGTTTTGGATTATATTTAAAGCCTTATCAACAAAATTTTTAATGAAGCTACCTAAAAGAGCCCTTTCTGATGTAGACTTGAGAAAATATGCAAAACATATTCCAAATTTTAGAGGTGTGTTTATGTGTAACACCCTTCCAAGCAGCAAACCATTTAAAAAAGAATGTGGAATAATCAATCTGGATACTTCAAAGGGCCCTGGCACACATTGGGTAGCATACTGGAAAAACAACAATCAAATCGAATATTTTGATAGCTTTGGCAATTTGCAACCACCAAAACAATTAATAAAATATTTAGGAAAAAACATTAGTTATAATTATGATAGATATCAAAATTTTAATACAATAAATTGTGGTCATTTATGTTTAAAATTTTTGTTTTCGAAGCTAAACTAAAAAGAAACTATAAATGTTTTTTAATAAAATACATTGATTAAGAATTAAAAATATCTTGTTTTATTTATATATATATATATATATAAACATTTTTTTTTGTTTTTTCATTTATTAAAAATTTTAAAAGAAATATTAGAATTAAATAATTTTTCTAATTTCACTTGTTAGAGGTGAGTATTCGATTAAGCGATCATGAATAACTAAACAGTATGCTGATGTTTTTTCTGGAATTGGTTTGTTTGCTTCAGTATCAAATTCAATTCGTACATCAATAGGTCTAATTTTAACAGTTTCATTTTGATGTGAAACATCAACAACAATAAGCGGTGCGTAAGACTTGTAATCATTAACATCCAGCAATGGTTCAGGTTCTCGCATGTAAAAGCCTTGTTGAAATTTTGCATACATATTATATAGTACAGAATACTGGCCATTTTCAAAACGATTATGTAAATCATCATATGGATATGACTCTGAGTTTAGATATACTTTTAAATTAGAGATATTACAATGGTCAAATATATTTCCTTGTTCTTTACTTTTCACTTTTTGTAAACCAATTATAAGAAATCGTGGTCTTTCGTTTTGTGGAGAAAGCTTTACATTCCATAAAACCTTTGTAGTCGTTGGTAGTGCAGGATTTACATGACAATCCCAACTACGAAATGCAATTGGTATAGAATTTTTGTTGTTGATTATCTTAAACATTTCCAATTTTGCAAAGTCTGATAGTTGAATATGCGGCATTTTCCATGTTATATCCAGAATTGTTAACTTCAACTGATCAGTTGTATTTGTAGAATAATATGATCTCTCATCGGATGTCGAACGTTGAAGAATGAGCTCATGTTTCGAATTTAATAGTATTTTGTTATAATCTTCAGCAAAACCCATCCACATTTTCAGAGGTATACAACAGCTAAAATTACTTTTTTCTAAAACAAAAGTTTCTTTAAGACACCAACCAGCGTTTTTTAGTGTAGCACTTTCAGCCTTATTCAATGATATAAAATTTTTCATGGAAGATGAAATTCCAAGTTTGCGTGTACGATCAACTTCAAAACCATTAATTTCATAACGAATTTCATCGAACAAATATGAAACAAAGTTGTTTTTAAATTTCACATCTGTAGCTGGAACCTCTTTGTTTGCTTCCTTCTTCACTATAAAACCATGAATGTAAATCATACTCTCACTTGGTAAGACAAAGAGATCCTGATTTTGAATTGGTATACGAATTTCATCATTGTTGTTGAATGATTTTAGATATGGAGAGTAACTATGATATTCCCTTTTTACAATACTCTCATCATATATAGGTTTTTGAAGGACATTTAGTATTTCATTCATTGTTGAAGATTAAATCCTAATGATTTCAAGTATTCTATATTATATGATGTTAACGGGTTTTTTTTATTTTTTATACTTTCTCGAATGCGAGTTGATGAGGGATTGAATGGCAATCCTCTTTGCATTACGTTTTTATTGTAAATTATCATTATTCTGGTTTGAAGTGGAGTCTAAGAGTGATTTTTTCTCATCTAAAATTTATAAGTTCACCGTCTTGATTTAAGATTCTAATCGTTATGTTGTTTATTTGCTGACAGTTGACGGGAAAATAAATAACATTTCGAGGTTTTTCGCTTATTTTATATCCTGGAGGAACATCAAGAGGAAATTCATGAATAGCATGATTCGAAGTATTATTAATAAATGATCCGGTTGTTAAGTTGCTTTCAATGCGTATTGTATTAACATTCGTAATATGTGCAGGTAAGTCAGATTCAAATAACCTTGTAGTATTCAATTGATTAATATCTACAATCATCACTTCCACAGATTTATCATTTTGAAGATTTTGATCAGTGTTATAATATTCAGTTGAATTTACTTCTAATTTACTTTTGCTAAATCCGAGCAACTTTCCTATACTGTTTGGTTGTGAAAAATCTATATCCATTGATGAGGTTATTTCAGTTTTAAGTGTGTTATTGTTAGCTTCAGTTACTAGATAAATTGATTCATCAATATCTTTTAAGCTTGAGTTTAAGAAAAAAATCAATATCCTCAAGTTCATATGAACCAACCGGAATAGTAATAATATGATTTCCTATATGAAACAAATTGTTGTGAACATCTACATTAGGTATGGAGTTGAATGTTACAAAATCAATAAGTCCACAAACATATTTTGTAGGGAGTTCAATTGGAGGAAAATATTCTCCAACCAGAGTTGATTTGTTTCCGTTTAAAGATATTGTTATTGACATTTCAAGTATTCAGAATGAACTGATGATGTTTGATGATTATTCTATCTGATTTAAGTGTTAAATAATAAATCCAAAAAAAGAAAAAATGTCTTTTATAATTTTATGTTTTCTTTATTAATATTTGATTTAATAAACTTTCTTAAGAGTTACATTTTTTTGAGCACATATACAATATTTTCTATGATAACAACAAACATTTACAGATTCATCATTTTGATATAATGTTTTTAAATTTGGACAATTTAAATCATCCAGGTTATAAAAATTAATTTTATCCTTAAAAATATTTTGAATCCACTTAATTTTTTCTAATCCTTTAGCATAATAAATATAATTTTTATCTTTAACATGCGCAATATAATATTCCACAATATTTGTTAAGGATGAATCACCATCTTTCCATTTTAATCCATGATGATGATTATAAAGCCAATTAATTGAATATTTTTCTTTTGTTGTCAACGATGAATATGGAAAAGGTGGTTTAATAATAAATGTTTGAACTTGTGAGTCGTCAATTAAAATACTCAGTTCTTTTACAATGAATTTATTGTTGAGATAAAAACCTTGTACGTCTACAACTAATATTCTCTCCTCCGACATTGTTTAGTACTAATCAAGTCACAACGACGACTGTAGAACTGTTTATAAAGTCTATGTTTTTAAATTATTATAAAAATTCATTATATATAATGCTTGATCCCAACTGTTATCGATAAGGGAACATTTACAGGTATCAGGTCCACAAGTTGTTTCATCGTTGGACCACACACAATTGTTATAATGATATCCAAATTTTGATTTACTTTTCTTATAAAATGCATATTCATCGAATTGAGCTTTTAATTTCTTCAAAATAATCTCATGTTCATACCACAAAAACCTTTCTTCATTCAAGAAGTCATGTACAATTTTCGAATAAAACTGATTATTCATTATTTTTCTTATTTTTTATGTTAAATAAATCTTCTTAACACATCAACAACAAAGTTTATATTAAGTGGTAGTAGTAAATGTATTTCATCATATTAGTTAATTTATGATATTTCCATATCCAAATCATGTGTATAATCTTGAATGTTGATTAATGTCATATCGGATCGGTATGTAGTATCATCCTCAGAAACCGTCTCAATTTCACCATTACTTAAAATTCTCTCGTATTCAACTTGACGGTATTCGAAACATGAAATATTTAATCGACGCTTCAAGTAATTGCTGTTATATGTACAACGGATTCTCAATTTTATATTATCTTTGTATTGAAGTTGAAAATGTCTATAAAATGGAGCCGAACTTTCAATTATTCCTGCAATATTTTTTTCTTTTTTTACTAAATCTTGCCTAAATGCTTCAATAGCTTGTTCAACAGTAAAAGATTGATTTATAGGTGGTGGTGGTGGGGAGTCTTCTTGTTCTTCGTTTGATTCATATTCTGCTTTTGTTGTTGTTGTTGACTCGATGTTTTTATTTAAATCATTACTATACTTTAAAAGTTTGAAATTTAGTTGTATGCTCACAGTATCATTATTCGGTAATTTTATTGCAAATTCTGTATTTTTAAGTTCATTTTCACTCAAATCAATAGGTAATGAAGCTGAAAACACTTGTATGATATAGATATATGAAAAAAATATGATAAAAATATTTTTCATTTTAATTTTTCTTTTTTTAATATATATATATATATATATATATATATATATATATATATATATATATATGCATATATAAAAAGAGATTCAGTTAAATTAAAACTTTGATAAATATGTATTGGGGTCAATTTTTAAAAACTGGTGATAAATATTGTACTTGTCATGCACAGTGGAAAACTTTTCAAATAATAAATGCAATAGTTTTGGATATTATAATGCAGGTGTTTCTAACTGCAGAAGGAGGGACTAGAACGCAAATTTTTTCTCTTAATAGAGGACAACAAATGCCAACAAATATTCCAATATTTCAATTTAGTCACAATCAACATATAAAAATTGAGGTTATTGGTGGTATGATATCACTAGTCGGAACAGTCTATGAGGGTGGTTTTAAAGATATAAATGTACACTCATACAAACCATCATGCGCGTATAGTGAAATAGATGAACATGTTTTTAGTGGTACAACTAAATCTTATAATGGTAAGACTGGTATCCGCTCATTGAATAAAAATCAACAAAAACCTCTCCTGCTCCTCCCTCAAAAAATGGTTAATAATAGTATAGTTAAGAAAGCAGCTGGTGGTGCTAGCGGTGGTGATGATGACTCATTTCAATACGAAGATTATTAAATTAGTATATAAATATGAGAAACAATTCTTATCATCTCATTCAAAAATATATCGCTAACTTAAGAACATATATACATATATATATATATATATATATATATATATATATATATATATATATATATATATATATGTATATGTATGCATACACGTATACTTAACCGCAACTGATAAGAAGTTATTGAAATATCTAAAAACGTCTTATACTATCAATTATTGAATATAAAGAATCAGTTTGAAAGTTCGTCTTACGGTGAAAAGTTGAAAGCAACAAAAAAAAAAAAAATGAAAAAAATGAAAAAATGGGCAAGCTTAAGAAAATTGTTTCAAAGTTCTAATATTACATACTTACCTTTAAAGAATATGGAAGAAAATACTATATATGAAATCAACAAGATAGATCGAGTAGATACAAAATATGGTGAAAGTATAAGATGTGATCTAAATAACGAATATTACATTTATTTACCTAAACGATTTCTGATTATTACTAAAAATCAGATGGATTATCTAAACACAACTCCACACATTTTAAAGAAAGTTAAAGAAGTGAAGGGGTCATATACTCTAATCCTTAAAAAGAAGAAGCAATTTGTATTCTACAACAACTTGTATAACAGTACTGAAGAAGACGATGATGATGATGATGAAATAGAAAACACATTTTAAACAATCCAAGAAACAGAAACCTTTTAAAATTAAAATCATATATATTTATGTATATATATATATATATATATATATATATATATATATATATATATATATATATATATATATTAACAAAACTCTGCATACATTAAAATTTCTTTCACATTTGATTAAATAGAAACTTTATAAAAAAAAAAAAAACGGAAAAACCGCAACAGAAACTTTTTAAAATTTTCTCATACATTTTAATTAAATAACAACTTTATAAAATTGAAAAACCGCAACGGAAACTTTTTAAAATTAAATTCTCACAACATTAAAATTTTAACCACATTTTTCCTGTTTAGAAACAAAATTACATTTCAGAATTTTGTATAAAAACCCTCTCTAGTTCTACTTTAATTACTATTCAAGTAATGGAAGCACACCTAAAAACAATATTTAAAAAAAGTCAAAATAAAACCATTCTCCCTGTAAAAGAGATGGTTTTTAACCATAACTATAAAATTACGAAGATGGAGCGTGTACAAACACGCTTTGGGACAAAAATTCGTTGTCTGGTGGAAGCGAATAAATATATATACCTACCGAGCATATTCAATAACACCATAGATGATGCTACTATTGCGGAATTTGACCGCAATACCTACTACCTTTTAAAAGAAAGAAAAGGTAGCGAAGATAGCAGCAGCAGCAATAAATATTATGAACTAACTATAAATGCAGCTGCAACAGGTAATTTTTGGTAAATAGTTTTTTTATTTATTTTATTATTATTAAATCTAAATATTATTTTTTGTTATCGTTCTAGCTCAAGATACACTAAAGAAACAAGATGCACTAAATAACTAAAAGTATAATTACACCAACTTTTTTACCATTTTTTTATTATATTGTAAAATTTTTAAACAAATTAATAAATAAAATATATAAGTACATAAATAGTATTGCTTTGGGTTTTTTTATTTCTTATCAACTTTGTTGTGTATGGTTAGGGTCTTGTATTCAAATAATTTCAAATTGTTGTGTATGGTTAGAGTCTTGTATTCAAATAATTTCAAATTCAAACAAATTTAATCAACTGTTTCAAACACACACACACACACACACATTCATACATATCAACGAAACGAATGAAAAAAACCATAACAGAATTTTTAACAACAGAACAACAATACAATAGGGTGGCACTTATGTATATCATCGTTGTTAGTTTTCTCATACAAAATTAGTACACAAATCCAACCAACACCTTAAATACTAGCAAAAAAATCACAGACTTTCGTAAACCGCCCTAATGTAGTTTAATTCATATTGTATTAACCCTCTAACTTCAACAAAAATAACATCCACCACGACTTCACTTTAAGCAAAACCGAACACGCTGCCGCCTCATAACACAAAATATCATAGAGTCGAATTTAACCCCAACGACTGTTAAAGGGTTAAGGTATGCACATTTATAAACTAACATACACACACACACACATACATATATTTTCAAAAACATACATACATACACACACGCACCCCCTCCACAACAAAATCAAAACCCTACAATCGTCACACCATCTTTGCGGTTTGACACCCTACCTAAAGAACATCGGTAATGGTCGATTTTCACACAACATACCCCTACTCCATACAACACAATGTAGCAAACCAATCAACTAACTTAAATGCCGGCTGTAGCGTAGGCATGATCCAAATTTTGTATGAGGATCATGGTCGCGAAACCCCACAAACAACCTACTGTGCTCTGATGTTACATTAGCATTAGTATCCTCTGAAGCCAGTGTAGTTCAGTGACCAGTGTCTATTTGACTTGTATCGAACTCATCCATTTAAATTACATGGGTTGGATCAACAAAAGTTGAACTGTGTGAACCGGGACTATTCAATGGATCACGAGCTGTAGGATAATTTTCAAACACATAACAAAGCTGATAATATGCTGGTATGTGATGTTGGTCCAAATGTGATGGGGCTATATAATCTATAGATCTTACTTTATAAAATAATCAAAACGAATTAAAATTATCGCTATCCAATTTTTAGCGAGAGCCGTTGAAAAAAGTTTTTTCAAAAAACTTTGTTTCATTTTGTTCCAAAAAACGGCGCATTTAAAAGTTATGGGTCCAAAAGTATTTATAGTAAAGATGGGTTATTTTTAAGGTGTAAAGTGTAATGCGCATGTCCGGTTTGCACGATATCAGTGCAATTTTTACACACGTGTGATTTTGTATGGCCAGTCTATGAGAAACTGCAGGTGGAGCGAATGAAATAAATACTTTCGGCAATTTGGGTGGTCTACTGAGCTGAATATGTGTATGTAAATTAAGTGTTATTTCTTTGCGTGTTATTTCATAGTCATGTTTTATACACAGCAGTTTTTCTTGAAACAAGTCTGACTTTAAGAGAGAGAGAGAATAAAGAAAAAAAAGCAAAAATTTAACAGACTGTCTGTGTGTAAAAAAAGCGAGTAGTTTTAAAAGAGACTTGCTTCAAGAAAAAAAACATGCTGTGTCTATAACACGCTCTAGTCTAAATTAAAGAAAAAAATAGACGGCCAATTGCATATCATGGTGTACATATGTATGTATATAAATTTTAATTTAATATGAATGAAATTTCTTTTTAGTACATACAATGGAGTTCTGAATTGAACGAGGGAAGAATACCAAATGGGTTTCAACAGTTGTTGGAAGAAGCTGGAATTCTTAAGCAAGAAGTTATTGGTTAAAAATATATATGTACTTTGACTGTATATTTTTTATCTTATCAATATTTTAATAGATCATAAATCTTTATAATGTGTATATACATTTCAACGCTAAAAATTAAGTTAAACATGGTTATATATGTATGTATATTGTTATAAAGCTTTGTAAACACAGACCATATGTATTGAATATCGATATGTATTTTATTTTTATATATAAAAACACACTTGAAAATAAATGTGCAAAATAATCAAGTAATTAATATAAAATTAATTTAGGTTTTAATATTTATTACATCTTCAACGACCAGTTCATTAACTCAAAAAGTTTGCAAGGAGAGAGCGTCAAAAGAGAGAAAAAAATTGAGAGACAAAAAAAATCTTACAAATTACAACTAGTAAAGTTTTTACTTGCAAGAATTATCTTAACATCTGTTCTGTGTTTTATTTTCAAATTAAGATTTTAAAAAATATCTGTGCATTTCTTTATTAAAAAAATGTGTATATGTACATATGTAAAAATAAAGCATATTTTCTTAATTTAATTGCTTTTCTTTAATTAAGCCACATAAATACAATCAAGGCGAATACACATCAGGTGATCTTATTTCACCAGCTGACATAATTTCTCTGCTGTCAATCAATGCAAAACGCTAGGAAATATTCTGACAGCAGGAAATTTTACACTAACAAATATACAAGGCGAATATGCAGAGTTAGAGAGGTATCAATTCGCCTTGAATACAATTGTACGGTCAAAGAATTATGTTTGTTTAAGGCATAGACTATATTCTGTGGTTTAAGGTGTCTTTACATGGTAACACAATGAACTACGACATGTCATAAAATGCTGTAGAATGTACAAAATCTTATCATGTAGAAGCAAAATGTATCAAGTAGGAGAGAAAATTTGACAAGCGATCGATAAATCGTCGGTTGGTTATTGGTTTGCCGCACAGAATATTCAAAATACATTATGACTGCAGCAAACCAATAACCAACCGACGAAATGTTTATTTTCTAAACCATTTTAGAAACTTAAGTATTCTCATCACACCAGAGGTGTATTTCAAAGTAAACATTGGCATCATTAATGGTATTTATTGAAGGTAGTTTTAAAAAATCAACTTAGGAAATTTTCATGTTTTTGTAAATATTGTACAACTGCAACTATCAGCTACTTAATCCGTACATCAAAACCAAACAAACAAACCTGTCAAAAGAAATATATTTTGTAGTAAAATTACATTAAAATAAAAAGTTTTCTCCAATATTTATTTTTTTAGTACACATGTTTTTTTGCAATTTTGCAATTTTCTGTTATTAACTCAGCAGTTTAATCAGGGGTGTCATATAAACCAATCTTGTCAGAATTTGTTTTGAACACGACAAGAAAAAATGATTTGGTGTCATGAAAACCAATGCTATCGGTTTTATATTCGAACTAGAATTGATGTCGTTTTTAGGTGTCATGGAAAGCAAACCGGTTTTGTTATTGGAAATAAACCAAGTAGCTAACAGCTCAGTTTTCATTTTCGTGATTTTTTAATTTTTATTTTTTTGGAAAAATTTAAGTAAATTTATCATTTGTGAACACACTAATAATACCAAATTATTATTTTAGTTATTTAATTAAATATTTTTTTTATTAAAAATACATTGAAATTTATTATTGAGGAGTTAGCTGGATCCTATGCGCATTTCACTGCTGCTAATGCAGATAAGCAGGGAACCTTTACCCAAAAATTTCTTAGAAAACTAGAGATTCGCTATTTTTTATTTTATTTTTTGCAGAAATAAAAGAACTGTTTTCACATATAATGTACTCGTATACTTAAAGTCATAGCATTTATACCATAAACGTATCGATTAAATTATAAATGCTCGTAAATAGTAGTTTTTATGTCTTTTATGTGTCCCGTCAATGCAACTAATTGTAGAAGGAATCTTATATTTCTTGTAAAAATAGTCTCTTGGTCTGCGTTTATCATTGCTGTCCGTTTCCAATCGGACACACTGGACAAATGAATCGCTCCGTAACATTGAGCACATCAACTTAAATTGTTGTTACCAGGGATCGCAAATAACGATTATTTTCCAAATTTAAACTGAAAAAATCACAATAATAGAGAAGTGCTACTGGCACAAGGAATATACCACAATACTCCATGTTACATGGACTACCTATAGATGCAATGATTTTTATTTTTTTAATTTTTATTTATTCCTCACAAAATAAGAGTTATTTCTTGATTTTTATTTATTCCTCACAAAATAAGAGTTATTTTGTGACTTTTATTTATTCCTCACAAAATAACAGTTATTTTGTGATTTTTATTTATTCCTCACAAAATAAGAGTTATTTCTTGATTTTTATTTATTCCTCACAAAATAACAGTTATTTTATGACTTTTATTTATTCCTCACAAAATAACAGTTATTTTTTGATTTTTATTTATTCCTCAGAAAATAAAAGTCATTTTTAAAATGTGTTTATTAATTAATTTAATTTAACAAATAAGAGTTTTTGCATGGACTCTGGCGATAAATTCGATCTTAAATCTGTTAATATTAATTTTAGAGCAGAAAATGCTCTTTCTACAGAGACTTGTGTTGCTGGCATGCTATGCAAAACCTGTGCCAATCTGTACAGGTATGGATATATATATTTTTTTTCCTCCCAATATTTCATTACATCTGCATCCACGTCAATGGGCTTAGGATTGTCATTATCTATTTCGCTTATCGCCCTTTTCATTTCCTCCTCCAGATCACCATCTGAGTCTTCATCCTCTGAATTTACTTCAATAGAGTTTAAGAACTCGTTTAATAATGAACACGTGTTTGTGTCTTCAGACGACGGTAAAGCATCTGGTGTTTCAGCGTTTGAAGATGATGGTAAGTCAGAAGACTTTTGCGTTGCATCATTCTTCACAAAGAGTAAAATTGATTAAATTCATGTACATTAGACCACCCAATGGGCCGAAGTTTTTATTTTATTCGCTAAAGCCCATATGACATTTCATTTTTCTTTCATTTATCAAGTTTCATTTATCAAGCTGGTAACTCTTATGTGTTAATTATGAAGAATTTTTACTTGACTTCTATGAACTGGCAGTTATTAGTTTAAAAATGACTTTTATTTTCTGAGGAATAAATAAAAATCAAAAAATAACTCTTATTTTCTGAGGAATAAATAAAAATCAAAAAATAACTGTTATTTTGTGAGGAATAAATAAAAGTCATAAAATAACTGTTATTTTGTGAGGAATAAATAAAAATCAAGAAATAACTCTTATTTTGTGAGGAATAAATAAAAATCACAAAATAACTCTTATTTTGTGAGGAATAAATAAAAGTCACAAAATAACTGTTATTTTGTGAGGAATAAATAAAAGTCACAAAATAACGATTAAAAAGTAATTTTTAAAATAAAAATTATAACCGTTACGGTCCCTGGTTGTTACTATGCTTCTACCTAGACTTATTAGCCTAAACATGGGGCAACAAGTAAGGACTTGGCGTAACGTGGAAATAGCCCTTGATGTTGGGTACGACAACCAGACACACGTTAGAAGACTAGTTGCTGAAACGTTGATATGGGCTCGTATGGAGAGAGATTATGAGAACAACCGTTTGTGGGTGGTAGAACCATCAGATATAAACAACGACGTAATAACAGCAAAGCCACTCGTGAAAACCATCGATGGAGGTATAGTCCATGTGAGAGTACTCAACTTATCCGGCCAAGAAAGAGTCATCATTGAGAATTCCGAAATTGACTGCTGCGTTCCAACAGAAGCAGTAATAAATTTGGACAAAAAGTCGGATCCTGCCAAAATGTCTGCCAAAGACCGTGAAATGTTTGAAGTGCTTGTGGATAATAAGCAGCTGCTTAGGAAATATGCGTGTGTTTCGCCTGCCAAAGCCAAGGAAGGACATCCATAGTTAAACATGAAATTGACACAGGCGATGCCAAGCCAATCAAACAGGCACCTCGAAGCGTACCGCTGGCAAAGAGAAATGAGGTGAAAGATGTCGTCAACGAAATGGAGAAGCACGAGATTCTGCGTGGACTACAGGAAGCTGAACGATGTCACTAAAAAGGATAGCTACCCGCTACCAAGAATTGACGACACGTTGGGCACACTAGCTGGTACAATATGGTTCCCCATATTAGACCTACAAAGTGGATATTGGCAGGTAGAAATTGCAGAAAAAGATAAGGAGAAACTGCCTTTAGTGATGGTTTGTGACAGTTCAAAGTGATGTCGTTTGGGCTCCGCAATGCGCCGGCTACTTTTGAGTAGTTTAGTATAATTCGATGACATAATTGTGATGGAAAAACATTTGAAGAGCACCTTAAGAACCTGGCAGAAATTCTTCAGCGAATATAAGTGGCTGGCCTAAAGTTAGGCGTGAAAAAGGGTGTTCTGTTCCAAAAAGAGGTGAAGTACTTAGGACACCTTGTCACGGCGAATGGGATTTCCACAGATGATAATAAAACACGAGCAGTAAAAGACTGGCCTCGTCCTCAGAATCTTCATGAATTCAACAGCTTTTTGGGACTTTGCAAGTATTACAGACGCTTTGTGCCGAACTTTGCAAGCGTGGAAGCCAGTTTACATGAGCTGACCAAGAAATCTCGACCGTATTATTAGACTGAACCGCAAGAAAGAGCGTTCCAAATGTTAAAAGATTTATTATGTGGGGCGCCGGTTTTACCATATCTAGTTCCAGGAGAATTTTTTTGCTAGATAATAATGCGAGCGGATATGGTATCGGCGGTGTGTTCTCGCAAGTAATTAATGGTTTAGAAAAAGTCATAGGCTACTATAGCCGAACCCTTTCAAAAACCCGAGAAAATTACTGTGTGACGCGGCGAGAGCTATTGGCAGTGTTAGAGTATATTAAACACTACCACAATTACCTGTATGGCCAGCACTTTACACTAAAGACCATCCAATGTGCTCTTAGGTGGCTGTTGCAGTTTAAAAATCTAGTATTGAGCACAGAAGGGGCATAAAACATTGCGTTAAGGCTGAAAAGAAGGAATACATTGTTGATGTTCGACTAATGCGTCTAAATGTCAGTGGAGATTGGAAAACAGCGCAAAGGAACGATCCCATACTGGCAAAGATAATCCAAGCTAAAGAGGAAGACAGATGACCTTCCCGAAAGGAAATATCAGCAGAAAGTCTAGTCGTAAAATCGTACTGGACGCAGTGGAATAACTTTAAGCTTATAAATGGATGCTTATATCGCAGCTGGGAAAGTGCAGATAGCAAAACAGTATCCAACCTAATAGTGGTGCCACCATCCAAGGTGAATGAAGTGTTGAACAAGTTCCTCAATGGTTCTAGTGGCTTAAAGCAACGCTTCTATTGGGTTCGATGTCAACAAGCTGAAGCCAATTGGATTGCAAACTGCACACAATGTATTACAGCCAAAAGCCCAGTACGGAGAAGCCAAGGTCAGATACAGCAATAAATCTCGGGTGCATCATTGTAAGCAATGCTGGAAATCGCTATGTTTTAATGGTGATTGACTATTTTAGCAAACGGCCAGAAGTGTGTACCATGCCCAACCAGGAAGCCAAAACGATTGTGGACGCATTCGTAAATAACTCGGTATGTCGCTGTGATGTTCTGATAGAACTGCATTCGGATCAAGGCAGAGTCAGCAATCTTTAAGGAAATGTGCGATCTGTCTGGGATAAAGAAAACTAGGACAACACCGCTTCACCCACAGTCAGATGGTATGGTAGAAAGAATATCTCAAGAAAGTGGTGAGCGCGCATCAGAAGGATTGGGACGAGCACATCCCAAAGTTTTTACTCGCATACAGGTCAGCTGTACATCGAAAACGCCTGCAAAGATTATATTCGGAACGGATCTTAAACTGCCTGAAGATCTGGAATTTGGCATTAAGCCAACACCCACAGACGAGGATGGTGCAAACTCTTCCCAAGAGAAAGAAAAACTTAACGAACTACATAAATTTGTGCGCAGTCGAATAAAATTGGTGAGCGATAAGATGAAGGCTAGGTACGATCGAGCTGCAAATACCGAGGGATTCAATGAAGGTCTACTGGTTCTACTAAATAACCCACAACGGAAGAAAGGACTGTCTCCCAAACTACAGACTCACTGGGATGGACCGTAAAAAGTGATTACGAGATTGAGCGATGTCGTCTACCGGATACAAAAGTACAACAGCCCAAGGTCCAAAATGTAGGTTGTACAACTAGAACGGCTGGCAAACTATGGAAAAGGCAGTGATGTGTCTATTCGGAACGAATAGGCTTAACTGGGCGGCAGTGTTACGGAAATGGCAGCCGACAGGGTTAATGCAGCATTACGCAAAAATATGTTACGAAAAATATTCTTACAGGATCAATGAAAAGAACTATCTAGAACAGTAGCCAAGTAAACAACCAACAACAACTAAAAGCGTCTGGTTATTAAGAAGATACACATATCTACATACATACATGCATGGCAATTCAAACTAAAAACAAAAATAAAGTAAATAACCACAATGAATTAATGATGTATGCACACGCATGTAGATACATAGATAAACATGAACTAATTGCGCTCTTAGGAAAGGTGTCTTTACATGGTACTAAGGTGTATTACGACATGTCGAAAAATGCTGTAGAATCTACAAAATCTTATCATGTAAAAGCAAAATGTATCGAGTAGGAGAGAATACAGATAGAAAACTTGACAAGCGGTCGGTAAATGTTTATTTTCTAAACCACTTTAGAAACTAACTGTCTTATTTATAAGAAATATTTCAGGTTTATTAAGCGCTTATTTGACATATTTCTATGGGAAATTTGTCAAATAAACCTGCAATAAACCTAAATTATTTTTTATGAATTAGACCATAAGTACTTTCATCACACCAGAGGTGTATTTCAAAGTAAACATTGGCAGCATTAATGGTAATTATTGAAGGTGTTACACTTTTACAATAACAACCAAAATCAATTCAGGCAATTTTCATGTTGTTTTTTTAAATATTGTACAACTGCAACCATCAGCTATTTAACCGGTACAGAAAAACCAAACAAACCTATAAAAAAATTATGTTTTGTAGTAAAATTACATTCAAATAATAGAATGTTTTCTCCAATATATAGTTTTATTAGCAAACATCTTTTTTTTGCTGCAATTTTCCAATTTTTTGTTATTAACTCAGAAGTTTAATATCTTTGCTTGCATTTTACTTATAGTATCAGTGTAAACATGAAAAATAGCTACAACAGACTTTTGTTCTCTTTTTTTTCAACACGGAGAGAATTTCATAATATTTTGATTCTACAAAATCGTAATACTTTGTATTACCATGTAAAGACACCTTAAACAACATTTTCGATGATGATGAGATTGTCTAGACTTTGCTGAAACTTTCTAGAGGCTTTGTGCAAAGTATAAAATGGGGTGGCGCATACAATGGCGAGTTAGTTGATAATTAAATCGTCTATTGTGAAGAAATCATTTAAAAGAGTTGTCTATTAAAGAGTTCAGTTCATTATCGCGAAGAAAGAGTAAATCACAGTTGAAAGCGTTGAAAGTCGTACATAAGTGTATGTAATGCACAATCTGAGTTGTATCATAGTTCATTATTTTAACCTTTTTAAACCAACTATATTTGCAATCATTCAGTTTGCAAATAAATTTTAACAAACTTAACGGTTGGAAATCACTAGATAAAGGGGCAAGTTTGTTAGAGTTTGGTTGTCATATTGTCTATAAAGATGAGATAAAATTACTCCTGTCAGAACATAGAAAAGAAAATGATTCTCAATTTAAATTCGAAAAAAATAAACTAATCTAGAAAAAGCAAATGATCTATCTTTCCAATTTGTATTGTCATTGTGACCGCACGCACTTGTTACAAAATACAGTTATATCAAGGAATATTTAAATTGTTATTTTTTTGTCATCCATCAAAGTACTTGTTGGTAAGATATTTGCCTTGTATATTAGTTTTGTTTCTTTATTTTATTAAAACGTATTTTCACAAAGTTACTTTGTCCATATAATTTAAGGAAAAACAATATTTCGGATTTTTACTGCCAATAAAATATAACTTTTAACTTATTTCTGGTGAAAGCAAAAAAAAAGGATGAATTTTTTATCACCAATAAGCTAAACTGATTATTAAATTTGTTGGATCACTTTACTTGTTTGTTTAGTATCAAAATTTCGCATACATTCCAGGGGAATCCCTGTGGGAGTTCCTTTGCTTGACAACAAGGTTTAGCAGTTCTCATGGCAAGAAAACAAAGTAAAATTACCCATATTCCAGCGCTATGGTCTATAGTTGTTTTTTCTTTACAAAATAAAAAAACCAAAGCAAAAAAATGTATTCTCTTTTTACCCGACTGCGCGACGCAAAGAAGGATATTGTGTTTATCAGCCTATGTGTGTAACCAGCAAAAACATTTTGATTTGGAAAGCACTAACAACTGAGGGAAGCAATGTATTGCTTACTTGATAGCAAAAACTTTGAAAAATGCAGAAAATAAACGCACTAACGATTAAAAAAACCATAAACATTTTTATTTTTACGTGTGTTAGCTTATGAGAGAGACAATTACGTCCCAGATTTTTTTTATTTAAACATAAATAAGAGCGAGAATCTACGATTAAAAACGAAAAATGGTACTAATGATCCTTTCACTTACTTTAGTGCTTCTGAAAAGCACTAACGTAAGGCGAGCTCTCTAACAAAGTAGAAAATTATCACCGAAAATTTTGCAAATCAGTAACTTTTGCATCTGAGTACACAAAAAGTATATATTATGACTTCTGTGAAGCACTTTAGTAAGGCAAACAACTTTACTCGTGTAGTAACGATCATCTTAGAAGAGCGTCCATGTAAGGCTTCGGCATAATTGAATAAACTAATTAATATAGTATACTATCAACATAATTTAATAACATAATTCGGTAGAAGTTTTACTACCGAAGACCCGGTAAATCAAAAAGTCTGGGAAATGTCAATAAATTGCACTACGAATTACAGAGAGAATTCCTTTTTACCCGACTGCGCGACGCAAAGAAGGGTATTGTGTTTGTCAGCCTATGTATGTATGTATATATGTGTGTTCCTTTGCGACCTTATATAAACCGAATGCGTGACCCGATTTTAATGATTCTTACGTCAATCGATTTGTCTTAATCCCGGGAGTGTCACTAAAGATATGACAGCAGTAATAATTAAATATGGCGGCCAACAGCCGGCGAACTACATATATCAAAATGGGTATCATTCGACAGGTATTTTCATCTTTAGGTTTTTCTTATGACTTTTCATTTCGCGCACGTCGGTTAGCATTTGAGGCCAGTAAAAATTACGCCTAATAAGTTCTAACGTTTTTGATATTCCGCCGTGTGCAGTATTGTGTGAACGCTGTAACTTAACTTAACTTAATTAACTTGCAAAGATTTCTATCTAATTCTTCCTCTCCCGTTGCACACTTCAAACGAATATAGATGAAAGGATTTCTCTTATGGGGTGTGACACATCGACAAAATTCAAAATGAACCGCCTATACCATCCACTTAACCCTGAGAAACCGCGAAGTTGTTTAAGAATTTTTGGTGTAGGTCATTTCAAAATGGATTAAATTTTCTCTGGATCTGTGGATATTGCGCCATCTCCAATGACATATCCGAGATATTTAGCTTGTCGTATACAAAATTTACTCTTAGTTAAATTCAACGTCAAATTGACTCTCTGGAATTTTTCCGCTAATCTGGTTAATACTAATAAACACATACTTCATCCAGATATCCGAAAACACAATATCTCAATTCTGGGGGAATTATTAGGTCCATTAACCGACACATAGTCTGTGCGGCATTACAAAGCACAAAAGACATAATAGTAAATTGATATAGAGGTCCTCCCGGGATTTTAAAGGCTGTAATTGCCTTGGACTTTTCGTAAAGTGGCACCTGCCAGTATGCATCCTTTAAATCGATTTTTGACATTATATTCGCCTTCGGCAATCGAGAAAAATGCCTTGAATATTTGGGAGAGGATAGGCATCCTTTAATGTGACTTCATTAATCCGTCTCGCATCCAAACAGAGTCTTACTTTTACAGGCTTGATGACCATCCTCATAGGAGAACTCCAGGGACTAGAACTTTCTTCAATCACTCGCAAATTAAGCATGCGATCTATTTCCTCAAAAATTAATTTTTCTACCGCTGGTGAAACTGGATAAAAGCGTTGTTTTACCGACCGCGAATTTCCTACGTCAATTGAATGTGTTATCAACGAGGTTTTTCCTAATCCATCTGTTTTAAAATGGGAAAAAGAGATTTAACGACCTCGAGCTGTTGTTACCTAAACCAAAGAGGATATGATTCCTGTTCAATGGATTCTATATGAGTATTTACTGATCGTATACTATTATATGATAAGATATTATCTATCAACCAAAATTTTTCCAAAAAATCTAATCCTAAAATCAAACGTTGATTAAGAGAAGGCACAATATAGAAAGTAATTTTCCTAATTAAATCTTTATATCTGACCGCCACTTGAACGAAACCTATTACCTTCTGTTCTCTTCCATCAGCCGTTTTTACGTGTGATTGTATTTTTCTAAAACCTATAATTTTCGTATAGTCTATGGATGCTAAATCTTATCCGATGCAGGTGATATTAGCTCTTGTATCCAGCAACCCAAATTCATGTTGATCTAAAACTTCTACTTCTGCATAAAGTCTGCCATCTTTTTCAGAATTAATAATCGAGGAAATAGCCTTACGCTGTGAGTATTTTATCTTCCTGTAAAAATTACGCATGCGCACCGTTGAACGTTTATAATTTCTTATTAATTCTTTACCAAGCTTGGGATCAGAAAAAATTTTACTTCGTGTTATTATATACGATCGCAATCGTTCATGATAAGGTTTAAAAGTTTTTGGTTCAATATCTCCCGTAACTTTAGTTTCATTAACGCGACATTCTAGCTGCATATTTTCACTTATCGGATCTGTTTCTAAGTTATGAAGTTTGTCTTCGCTAGAGCTGCTATAAAAGGTGTTTTTATAAAAAGAATTTATTGTTGGTGACGAGGACTCGCATATCCTTGTTGCTGTTTCAAGTTTTTTGAGCACTGCTTACACTGCCTTCAGAATCGCAATTCCAGCAAATTGTTATCTTTTCAGACTTATTTAAAAAATTTACTGATACATCTGATGTGGTATTATCCACCTTCACACTTTCAAAATCTTCTTGACCATTATTCGTATGTACAGCAATTATTCTGCGATGAGGAAAACCTCGAGAATTAATATTACGTTTGAAAACCTTCTCGTTAAGAAGCTTTTCCCTCTTTAAACATGATTTTTTTAATTCTGATAACGGGTGAATATCTACATACAAGAGCTCATGCCTTATTTTCGGTCGCAAATTTCTACTAATAATTTCTATTTTTTCTTGATCATTCATAAGTGTTGGTAGTTGATGTAAAATTTCGCTTATCGCATCATAGAAAGTTTCAAAAGATTCATTATGTTTTTGCTTCCTTTTGTGTAATTCTCCACGGATATCAAAGGAAGTTCTATAGTCCTTATATTATCGTTTGAAAGCAGCACAGAAAGTATTCCATTCAACAATTGATACTACACATTTCCGATAATGTCAATACCATTATTTGGCCTTTCCTGTTAAAAGTATATGCAAATTTCTGCATATGCAATTGAAATTCCCATTGAAATTTTCTCTGGTAAGACAAGTTATTCTATAAATAATCTCTTCGCAGCGTAAACCTTTCATAGAAACGTCAAAGCGTACATTCCACCCTTGAATGGTCGTGGTAATTTTATCTGAACATTATTTTGATTGATTTCGTGCTCCTGTGAGTTACTGATAATATCTTGAAAACTGCGTTGTGAAATATTTGGTTGAGGCAGTTGTAGCTGTTGTGAGATTAAATTTTCTTGTGGAGTATTTTGTATATTCAGATTCGGCAGTGTCTGTTGCACCAACGAATTGATCATTTGTGAGATGTGATCGTAATCGATTAATGGTCTTGGATTACCATTACGACGACTTGCTGAACGTAAAGTACTATTACGAGACAGATAGTGCAATGCCTCCGATCTCTGTGTTTGATTGTGATTATTAGCAACATCATTACAAGGTTGTCATTGAATTGGTGGGCTAAATTTTAAGCTTGTTGCCTGATTATTTTTTTCTCTAGCCTCGGTAGTATTCCTCTGAATGAAGCTAGCTTTACCCCTTTCGACTAATTTTGAGATTGGTACTTTTAAATCTTTTTCATGGCAAAGCTTCTTACAATAAGGGCATTCCTTGGTTGACTTAAGCCAATCAAAAATCTGGAAGGTGTAACCGCTTTTTATTATAACACATTCATTAATATCCGACATATCCTTCTCACAAAGCGAACATGCAAAACCAAATTTAGTATCGGACAAAGCTGGAATATTATCAGTGCTTCTAATAACCGCCATTTAAAAAGTTAAAAAAAGCAGAAAATTATGGATTTTAAAAAAACTAAACAAAAATGTAACTTCTTCCCTTCTCCCTTCTCATAGAAGGGAACGTGGAATGTGTATCTTATCTTCTCTACGAGTCGAGGCCTTCTATAAGGAATTCTTTAGCAGTTATATAAGAATAGTAATTGAATAAGAAGGTCTTCTGAATTTTTCCGGTGGGCGTACATAAATATATATCGTCACCTAAAATCCAAAAGTTTGAAACAACCAAAATTTTCAAAATAAACTTTCATTGATTATGATGTGATTAACCAAAATACATCTTTCCTTAAAATTTTACTTACATATGTTCAAAAATACAAATTTTATTCATTAAATCCAAAAGACCCTAACAAATAAATAGTCTTAAATTTATAAGATCCTAAGAATTTATCCTGTACGAAAGTTAAAAGTGTACTTACGGCCTTCTGGATTTTAGGTTACGACACTTATGCATGTATGTGAATGTATCATAAATAAGTGCGTTTATTTGTTAAAGGATTTTTATTTTCCAATTAGTAAAATTAAAAAAAAAATTCATTTGCATTTTCTGGTAAATATTAAAACTGTACAAAATTGCTGGTAATAAAAATTTCTTAAAAATATGCACACAAAAAGTTGGGATATTTTCGAATAAAATTTAAATAATCATTATGTATTTAAAAAATTACACTATTTCACAAAAACATGCACAAATAAATATAACTTAAGCATAAGGAAGTGTAGGCTGTAGCATACATACGAGTGTTACCATTAATTATCAGACGTTGCTAAGGAGAAGCCGAGGGGTTGTTGAAAGGGCATATGATGATATTGGAAGAAGTGCAGTGGCAAAGCAATGGGTTGTAAAGGTGATACGACTTGGTAGGAGGTTGATGATGCTTGGGTTTGCATATCGGTACCGTATGGCGGCACCGATACCGAAGACACGTCACTTGCAGCTGGTTCAATTTCAGCTACATTTATTTGGAATTTTGGAGTGGATTCGGATGAAACTGATACCTCCGTCTTACGACTTTCTTGAATGCAGGGTTCTTGAGATTCCGAAAACGGTTTCAGTGGTTGAGTCGCCTGATGTTTTAATTGCAGATGCTGTTGTTCCTGGTGATGCTTCAGCTGTTCGTGCTGCAAGTGCTTAATTTGCTGCTGCTGTTGTTGAATTAGTTGTTGCTGTTGAATTTGGTGCTGCTGTTGTTGTTGAATTTGGTGTTGTTGCTGCTGTTGTTGAATTTGCTGTTGCTGAATTTGCTGTTGTTGCTGCTGCAGTCTTTGATGCTGTTGTTGCTCTTGTTTCTTATAGCCAAAGTTTTGAATTTGTTGATGCAATAATTCTGCCCGTATTACAGATGACTGTGTTTGGGGTTCCGACTTTTGATGATTTTGAGTTACCCTAGGCTTGTGGTTTGATGGATATACTGATAAATCGTGAGAATGATGATGATTATAGTGTTGAATTTTGTGATTATGCTCGTAGCCTTTGTGCTCGTGGTCTATGAAATCATCATCGACATGTTTATGGTCTGTTTCTGGTTCTTTTGTGTGAATATAGACCGGAACTTTCTTTTCTACTTCTACTT
Source organism: Nowickia ferox (assembly GCA_936439885.1). NCBI lineage: Eukaryota > Metazoa > Arthropoda > Insecta > Diptera > Tachinidae > Nowickia > Nowickia ferox. Next base: position 29,276,591 of record OW387026.1, read on the forward strand.
TATACGGTGCTGGTACTACTTTTTCTACAGGGTATGGAATTGGCTTTTCTACATGGATGGGCACTTTGACTTCAACGGGATAAGGCACACGTTGCAAAACAGGGTATGGTCTGGGTACAGCTACAACTTGATTTACGACTTTTTCCACGGGATATGGCTTAGGAACATGAACTATTTTTTCAACAATTTTCTCTACTGGAACGTGTACAATTTTTTCTACCGCATAAGGCACTTTCTGCTCTACCGCATAGGGTACTTTTTTCTCAACGATTTTTTCCACCGGCACATGAACAATCTTTTCGACAATTTTCTCTACTGGATACGGTTTTGGAATATGTATAATTTTTTCTACAATCTTTTCAACGGGGACGTGAACGATTTTTTCAACGGGATATGGAACTTTTTTCTCTATAATCTTTTCAACAATTTTTTCCACAGGATACGGTACTTTTTTCTCTACAATCTTCTCCACTGCATATGGTTTGGGAACATGTATGAGCTTTTCCACTGGAACCTTGATAATTTTTTCCACGGCATATGGCTTTGGCACATGAACAATTTTCTCGATAATCTTTTCCACCGGCACGTGAACAATCTTTTCAACGGGATATGGTTCCGGTATTTTTTTTATGATTTCCTTAATATGATTGTGATGATGATGGTGGTGATGATGTTTTACCTTAATCTTTTTATGTGGTTCTTCTTCGGCATGGAAATTTTGTGTTTCTTCCGTTATGGGATCATTGAACTGTTGTTCGGCTTTAATTTCCAATTGTTCTGTAGCCTCAGGTATATGAGTTTCAGATGTCTTCTCCTCCTTGGGAGTTTCGATTGGAGTTTCATCTTTTTCTTCAATATGTTCGTGAGTTTCTTCAAAAGTATGGTACTCTTTTACATCCTCAATGGATGGGCCGGGGAAATTTTTTATATTTTCCGGGACATTATTGTGTAGAGGCTTCCTGTGTCTGGGTTGCAACTTTAAAATAATATGCTTTTTTCGACGACTTACAGGTCTAATTAAAGCCGTTTGTCTATATTTTTGTGAACCACGTTTGGCGCGTACATTATTGGTGTTTGAGTCAGGATTGACTTTGACTTCTATCTTACCAGATTCTTGAGCATGTAAATCTTCAGTAGATGAAGATATTTGCTGCTCTTCGTAATTGTGATGATGAACTTCGTACTCATTGTCATCATTGTTCGATTTGTCGATTCTTCGTCTTTTCGCTAGCGAATTGTCGGCGAAGAGAAGCAAGATTAGTAACACCGGAAGTCCGATTTGCTATAAAGAGAAAGAGATGAAATGATTGCATTAACTCCCAGTGTTATCGATACAAAAATAAATATGAAATATAAAACAGAACTAAACATTGGTTTGATGAATGTTACAATTGATTACATCGTATTAACACCAGCTAAATGACTATATTTTAATGTTACGAAATTTTCGTTTACAGTTCACGTTTGAAAAATTGTTTCCATTGCTTCCTACAAGTAACCAACTAGAATCATGAGATTCTGTTTTTGATAAATGCCACTTTACTCATCCTAACTTATGAAAGGATTCAATGCTAGATCCAGTGAAACAGAATGTATTATAGGGAAGACCTAGCCTAATAGCATGTCTACCGATTGTCCAGTGGCTCGTCAATAAATACTGCGACCAACCGCGAGATGCTCTTCCTATTTTGGCTTAATATTTGCTCTGAGGTCCTTGCGACCTTATACTTTCTTAGCCTATTTCACCTATCTTCTGCTTTCTGAAGATGGTGTTAGAGAATATTATTTTTGACGGTGCAAAATGCCACTACGATTGACATTGTATTAGACGCATCCTTGGCAGATTCAGTCCTAGCTAGTTCATCCGCCTGCGCATTTCCGATGTATTTGCTATGTGCAGGATACAGGAATAATATCGTTTTGACGGCATAGTCTCAATAGCACACTTTGACATTGATTGAATCATGGAGGAGGCTGTCAGCGAATATGCAGATTTTCCCGCGCATGTCTTTCGCACGTTATTCTATCTGCATCATCGGCAAGATGATGTGAGATCTGCACGCCCAGATCACATCAGAAAACTCCACACCAAACACTGCAGATAATTCTTGATTCCTTATCGTATACTATGGTGTCTGCTTTCTGTTGCCGTTTTTCCATTGCCTTCTCTGTTCTATCAAAGGGCGTTTTGAGCAATCTAATTGGAGCCTTTTCTTAGGATTGGAGGTATCCGACTTAAGATTCTTGTGTGCCCCTTTACTCATGAACTCCAGCCGGAAGGTGAGGCTAATCTTGCATTTTGAGATCAAAATAGCGTGTTCACTGGATTGACAAAGAAGAGTTTTGTAGCCCGACTAGGAAAAGCTTCAATATTTTCAGATAAATATATGTATTTCTTAGCTGAAAATCAAAACCGAAAAATGTTTCGTTGCCAATGAAAATGTCTATAGTACTACAATATATGCTATTCAAATTACTTTATTAGGTTCCAATGAAACCAAATGTATCGTGAGTTCCGGTGTAATAGATATTATAGTTCACAAACTCTGCTTTGTTTATAATAAATAAAGACTATGGACGATACAAAAGCAGAACAAAAATTCTATGAGTGTGTTTTCGTTCCTCTTTGGCCCTCGTCGATGTTCACTTGGCCGATTGTGCTATCACATGTAGTTGAGCTTAATTTTCGTAATTCAACTGTCCCTTCATACCTATCGACATTCATTCCCGTCACGATGTAGTCCCTAGTAATTTTTGTGTCTTCCTGAACCCTTAAAAAGTGTATAAACTATTATAAAAGAAACTGCACAATATATAAATACGGTACCTGCACAAACTGCCAATATCAGCTCTGTAAGATGATACTGTACTCCAACGCATCGACTAGGGTATTATGACTATATCTGTCCTGCTTAAGAGCTGTTCTTGAGCTTCAGTAGTTTTCTCCTGCCAGCTTATAGGAGCCAACTACCGTAACAAATTGCTGAGCTTGCCTCGACTCGCGGGACTTATGGCTAAGGCTTGACCTGAGAAATCCAAACTATAGTTGAGGTGGGAAAAAGAGGGTCCTACTGGTCCTTGCATGAGTCTTGACTGGTCATTGCCCGCTTAGAACAAGGATAAGCAAGTAAGAAACTGGCATATCGGATTTTTGCATTCTATGGGAGGATGACGTGGAGTCAGAATCAGCGGAACACTTTGTGTGTCACTGCCCGAAGCTTCAATGCTATAGACTTAACTGGCTCAGTAGCGGTTTTCATGACGAACTAAAAGATATCACAGAGTGTAAGCTTGGGATGACAGTGGGGTCATCATGGGTATCAGGGGGTTCAATGTCAGGTAATGTGTGTATTGATTCTCATCGATTCCGGGAAGGGGAGAGGCTATGCGCTACGCATACCAACCTAACCTATCCTAAGACTAATTTAAAATTAGCAAAATCCTATCGTGTTATTGCGTATCAACTGAAAAAATTTGCTACATATCCCTCCTTTATTGCAACAGAATATAATGTACATTGTTGATCTCTTTAACTATGTCGTTCAACACTTTTGTTTGCTCATTTTGTTTGCAGTTTGAAATTTCTTGATATTTTTGGCAATCTATAATCTAATCTATAATTCTATTCTATAATTCAATTAAAATTCAATTAAAGTTAAATGTTTCTTCGTTTTACGTAAAGCTTCTTTGGCAATTTTAACCGATTGTGCATCATCTTTTAAACTATCTAAATCTTTTAGAACTTTTTCATTTGAGGACTGACACATTAGCATCAAACAGCTATTTGAAATGCGTTTTTGCTACTCTCCATTAGCATGAAAAACAATTTAGGTGAAAATCTGACTTCCAATGGCATTTACGTTCTTTGGTCATCAAAGAGTCTTAACATTTTCTGCATATTGATTTTGGCAGTCTATTAAAACTTTTTTAAAGAAAACGGATTGTTTTTTTTTCAATAGCAATAGCTTTATCTCCCTTTTTCCTTTAATAGCTTGATTTCGGCGCCCTTCTTCAGCCAAATTTATTTATTTATTTATTCCATAAATACTTTACAAAGTCAATTTGCAAAGTATTGTTGCACAAATATGAGCGGGATAACTAGACCATATACCCAAGATGGTATTAAGAGTATTTTAAAAAAGTTTTTGTGATTGACTATACACGACCAATGCCTTCACATAGGAAGTAGCAACGTGGTTGTTAAAGAAATTCCGCCGAACCGCAAGAATATACGGTTATCCGTGGCAGATCAGTCAACCAGTGCGACCGAGACGCAAAACTCTCGAAGGCAAATAAACAACAGTGACCTGGTTGCACTTAAGAGATAATTGCCAACGACGCTTGATGTTGACTCGCCCAGAGCTGCTTTACAACTGAAGCCAAATTTATATACACCACATATAATCCTTCTACCATTTCCAAACTAGTTCCTTTTTTAAAGTTTGTAATATTAATTATTATTACTTTAAAAATCTTGTCACAATTACTGTGATTGTCTATATTTCCGGGGCTAATTTCCACTTTCGATTACAAGCGAGTTATTACGCTGCATCTCATCTCTTTCCTTATAATGTTGAGGTTAACATCCTCATCAGAATCGGAAGATGTATAAAATAATAAGGCAGGATTCATTTAAATTGTTAATTTTTATAACTAGTTTTCACAAATGAAATACTTATTTTTGATTCGTTGATTTTTTTCCACAAACATGTTTTTGTTTAAAATTTTTCAGTGTTATGAAATGAAATTTCATTTCATTTATTAATCTTTTTTCAACACTGAAACAAAAACTCGACCAAAATTAATTTCTATTCGAATGCAATTCCGATCATGAGTGCCGGAATTAGCCCCCTGGTCTTTGTTTTACAAATTTATATTCATAGTATATTGTATTGTGAAACGGAAATTTTAGTCTTTTCAATCACAATGCTTTCTGTGAATAGGCTATTTGATAAATTTTTAAGTAATGCGTACTATGAAAAAGATTTGTTCAGCAAATTTGGCTTTTCCATTCTCTCTGCTTTCTGATTAATCTAATTCTTTTACGAAAGTCTCTATTTAAATAATTATATCACTAAGGGCCATTATTATGACTTGAAGATTTGAGGTGGCGTTGGCTGAAGTAGTTAGCACGTTGACTACGAAAACGAAGGTCGTGGGTTCGAGCCCGGTATCAGACAGTCATCAAATAACAACACCACGCATTTTTCTGATGTACATTAGTGTCCCTTTGTATCAGTTGTTATAGGAAAGTTCATATGCTGAAGGCATCGTCACTGGTCACTGAATTATACCGACTTCAGCAGATACTAATCCTAATGTAACATCAGAGCGCCCTCCTTCGTTGTGTAGCAGAATCATCGGCGAAGTAAAATAACCAATAAAATGGCTACTAATTACAGCTTCAAAAATTCCATACGTCTCATTCAACATTATTAAAAACGTGCAAAAAGCAGACTTGTAAAAGAATGAAGCTTTCCTCTATCTCCTCCTGTCTTCTCTATCACTATACCTTTCCGAAAGAAGGTAATACCTAGTATTAGTAGTAGGCATTCATTGCCTGAGTGTTACTTCTCTTTATAAAAAAAATCGTGTTTGAATTAAATTTTTAGAACTTATAACACAAAATTATGAGGTATAATAGGTATAATATAAATTATAATATAAAATTAACTATAATTTGTGTAAAAGTTTAAAAAATATATGAAAAGCAATTTCGTAGCATCCACAAGAAAAAAAGATATCAAAATTACATTGAAATAAAAATGTAAACAAGATTGTCCTATACCAAATACACATGTTTGTGTGATGGTGTTTGTGCTAATCGACTACTGTGACGTAGATGCACAGAAGCGAAAAAATTTTGCAACTTGAATACGCTATCTCGTATTTTTTGTTTCATGGTTAATCCTAAGTTTAGGGAAACTTAACCTTTAAGATTTTCCCACTATTACAACTGTCCGATAAAATAAATAATACAATTCTTGTTTGGTGACAACATATCTGTGGATATTTTGGATATTGATCGTTAAAAATATTTAGTGGCAACTTGCTTTTGTTTACTTGCCAAATTATAAACATAATGAAACCATTGTTGTCAATTCTTTAATTTTTTGGAACGTAAGTTCCTTATGGCGTGCCATGGGTGTAAAACAAAAATTTTTTGAACACGAAAAAATACTGGCGAATACTGGTTACAAATACTGGTAACAACTACATAGCATAAGGGTGCTGCCACCAGCGATGCCAACTATTTATAACCCAAACGCGCTATTCCCTTTCGCAAAACGCGCTAGAACGCGCTAAGTTACAGCATTGTCAACTATTTATAGCCAAAACGCGTTATTTTCCTACGCTCTAAATTGAATTTTAATAAAAGTTGATGTTGTACATGTGTATTAGTAAATACAATTAATTTTTTTAAGTAGCTCTTTTCAGATTTTATAATATTGTTTCTTCGAAATTATACCCTAAATAACTTGAATCATTTAATACAGAATCAGAATTGCCTTCCAAATAATCGAAATCCTTTATTTTATTATTATTTCTTTTATTTGTAAACTTTGTAACAAGTTTTATAAATTGTCGAATAGTGTTGTGATTCAAATGTTTTTTGTACTTCAGCTTGAATAGATGCTTAATAAGTTATACATACACATGTATAAATTTTTTTGTTCACGAGTACGAGTACATATTTTTAGTTGTGAAATTTGAAAATATTTGCTATTTACAGTATTTAAATGCGTTTTTAATTATAAAGACAGTCAAGAGAATTTTATTTGCGACAGCTGAATCATTAACCAATGTAAAAAATTTTATGAGTTTTGAATACTAGAAAATTGTTAAATTTATGCAAAAAAGTAAAAAAAAATATTGAACTGAAATGATGATAACTTTGTTCAAAACGCGCTAATTGAGCGCGTTTTTTAGTAAGCGCGCAAAGACGAAAAAAGCGCTAAATCTAGCGCGAAACGCGCTAAATTGGCATCGCTGGCTGCCACAGCGGATGTTTTAGATTTTGAGTGTTGCCATAATTTTCCGGGAAACTCATGAGATTTTAAGCTTAGTTTTTGGGTATCTCCAATATGGTTTGATTCTTTGCTAAAAGGTTCGTGACTTGTATAAGTGGTTCGTGGCAGTAATAGCTGAAGGTGTCTCTGCTAACATTATAAATGCGAAAGTAAATCTATTGTTTGTTGCGCTTTAGCGGCGAAACCACGGAACCGATTTTAATGAAATTTAGAATATGAATAAATCTAAGTGTAGAAGAACACATAATTTATATGTTTTTTAAAAACTAGGAGCGCGAGGGGAGGTAGGGGGAAATTTCTGCCTCTCAGAAACTATCTAACCGATTTTGATAAAATTCAAGACATAGATAGATCTGAGTCTAAAAGAAGACGTAGGATGTAGAATTTTTCATAAAATAGGATCACGAGGGGAGGTAAAGGGATATGTCTTTCTCTTTGAAACTATCCATGTGATTTTGATGAAATTCAAAACATAGATAGATCTGAGTCTAGGAAAGCACATTGGTTATACACTTCAAAAATAGGACCACGAGGAGGTGTAGGGGGTAATTTCTGCCTCTTTGAAACGATCTAACCAATTTTGATGAAATTCAAAACATGGGTCGATATGCGTCTGGGAGGACACAGACGCTATATATTTTATCAAAAATAAGCCCACTATGCGGTAAGGAGCAATTTATAAAGTAAGTAAAACGTAAGGAACTACGTTCCTACCAGTTGTCCCATGACACCGTGCTGTGTCCATGGATAAGTGTTTATCCATCCAATAAAATCCTACCTTTCATTAACGGAAACAATATGGAAAGTATTCGAAACAATGCTTGAAAAGAAAAGGTTTTTATCTGTGCTATGTTTTTTGAAACCATAGTAGCCATCACAAGACATTTTAAATATTTTTAGTTTTGGACTTGTATTTTTTTTATATTTCATGTTTCATGAACGTGGCAACAATATTGGTTCACAAATGAGATTGGTTGGCGTCTGGAATAATGAAGCAAAACTAATACAACACTCGGAATAAAAACCTAAATGCAACTGATAAAAAACATCTTTCTCATGGTAAAAATAGTTGTAATCCATAATAAAAATTTTAAAACTACAACTCAACTATCGATTTAGTTGTAAATCATAATAGGGGCCTTAGTATTATTGGTTGTATTAACAGCTGATTTCATACCAGGGGCTTTTTATTTTTTCGAAAATTATTAACAGAAATAAGTTAACAATGACTCAAATCAAATAATCCTTAAAAAACAAAAGAATTTATTTTGATATAAGTAGTACTTGCTATGAAAATACTTAGAAAATCGTATTTTTGATGGAATAACTCATTGGTAATGGTACGAATGGTAAAGTTTACTGAAGCTCCTTGAAAAAATCTTTCAGATGATGTACTTTTTTAATATGTTGTCTTAGGACAAAATACGAAAACATGCAAAAAACTTCAAAAGTATAACTTTTTTAGACACGGTCCAGCTCATGAACGACCATTGCTAGACCCCTCAAATGTTTTGGGAGTCCTCATTAAAAAGACCGATCTTTGATTTGCGAGGGGGTAACAATAACTTTTTCCAGTGAGAAAGCTTGCGTAGTGTAAATGGGGACATATAAGCTAATAGTGTCTCTGCTTGTAATACTTTGTTTAAGCTTAAGTCCTTTTTTTAAGTAGGTATGGACAAGAAGCACCTTTTTTAATAACTTATATCACCATGGGCCATAATTAGGTGGTGGAGGAGGATGTCATTTTAAAATTATGGAATCAATTACCACCTTGAATCCCGCATTTTCACTTGCTTATGCGTGCTGCCATATCTTAATACTTTATTTAAAACTGTCAAATGTCAGTTAGAAATTTATATTTTAATTTAATGTACATACATACATACATACATTTCCAAGAACATTTTCTAGAACACTTTTTTATTATTGATTTCGAAACGTTTTTTGTTTCTCCTGTAAAAAATATAAAAGTGTAGTTACGTCCGTTTGCATTTAAGGTGACGATATGTATGTACTTATTTAATAATTTGTTTTTTCTTGCTCATTTTACATACATATGTAAATATTTCATCTTATAAAATTTTTGTTAATGCTCATGTTCAATTGAAATGTTTGTTTCGCCACTTTTAAAATTTATTAAGGATTAACACGCTTGCATCTCGTACTTCTTACCAATAACTTCATAATTGTTTCCTGTAAACTGAAGTTTTAACTTGTTTGCGTGGGTGTCTTGCTTCCGATGCACTAGTACTTGACGACGTATTCCGTTTTAATCCGTTTGGTATTCGTGTTTAGTTTAAACTGAAGTGTACACCTTAAATGCTTCAATATTTATAACTATTGCAACATTTATGTTTTTTTTTTCTATATTTTGTATGCAGTTTTATTTTGTTAATAATTTTTAGTTTTCATTTTACACTTTCTTTTGTGTGTTATTTTATTTATGTATTTTTTTGGGGTCTGTATTAAAGCATGAAAGTAGAACAATTTTGAGTTGAGATATTGTTGTATTTTCTTCATCATAAAAAATAAGTAGTTTAAAAATAATCAAATAAAAACCAAACTCTCAATACTCTGTCTAACCAAGTGTATCCCTGTTAATACTCGTATAAAATAAATAATACAAAACTATTTTTGTTGTATTGGAACAGTAGCAAATACAATAGTTTTTTAACCTAGTGGAATTTTTATAATTTTCAACACGTTACAGAAAATGGTTTCAAGTAACTACGATAGATAGCTGCACAAATGACCGGAAATTTATGTTAAAATTTTAAATTTCTTATAACGATTTGAAGTTTAATTTTATTATGGAATGATTTGTTAGATTTTGCTAAGGCACAATATAAAAACCCCTATTTCCAGGATCAATTATGGCACATACATAAGTGTTTAATTAGATAAGTACACCCGATTGAAATATTCAAAATCCTAGAGAAGAGACCAAGCTTAGGCGTAATTTTTTTTTGGCAAAAATTCGTAGCATATAGTCATTGAAGTCCTTCAGTGCACAGTGCAGCCTATCGTAAAAATATTGCGAATGAATCTTCATCTTCTACGAAATTCGTCGGAATAGTAAATAAAATTCGCATTTTATTAAAAAATTCGAGAAAGTTTTAAAAAAGTTTTTCTATGGAACCAAATCGATGTGAAGATTTCCTCCTTGTTGCTGTTCTGTAAATCATACGTTTTTCTCCCAGCAAAAAATTTTATGTCAAAGTAATGATTTACAATTTCTTATAACATGTGAATACTTTAAGGCAGAGTCACATAGAATCCGTTACACATTATACTTTGCCTTTGTAAACTGTCATTTACGCAACGACGCAATAGGTTTGCTCTCCATTTTATTTATTAAACTGAAGTTTTTTAAATCAAAACATACCAAAAAAATTAAGCAAAAGCTGTTAAACTAATTTCTAAACAAATTGACGCATTAAATTTTTTTTGTTGCTTCGCGTGGTTGTAAATATCTTCATGGTTGAAAAAAAGAAAAAAGGAGTTTTTCATACAAAAACAGCGTCCATTGCAATTTCATATTAATTTCGTTGAAATTAAGTAAAATGAGTTAATTTGGGATATGTCAAAATGTATGGGAAATTATTTAATTTCGACTTGATTTCGGCCGAAATCATGAAATTGCTTGATTTTGTGGCACTCTGAACGGGCTATTAAACAATGTACAAATAAGAAATATATTTATTAATGTATGTGATATTTTTAAAAAGATCTCTAAATCTAAATATGTTTTTGATTTTAATCGTTTTTATATTTTTAAATAAAATGAATTCCAAATACATTTTTGTGTTTTCTTTTTAAAATTTTGGTACTTTTGTAGATAAAAAGTTTTTTTTCCAGATATAAGAAGTTTTTTAAAAAATATATATGGTAACGCTGCGTTGTACCTATCAACAAGTAATATAATCACCAACACACTTAAATAACAAATTCTTCCATCCGAACTCTGTTAAATTTAAATTTTTGCAAAATTATTTGTAGATCCGCATTCATACAAAATATCCACTGATTCAATGAATTTGGTTACTGAAAATGAGGTTTAGTTTTTTCTGTGTGTGAAAGAAAATACTTTTTAGTAAAAATAAAATTTTTGTAACTATTTATTGCAAAATACGAAAATGTAAGCAATTAAATAACATTTTTATATAAATTCTTTTTTTTTAACGATTATATTTGTGTTTTAAAGTGGTAAGCACAAAAACAACAAGAACAGGCGTTGCTAAAATATGTATGTGGAGAAAAAATGTAAATGATTTCTTCAATGCGTTTAGACATTTTTAGCGATCTTACGATATTTTCGCGTTTTTCCAAGTTTATTTTATTTTTAACAGTTTTCGTTATTTCTAATTAATAATAATATTACCAAGTTTGCAAATATTCTGTTTCTTAGCGAATTTTAAACAATATTAGACTTTGCTATTGTGCCACTGTTGACAAGTTTCGCAATTTTTGCGATTTTTACCGAATTTTTAGCATTCCTTAGAGATTAAGCGATTTTTAATAAAAATTGTGGCTTGTCTAAAATTTGTAATTTTTTTTTTCAATATTGCGAATTTTCGACATTTTCGAATAACTCACACCTATCGCGAAAATGTTGAAAATTCAAGTTCAAGACTTGAGATAGCTTTTTGCATTTATTTTTTATTGCAAGTACACAATCATAAGATTTTGGTTCTTTTGGTTGAAGTGTAAGGGCTGCAAGGCCAGATAGAATTCAAATTAAGTTGAATACCTGAAAAGCAGTGATGCCAATTTATCCCTTTTAGCCCGAAAATTTTTTTTTTCAGTATAGCCCAAGGCATATCAAACAGGTACATGCATGCATCAGACATATTGCTCATCCGCTGATTTTTTGTTTACACGTTTATAACGAAGAATTCATTTGACAATTACTTTTGTGCCTTGTTTGATGCATACAATTTTTTGACAATTACTTTGTAAAACTATGTGAGAAGCACAGAGTTGCCACAGTGTTTTCTCTAATCCGTGTACCTGTAGTAAATGTGCCTTGGTATAGCCTAAAAACAGATAATGACCATTTTGTATATATATGTATACTACTACTATATATGTACATATGTACATATATATGTATATACTATTTAATCTACGTATTTATGTACCTTATTGAAATGTAAATGAAATATATACTTATTGAAATGTTATGTATCAAGCTACATATGTGCTCTTCTCATGGCAGTTACTTATTTTATAATAAATTACTTCACAACAATATGTTAGTGGTTTTGATTTTCAACATAAACATTTTGAAACTAGCCCCTTTTTTCGCTTTTCCCAAAAATTTTACTTTATGTTACGCTAAATATATATTTTTTCAGTTTAGCCCTTTTTCCAAAAATTTTTACGCTTTTTGAGTCTCAAAAGTTGGCATCACTGCTGAAAAGCAGATGAATGCTTGAATCAATTATGCTTCTTTTGGTGTGAGCTCAACGAGGAGCTATTTTTGACAGCAGTTTATTGATTAAAATTCACATACAAATAATTTCGGGTTATACACTGCCTTATTCATAAAAAATATTTCAGGTTTATTAAGCGGTTATTTGACATATTTCTATGGGAAATTTGTCAAATAAACCTGTAATAAACCTAAAATATTTTTTATGAATTAGACCGTAATTATGTGAAGAATCTAGATTATACAAATGAGTGATTTACTAAAATACACTCAATATCTTATTTCTATTTTATATGTATCAGTGATGGGAAAGTTGGTACGAACGTACTTTTTTTGATACTATTTGACATGAAAAAGTACCGTAGTACTCCTTCAACACATTTGATACTCTCACGGTCAACTTATGCTAGGAACACAACTGGGACGAACGACGAATTTCGTCCACGGTGACAAATTTGTTGATAAGAATTCGCTGAGTAAATTCGTCGTGTGATGCACAATAACGACGAATTTACTCAACCAACTCCGCTCTTATAATCAGCGTTACCGTTGTAAAATTTCAAAAAGTGGCATAAAAAGGGGATTTAAAAAAAAAGTGGCACCAAAAAGGGGATTTTAAGGAAAAAAAGTTGCAGCCTTATAAATAAGAAAAATTAAAACAAATTTGCTCATTTTTAAAACATCAAGAATAAAAATTAGGTTTTGCATGTTGAAAGACTAAAATATACTATTTTTGTTATACAATAAAGCCACAAAATGTAAAAATAATTCATATAATAAAAAATTACTTACTCACCGATTAACCGAAATAACAAATTTTTAAATATTTTGTAGTATTATAGCGTATTTTTGTGTGTTTAAGTACTTGTTTCGTATCAAATACAAATTTTTCATACAAACAAAGAACTATGTTCAGTGGTTCTAACTTAAGCAAAACTTCAAAATCTTTGAACATGGCTATAAATAGTTTATTAAAGACTCTGCTACTCTAGTTAAACTAGAGAGAATTGTTAAGTTTTAAGGATTACATTTAATGAAAGACGAATTAAATTATTTTATACCTGCACTCTGAAATATTTTCTTCAAGCAACAGTGTTTTAAAGTACAAAAACGTAAACTACGAAATTCAGAAATAAACTGTTTTGCAGAATGTTCGTCGTTGACTTCTGCCAGTATGGGTCAGATTATGACCCGCCAACAGAAGGAACTATCGATAATAATACAAGAAATGTTTTAACAAAATTAATTAATAAAAAAAAAAATAAATAAAACAGAACTATAATGCCATAATGAAAATTTGTATATGCTTAGAGAAATCCAGGAAAAAAATTAAGAAACTAAATGGTTTGTATTTATTATAGATTACTTTCAATTACAAGTCAAGTTTTATCAAAACTAATTCACTTAAATCCTAAGCACTTAAACCAAATTATTTTTCCGAAAGATTGTGTTAGAAGATCTCTTTAAACTATTGAAGTACTAATATATTTATTATTTTTTTGGTTCATTTAGTTTAAGAATTCTTAGGAGTGGTTTTTTGTTTGTTTTACTAATAAACTCAAATTAATAAATAATTTATGCACTTTTATTTGTTCAAATTACTTGATTTATGATAAAACTTTTTTAATCGGTTAACCGGTTAATACCGAAATTAACCGATTAAGCTAGAACATTGATTAAGTCCTAGTTTACACTAAGCAAGTCTTATTGCTAAGCTGATTAGTTTGTTAGGAAAGAGTGACGAGAAGAAAATAAAGGTTACTGTTTCCCTCGTCTCTCTCCATCAAACTAATCAGCTTAGCAATAAGAATTGCATAGTGTAAATATGGACTAATTAATCGAGTGATTAGTTAGTGTCCTCAATTGATTTAACAAATACCGGATATAAATAAATACTTTAATACAATCAGTCTTTTATCGCTTCTATTAATTCTTGACTAAAACAATTTTCTGAAGTATGTACATATGTATATAAAAATTTTAATAGGTAATTTTTTTAATATATGTATGCATGTATGTACATTGCACATACATACATTAATATGTGTGTACATATTTATATTAACATATCCCTACAGACAGAGGTATAGGAATATAAGCATGAGTGGGCGTATTAATTATTCGAATGATATGCATAAAAAAAGATTTCGTATAAGCTTGCTTACATATTGATATATTAAAACAGCACAACTTTTATATTAATAAAACCGAAAGTACAAAAAAGTATATCTTCATTCAGTAAAAAGTATCAAAAAGTAACAAAAATTAGATATTTGGGTGCATTTTGTAAAGGTAGCACAATAGTATCCAAGCAGTCGAAAAAGTGGCAAATTGCTACTTTAGTAGCACCAACGGTAACGCTGCTTATAATTGATAAAGTTGGTTATTGTTTGTGCAAAGAGAGAGAGAGAGAGAGAAAATTGTTTTTTCGTCGTTCGTCGGCGTAAAAAATGGAAATAAATCTATTGGAAAGCTCGTTCTCATGACGAATCTCCTTCGACGGCGGTGTTGTGTCAATTTTCATATGCATAAATGTGTGTTATTTCTGATAACGAAAGTTCGCAACGAAAAATTCGTCCTTCGTCCCAGTTGTGCTCCTAGCATTAGAAATTCTGTCAGAAGACACGCGAGCATATATTTTTGCCCCAATACAGATTTTCTCCACCGACCATTCTTAAAAAATGCGTTAGGTATGAAATATATATATTTTGAATACCCTCTTTCTTTATTAAGTATTGTTTTACAGTACACGCCACACTGTTTGGCGATTGCGTCAAATTCTTCATACACAAACGTACGAAGTAAAGTTATCTCTTTTTTTGCTTCATTTCTATAAGAAATGAATAATAAAAAAGAAGGCGTCGTAAGAAAAATTCAACGGCGGCTGTTAAGCAAAAACATCATCACCCAGACGCAGCCGATTACATGTTTTACATGTTTTAATATAAACTTATTAAACACTAAAATAAAATAAAATAAAACAAACTTAATTATGCATGTTTGAGTATAACAGAAATCATTTAATTTCATTCTTTATATTAAATACACTTCAATTACTTGTTTCTTTTGTGTAAGTGTGTAAGCAGATCGATAGCTAAAAATAAATATTACGGCGCAATGTGGACCATTTTACGAGATGGCGGCCAAAAGTCATTTCTTATGGTCACTGATTGAAAAATGTTAAAGTTCATTCGAAAGTAGACACTAGTAAACCTCGGGAGCCAAAATCTTAAAACTTTATTTCAACTATATCACAGTGAACAGGGTGACTCAAAACGCACATTTTCAGTATTTTGCTAAAATGAGAAATTTCTTAGTAAGCTTTTGATTTTCAAACTTCTATACTCTCCTCTAAACGCCTATACTCCACTGTACACCCGGGACGATCCGACCGTGACCACCAGAACAATTTTTCTGACGCATGGTAAAAATTTTTTGCAAAATCTTAGTAAAATAGTTATAAAAATGTTTTTTCTGTAACGCTATTTTTTGAAGTATTTTAGTTTTTTTTATCAAACCGCTATTATGAAAGACGGTTTTTAGATGGATATGCGTATTTCTAAATCATGTACAGTTGATCACAAAAATATCTTGCCTACTTAAAATAAAGTAAATTTATATAATTAAGGTCACAAATATACTTTGCTTTTTTAATTGATTTATCATGTTTATAAAAGCATGTAACAAGCACTCGTCAGGTAAAACTACAAAATTAAAAAGGATACCGCAATTAGGGAAATATTTTTTTGTTTATTTTATGATTAATGGAAATTCCGGAAAAAATGTATGCAAAATATTTTTGTGACTAGCTTCATGGGTGCACACATCATACAATAATACAGGTAACCGCGAAGCGCCAGCTGTTTTGCTTGTTTCGTGATGTGATCTGCCAAATGTTGTTTATGTTTTACCAACAGACGCGCACAGTGCTTATTAAAGCTGTATTAATACCAACAAGCTTTGCAAAGCCAAGAGAAAACGCAAGTACACGTTTCTTGTTTTTTTTGACAGTTGTCATCACAAAACAGCAATAAAAATCACTGTTGTTTTATTGTTGTATATTTGTTGCTAATTTTTAACTCAAACTTCTTCAAAAACCAACCTTTGGCCCTTCGTTCTAAAAATTTCACGGGGGCCAAAGTTTGGCACTTTCTGAAAGAATTTTAAGAAAGTTTTTAATAAGTATAAGTTGTAAATGTGACACAAAATATAAAACTTTGTGCAAAACAAATCTTTTAAACAAGTTTTAATGCCTCGCTTTTGTACCAAAAATCAGCTAAAACTTAAAATGCATTTTAAATCTATCATAACTACAGGGTGTTTTTTTAGAGGTATAGAACTTCGAATTGAAATAAAACACAAGAAAATCGTTTTAATGTCCATCAATTTGGCTTTATTAGAAGGATAATTTTATGCCATTAACGTTTAAATATGATTTCGGGCATGTGGCCGCCGCGGCTGGCTCGAATAAAGCCAATTCTACAGGTCCAATTTTCAACCACTTTTTCGAGCATATGGGGCCGTATGTTGGCAATAACGCCACGAATGTTGGCTTCCAAGTCCCCTAACGTTTCTGGTTTGTTGGCGTAGACGAGCGACTTCACATATCCCCAAAGAAAATAATCCAATGGTGTCAAATCACACGATCTTGGTCCATTCCGCGAAATTATGCGCTCATCGAATGTTTCCTTCAATAAATCGATTGTGACGTGCGCTGTGTGGCATGTAGCGCCGTCTTGTTGGAACCACAACTCATCCACATTCATGCCATCCAATTCGGGAACAAAATAGTCGGTTATTGCTGTGCACGGTGGCGAATCGATTCATTCGGGTCCTCTTCAACACTTTGCTCTACAGCGGCAATTGTTTCTTCGGTGCGCGCTGTTCGACGTCTCTGCGGATGCGTTTTATCACATAGAGTAAACGTAGTGCGAAAACGATCCATGGTTAACCGAATTAATTGTTCTGATGGACGATTATGTCGACCATAAAATGGACGGAGCTTGCGGTAAACTTCGCGAACTGAACCATTATTTTCGAAATAAATTTGCACGATTTGCAAGCGTTGTTCTTTTGTCAACCTGTTCATGATGAAATGGCAAACCAAACTAAATATTAATCACTTGACAGCTGACAAAATGGCCGCCAGTTAAAAAAGTGATGCCAACTTAAAGTTCTATACCTCAATAAAAAACACCCAATACTTCTCCAACCGGTCGATTTTAAAGTTTTATATCTTAAACTTAAAGTCTTTGGTCTCACCTAGTGAACAAAAACAAGGCAATACAAAATTCCAATCCAGTCAAAAGTTATATATTTTTGACTGCCATCTCGCGAAATGGTCCACTGTGCGGCGGCGGCTTCTTAGTCTGGACAGCAAGAAAAAAAAACAAAATTCTCAATTCACAGCAGTAAAGTATACGTATGGAGCACAAAAAGCTATTTTTTGAAAATAAATTGCGTATGCGGCACAAAACGTATTTTTACTTTTACAATAAAGTAATATTAACTACATATTAACTTAATTTATGAAAGTTCACAAAAATCTTAAATTTTCTTTAAAACATGTGTCGGAAGCAGTGGTGCAAATGCCATGGGGTATATTTTGAGAAAACTTCAAGTAAACCTTCTTTGTCGTTTTTCTCCACTCCAGCTTTGTGGCGTATAGGCTAAAACAATTCTGAGGCGACTAAATGGCACGACAGTAGCTTACGGAATTTGGTACATACCCCGCTCCTCTGCAAATGTCGAAAGGATTTTTTCTTACCAAAATCGCATGAAAACAAAGGGACAGGTTCCACCAGTATCAAGTCTTATCCAGGCCAAAGATTTATGGAGGTCTAAAAACTCTTGTTATAACTTTAACATTTGTACCTACATATGTAGATATGTATGTATATGCTTTATGTTCCGTTTTTATTTCTTTGTAAATGAGTTTTATATAATTTTTTGTCGGGATAAAAAAAGTATTAAATTTTTTTTTGATACCGAAATTCAAATCTCATTTCCCATCACTGATCTGTATACAGTAAGCAAAGAAAAAACTTGTACAGCAAACGCTCTGCTCTTCTAATCAAATTATCTCTTTTGCTTTGTATGATTTTCAGATCAAACCAAAAGCGATTTCAAGGAAAATTAATCAGCTTTCTATGCAAATCATTTTATTAAAAAATCTATTTTAATACTAAAAAATAACGTAACATAAAATAACATAATTTTCAAGAACAAAAAAAAAAAAATATGGACACTAATTTTTCCTTCAAAAAGGAGCTATGAAATAAGTAATAAACTAAAAATTAGTACTAAATGTGGCCACGTCTAGCATCTAATATATTATTCTCATAGAACGAACTGGGTTTTTGGTAATATTAGGATGTATATTCTCCCATATGCCCTGGAGAACACTTTTGAGGTAATTTTTGCCCTTAATCTACAGCTCGCGCAATTTTTTCTGTACATACGGCCACATAATCTCATTAATACTAAGGCCAAAGCTCTACGAAGGATGTGCTTGCAATTTGTTTACATTGGATGTAAGCCATTCTCTTATTATTGAGGACAAATGCGTCGGGTATTTATCTTGAACTAATCAATCAGCTCCGATTATATATAATTTGGTAGCTAACTTTGCTAAATTATCTCGTAATATTTTTAAATAATCAATTTTATTCATTGTACTTTCTATAAAAAGCGGATTTTTTACACCGTTTGACCACATGGAGCCCCATTGCAACATATCACACCGGAGAAGCATCACCGTTTTATTTAGGGTTTTATCGTTAAGGCTGGAGCTTCTCTTTGTCACACAAAAAAAGATTATAGGTATTAATCACTATGATGACTTCTAGGTCACTGCTGAATACAAATGTACGGCCTGGCTGACGATGTCGACAAGAAATTATCTTTCGCTTATTTATATTGAAAACAAAAACAAACAAACACACTTAATCCCGTTTACAGTGTGATAATAAGGAACAGCTAAAGCCATCTTTCTTAATATTGTAATTTTTGGTTCAAAGTAAACTTGTATATTTTTAATTTTGATGATTTAATAACAACACAACTCGATTGTTAACAAATCCCCTGAAGAAGTGAACATAAAATTCAATAAAAATTGAGTTTTTATTGACATAAGACAAGATAGGCCTCACCAGCTAAATAATAAAAATAATTCTATTCACAACAAATTTGATTTGGCCAAAAATAAAATAAAAAAACAAAAACAAATTTTCTTATTTTGTTTTTGTTTTCGTGAGCCATACAGTTAATTTATTTGGATGTTATCGATGTAAATTTATGTAACGAAGAGGAAATCCAGCCTTAATGATAAAAACCTGAATAACAGGGTGGATCATAGGGTGTAATATGATGATGAACGTAGAATGAATAAAATGGATTATTTACAAATAATAAATTTTACAAAATACAATCAATATCTTATTTCTATTTTATCTGTATATATTTGAGAGTTTGTAAAAATATTTACATATGTATATAATTTTCATGGGAAAATAAAATGTCATTTCATATATTTAGGCACATGTATGAAAGACATATGATACCTTCAATTGCTATTGTATGCAGACCCGTAAAATAATGAATACATTCACTGATGTATATGTAAAAGAATTAAACCATTGCTCACTACAAATTTATTGAAATTATTATTCTTTTTTTTGTTTTGAATATAAATAAATTAAATTGTTTTAGATGGAAAACTTAATTGTATGGAAGTTTTTTAAGAAAAAAATCTACTAATCTGTTTTCGATATCAAATCTCGAGTACCGTTGTATTACTTATTTTATGTTTGTTTTTATTATCTTTTATGTTATGTTTATGTTCACTTATACATACATACATATATTGATAAGTTTACTTTTTTGATTTCATATCATAACGTTTTCCGTGTTGGAAAAAAAACTTTAAGGAAGTTAACAACTAATAGTTAAAAAAATAATGTTCCTGTTTTAATACCCAATACATATTAATGCATTATTAAAACATAAGATATGTTTTCTAATCATGTTTGTGTTAATGCCTAGCAAATTTAATTTTAATTATTTCTATGGAGCGGGATTCCGGGATATTTAACAAAAAATTACCGCTTTCCCGGGAAATGAAAAAGTGCGGGAAAAGAAACTCTAGTGGATAAACAAAGCCAAAGTAAGATTAGTAATTGATATGTCTTTGTGACTTGAAATAAGTATAACATTTACATATTTATATATTTGAATAATTAATTATAATTATTTTTAAATGTTTTAAACACTTTTTTATTTAAAATTTTTCACATACATACGTTTTCGCTACACAAAATTTGTAGAGTTGTTTTTGTATAAAAAATCAAAGCAAAACAAAATTGCGTACGAAAGTTGCAACAATTTTTGACAGCTAGACATCAAAACTATACGAGAAAACAGTCAATCAAATGATTTCTCGCATAGACCGAATATTGTTAAGTAGGGAAAGGATTTTCATGAAAATACATGTTTTCTGTCGTTGTTTGTAGTTCAACGTAAATAAAATATTTTTGCGAATCAATAAATTTACAACAAAATGGCATCGATTTGTTAGTGCATATTTTTGCATATTTTAAAATAAATACATATTTTTACATATTTCATTATAAATGTATATTTTTAATACATTTTTGAATTTTTTCATGATATAAAACCTATTTTGGTGTTTTTTGATTAGTTCCAAAGTATTTTTGCAATTCTTACGACTGTGTAAGAACAAAAAAGAGGAAACCGAAAACAATTTCAATTGGGATGAAAACTCAATTCATTTGAAAATTAAAAAAAAAAAATACAAAAGCATGGGGCGAAGCCATTTTAAACCCAAAAATGTTTGTGTAATTTTTTTGGGAGCCGTATTAATTTCAAGGATAGAAAGTGTTTCTAAAAGCTCCTTTGCGTGTTGCAGCAAAGAAAGAAAAATATTCAGGGATACGAATTCTTCCACAGCCTATAGTAATTAGATGGAGAGCGTGGTTGAATGCTGTCGAATACTATTTTTATATTAACAAGTTTAAAGAAATTTTAAATTAAAAAAAACTTAAGCACTGAATTGATATTTGTGCACCCAGAGAATGGCTTTCGTGTTGACACTATAGCTGACACTATAACTGAAGATGCGGTAAAAAAATTTTTGTCTGAAAGATAGAAAAAGTGAAGAAATCAAAAATAAATTAGATAAAGTTATACAAAAATATTATAAACTTAAAAAATGCAACAAATTGCATCAATATTTTATAGTTCAAACAGCTAAAATTTAGAAACTGAGTATTCCACAAACGAACTAGCAGCATTTAAATATGCACCAATAACTTTTGCTGACGTGGAATGTTAATTTTTACAATAAAAGTTTTTTTTTTCAAAAAAAAATCGTCAAAGATTTACCTTTGACAATTTACAAAAACACTTATTTATTCATTTGCGTAAATAAAAGTTCTTCTAAAATTTATTTTGTATTCCATATGATTTGACAAAATGTTTACTAAGAAAGCAATGAAGCTGAGTTTTTTAAGTTTTTAATGTTAATAAATTTTGAAAAAAGAGTTAATAAATGCATATTTTATTAGTTTTTAATACATATTTTTATATTTTTAATGTATATTTTATGTAGATAAAACGCGATTTTAAATGCATTAACATCTTTTCCCTATTAATACTTATGTATGTATGTACATAAGTATATTCTCCCACTCTCCTTGACAAAGTACAAAATAATTTTTAAGTGAAACACATACATACATACATAAAAGGAATTGTTAAAATTTTCTTTTCTTATTTTGTTTGTATGTCTTTCAAGTGCAAGGCAAAATGTAAAAATAGAGTTTAATGCTGCCAATTTAATTACGTACATAGTGGTAAGCTTAATCTCTAAACGAGAAATTCGCGTGTTTCAAAGTTGTAAAAACTCACACATGCACACACAAGCTTAATACATAATTAATGCTTTCGTTGAGCTAGTTAAAAATTGTAATGAAAACAATTGCATAAGAGCGGTTATTTTATTTTTCTATTGAAATTTAGTAATAGAAAATAATAAATCAAGAAAATAAAGCTCCAACATACATACATATGTATATACATACATGTATAAAATAATTAATAATACGACAAAACTATGAGAAGTATTTTAAAATTAGTGAAAAACTAATGCACAGCCACACACACACACATACACCCAAATAGAGAAGAACGTAGTTTTAAAAGATTTTTAAAACCCAAAGAAATTTAAGATGTGCTTTCAATTCAATCTCCCTATTTTAACTACATTCCAAACAAAAACATAGATAAGAGTTGAAATAAGGCTAAGTTGTTATTGAAAAAACGTCGGAAACTTAAAGTACTGAGATCAAAATAAGGACTAAGTTTTTACTAGGTGCAATACCTATTGCTAAAGGGACCGCCATCTAACGTTTTTTTTCAACTAGTGGTTATTTCGTGAATGGTAATACTTAGCTCATGTCTGATTTGACAGATAATTAGTTTTATCCTTCCGCTGAACGAATATGGTTGTGTACACGCTTGAACAACGCTGGGAAATATTGCCTGCGATCGACTTAGAGAAGATGCCGATTTTGCCAAAAAAATCGTCTTTTCAGATGAAGCTCATTTTGATCTTGGCGGGTATGTAAACAAGCAAAATTGTCGCATTTGGGGCACAGAAAAATCGCACGCATACATTGAAAAGCCGACGCACCCAAAACGAGTCACTGTTTGGTGCGGATTTTGGTCCAGAGGCATAATTGGGCCAATGAACAAGGAGTGGCCGTTACAGTCAATGGCGATCGTTATCGGGCCATGTTGAACGAATTTTTGTGCACAAAAATTGAAGAGGAGGATATTGGCAACATTTGGTTTCATTAGGATGGCGCTACGTTCCACACAGCCGAAGCTACACTCGATGTTTTGCGCCCTGTTTTCAAAAAAAAAGTTATCTGGCGGACCCTATATAACTTCCTATACATTTTCTTTTCTCGCCATCTGACACACTATGTTTGGCATCAATTAGTGTAAGCTTCAGCGTTATATAGAAAATGTGAATTGCTAGTCATCGTACTCCAATTTGTTTAAAGCTTTTTAGTAAGTCCTCTCGTCCAGACTTGCAATCTTTGTTGCTGCAATTTTTTAAAATTCTGCTTTGAAATTGCATTAAAAAATTCTATTACACCACAAATTTCCCTGAAAAATTAATAATTCTATTTACTTTTTGTTATATGTTGTGTTTTTCATACAACTGAAGAAATAAAATTATTCTTCATGTGTTATTTATTCATAGTTCATTGCATTAATGAAAATCGTTACATTGTTTAAACGAATTTTCTTTTTAGTGAATTCGGGGAAAATATAAGAAAGTTCAAAAAATTTTTTCTACTTGAATGAATGAATGAATTAAGTCTAGATCTATTGTATCCCCTGCCAGGTGCTAGAGCACCTCATCTAGACCTACTCCCCTGATGAATCTCAGGATTGCCAGTGGGTCCAGAGTTGGCAGTTCCCAATCCTCCAATAGGTGCTTGCCCAATTGGCTTTGTCTATTTACTGTATACAGTTTATCAAACATAAATAAATCAACAGTTATTTTGTTAAAAATATTATCTATTTTTATTAAAATAATTTTAAGAAATACACAAATTTCTTAAAAGCACTACTTAGTGCTTTTTCTTAGTTTGGCACCAACGCTCAAAACTTGGAGTTTTGAGTCTTTAAAAAGCACTAAAAATAGTGTCAAAAGCACCAAGTTGGCATCGGTGGTGCCAAAAATCGAATAAAGATGCTTGCTTTGTTAAGATTTTTGTGTGATTTTTTTAAACATATGTTTGTGTATTGGGATTCTCAATAATATATTAAGAGTTTTACTGTAAACATACTTATAAGTTTTGCAGCTTACTTCAAACACTTTTTGGGTTGAAGTCTACTGACGAGTTCCTTAAAGTTTAAATGATTTACTTTAATAAAGACAAATGTATGTTTAATAAGTACATACACATATCGCACTTGTTCCTCAAAAGCGTAACAACTCAAAATTTTCAAATTTTAACTTTTTGCAAAAAACCAAACAATGACCTCTGTTGTTACCCACTGTAAAAATCTCCCTTTGATTTGTCTTCTTTTCCGTGAAAAAAACCGTTATGACTCTCTTTGTGTTTTTAGAATAACTACTACTAACAGAAGCAGTTTTTGGCCTCTAGTGAAAATTCATGAATTTTGAGTTGTTACGCTGTTGAGGAACAAGTGCGATATGTATGGATATATTAAATAAAATAAAAAAGAAACAATCTATTTCATGTTATTAATAGAAAATTTTCATTATTTACTGCTTCTTCTGCTTCATTATATTTATGAGAATGTCATAATTAGTTTAATGAATTTTTCTTTACATTAATGCATAAACTTCATTTATGGTATGTAAATCAGTGGAAAAATTACATTTAGTTCATGAAAAAGTTTTATTGAGCTGACGAAATAGTTTCATTCTATTTATGTGATAGCCGCCAAATCTAACTTCATAAATACATTTTTCAGTGATCCAATAAAGGGCTTCATTAGCTGGCTTTCAATGAAAAGTTTCATTTATACAATGAAGAATTTCTTTTAACTTATTTCAAAATCCTTGGGTTGAAGTCTACTGAAGAGTTCCTTAAGCAGTAAAGAAATGCTTATAGACTGTGCTTAACCAACTAAACAAACGAAAATCCTTATTAATAATATTATTGATGATTTTAGACACTGCATTTGCGAAAAAGGTGGAAATAAGTATCACAGTCCCTTCTGGCACTAGGTCCGATACCTAAATCCAAGTATAGCTATTCAAAACTCCAATAGTTATATTTTAGAGACTTTGCGGACTTCCTACGTATGCATAACTGCTTATTTGCTGTTACCCCGGTACCACATGGTTGGTTGAACAAAGCGTTTCCTAATCCAAATTTGACTGCTGTCGAACACTTAAACAAACTTATTCGCCATCCTAGTAAAAGTGCATGTAATTTCAGATATAAGTAGACGTAAATATATGTGTACATTTATACATGTAATATAATGCACATATGTATGTATGTATGTGTGCGTTAATTAAGGAGGAATTAAATTAGCACATAATACATACAAGTATGTACCTACAAATATTATTTTTATTTTACTCACATACGAGTGTTATAAAATTTTGATTAATATTCAGTTTCCTTAATTTCTGTTTTTTAATATTTGTTTTGATGTGTTTAATTTATACATTCAGACATGGCAAGTTGCCGCTGTTTTTCCTACCCAAACAATGTTCGAATCGCATGGAAAAGTTTAATTATGACCAATAACACTTGTTAAATTTTCAAACAATATTGTTAAATGAGTTTTGTGTCATATTTCTTTCCGAATACATTAAATAAATACTTTTCAAAAACAAATTCAATCTTAAGAAGTAATCAAGACTAATTTGATGTCAGAGGGTAGTAATGGTAGAATTACTGAAATCGTATCGTGCTGTTGCGTGTCAGCTGACAAAATCCGTAACATTTAATAAGCATGTTGATGCTTATTGAAAATGTGTTGGCAACTTTTGCTACATAAAAATCTACAGAAAATAGATTTTTACGTAGCAAACGTCAACTTTTGGCTTACATACATACACACACACGTATAAAGCAAAGTAACAGCTGACACTTTCGCTGGCAGCCTCACGTTTTTACTAACTAACATACAGACTTAAACGATACGACAACTTCAAAAGTGAGACGATACGATTTGACTAACGAAGCCATAACACGAAACATACAGAAGTGTCACGAGACGGAAGATAAGGGTATTTTTCTGTTTGTCTCGTTTTCCCTCAAATTTTGTCGGCGTTTTTGTTTTGATTCTTCTTTCTAGTGCAATAAAACTAAAACGCCTTTTATTAGTAGTAATACACTACAATATCAAATACACTATATTTTTCTCTTTTTTCCACGAATTTTAAAAAACCTGATTGAAGCTTTTTTTGCCTGCCACTTTCTTCACTTCTGTGTATTCTGTGGTAGTAATTCATACGCTGCTTGAGAATTATAGCAGATTGTCCCGAATATGAATCGTACGATCGTCATAGTCATTCATGGCCGTAATAGTGATTTCTTTTCTAAAATAAAATTTCACCTTGTTAAAAAATTCCTGTATAAAAAGACAGGTCCTTCATAATGATATTTGTAATTTACCAAAAACAAAACTCAAGTTATGAAAAAGTGAAACACCCTCAGCCTTATGCATAACGAAAATCTGGCATTAAGTTAGCATAAGGGGCTCACATACATATTACGTAACCATCAAGGGGGAGGGGGAGAGGGTTTCGAGTTTTATTAAGAATTGTTATGGTAGAGGGGAGGGGGTCTTTGAAAATGTTACGTAAAGCTTGGACCTCTGTTCAAAATTTTGCGCGAAATATTGACATAATCCATATAATAAAAATTTCACATGAAATATTCATGAAAAAATGTTGCAAAGCTTGTACTCCGTTCAATTCGCGAAAAATTTATGAAATTTATCGGGCAACATTTTCTTGCACTCTGCGAAATAATGTGACTGCGAAGTAATCAATTTTGATGAAAAATTTTCACAGCTTCGAACGGATTACTAGGCTTTACAGAAAAAATTTCTAATTTCGTACAAAAATACACTTTTTTTCAATTTATTATTTAATTTACTCGGCTCAGTTAGCCGACTGTAACGCAATGTAACTGTAATGTAGGAAACAGCTGATCGACATTTTTATATGAAAATTAGGTTACGTTACATTACATCTGTATAACCATTTTTATTAATTTTCACATAACAATATCGATCAGCTGTTTTCTACCGTTGCAGTTACATTACATTACAGTCGGCTAACTCAGCTTTCAATCACAGGATCGTACGTGTTACGTGTTACATACATATATGTACGTTAGGTTGTTATCGCGTAATTTATAAAAAGACGACAGCAGGGGTAAAAAAGTAGGCCATAAAAGTAAAACGAAATTAATTTTTTTCCTATTATATTACTACCAATAAAATTTCAAATATATCGATGGTGGTGCGTAAAAAGTGTCAATCTCGCAACAATTAACATAGAATATAGGATCTTCTTTCCTAATACATGTCAATAAATTTACGTCTTAAAATAACATACCATAGCCCTTATAGACAGTATTGTTTGTAAGATAAGCTGGACATCCAATACAAATTGTTTCCGTTTTTAGCTTGGTTTGTAATAAATACCATTTGCCAAGCAATTTAAAAGCAAAAAAATTTCCTTAAAAAGTAAGACTTTCACGGACGCTATTTTTTTTTTTGGTTGACAGAGATACCAAAAAGAGGACGGTGTCCGGGTAAAAGAGGATGGATAACAACCCTAATAAATAACATTTGTGAAGCAATGTAAAATGTCCTTAAAAAGTAGGACCTTCCCGGACGCTAATTTTTTTCGAGGACAGAGATCCAAAAATAGGACAGTCTCCGGGAAAAAGAGGACGGATAAAAACCCCAATGTACTTACATACATTCTAGTGATGTGCCGAATGTCAATTTTTGATATTCGGGAATACAAATATTAAAAACGATATTCGCGAATAGGAATATTGTATGTGAAATTAATAGACATTTAATTGGGGTTCAATTTACGTCTGCATAATGAAATACGAAAAATTTGTTATGAAAAAGAAAAGTACATTAAAGTTTATAAAAATGATCCAGGGGTCGAATCGTCACATCCGTGAACGTACAACTCGTCACGTAAAAACTGAGTTTTCGGATTATGACTTACGTGAACGTATTGAAATCCCATTCAGCTTATACGATTGAAGTATCACTTAATTCGTTTCCGTACGATTCTCGATACGCTCACGGCCCAGAATTTTAATGGTTGTCATTAAATAACATTTGAAAATGATAAAAATTTTCTATAATAAATTTTAATTTTTTTTTGCAGAAAAGTTACTTTATACCAAATAATCTAGAGACAAATTGTAGTCAAACTGATTACATAGTTTTCATGTCCTCATTTTTCTCCTTTTACATTTTTAAACATTCTTATGTATATTCATAAAGAACTAATTTCCATATCAAACTGCAACATTTATTAGCATTAAATTACCTTTAAAGGTACCAAATACATAAAAGGAAATGATCTTGCAGAAGTTTATAAGAACATTGCTTCCAATTCACATGGACAAAAAGTGTTCTTTCAAAAAATATATTTTTCCATGCACATGACAATATAAAATTATTAAGTTTTAAAATGTTTATTGGCCCACTTCAGGCTATAACGTATACCCAAAAAATTGCTTCAAATAAAGCAGGTTTTTACTATGAGAGAGCAAAAGTAGAGCTGACAAACCTGCTGATATCGCTGCTGATTTTTGTATGGCGAGTTCCCGGTTTGGAGTACTACATTTTTTGCTCACAAAAGCGCTTTTTTCGAATATAATAAAACATGCAAATATAGCAGTTATCTCAAGTGCTCTTTAAAGGATTCATAATACAAACGTATTTACTTGTTTAAAAAGCGCTTTTTGAAATTACATTAGCATAATTTCTGGCTTTAAAACCTGCATTATTGTGGCGCTGTTAAATCACCTTTTTTTCTATAGTTTGCTTCATATATACATATATGTTCACTGCTTCTAAGCAGCTCATATTTTAAAGCGAGTTATGATGCGCTTTATTGCCTTATTGCTTCAAAAAACATGAAAATTTTTTACTGGGTAGGTTTTGAGAGGTGTTTTTTATACAACCCAACTTAAGAAAATGTTTTTAATAGTGTACCTCTCTAGTTTTAAGGATTTTTTAAGAATAATCAATTATATTTCAATATGGAAAATTAACTTTTGGACAAATAAAATGTATTAAAAATTTAATCTTGTAAAAGGGACATAAATTAAGAAAAGAAAAATACGATATCTTTCGTAATGGACATCATTTTGAGTCATTAGAGCTCCCAAAACAACCCAACCATGTGTATGTTTAAAGCCCTCCCGCTTTAAAAAAATTTCACTTTTAGAAAATGAAATATTTTTCACTAAGGCAACCTTTATTGATCCCAGATATAAAACTATTTTTTTTAAATAATTTCACACACATTTTAGATGTAGTTGAAGAAGATTAAACAAAGTCATCTTCTACCTTTCTTAATCAAAATCCGAAACGTACAATAGTAGATGAAAGTATCCCAAAATCAAAAAATTCGCATCTCTGAAAGACACGATGCGTTCACTTATAGGCACTAATGAGTAATCAAAAAACTGGAAAACAGCGCTACGGAATGTGTGAACGGCCCCTAAGTGGCAAAACTGAACATTGTCCTAGCACAAATTAAAAATCACGCAGGAATTTAATACTGGGTTAAAACTGTATTACATTCGCTTTTTTCAACCGGCATTAAGGCAATGACACAGAAGGTTGGCACAATGAGAATTTTATTGACCGAAGCATTTGAACAGCTTTGACAGATTTGTTCTCTATTTTTAACTCCCGACCAAAAAAGGAGTGTTATAAGCTTGTAGTGTGTGTCTACATACAGACCAAACGGCTGGACCGATTTTGATTTAGTTTTTTTCTGTTTGAAAGGCGACTTGATCGAGTGTTCGTAGCTAGGTTTGAGAAATGAAAATCGGTCCAACCGTTTAGAACATATCACATCTTTTCTAGATATATTCTGTTGAATCTGTGTGGCTTTGACGCCGTAGCTGCCAAACGGTTAGACCGATTTTAATTTAGTTTTGTTGAAAGGTGACTTGATCCAATATCTTCTAGTCTATACTTGAAGAAAATCTGAAGTTATCATAAATTTTCTTGTTGTTGAATCGATAATATCATTTAATTGGAAGTTAAGAGCTTTCTTCTGTCTGTATCTGCAGCTCCTAATCGCGCCCTACGAAAACAATGTTAAAACTAGGACCGTATGCTGCACTCGGATCGAATAGATCTCCAGAAAATATATTGATGCAGATCAAGAATACCAAGAAATACCTATATGGTTAAATTTTACTGGATTGAAGCATGCAAAGCTAATAAGATGATGAAAATCCAGACCACTACACTTCTGTATATTTTGTGGTTGATACATACATACATATATGCGCGAAGCAATGTAAAGGACCAGGCACATAGAATGCGTCATATGTTAAACTTCGCCTTTTTTAGTTGACATTAACGCAACGACGCACATTGGGTGAGGTTCATAGAACGAGCGGCTAAAAATAGAAGAAGTTGTCCAAGGACAATGAAACTTGACACATAGGCATTTTTTGTTTGAATCAAGAAAAAAAATGGAAAAATCAAAATGATCCGCCCACTTTTACACCCACCTCCCATACAAAGTGAAAATTAAATTTGACCTATGGCATTGTTTTTTGGCACATAGCATTTTTAAACACTCAGAATTATTTGTGTGAAATTTGAAAAATATCCGCCCACTTTTACGCCTACCTCCCATACAACTTGTATTGAAAAAGTGGCATAACTCCCTTGATTTTTAATGCATCAACTCAATTTTCACAAAAACTAAATATTATAATTGTAGAATGGGCTTCTGAAAATATATACCTGATCCGCCCACTTTTACGCCCATCTCCCATAGAAAAAACATGAATAAGTAATTAAATCAGAAACTGTATATTATGTATTACTTATTAAGCTCTAATGGAAAAGATTTAGTGCAAGACATACTGCTTTATTCATAAGAAATAATTCAGGTTTATTAAGCGCTTATTTTACATATTTCTATGGGAACTTTGTCAAATAAACCTGTAATAAACCTAAAATATTTTTTATGAATTAGACCGATAATGTGTAGTTGTTATTGCATGCAACAACATAATAAATGAATGATAGCGCAGCACCTAATAGTCTATCGTATATAATCGTGCTTGATCTTCTATTGTTGTTATCAAACAGTATCAGTAATCAAAAATTCAAATTCAATTGAAGCTTATGCTTTTTTCAACATTGAAATATATAACAATTTACACTATTGACTAGTATGTGTATTACATTATGTAATAATTTTAAACAGTAAAGAGTTATGGGAACAACAACAGGCATGAACGAAAATTCATGTTTTGTAGGAGGAGCTGCTGAATTTTTTTTAACTTTTAGCTGAGACTTCAAGCTGTAATTTGAAATCTTTCGTTAAACAGCGCTCCACAGCGCTAAAAAGATGCAGTCCACTGAAGTTGATGAACGTTAAAATTTTGATGTTGTTTATATTTTGTGTTCTACCAAATTTTTTATATGGCACTTTTTCCAACTTTTTTTAATGCAAATCTCATCTATGGCCATTGTCATTTACGAAAATATACAACAAAGTCAATTGATAAGTTTACTGTGGTTGTACCAAAAGATTGAATATACAGTAAATTTGCATGCCATTTTAATCAAGCGAACATATATGAACTTCGAGCGTGCCTGTCCAAACAAATAATAAATATATCAGCCTAGTATTACGGAATCATAATATTCAGATATCTGACAACAAATTACCAAAAAATTATCCAAATCGGCGAACATGAAAAAAATTAATTTCGGCCATTCTTCAACCTATGTGCGACGGAGAAGGTTGGCACAATGAGCATTTGAACTTTTTTTTATTTATTTCGTTTATTTTTTTTGATTTATTTTATTTTTGCTGCCAAAAAACACAAAAACCTAAATTAGAACATACCAAAAAAAACCCATCCAATATTTTTCAAACTACTCAATGTACTCAAAAGTTAAAAGTTGACTAATTTTTATACTTTGCGTAGTACTGAATGTAACAGACCTTATAAGACGAATTCTATGTGTGCGCGGCGTGTTCTATTGACGCTATTTCGTCTATGGCTTAAAGGTGGAAATACATAACACGCGTTAGTGCGCCCGCGAGCTGTAGACTTCTGTCAAAAAAAAAAAAGTTCAAATAGTGTTTTTGCATACGACAAGTTAGATACGAAACTCTTTGACGCGTTTGCCGCGGAAAGTTGGTTAACTTTCAACTTTTTTTTGACAACTAATCAGACGACAATAAACAAGAAAAAAATATGAATCATGGAGGAAAAACTTATTGAAGAGTTTGAAAGACATACAGTATTGATAAAATAGGAATAAAAAATGTTCCAAGTCCACTTTTCAGTGTACAAATAAGCAAAAAATCTGATAGAAAAGGCGTTTATAACCCGTGTTGTGTGGCTAAAATTTTCAAACGCACAATACTCGTAGACGAACTGATGCGTGTTATTTTTTTCAAAATGTGTGCAATGCTGTTCACATTATGTTTTTTATATGGAAAGTAATTCACTAATACGATGTCACAAAATGCCATAGTGTGAACTCGGCATTAGTTTTGTTTTCTTGGATGATATTTAATAAGTAAAGTCCCATATATGGAAGTGCAACAATGTGTGTTTAAAAATCATAAATGTGCGGACAACCTCTCAAATCGACTTAAAAATTGCTAATGAAGTGCGTTAATGAGAAAATGTAACAGTTGTAAATAAAAGCAGCTAAATGTGTTCGATTGCAGTGATATAAGTAATATAAGTAATATGACAATTTGTTGACAGCTGCTAGTCTTGCAATGAAATGAAATTGGTTTTTCTGGCAACGATGTCAGACAAAAATTGCTAGTTCACACAGTTGTAAGAAATTTTTAGCACATTTTACTAACAATATTGTAAGATCTGACAACCGTCTGTACATACCTTCAGTCTTCTAGCGGCGAACCCTGCTTCCACAGAATAACCTTTCCATATAACAACAAACTCTGAATTAAATAATCAGAGTAAAAGGTAGCAAATGGCAAGTTTGGAGGCCTCTCTGCAATTTTAAATCCCCACAAAACAAAGACAGCGGCCAAACTAGGCAGCACCAGACTAATCACCTGATGAAGCTGAAAATCAAAGGATTACTACAACAAGAAATACAAGACAATCGAACCAAATGAACACTCTGATAACGACCCCCACGCGCCCCGGATAAGATTTGCAACATAGAAAGTAAATACCCTCTATCAAACTGGCACAGCTAGCAGCAGAATGCAATAGGTTTTACATATCTGTGATTTGTATCAGCGATATGGGATGGAACAGCAGCGGCGTTTTTACGAAATCACAGGGCGATAGAGTCATATACTCCGGTCAGAAAAACTTTGACGACCCGGACACTCACGGTGTAGGTATTCTTATGAATAGGAGAATACGTAACGCGCTGATCAGTTGGGCTGCCATATCCGAGCGGATTATTACTGCTCGCCTAAACAGTAGCATTGGAAAGCTGTCAATAATACAATGCTATGCTACCACGGATGTTTACGAGTAGAACATAAAAGAAAACTTTTACGGCAGTCTACACCGAACCCTAAACAACATCGATCGAAATGATATTAAGATCCTAATGGTTGATATGAATGCCAGAATCGGAAACGATAACAATGGTTTCGAAGATATAATGAGAAAACACCGCTCGGGATCCAGAAATGAGAACGCCGAGCTATTGTTAGAAACTTGTGCAAAATACGACCTCGCAATAGGTGGCTCATACTTTCCACACAAACCACATCACATATACACCTGGAAATCAAGGGACACGCGATCAAATATTCTTGGCCAAACTGATCACATCTGCATATCCAAAAGATGGTTCAAGACACTCCAAGACTTTCGAGTATTCCCAAGCGCAGATGTAGCAAATGACCATTACTTAGTTGTATCTGAACTTAAACTTATTGTCAAAAGACACAATAACATTCCAATACAACATATCGAAATTGAAGTCCGATGCTATTGGAAGTAGTTGCACTACTAGCGTCAAGCAACCTCACAATAACATCTGTCAGCCACAGCAAAATGTAAACGTAGATGAAGAATAGGAGAAATAGATAACATTTTCAGCGAGTCTGCTGAAATAATAACGGTCATGCTACAAAAAACAACAAGGAATATCTTTCCGATACTTTTTGGACCCTGCTAGAGTAGAGATGGGAAGCTCAACAAATTCTTCTTTCCGAAACGCCGCCCTACAGAAAGGCCACTCTGCATACTAAATACGCTGAATTAATAAGAAAAAGGAAAAAGCAGGCTAGACAGGACAAGCGCGACCATATCAATAACCTGGCATTGAAAGCGGAATTCGCAGCAAACTCTGGAAACTTGAAGTCAGTGTTTGAAATAATTAGAAAACTTTCTGAAAAAAATCAGCTCCAAACGCGCCAATTAAGGATAAAACTGGTAAAATTCTTACCACTGTAGAGGATTATTTAAATAGGTGGAGGGAACACTTCCAAGAAGTACTTAACCACAATGACTCTGTAATCCACCAGCTACAGACTATAAGCATAATCCCTCGCCCAGAGCATTAGACGAACTCAATTAGCATAGAAACTCCTACTCTCGCCGAGGTTATAGGCGCCATAAGTCAACTGAAACACAGCAAAGCTCCAGGCATTGACAACTTGCCAGCTGAATTATTTAAATGCAATCCACAAACAACCGCAGCCATACGTCAACCCCTTCTTTTTAGGAAATATGGACAATGGAAACTATTCCAAGAGACTGAAAGGAAAGTCTTATAGTCAAAATTCCCAAAACAGTTGATCCAGAAATATTCAGTAACTGGAGAGGTATCGCCCTAACTCCCTCCGTCAGTAAAATTTTTAATAACATAATTCTTAACGGCATCCTCAGCTTTCAAGACGGACAACTACGAAAAGAACAAGCTGTCTTCCGACCAAACCGTTCATGCGTGGACCAAATTAGCAGAATTCTTCTAATAATTGAACAGTTCAATGAATACAACTCCATCCTTTATCTTACATACTTCGACTTCGAAAAAGCATCCGAAGCTATCGATCGAGGGTATGCCCTCGCTAATAAGGGTATTCCACAACAAATAACAGCACTTATCAAGTCACAGTGTGAAGATTCTAAAATGCGTGTGTTACATTAGGTGTGTTCCACAAGATTTCGTACAAGTTCGGACTATTGGGAGGAAGAAGAAAACTACTCTCTGAACATACAAAAGTTATCCAAAATTGCTGGAACGTAAAAAAATATAATTGCGCATCTTGAAATACTAAATACTAATAATAATGTTGCTTATTTTTTACATTAAATTTAATTTAACTGATTTTAGTCGCTTAAAACGCGTAACATTACAAAAACTAAAATTTTGCATCATTGGCAACAGCTGTAACAAGTAAATGAAAATAAGTTCC
Organism: Nowickia ferox; assembly: GCA_936439885.1. Taxonomy (NCBI): domain Eukaryota; kingdom Metazoa; phylum Arthropoda; class Insecta; order Diptera; family Tachinidae; genus Nowickia; species Nowickia ferox. The sequence continues at coordinate 29,312,259 of OW387026.1, forward strand.
AACAAAGTAAAAGCTACGTGAATTATTGAAAAAAATTATTTTTTTATATTTAAGAAATGGAGAAATATGCACAAATGTACTTACAACTTCAATTTTGTTAGAAAAAAACCTTCCATTTTGCTTTTTAATAAATTTGTATGTAAAATTTTTTTCTTATATTTGAAATTATAGTTTTCTGATTAATGTTTCAGTTTCATATGTAAATGAAAAACAGCTGATTATTTCATTCTTGTCCGAACTTACCCAGAAGAAAAAGTTCGTGCTAGTTTCTACAGGAAATAAAAAAATTACTCTTTCATTCGCTCTCAAAATTGCACAAATTTGCTATCTGGAACGCTTTTCGATAACTTTGTACAAGTTCGGACTGTTTTTTTATGTATCTGGAACAGACCTATTGTGGAAAAGTAAGCAAATCCTTTAATACAAATAGCAGCATTAAACAAGGAAGTTTGCTGTCCCCAATCTTATTTATTAACGTACTTGACGAAATAATGTCATCAACGTCAGAATGAAGAAAAGGGTTTCAATGGACGATTAATGAACAGCCAGATGATCTTGATTACGCGGATGATTTGGTACTATTAGCGACAAACAAGGATGATATGCAGAAATAAATTTCAAATTTAGCCTCAACGGAGGCAAAATATGGTCTTCGAATCAACACGCAAAAAACGAAATGCATGATCGTCAAATCTGCCCAATACCCAAAATTCCTTCGAAGCAGCAAACCAATCGAGAATGTTAATAAATTTTGATACCTGTCTAGTATTATAACTCCAGATGGCGGTGCTATAGACGATGTAGACTCGCGTATACATAAGGCCAAAATAGCTTTCCTTAGCCTACGAAATATGTGGAACTCAAACGCATTCTCCCCTAAGACAAAAATACATATATACAATGCCTGCGTGAAAAGCATTTTGCTCTACGGTTCTGAAACCTAGCCGGTTAACGAAGTCATCAAACACAAACGTTTAACAACAGATGTCTACAGAATACGAGTATATTGAAAATATGGTGGCTTAGAGTAGTCAGCAATGAACAGTTACTTGAAATCGCGAACGAAGACATCAACACTCAAATAAAGAGACGGAAATATAAATGGCTTGGTCGCACATTAAGAAAACCATATAACGAAATTAGCCATGAAACCCTAGAACGGGAACCCCAAGCGGCGCGAAAAAGGGAAGATCAAAGCAAGCAAACAAATAAATCAACAGACTTCGACATATTGCAACAGACAGACAAAACTGGAGTAATAATAATAAGTAATATAACATGTAGTAATTTGAGTGATTCTAGGTAACATATAAAGGTATTACAGTCGAATCCGCTTTAGCGCAACACGCTTTACTGAAAAAAATCGGATTACTGAAAGCGATACAAATCCCCGCACTGATTTTAAACGCAGCTAGTCTTATTCACTTCGCTTTAGCGAAACATCGCTTATTGAAAATATCGTATTACTGAAAACCAAAAGCAAGCCCACATCTACGTTTTGTATGAAACTTACTTCGCTTTAGTGAAAAAATAAACAATGACAAATTTATTTATTTTATATTTGAAACTTTTATTTTTTGTTTTAAAAATAATTAAAAATATGAATATATTTCTATGAATAACTTGTTTTAAATAAAATTTTTACGTTCAATTGACGTAAAAAAAATATACAGATTTGGGTTTTGGTTATTTCCAGTAAAGCGGAGTCGACTGTACATACATACATACATATGTCCATAACCGCATTAAAAGCTTAAGCACAAGCAACAAAACTTTACATTAGAAGGTTTTTTTAATTATCTTCGCCGTTATTTCAGTTAATTCATTGAATTTTGCTATTTAAGTGTTAATATGCAAGGCAACGAATTTTAACTAAATATTAGCATAATAACGGTATTTTGTGTTTCTTAAGCTTTTTTTTTTGCTGTCTCCCTGACGACCTCCTGTATATATTTTTGTGTTGGTTAAGCTAATTTTTTTTTAAGAAAGAGTAAATATCAGTTTTTTACGAAAACTTGTCTCCAAATTGCTTAATTATTGTCCTTTGGATCGGCTCCAGGTAGTAAATCTTCTACAGACTTATAACTTTTCAAATTATAGAGTTCGCCATTAAATTTGTTGTGTATAGTTTTACCCCCAGAAAAAGTTTTTTCAAATCAATATACTTTTGTGAATAAATTTTTAATAAACTGCTACGTATCTGAACAGGTGACTATCTCAGTTTATGTCTTGGATCGCGTAATCAAATTTAAATCATAATGAATTGTTTCAGAGTTATCCAAATAACCATATTTAAGACTTATAGGTAACTGATTTTTTTCAAGGTGTTAAACATAGCCTTTAAAATCACGGTAACTCACCTCAATACAATCATATATTTTTGGATTAGTTGTAGAGTTGAATATTGGTATTTATTGTGATTCGCGCATTTCGAATTCGACTGCAACAATTTGGTTCTAGATAAAAAATACTGTATTTATTTAATTTTTTTTTGTAGAAAGAATCCTAATGATTCGTGAATTTACATAATATATACTAGTATGTGCGCAGATTTTTTATACGAAAATATGCTTTCCTCTGTCGTCTATATTTGTGTGTAGTTTTGTTGTGATATATTCAATGGATCACGAGCTGTAGGATAAATGCCAAATAATAATGTAATGAAGTTACATATATAATATACAGATCTTACCTTATAAAATAATGAAAACGGATTATAATTATCGCTATCCAATTTTTAGCTAGAGCCATTGAAAAAAGCGTTTCCAAAAAACTTAGTATTATACCATTAAAGGATCATGATAGCTCCTAGTTGTGGCAAAATTATGTACTGGGAAGATGTTGTGTTATTCTAAGCAAAAATGGTTTTATAACATTTTTTCAAAAAACCACGCATTTAAAAGTTATGGTGCCAAAAGAGTTTATAGTGAAGAAAGGTTATTATATGGATGAAGAGTGCAATGCGCATGGACGGTTTGCAATTTTTACACACAGTCTATCAGAAACTGCCTGTGGAGCGAATCAAATAAATACTTTCGGCAATTTGGGTGGTCTAATGTGCATTCAAGTTTTTTTTAGATGTGGGTGAATAAGTTGCTATCAGAAAGGGCTGATATCTGTTTAAGTCCTCTATAATTAATTTATTTTTAATCATTTTAAAAATGGAAGAATAATAATAATATACAAAATGCAGAATAAAATATTCAACTATAGTCGAAAAATTGCAATAGACCAAATAATAAATAAACTATTTTTCTTTACAAAACAAATACGTACTCGTATGTATGTATATAATGTTTGTGTTTATGCATTTACTTCATACGAAGTCGGTGATAGGTACATAATATTTGCCTAATCCGAATATATCACTATTACTTGCTATATTTTCAAAAAGAAATTTTAGCTTGAGTAAGAAGTTGCTGTTACAAAAACTGTAAATAAAAAATATTGTGTACTTAAGCTTAAAATGTTTTTGCTATAAAATTGAAACGGTATATCCTATGGCTGTACAATTTTGACAGATAATGCTAATGATAACAAGTTAATCTAATATATAAAAATAAGTCGGGTTTTCCTTCCTGACACTATAACTCCATAACGCACGACCCGATTTCCACGGTTTTGCATTCGTTGGAAAGGTATCGGGCTCCGTGAGGTTTATAGCAAAGAAAATTCAGGGAAAATTTCAAGAGAAAAGCAGGAAAACAGGGAAAATAATTTTTCACATACAGCGCCAGCTCTGATATATAGCATGTACTGCAACGGCGCAAGTACGTGGTGTGTGAGTATACTTCACGAAAATAAGTACGTTTCATTTTGTTTCATTTTAAGTAGATGGCGCCGGTGCGTGATACATTGTTTGAAGTTTGTAATACAAAAATTCAAGTATGTTGCATATCTTAAGGCGCTAGATTATATATCTTCTATATATATAAAATCGCAGTTTGTGTTTGTTATTAACGCATGATTTGTGGAACTATAAGACCTGTGAAGCTGAAATTTTCAACACAGATTCGGGTCAATACCGGGTAGGTTTTCGTTTTGATTTTTAACCAACAAGTGACTACTGTATGGAGTAATTTGTAGTTAAAAATTTTTTTTTGAGGGTAAGACAACTTTTGCCGGGCTCATCTAGTGATTTTTACAAAAAAACGAATTTCGAAAATCATGTTGGTTAAGCTTCCTTGGCGGTAATGGCTCGACATGTATGTATGTATGTATGTATATAAAATGTAAAATATTTTTCTCAGAAAAGAAATCGCCATAAGTATGTACATTAGATGTAGGGCTTGGGAAAGGGGATATTACGCAGATATTTCCCGGGAACGCGATTTTTCATTCCCATTTCCCGTGAAGTGCAAAAGTCCGGGAAATCCCAAACCCTAATTACATGTGATCATTTTTAAAGAACAATTTGCACCAAAGAAAATTGTAAATTTTCTATTTTTATTCTTCCAATTTTTTTTCATTAACTAACGTATAAGATCAGGAGCAATGTACATATTTGCCTTTAGAAAATGTAGCATTTTCCCAAATCCACTTATTTTAAAATCAAATGTAATATAGTTTTAAAATCAGTTTATTGGATTTTTTATTTGTGTTTGACTAGTTTAGATATTAATACGAGTTAATTTGGGATTAAAAATTAGCTTTTTTTTGTGATGTTAGAGTTTCTTAGTTTAATAATATTTTGAGAGAAAAAGTATTTTTGAGCTCAAAAATGCTTCATAAAATTTAGTGCATTAGAGAATGTAATTGTTGCCCGATATCAGGGGCGATACACATACATATACATATGTTTGATATTCTCTAATGTTACACATGTTTAATATCTATTTATGTATACATGTATTTTCTAATTATAATGTTGTATAGGTATTAAAAATAATTATGTAAATAGTATAGATATAAATTATTTTAAAAATAAAATACAAATAAAAAGTTATAATAAATATAGCATATAATTAATATGATCATGATCAAAAAAATTTTTTTTTATAAGCATTAGTGGCCATTAAATAAAAAGCAATGAAATTATTAACTTAATTGTAAGTGTAGGATTTCCATGAGGGATCACTGCTCCAACAAAACATTTGCATCTCTTTTAAATGCAATATATGTATTTATGTGTAGTATGTATGTATGTATGTTAATTACTTTTTAACAAACAAAAATAAAAATTTAAGCTTTCAAACGTTAAAAAATTGCATAATTAATTTTATAAAATCTGAACCAAAAAAAAATGGAACAGCAGCTCATTTGTTTGAAGGATAATAGTAGAGAACCGTGTTTCCGGGTAACTGCCAATGGGATGCCTGCAATTCTATTAGTTGCAAGAGAGTACGACGTATGGCAGGTGCCGAATCGCTGGCATTCAAAAAGGCATCCCTCACCATGGACAGAAGCAGCTCCAACTGTTGTGGCAATTGTATTTCCAGATCTAGACCAATGCAGGTCAGTACGTAAAAGAGACATTCAATCTGAAATAGTAGAATAAAATATTCTTTGTAAAAAACTTTAGCTATTAATAAATTTTGTTTTTTTTTGTCTGTTAAATTTACCTCAGACAAGGATCTAACTGGTGGCTTAACACAGTCTTCACAACATTTTGATAGAAGCGTTAGTAGAACTAATGGAGGGGGTGCCCCTTCACATTGAGTTCGCAATTGCAGTTGACGTCGCTTTAATTGACAAAACATTTCGGTAAGAAATGCCATGAAAGCGGTAAAACGAGCTCTGGACGGTGATTTCATGCCCTGTATTGTGAACAGAAGCTGTAGAATAAATAAAACAAGAATAAGGCATAAATTTTACAAGATATACCAACATAAATAATCATGTAGATATGTAAATAGTATACAAAATTAGTGCTTGTAGCCTCCCATTGTCCACCGATACTGATGAAGGATTTCCTTTCATTTCATTTATTTGATAATAAATTATGTACATATGTACATATTTATATGATTGGTTAATAATATGCATTTAGATGTGAAAATTCGCAACAAACAATAAAAAAATATTTCATTTACTGAAACAACGTCATAACTAAAAAAAACTTGTTTGCCAGAAAACCTCTTTAAAGTTCTCGATATATTACATATTATTATAGTACAACTTAATGGAAAAATTAAATTTTATTCATCTCTCAAAAGTTGAGTATAAAGGCTGGGCCATTTAAAATTTTAAATTTGAAATAATTTACATTGACTTTGAGAGTTAGAATAGCATTCATTAATATTTTTATTTTTAGATTTATGTTTGACATTTGAAAAATGGGACGTTATACGCTCGTAAAAAATTGGGAAATATTAAAAACTTACTACCAAAGTAGTGAGTCTGTAAGATATTTACGTGGAAATTTACAGAGAAAACAGATCGCACTTCAGTTCAGTTTGTGCGTCAATTTGTGAAAATGAATCGTCCAGTGCGTTCAATCGAAAACATTGCTGCAGTGGCTGAGAATGTGCAAGAACATCCATCAACATCAACTCGACATGGTTTTTAGGCACTGAACATTTCTCGCACTGCTTTGAGAAAAAAAAATTGGGCTGATTGGATACGGTACTGCCGAGCCAGTCGTGGTAGTCATATGAATGATATTGCGTTCCATTCTTAAATGACAAAGTTCAACCTTTGCAATAAAACCACAAATTTTAAGAAATAATCACTACTTTTTTATAGCCGATTCAAATTTAAAATTTTAAATGACCTACCCAAGATACTTGTATAAAATTTTTACGCAATATAAATAATCATACGAAGGTTAATTCTGCATTATTAAATAAAAAACAAATTTTTTTGAGTTATGACATTGTTTGAGTTAAGGAGCGATATGTATAAATTTTAACTACTTGTATGTAAATGGGAAAAGAAAAATAAATACATAATCAATTATAATGATACATAAATATGCATAACGATACATAATCAGCCTTATCATGAATTCCACATGTGAAAATTTCCGAATCAAATTTTTCATTCACAAGGATTTTAATTTCGTTTAATCACTTTCAATAAAATTAAAAACTAACATATTTCCACTTTTTCCAACAGACAAATCTTTGTCAATGATTTTTTCATAAATTTTCAGATTACTACGCAATCGTATGAAGTTTTTTGATACCGATTTTTCACACGTTCGGAAATTTCCATGTGAAATTTTATTTAGGATAAGCCTGAATAAAAAAGCAATGAAAATAATAGACAATTCTTTAAAATAATAATAATAATAAAATTATACATATTTACAAACGATTTGAGAAGAAGTAATATAAACACTAATATTAGGTCAAAACAGAGATAGAAATTGGGTTAAATTAGCAAAAAATTTATAAGATGACGTTTAAACGTACATCTTGACAAGTTGAACTTATTTATTGTGAGATGCAAGGTGTTCTATTTTAAAAATGATTTTTTTTCCTAAAAATATTCAGAATACCAGAAGTTCCCCGAACACCACCACGGCAACACTGAAAACGTTAAAAACCATTCATTCTACATACGAACAGTATGGCTAAACAAGTAGTAATTAAAAAAATCAAAAAACCCGACTGCGACCAACCTTGAACCGTTCAATATCCTAAACGGTCATTCGAAATGAAAAATGATAAGAGAAACTAAAGATAATTTTAAAATACCTGTCGAATGATATCCATTTCGATACACAGAGAAAACAGTGCCTCATAAATACCTCATAAAATGGAACAAAATTCATAAGATATCTCTATGGTTTTTTTTTCAATAAGGAAATCTTATTAATTTAATAAGGAAAACCTTTTTGAAAAAAACAAGAAGAAATCTTGTAGTTTTTATTCGGTTATCTTAGTAGTTTTATCAAAAAGGTTTTCTTCTTGTTTTTATTAGGCGACCTAAAAAAAATAAATTTTTATGTCTTTATTCTTTGTACTTATGTAGTTTCATTTCAATTCTATACCATATAAATATGTATGTATGTATGTATGTATTATATGCAGATGTTATTTATTTATAAATACATATTATCAGGCCTGTCACAGAAATCGATCGAAATTGTTTTCATTACGAATTTTCATTTCGATCGATTTTGTTTTACCTTCTCCAGATTTCGATCGATTTTGTTCAATACGAAAAAGCAGCAATTCGATTGTTTTCAATTTAAATGTGGCAATATTGGGCAACGAAAAGCAAAAAACACATGGTTATTAGAAGAGAAAAACAAAATAGGAAAGGCCCAACATTTTTTTTTAACTTGAAGTGAACAAAATTTAAAAATTACTACAAGAAATGTCTGCAATAACTGCAGTTTGTGGTGCGCAGGGACGTCAAGACTTTACCGGAAGACGATTGAGGGATGCTTCAGGTTCACTTTCATATCCAAACATTTCTTTTGTTCGACGACATTTTACATAAAATAAATAAAAACAACGAAGCCGGCTGATTTCACAAAAATCAACGACTTCATTTGACATTTGTACCAGTGTTCACAGATTTAAATTGTAAAATATGATAAAAAAATTTATATTTTTCCCCAAATTGAAAAAAAATTCATTGTGAGAATACTTTTTTATACACGTACAATTTTCTATGGAAGGAATATAATTTTTCATAAAAATTTGTTTCTTATAGCAGAGTTTTTCTTATAAGCGAGTTTCTTATATGCGTATTGTACTGTATTCTTAATTAACTCACCATACATACATATTATTTACTTGAGAGGAGACCAGTATTGAACCAGCAAACTTCTGACTGATAGACAAGCACTCTAACTAATATGCTAACAGGCAGCCTGAATCCGCATTGAAATTATTGTACAAACATGTTTATACAAAAACGATAAAGATCATGAAAAAAATTGTCTCTATGTTTATTTATAGATATGAAATAACAAGAAAACTAATAAAATCAAGAAATCTTATTAAAAAAAATTAATAAGATGCTTTACACATAATCATATAGTAACCTAATGAAAACAATAAGAATACTTTTTTGAAAAAATCGATAAGGCAACCTAATGAAATTAATAAGAAATCCCTATAGTTTACAATTTATAAGAAAACCTAATAGAATCAAGAAGTTTTTCTCTATGGATTGTTTTTTTAATGCCAAAAATAACGGAAATTGAGTAAAAAAAGTGTGAATAACAAGATTTGTTCTTGATTTATGTGGTTTTCTTTTTGGTAAAATTAATAAGATTTACGACATAAAAATAATAAGAAATCTCTATGGAAAAATCTTTGCTTCTCTCTGCTGCGATACCCCTTAGCCTAAAAACGTTTCATAGAGAAAATCTTCTTGATTCTATTAGGCAGTTTTTTCTCTGTGTATAGTTCGCCGACTTTTTATTTTTTTCGTATTAACAAAATGACGTCTGTTGGCCGCCATATTGAATTTTTACTGCTGTCATATCTTTGGTGAGACTCCCGGGATTAAGACAAATCGATTGACGTAAGAATCATTAAAATCGGTCCACGCGTTCGGTTTATATAAGGCCGCAAAGGAACACACGTACACACATGCATACATACATAGACTGATAAACACAATACCCTTCTTTGCGTCGCGCAGTCGGGTAAAAAAGGAATTCTCTCTGTAATGCGTATTGCGATTTATTGACATTTCCCAGACTTTTTGATTTGCCGGGACTTAGCGAAAAACGACTATATCATCACATCACACCTTTTGTCGTTTTCAAATTGATTTTGTGTCTAAATCGTTTTTCATGACATACCTGATTAATTGCTTCTTAAGACTACATTGAAATTGATTATTGAGAGATTAGCTGGGTCCTATGCGCATTTCACATAAACATTTTAAAATCATGGTACTACTTATACAAAGTGAAGAAGTGTTTAGAAATCAAGTTGTTGTACAGTAATTTCCCCTTAATTGATTTTCTAAAATTGCGCAATTTTTGTTGCAATTAAACGAAAAAATCATATATCTGATACTTTGTTAATTGATCCATTAACGCAATTAAAGAAAACCCGTTTAATTAACAATCCGAAACATGTTACAACAGACTGCAATGATTATGTATGTATATGATTTTAAAAGTTGACACATCCTTTTATATAGTTTTACCTATTACCATTTGTGAAAATTTTCAAGAATCAATTAACCGGCCCTTTTGTTTGAGATTTCTGAAAAGGAATTTTATTTAAGAGTCAATTAAAAGGGTAACGCAATTAAACGGAACTCATTTTAACGGAGATTTTTCCATGTGTATTATATGGAACATTTTCATCAATTATGCGGGAATCAATTAAGCGGAAGCTACTGTATATAAAAATTTCACATATACATATGTACATTACAAAATAAAACATTTTATCGGCATTCGATGTCAGCAATATCGTCTATTTTCACTTCCCAGATGTCAATGAAAATATTTCCGTTGTTTTCCATCCAAATGATTCTTTTTTCCTGCAATTTTTTTTATTATTATTGCGGCTGCATCCATTTTTAAGTTGTATTTATTTTTATTAGCTAGCATAAACATTATCAGCTGCTTCCAGTCATTTATACTTGGCAGCACAGAATTTATTACAGCAAAAACAAGGTTGCATTTCATAAAACCAACTTTGTTGTTTGGTTTGGTTTTAACAAAATAATTTTTTATGGTAAAACAGGAGATTATGGCATTCGATATCGAATTGTATTATTACACTGTTAGGGAGCGAATGCGATTAATTTCAAACTGAGAAAACGTGATCGAATCAGCTCGTTATCCAAAGCGACCCCAGGTTTTAACAGTTGGTTTGTATATAATTTTAATTAAAAACTGAATTTAATGTGTTTCGCTAAATTAATTTTTTGTCTATTTTAAATGTACCACATACATACATATCGCTAAACTTCATTTTGCACATAAACCTTATAATATGCGATAGGAGTAGGGGTATGGATGCCCCATACAAAGTAATTATTAATTATAGCATATATGGAATACTATATCATTGAAAGCCTTAAAAATTGGTGAGAATTACTTTATAGTTAATGTGGTTATAGTTCATAATCACTTCTCCGTGATCTCTAATTATTGCATATTGATATATACTGTATCAGTGAGCATCTACAAACTTGGTGTGAATTGCTTAACAGTTATTGCCCGAAATCCAGCAGGAAAGTGGTGGTGTAAGAGCAGGGGAAATGCTCTCTCCCATACAAAATAACATTGCAAAAATTAAACCGACTTTAAATATGTATGTATGTATATGCACTAAGGTTGTTAACTAAACGCAGAAATAAATTTCTAGGTTGTCAACTAGAAAGATATATTTTGCTTTCTTGGTACCGACAGCAAATAGTTAAGTAGTTAACGCATATATTAGTAAATAAAGCTTTCAAATAATACGCTTCATTACAATTTAAAAATATTTGTATATCATTTCCTTCAAATTAAAAATAATCTTTGCATATTGTTGTATTTTGAGAAACAAGCTCGCGAGTACTGTTGCCATTTACAATAATCGACAACTCAAAAATACAAAATATTTAGTTAATTTAATTTTGCTCTTTAAATCAAAAACTATCCTTTGGATTAGTTCCCGGATTAATTATAACGAAGATAGCATAAGAAAGTTGAATTATGGCGTTAACATACATAAATATTTTAACGCTCTAATTCATAAAAAAATATTTTAGGTTTATTACAGGTTTATTTGACAAATTTCCCACAGAAATATGTCAAATAAGCGCTTAATAAACCTGAAATATTTTTTTATGAATATGGCAGTTAGTGTTTAACAAACCTTTTCTCTTTCCTGATACCACTGACGACATGTGTTCAGCAATGCTTCCAAAAATGTCTCCTTTTGCTCTTTGCCAATAATATTAAGGCACAATCTAGATATGGGCAAAGCATAACGACGTCCCTCTACGGCACGCTTGATGAAGTGCGAGGTAAGTTCCATCAAACTGCGGGAATTCAATTTATTTGGATCTTCTAGAGCAGTATCAATAAGACTTTGTATTTCTGGAGTAAATTGACCGATATCGGTAACTTCGTTGCCGAGTCCCAGGCCAAGACCGGCAATACCACGTGTCAAAGCGTCAGCCGATGATAGAGATTTTGATCGCTGTAATGGTGCTATATTCATATACGTATCGATAGGCCCGTTTCCAGTTTGATTATTGACCATAATATACGGATTCATGGCATTCATTTGTTGATGTTGTTGATAGTTTTGATTATTCAAATTATTGTTCATTTGCACCATATTCATTTGATTCTTGTGATGATGTTTTTGGGGCTCTGGAGCAAATTTTACACGATTTGTTGCTGCAGCTTGCTAAAACCAAAAAAGAAATTTTAATTGTAAATAAGTAGAAACTTAAAAGATTTGCAATGAAATAAAATAAAAAATGGTTTCATACACAACGTACTCTGTAATGGAACATATTCGAATGCATGTGTATATACAGTTAAGGAAAAATTCCATATACACCCAAACGTTTTTAAGTTTGAAGGAATTAGTAGTGAAATGTTATATCTCCTTTACAAGCAATAATGTCATTCAAGTGCAGAGAGTGATTGCTAGAGCACATACTAACATGCATACGCTTTCTTACACTCTGTTGTTATTTTAAGGCTCAGTTAGCCGACTGTAATGTAATGTAACTGCAACAGTAGTTCGATATTGTTATGTGAAAAGTTATGGAAATGGTTAAGGCTCAGTTAGCCGACTGTAATGTATAGCAAGATTTAAATAAGGTTTATTACAAGACAAACAGGTACTCGCATTGTTGAGATTGCTTATCAGCTAATTTTATTGTTTAGACGTATGTACTATATAACTTACAAATTATTTGACAATTAGTTCATTACCTTATTTGATGCTTACAGTTTTATACACAAATAACAAACAACTTAAACATGTTTTGGGCAGAAGCTTGTTCATATCAAGATGCCGCTGGATCACGCCCATTTAAAGAACTGGTAGAGTATTGTATATATTAAATTTACTTTGTGTATCAACGAGCAACGCTTGCATTGAACTAGTTTTTATTGACAATGGAGTCAATAAAAAATTAAATTAGAAACAAAACTCAGTACGAATTGCTAAAATCTCTGTTACGAATTAATATACAGTTTAAAAATAATGGAATTTGTTGTGACAATTTTGATCCATCTCCAGAAATGATAAAATTAGTACAAAGTACCTTTTGGGGATAAACATTTTGAAATTGGGGATGCCAGCCAAAAGAAATCTGGGAACCCTGATGTATGCCCAATTCCAATAAAATTGCTTGAGTAAAATGCTTTAGATTTGCTTTTTTAATTCTGAGCTTCATGGGCCTAGCCCCGCCCATCTGGTTAAAATTTCCGGGTTTTAAGATTTTTCTAGTTGATTGTTCACCTAGGTCTACTTGTGTACCAAATTTAAGCTCTCTAGCTATAGCGGAAGTACTTCGTAATATTGATGCGTGAGTCAGTCAAACTTCGCATATGAACTAACATGAATTAATTCTAGTTATGGTTTAAATTTTATAATATTAGAATGGTAATAAGGTTATCCAAAACACGTGCAAGCAAAGCAGCTGTCAACAATTAACTGAACATTCAAAATGGCCGACATTGTCGGCATAAGTGAGAGACATGAGTACCAACATAACGCCACAAAAAGATCAAAATTCGAATATACGTAATACGTTTTGAACAAACCTCGTACACACTGCGTACATAGGCCGGAACTTGGCTTGGCGCACTACTGCCTAGATAAGCTTAATTAAGCTATTATTGCATATGAGATAAGAAGCAAGTCATTGCGATATAAATTCCTTAAAAATCGCGCAAACTTTTAAATATGAAGGCTATAGGGGTGCCATTAACTCAAAACTAGCTTATCTCGACTCAAGCACTTTTTTATTTTTCTCACACGTATGTAGCTACTTAAGGCTGGTACTCACTATCCTACAAATCGTTAAACTTTTCAGAAAATGCAGCCCTGATCTAATGAATTGTTATTGTCTTTTGAATATTTTCATAAACTCCATTAGATCAGAGTTGCATTTTCTCAAAAGTCGAACGATTGTGTGGAATAGTGAGTACCATCTTTTATTTATTTATAGTGTTTAATTCGTTATCTTTGGTTACATGTTTTGCTTGGTGGTAAGTTGGAATATTCTATGATGATTATTATTTAGTTGAAAGCTGAAATAAAACTTTAAAAGTTGAAAACTTTTTTATGCACACGCATATCGCTGCTATTCGTAAATTTCGTTTAAAAGATGATATTGGCATTTTTTGTTGTTTAGTTCTTAAAATAATCTAACTGAGTGTAATTCCGCTAAAATCGTTTTAAACGTTTAAAAGTTGCGATTTTTATGAATATTTCTTTGCAAAGCTCTTTCTCTTAAATACAGGGTGGGCCAAAAGTTACCATGGGGCTTAAAAGTTTAATAACTTTTTCGTTTATTAATTTTTTTAAATTTTTTTTCTCAGATTATATAATATACAAAATGGAACATTGTTTTACACTAAGTATGAAAAATAATGTCTCTTAAATGACCACCGTTTTCAGCTTCGCACTGATGGGCGATTATGATTATGAGTGATGAAGCTCATTTTCATTTGAATGGCTTTGTTAATAAGCAGAACTGTAGGTTCTGGGGTTCTGAAAATCCAAGAGCCATTCATAAACGCCAATTGCACCCCATTAGGTGTACAATATGGTGTGGGATCACATCTGAAAATATCATTGGTCCTTACTTCTTCGAGAATGAAGATGGAAGTGCTGTAACCGTAAATGGAGAGCGGTATCGGTTTATGATAGAAAATTTTTTACGTCTTGCTCTTGAAAACATACCTGGTATGTGGTTTCAGCAGGACGGAGCCACTGCCCGCACTGCCCGAGACACAATGGCACTTTTAAGTCAAATTTTTGGAGAGCGAATAATTTCCACAAATTCGGAAATAATTTGGCCCAGCGCGATCGCCAGTTTTGACAGCACCCGACTATTTTCTTTGGGGTTATTTGAAGTAGCGAGTGTATGTGAACAAGCCAGAGACAATCCTTGAACTCAAGGCAAACATTGTTGCAGAAATTTTGGAAGATATTATGGAAAATGCTCTAAAAGGAGCCCATCAGTGCGAAGCTGAAAACAGTGGTAATTTAAGAGACATTATTTTTCATACTTAGTGTAAAAAATTTTCCATTTTATATATTATATAATCTGAGAAAAAAATAAAAAAAAATTAATAAACGAAAAAGTTATTAAGCTTTTAAACCCCAAGGTAACTTTTGGCCCACCCTGTAAAAGAAATGAAGGAAAAAAACAACTTACATGTAAAATATTTCCACTTGATGGTGAATTAATTAATGGCACCTGCTGGGAGACACCATGTGTCATATGACCGATTTGCATGGGATGTGAGTGTGTCACAAGTATGGGACGATGTCCGCCAGTCATATGTTTATTGTGATTTATATTACCCAACGGCATACTTCCTAAAGAGAGTCCGGCCTGCCGACGATTCATCATTTGATTGTTTGTTGCCACATATTGCATTTGCGGCTGCATGCCATTTGGTGAGTTAACTGAAAATACCATCGATGAACTGGAAGAATGTTGCAGATTGTAGTTTATTTCTGCAAATGAAAATTATATGTTTATAGTTAATTATTCAAGAACGAACATTACCGATTATTATTTGTATATGTTGATGCGGCCGTTTGTGCGTTTGAGCTTGTATTTGTAGTGGTCATATAGTTAAACTCCTGAGTGTTAACTTTAGACTTAATGCGAGTACCATTTTCATAACGGGCTTCTTTTACATACATACATACATACATACAAGTGCAAGTGGAGTGTGAAAATCAAGCAAATTTTTTCATTTTACAACACATATAAAAGAGAGTGAATGCATGTTGATGTTTTAAAAGAGAGACAAAGAAAAAAAGAGAAAGAAGAATCAAATATGTAGGCCTTTAACGGTTTGTCAATTACATAATATGTTTGTTTGCAAATTTAATTGAATTAAAATTTGTTTAATAAGCCAAATGAAAATTTAAAAGCACTTTTTACAAAATAAAAAAGAAAAGTTTCTAACTTTGTGAGCGATGCATTATTAATATTTTTGCTGCGACTTCAACTGTAATAATTTAAAACTGTTTTTTTTATTTTAATTTTACTTTTTTATTCTTACACATAGCTAAAGCTAATATTTAAATATAATTTCGGGACTGGTTCCAGAGTGACTTGTCTCATTGGAGGAAACAATTATGTTAAGTTAGGTTGAAAATATTATATATTAATCCAATCCGTTTCGCGTTACACTTATGCTTTTATAACATGTTGAGCGCCCTAAAGAAGAGATATTGGGACAGGTACCCAATAAAAACCAATCAGACTTAGTCAGGTTGGGAACCTAGTTTCCTCAACCTATTTTTTAGGTTTTTCCAGTCTGAAGACATAATATCTTGTACTATTTCCAGGTGGAAATTTTGTCTAAATGCTGGACAGTGACACAAGTAGTGTTCGAGTTTTCATCATCTTCTTTGCAAGCTCTACATTTTATATCATCAACAACACTCATGGGAGCCATGTGACTTTTTAACTCTGTATGTCCTTCTATTATGCCAACCAAATTCCGAAGTGTTGACCTTTTTAAACTATGTGGGTTTCCCCAGAGACTTTCGGTCACTCTTCCAATAGTTGAGTTCTGCCAATCTATGGTGTTTTGTTCATTTCAGGTTGTTTCGGTTCAGTTTTGAATTCCTGAATAGGTTTGGTGTTCTCAAGTTTGATGTTATTCAGTAAGTCCATATTTACACTATGCAAGTCTTATTGCTAAGCTGATTAGTTTGATGGAGAGAGAGACGAGGGGAACAGTAACGTTTCTTTTCCCCTCGTCTCTCTTTCCTAAGAAACTAATCAGCTTAGCAATAAGACTTGAATAGTGTAAACTAGGACTAATGATCCTATCTTCCTATCTTCTTCGTTTCCAGAGACACTCTGATGTCCTGGAATCTATATGTTATTTCGATTTGTCTAAAAAACCTGTATCAGTTTATTTAAGTTTTGCATTGAAGAACGCATCGAAATTGAACTTGATGATTCCTTAAGGCTTCGATAACGTTTCTACTATCAATAAAGATACGGCTTGGTAGTTCGTTGTCAATTTTCTTTAGATATTTATACCTTTCCTTATAGCCGTAATCTCAGTCTGAAAGACTGTATTATGATTCGGTAAGCGAAAGAATTTGTTCTGAAAACCAGTACCCGATCGGTTTCCAAATTTTGACCCGTCCGTGAAAAGGATAGTTCCGGTGTTATTCCCTATTAGTGTTCCTCTCTCCCATTCCATAATTTTCAGATGTTATGCTGATGCAGTTACTTTGTACATATCTAACGTTTCCCCTGGGTAAGGTGTGTCTTATTCTTTGGTACTTTGGAATATACAACGTTCTACTGTTAGCCATTCGCCCATTACTATCAGTCTTGTGGTGACCAAAGCTGTCTCATATTTAACCTGTATATCAATTGGCATGATTGAAAGAATGTTTTCCATCGCCTTATTTGATATGGTTCTTATTGCGTCGCATGTGGTAACATAACACTGTCTCTGGAGTTTAATATTATCACTCCATTAACTACCACGCTTACGATGCGTAAGTAATGATTGGCCGTACCACACTCGTAGGATTTTATCCCCATTTCGATTCAATTGCTCTTCTATAAAGGATCCTAGGTCTTTGATCTATTGCAGGAAAAACATGGGGTTTCACAATCAAAGTATTGATATCGATATACACCATGATAGCACCATTAGTTGGTACACTGATGGTTCCAGAACGACGAAAGGTTCTGGTGCGGGAGTTGTAGGACCGAAATTTAACTACTATAGAGTAGGAAGTTTATGCCATTGAAAAATGCACATAATTTTATCTTGAGAGCTATTACTGAGGAAGAGAAATTGCCATTTTTTAGGATAATCATGCTACCGTTAAATCATTTAGTTCATATAAGTTTTCTTCTAAGTGAATTTGAGAATGCAGCATTAACCTTAATTACCTAAGCATCATGAATAAGGTCACCCTCTGCTGAGGACTCGTGAAAGGAAAGAAAATACAAACTGGCCAAGAGGGAACTAGCACACCCATAACTTGATCAGAACCGTTTTGTAAACTTGGCTTGGATAAAATCCGAGAAGTTATATCGATGGAGATTAGGATTACCAATCAACACCTATGGTTCAATCTCTCAAGATTGAAGTATGCTAACTTAATGATTGGGACGTAAACCGGAATGAGAAAAAACACCTCAACAAACTTGGCATTGAGAGTAACAGCCAGTGCATATTCTGCGATTATGAGGATGAAACTCCAGAGCATATTCTGAGGGACTATGAAGTTTTATGTCACAGAAAATATAGCCAATTGGGGAAGTACCTAATGAGGAATTGGGAACTGCCAACACTAGAACCAATGGCAATCTTGAGATTCCTCAAGAGAGCAGGTCCATTGTACTTTCTTCCCGTATAATTATTTAATTAATTCATTCATATATGATAAAATAATCTCACGCTTAAAATGGGCCGACGTCCGTTTAAATTTAGTATACAATTTTAAGTACTTGTATATAATTGATTTGTTTGAAACATTTTTTTTTGCATATAGTACTCGTTGTACCGTCTATGATGATGCATATCACAGCACCCTCCTTCATTGATATTTTTAGCAGTGAATCATCGGCAAAGTAATATCACTAATAAAATAGGATCAAAACTTTAAGTAATGCGCCTACTTAACACCAAAAGTGCTGCAACGATGCTATAAAATAAGATTAACAACAACACAATAGCAGAGTTGTAAAACGAGTTATGCATTAAATACATTCACCAGAGCGTAGTACACGAACACACGACTTCAAACGCCGCTAGCTATATTTAAAGTCGTGTGCCTTGTAGCCAGCTACAAAATTAGCTGACATTCAAGTATAAATACAGATATCAGTGGTGCCACCTTTAAATATTTCATATTTATGAAATTACTCTTTTAAAATGTACGATTTATATCACGTAAAAGTATAAAAATTAATCAATTTATTTCTTTACATGAATTTCGGGATGTTTCTTTCTGTTGACTAAAATAAATAAAATTATAGACTATCATTAATTCCACATTTTGTATATACTGGCAACACTACGGGTCTAATGCATAAAAACTGAGCTTTAACTCAAGTTATGTCTGCTGATTACGATCTCAAGCAATGAGCACAAGTATACCACCTAGAGCTCGTGCTCAATTTGGTATGCATAAAAATGAGTTCAAACAATTTGATTAAATGAGTTCAAACAATGTTTGACCAGTAGCAATTAATGAGTTCAAGCGATAGTGAGGGTGAAAATACTGCCAGTTTGGATGCAAACGAAAGTTTGTCCACATTTTTGGTTAGATAGATAAAAAAATTAAATTTTGTTGGAAAATAGCCAATTACAAAGCCTTAAAAATAAAAAAGAGAATTATTTAAAGCAATAAAAAATTATTATAAAGAAAGACTGGCATTGATGTAAATGAACAAAGTTTATTTAAGAAAATAGCTAATATGAAGTGCAGCGAAAAAAATTAAAGCGACGTAAATAAGAAAATAGCATAACTATCATCGCTAAGAAGTAGTACATCCCCATCAGCGATCATCATTGTGGTATATACCTTGCTATTTCGCAGCACACGAGAGTCTTGTACAGAACGTGGCCAAGATATGTTCACACTGGTGAAGAGCTCATTTGCATGTAGCTTGCACGTTTACATAGCGTATATACCTGATATTAACTCTGATATAATATGAGAGGGAACGTCGGCAGAATAAGAAGAAAAATATATTAATATTAATGTTAATATCTATGTAGAGGATAACGTACTCTTGTAAATATCACAATATTTTATAATTACCAAGCAGCCGCGCAGTGAACATCTTCTTTTATTGCAATAGTAATGTGTGTTTCATAAAAATTTTGGCATTTCCTTAATACATCGTGTATAATTAAGGCCCAATTCACAGTCATTAGTTAACTAATAGCAATAGCTTAACCAATAATAATAATATTTGATTCACAGCTCTTTGTTTGCCATTAGTTAAACCGCCAAGTGTCATTGGTTAACAAATAGTTAGACAACAGCTGATTCGTTGTAAACTTTATTAGTATTGTTGTCTGTGAAAACTTTTAGACACATTTCACATATACGTCGTCAAGCATATTCTTTGTACATATTTAGCTGTAACGCATTCTTTTTTTATTTTCTATTATATTTTGGTTTTTTCGAACCAATTTCGGCACTAATTCAATATCATGTACGGTAAAGTTGGACGAGCGAGCACTGTTTTGTTCATTTTTAAGAAAGAATATAACAAATGTAAACAAAAACCATATGCTATACTAGAGCTGCCAGTAGTGAAACTTAATAATTTGATAGGGTTACCATTCTTTGCCCATATTAAGTACTTTAGTTAAACAATAAACTGTGAATATGAAGTATTAGCTAAACAATAGTTATCATTTTAGTATACTAATAATTAACTAATGACTGTAAATTTTGCCCTAAAACATTTGCGCATATTTTATAAAAAAATTTTAATTTTCACTTTAATGCACAAAATTATCTTCACGTATCTATGTATGTGTACGTTTTTTGACAGTTGATATCATAATATTGTTTTCTAAAAATACATTATGAAAACAATATTATAATATCTCATAAAATACTAATATAATACTAATATTGCAGTCCATACGTAATACGAGTATAATTCTCTCTGATATGAAATATATTTGATATTATATCAGGTATAGATGCTATGCTACGGAATGAAATCCTTTCTACTTACATATATACTCATCGCTATGATTATTCGGTTTTTTTATTTCAATGTGTGTGCAGTCTATAACACCAATTATAAAAGCAAAACAGTTTTTTTCTTGCCATTGCCTTTCTGCCCATTTTATTTCTTCCATTGCACAAGGAAATTTCAACCACTCATGTGGTTTTCCACATATCGCATGAGCCATTTCTGAGATCGTTCTGGAAACTGTTGATTGGTGTATTCCGATATCTTCAGCAATACCATTTTGAAATCCTGGATCCGCGCAAAATCTTAAAAACAAGCGCATTCTTTTGGACATTGGTTAGAGCACCACCATTGGTACCGTCGTTTTCTCCAAGAAAATAATTTGCCATTCAATCAATATGTTTGGTTTTTAAACGATATAATTTTTTGTCTTCCTTTTCTAGACAAATTTTCATTTTTTTATATAATTTTTTTGTTCTTTCTGGATAACAAATTTTGAGCTTTTGCTCATAAACTAAAGCATTTACTTGTTATTATGCATACAAAACTGTACCTGGATTCAGTAACTTTTATTTCGATAAACGTATCGCTATAATAAATATTACGAAAATTTATCGACTTTGCTATCCAGTAACATATTTTAACGATATTCGCTGTCGGTTGAAGTAAAAAAAATTCGAATCTCAAGCTCATATTTATTTAGTTTTTCCTTAGTTCTTCTTTGTTCTTTTCGCTTATTTTGACATTTTGTATGCAGATATGCCACATGATTTACAAATAAATGGCGAGTAAAACACAGATGTACACTATCGTAAAAAAATTAGAGAATCACATTATCGTTACCGCAAATGAATAAATATAACAATAAATATTACAATTTTCGGTTCGCAAAAACTTACTGAACCCAGGTACTGAGCTCTTAATTCCCAAACATTTATCTATGTGAGTTCAAAGATTTCTGTTGAGATCAAGCTCACAACATGAGTAAAAACAGGTTATAGTGAATATTTTTATGCATATAAAATGTACCTCTTGCTCAAAATTTTTATTCGAAGCAAATGCTCAGGTTTTATGCATTAAACCCTATATTTCCTCATTGTCAGCAAAAAACAAAAAAAAAATAGGTTAGCAGGCCGAGGAAGTGCAGACGGGATCCTCCAGAGCGGTATAAAAGCTGAGATGTAGAATGATTTCCTTGTCTTCTACATCATTACAACTGAAGCAGTAGTTATTATACGAGAGACTCATACGTTTAGCATGGATTCCAAAAGCGCAGTGGCCGGTTAGTGTGGCTACGAGCTTCCTCAAGTGCTTCCTAGTGAAATTCATGAGATTTTTCGTTCTGTAGGGGCTTAGGTGAGACCAGAGGATTCTCGCTATGAAGCAGGTGAGCTCATTGCGCCATCGGCCTTGAGGTGATTCAAGAAAGGCAACATCAAAACGTCTCCAGCAGGATGAGAGTAGGAGACCACAGAGATTATCGATATCGACTTCTCTTTTTCATATTCAATTTCATTAAAAAATCACGTTAAATAGCTGATGTTAATAACAATCTCTGCCCAATCAGATAGACATGGGTGCTGATGAAGTGCGTGGCTGCACAGAAAAATGCACAAGTCTAGTTTAATTTTTCTTCTCTTCTTTAGAAAATGACATTAATTAATAAAAATATTTCATTCAATAAGAATTGAAAACACTGAACTTAAGCCCGATTAAGAAATTATTTGTGATTAAAATTCACTCTAGTTCACATAAAATTTGTTTTATATAGCTAAGCAGCATAGCTCTAACCGGGTGTCCTAAGAAACCTCTTTTCTTTTTTTACATTTATGAAGTTTTGGTTTTGTTTTCCATTTTATTTAAAACATTTCAAACCCTATCTCATTGCATACAAATACAAATATGAAAATTCATCGTTTTTTTGACGCCAACGGAAATGTAAAATCGTATTCCTTAATAGCTTTCAATGGACTATTCGACTGTAGTATGCCAATTTTTATATTTAAAAAAAAATTTTTTAAAGTTATACCCATAATGTACATACATATGTATATATGTAACAAAAATTACAAAATCTAAAATAAGAATACTCAGCATAGCAAATTTGCACTGCATGTGTTAATGAAATATGAGTTTAGCCAAACAAACAAAAACTTCTCAAACGTTATTTATAAGCTTTTCAACGACTTAGGCTTTCATACAGCAGCAAAATCAATGATTATCTTCACTTATTTAATATCAAACTTACTTGGTGGTCTATAAATGTCCATTGTTGGTTTACCGCGCATTTGCACAGTCTGAGTGTTGCCACCGGTCTGTAAATTGAACGCCAAGCTGCGTCTTTTATTGATGTTCTAAAAAAATGGTAATAGAAGAAAAGAATATTATAAAATTGAATAAAAGAATTTTGGTAGACCTATAACTTAGATTTCGAAAAAATATATACAATGCCTTAAACTGAAACTGCCACAATAACGGTTATGATTTTTAAACTAACAGCCTGTTTGTGTAAGACGTTGACGATGGAAATCTAGACGTTTTTTTAATAGATTAAGACAAATTTCTACAACCGATTCCTACGAAACTTTCCACACATTTTTAGTTTCTATAATGACAAGATCTCGTGCTAATTAAATTTAAAGCATTACTTTACAAATTTCCACCAGATGGACTTTTAAAATTTTCACATAATGATAACAAGCTTCTATGTAGTTGGTTCTTAAGTAACTAAGCACATGATTGGGGCTCTTGTAATTACACAATTTTCGGTTTACAAAAAAAGGCATGTCCATCAAAATTTCATGTAATATTTCCCTCATTTACTCAAACAACGTCATATAGCTATGGCAATATGGTATGGCACGTCTAATTTAAACTTAAAGAACAAATTACATCAAAGACAATTGCCAATTACAACACTCGATATCGAAAGTTATTTTAAAAAATTTCAATAGAGTTTAAATGGAAATATTTTGAAACTTCGAAGACATCGAATTCGCCCTTTCACAAACACCAGCAGAACGGAACAACATGCTATTTTCGAAGGCAATTCATTTTGGTGCAATTAGTTCCTTAAAAAAATTATCGAATGTAATTTGGCTTGCTTAAAGTACGAGATTTAGGAACCACAATAAATTCGAACAGAAATTAAAAACTAAGATATAATTTATTTTATTCAAGCCATGGCACTTTAAAGGGAAGTTTATTTGGAAGTTGTTTTGTCGAGTACACCTAATTATCTTTTAAAAATGTAATATATATGTACTTATAAATTTTAAAATTAAATAAGTGTAAGAACAATTAGAAGAGAAAAAAACAGTTGATTAAACATTTAAACTTTTTGAATAGCGCAAATAATGAAATTATCGGGGTGGTTATTATGTAAATCGATTTGAAAGGAAATGTTTTCGAAATGTTAGGTTAATAACATACAGTTTCGAACAGTTTTCTTTTTGATTCGAAATATGAAATATTGGTCGAAAGTCCATCTAAAAAAGGTTAAAATTAAGTATTTTAAATTGGGATATTAGTGTCAACGAGCTGTTATTTTTGAAATATTTCAGCTCTATTTCTATTTTAGCGAAAATATTGTCTTTTTATTTCTTTCTTTTTCGTAAAGATCATTTATGTATTTAATAAAGCAGAAATTAGAAGTGCCTTCATTGAGCATTTAATATGATAAATGATTTACAATTTGTTTTTAATTTTTATGGCCCTCAAGCATCATTTCAATATACATATCGCTCATTTAGTCAAAGAACGTCATAACTCACAAAATCTAGTTCGCCAGAAAACGATTTTAAAGTTTTAAATTTACACAACTTAATAGAGAAAGAAAATTTTATTTTTCTCTCAAGAGCTGAGTAAACAAGATACATATTTGCATGAAATTTTTACACAATATGAAGAGTATTTTTGTGTTGACGTTGAAAAAGTTGTACAAGTTTCTTTAATTTTTACAAAAAAGCCAAGATTTCTAGCGTCAACGTCTTACACAAACAGGGGGTTAATTCTGTATCATTAGCTCAAAAAATCCATTTTTTGAGTTATGATGTTCTTTGAGTAAATGAGCGATACGTACGTAGATATGCATGTATACATATGTATATGAAAAGAGATATGATAAATTGTTAGCACATATGTACTACATACATACATACATACATACATATTTGTTTCATGACCCTCAATAAACAATTTCTTATGAAACATGAAACAAACAAAATGACAAAATTAATACAAATTTTAGGATTTTCATTAAGGCCATAATTTTATTTTCTATCTTCCATTATTATTATTATTATAATTTTTTTTTGGAAGTTTGCCAATTTGATTTCACACAAAATCTTAAATATTCGCGGAAAAAATTAAAAGAAAACTTACTTGAATATCCGGCAATGAGTTCTATTTTACTATTTTATTATTTTGTTGTGTTTATACAACGAATGGAAATGGGAACAAATTCTTTTAATTATTTTTCTTTTTAAATAAATAGCGAAGTTGAGTGTTTGGTGTAAATGGTATAGCGAAATTCAAACTCAAAATTTCTTGCGTAAAGTATTTATTATAAAAATCTTACATTATGACACACAGAAAAAAGTATTCACCAATTCATGTTTTCAATTCTATTAAATTTTTAATTGTATTAATTAATTTGAGTGGGAAAACTTAATTGATATTATCAAATTGTTTATAGATGAAAATTAAATTAACTTTTTAATTGATATTATAAATATTTTAATTGAAATTACAAAATTATTCATATTACTATTTTGTGTGCGGGTGATCCATTTCCACTCTTTTTCATTCATTTTTTCACAGATCATGCTTGATTTAAAAAAAAAATCAGCGTTCTGTGAGAAAAGTTTTTCTTACACATCGATCAACGTAAGGTGTGAATCATCGACCTTCGAAGATCTGGATTTTTTCTTTGGTGTTATATGAGTTAAAAGTCTTCGTCGATAAGCCTAAGTATTTATGTATTCAACACTTGGAAGCTTACATTATTTGAGTGCTTCGCGATATACCGGTAGCAATGCCGGTTTAAGCAGACGAAACTTAGACCTTCCGAATCATAGTCGCGGTCAATATTTGAATAAAATTAGTTGTAAAAAGTAAATGTCAAAGATTGGTCTTTAGCGTAAGTGTTTTATTTAAAACTAAATAAAAGTCTCAATCAATCACCTGTTATTTAACTAATCCGCTTTTAAAATCACTTTATTATCCAACCACTTTTTATAATAGCGATATTTAGTATTTGGCTTATTGTATTGTATTGCAATTTTTGTGCACTTGTAACGGTTTTACGATTAATTTTGAACGCTTTTCCTTTATCACTTTCGAACACTGCTGGAACACAACGGACGCCACTGGATGCCTATATTTCATATATTAATATTTAAGTTTATTTATCATCAATAATATAAATATTCCCATTTAATTTAAATGTAAACACAAGTAACAATGCTGTCACAATTCAAAAAAAAAACCCTAACTATTAACTTAACTGCACCCGGTCAAAAATACTTGTTTGGCAACACTTTGTTCTTGCGTAAACAATGAATAGCTATTGTTATTTTTACATTCCACTGGATTCCTATTTTTTCGCTATCATCAATAGCCCTTTTTAAAACATCGTCCAGAACTATGAGGAATTGTAAGGGCAAAATGAGGCAGCTTTGACGTACTCCAGAAGTGGTGTTAAACTGATCGGATAGTTTGTTCTCAAAGATAACTCCATCATATTGTGCTTTGATTAGCCTTATCAGCTTTGGGGCAATGCCTCTCTACTCTCTGTTTATGCTGTCAAATGACATACTGTAGTCGATGAATACAAGCTGCAGGACTGCTTCCCATTCGACGGACTGCTCGAAGATAACTCTTGGGCCATTATTACAACTTAAAGTTAGTTAAAAGTAGTATTTTGTCGGACGTATAAAAAGTTTTCAATTACAACAAATTTAATTTAACTTACCAGGTAGGATAAACTTGCCCTTAAGTCATCGCTGACTTTATGTTAAATTAAGATTGTGCTCGTAATAATGAAAGAAAAACTTTTTATACGTCCGACAAAATCCTACTTTTAACTAACTTTGAGTTGTAATAATGGCACTTAGGGCTAGTTTTTAACATAAAGATAAACTCTACTTATCAGTTAACTGTAGTATAAACTTAAAATATTGTTTTTCAGATAAAGGTTATCTAGTTAATAATCTAGGTTTAACCGAACAACATTGCTCAGTTAAACCCAAGTTAGAACTGTCAAATGTTAAATATAAAAATATTACGCAATTGAAAAGAAACGGTTTTGCTGAAAAGTTTAATAAATAAATACATTCATACATAAATAAAATGGATGTTTCTTATTTTTTTTTTTTTTTTTTTTTTTTTTTTTTTAGTACATATATTTATTTATTGTATCTTCAAATATGAACTAACAATAATTATTCAAATCTTAAATCTAAATATAATTAATTAGGCCCGACCAGTGTCGGACATAAACTTAGTGATAGCTAATAATAATACATAAGTAGTGATAAGCAAAAACAAAAGTATTTTCAAGCAGTTTCTTCTGGAGTGTTGAGTATTAGAGCCCTTGTGTCCCTCTTTTTTAAGCGGATGTGACCAGTAAAATTCAAGATATTACGAGCAAGAGGATTAGGATGAGACTCGAGTTTTGTAAGATATTTGCCTGCGTATTTTGCAATTTCTTCAGTTACTTGTGGCATATTCAAATCACGATGTAAATTTGAATTTCTTATGTACCATGGAGCCGATGTTATTACCCGTAAAATTTTGTTTTGCCTTCGTTGAATTTTTTCTATATTTGAAGCTGAAGCAGTACCCCATAGCTGAATTCCGTAGCACCATATAGGTTTTAAAAGCGACTTGTATATCAAAAGTTTACAATCTAAACTGAGGGTTGAATTTCTACCAATCAGCCAATGTATCTGAGTTAGTTTAAGTTTCATTTGCGTTAGCTTAGAGTCAATGTGGTGTTTCCATGTAAGCCTTCGATCAAGGTGTATACCAAGGTATTTCACTTGTAAATTTTGAGGAACAATTTGATTATTGATTGTAATGGGGGAACAAGTGTCTTTTCGTAGGGTAAATGTTACCTGAGCACACTTCTGTTCGTTTACCTTTATTCTCCACCTGTTTAACCATAGTTCTAGCTGGGTAATATGTTGTTGAAGATATCGGGAAGCCTCATGAGGGTTTTCGTGCATACTAAGGCAGGCTGTATCATCGGCAAATGTAGATGTGTGAATATTACTGCTCAAAGGCATATCACAAGTATAAATCAAATACAAAACTGGCCCCAGTATACTCCCCTGTGGCACACCGGATAAGATTGTTTCAGGCATACTCATAAAGTCTCCTTCTACAACAGTGAATTTCCTTGCAATAATGTAACTTTCCAAAAGATTTAGAATGTTTATCGGTAAGTAAGTCTTTAATTTTAAAATTAGGCCTTCATGCCACACTTTATCAAATGCCTGAGAAACGTCAATAAACAGCGCAGAGCAATACTTTTTTTCTTCAAAAGTTTTTCGTATAAATTGAACCAATCTATGAGTTTGTTCAATGGTGCTATGCTGACTTCTAAAACCAAATTGATGGTCCGGTATGCACTCATTATCAGTTAGAATTGGGGACAATTTTATCATGAGTAACTTTTCAAAGAGCTTTGAGATTGTTGACAGTAAACTTATTGGCCTATATGACTCGGCCTTGGTAATATCATTGCCCGGCTTTGGAATCATTTTAACCTTGGCAAGCTTCCAGCTGTTTGGATAATATTCCAGACGTAAAATGGCATTAAAAATGAATAACAGGATTCTAATTGCAATACGAGGCAACTTCATCAGCATCTGGTTACTAATTTCATCAATACCCGGAGCTTTTTTCGGGTTGAGTTCAGCAATTAGTTTTTGTACATCACGCGTCTTAAATTTTATGGGTCGAGGGGGTAGCGCAACTACACTCGGCAAATCAACAGCACCAGTACATGAGTTTGGGGTAAATACGGATTTTAAATGCTCAGCAAATAATTTACCTTTTTCACAGTCGCTTCTTGCCCAATCTCCGGTAGATGTGCGCAGAGGTGGTTTAAACTCGACGGGTGTTTTAAGCTTTCTAGCAGCGCGCCACAAAGAGTAATTAGATGCTGGTGTGACATCAAGACCTTCCAGATAATTTTTAAGAGATGCAGTTTTTTCAAATGCAAGCAACTCTTGGAGTCGTTTAGTGCACTCTTTAAACCTAGTTTTATGTTGAGGTGATCTGTGCTGTTGCCATTCCCTTCTAGCTCTTCTTTTTTCACACACGAGACGTTCAATATCAGTAGAATAAATTCTATTAAACCCAGTCTGCGGATGGGAGGTAGTGGCATGTTCAGCAGCCTGTTTAATATTTTCATTAAGGTTGGTAATATTAGATTCAATATCATCGGGTGTTCTTAGCGTAATATTTTCTGTGCAATGAGTACTAAGATATTTTTTGAATCCCAGCCAATTAACACGATTTATCATCTTCACATAAGGATGAGGTAAGTCACTTCTTAATGGGCTACAAATTGAAACGATCGTGGGAGAGTGGTCGGACGAGAGATCTAGAGAAGCTTCAACTTGAATTAAATCCCTAGAAATATTTTTCATGACGCCAAAATCTATAACATCCGGAATTTTTTGTATGTCAGTAGGCCAGTAAGTGGGCTCCCCACTCGAAATGACGTCCAAGCCCATTTTTGAAATTGTGTTGAACAACGCTCGACCTCTGGGTGTGATAAGACGCGAACCCCAGAACGTATGTTTGGCATTATAGTCCCCAGCTGCTACGAAACAAGGGCCAAGAGATTTGAAGAAATCCTTGTATTGATCTTCAGTAATTGCGAATCTGGGAGGGGAGTAAATTGATGATATTACAAAATTAGTGCAAAAATTTTCAATACAAATATTCGTTGCTTGTAGATGTTCTTCAGAAATGTTGTCAATAATATAATGCTTGAGTCTTGACCTTATTAGAATTGCTGATCCACCGCATGCTCTTCCTCTTGGGTCCTTTGAATCATATAAGGTGTAGCCTGAAATTTTAAAAATACTTCTCGAAGTCAAATGAGTCTCTGAGACCAACATTATATCAATATTTTTTTCCGTGAGGAAGTGCTCAAGTTCATTTTTATGTTGGCGAATGCCGTTTGCGTTCCAGAAACATATTTTTAACGTGTTCATGGTTTTTTAACTAATGCTTGAAGCAGTGTATTCTGCATTCGCAGCATTTCTTGCATCATGCTAGTCATATTTGTTGTAAAATTATTTATAGTTTGCACCAGATTATCAATAGTAGCTTCAAGGCGATTGAAATTAAAGCTTGAGTTTGTATTTGTTGAATTATTTGGTGGTGAAACATTTTGAGTAGGAATAAAATTTGTCTTAGCAGCATCGGCATACGATACACGGGAAGTAACTGGTTGGCTCACTTGCGCAATAGTGGCGGATAAAGCGATTGCTGATTGGGCTGGAGCTAATTTAGGTTTTTGCCCCATAGTCTGTTTGACGAAAGAGTACACAGGACAACCTCTGTAGTTAGCGGTGTGATTACCTCCACAATTGCTGCATTTTTTATCACTTTGATTTTTTGGCTTATTGCAACTAGCAGTGCCGTGTAATTCGCCGCACACAACACAAACAGTAGGTAAATTGCAGTAAGTTTTAGTATGGCCATATTCTTGACAATTATGGCACTGTACGGGTCCAGAACGCTTATGTGGTTCTTCAACTGTTATTTTTCGGTATAAAAGATATTTTAGATTATAAATTGGGTGCGTCTCATTTTTTCTCAATTTTATATCATTTGGCTCCAGTTCAACGCGAAATAGAGGTTGGGGGATCTTTTCCCTATTTATTATGTTCGATACATTTTTTACCTTAAATCCCTGGAGGACGAGTGCATCTTTTATTTCTTCGGGAGCGACATAGGAATCTATGCCCTTCAATACGATCTGCAGACCTTTAGCACTCTTGAGCTGATATGTGTAGAAATTTGTTTTACTTTTTTCAAATCCAGAAACCATTGTGCGAAAATCTTTTTCTTCATAAATTTGAATTTTCGTTTCATCAATGTTACCACGTTTTATTGGAACAATGTGAAATTTATTCTCACCAATTACCGAAATTAATTTTTTAATAAGAGCGTTTGAGTTTTTTTTCTCTTAAATAGATTGGTGGCGGTTTGGAGGTTTTGTTCGCAGATTCAGCGGGTTTTTCGTTGTCATCTTGCAATATTTTAAAATGGTTTTGGCGATTAGTAAATGATGCGCTGTTATCCCTAGAGATCTTTGCAGCAGATGAAATTTTAGAAGAGTTTGGGCTTCGCCCGCGCTTTACCACAGTTATATATCTGTCCATTCCGACTTGGACCTTGGGTTTACTGCTACTGTTACCTGTAGTGATAACTTGGTTAATTGATGAACACGAGCCCGAAGCGGATGATATCGCTGAGTTAAATGTAGAGGTAACTAGGCAACGGTAATGTTAACGAATCACTAGTTGGCATTGGACAAAGCGAAGTTGAACGCTGACGAAAATGCGGCTTTGCCGTTAGAGAAAGTCTATCATCAGATTTTTTATTTTTATTGTTTTTATTAAGAGCTTCAGAACTCACAGTAAGTCCATCATCAGATTTGTTATTTTTATTGTTATCATTGAGAGCATCAGAACTCACAGTAAAATAGGCATTTCTGCCGTTATAACTCACTTCACAATTA
This sequence comes from Nowickia ferox, assembly GCA_936439885.1. NCBI lineage: Eukaryota > Metazoa > Arthropoda > Insecta > Diptera > Tachinidae > Nowickia > Nowickia ferox. The sequence goes on from OW387026.1 coordinate 29,343,799, forward strand.
TTTGTATTTGAGGTACTCATATAGAGTATTCCTCAAGGGTACTTTGTCTGTGTTTTTTTGTTTACGGTTTTTTTGTTTTTGTTATTTCTATATGTAAAAATATTAGCAAAGCAAAAAAAAAAGCTTATTTATCAAAGTTAATATGTACTACGAATAATTTTTTGTATGATTTTTTTTTGTTTAGTATGTATGTAAGAAAAATTCCGCTATTACGTCTGTTCACTATGAAGGTACAACGAGAACTCAAGGATGTTTCTTATGACGACGAAGATTTTAGTGATTATTAAGCCAGAATAACTTGGATAGGACAATTGCGAAATTGCGAGAAAAATAAGAGAGATAAAAACACGTCCAAATCATTTATGAAGTGCCATTCTTGCAAAGATTTCGTTTAACAAAGGAGTCTGTGGATGATGATTTTAGAAATAGTTGCAAAGAAATTATATTTCGTTGGATTTTAAATTTGGTTATATCTTTTTTGGTTTTATTTTTGTAGTGTCACTATTTTTTAAGTCCATGTTATTTATTTTTTAATTTTCTATAAATTCAGAATTCAGTTATTGAAGTTTTTTTTAAATAAACTTAAAGAATTGTCACATCGCTTTTTAAGTGTTGCCCTATTTTCATAAATTATTTTCAAGAATGCCACATCTATATTGAAAAGAAGTATGGCATTTCTAGCTAAATTGACAACTGTTAACCCATCACTGAAAAACAGCATGGGCGGTTATACCCCGTTGAAATTTGTTTCTTGGTTAACTCAAACGTACATATGTTAAACTAATGCCCATTTTTTCAGTTGATAATCAAATTGTAATTATTTTTAAGTTTTAATTAAATACGAAATTGTGTTTTTGAGTGCATAATTAAATAATAATTAAATGCCCAACCTTGTGTAATTAAGTATTATTTAAGTTTTGTGTTTTGTCATATGTTTTTATGCGTGTGTATGTGTTTATTGAAAACATACACATGAACATCATGTGGTCGTATTGCAAACATCATGTGGTCGTACTAGAAAGAATTGCTTTTAATTTTCATAAATCATATCATGGAATAAATAAATAGAAAAATTCATTCTGATGCTACTTTGGTTTCATAAAATGTGTTTTTATGCAATTTTAATTTTCTGCATTTTGATAACCTAACTTTCTTATTTCTGTTAAACAGCTGTTGTTTGAAAAGCCTTCCATAATACTGGGAAATTTTGCAGTGCTACCGTACTTTCAAATGAAATCGTATTTAATTACAACTTAATTTTAAATAAAAATTAGCTAATTACGTACTTAATTATTAAGTTAAAAACTAGGGGTAAGTTTAATTTATTAGTGTATTTATGTGGTTAACACAGGAGCGGTTTGTACGAAAGTCAGCTTGCTACATACATACATATGGTTGAGTGCTGTTGATCGTTTATGAGAATAAGAAGAGTCCTGATGAGCACCTTTGACGGAATTGAAACCAACATTTTGTAGTAGATTAAAGGAAATGTGTACAAGTTTTCTTTAATCTATGACAAAACTCGCGTAGACGAATATTTGACTCGACATACGCAATACCTCTATAATTTCTGCACTGACTGAGATCACCCTTTTTGGGTTGTAACCAAAATTCCCTCCAACCAAGGCAATTTTTCTGTCTCCTATATTCTCTCGAAGAGTGGTTTTAATAGGAAGGCGGTGGATCTAGGGCAGGCTTTTAATGTATCACCTGATATGTTGTTCACTCCAGGAGTCTTCATAGCTGCTATAGCTTTCATGATCTCATCCATTTGACAAATTAATGTCGCGTTTCGCATTGACACATGTTCGCTTGTATTAACCACTGGTGCTGAAGATGGTATGTAGGGGTTGTTTAGAACAGCTGAGAAATGCTCTTCAAATAAAGCCTTGGTATTGCCAGGTCGTATGGCTTCGTGTAAATATACACACTGTATGCCTGGCGCAATACCGTGCTCCTAGATATACAAAATTATGTTTTATTTTTGGCGACGAATATTTGCTGCCAAAAATTCGTCGTTCGTTCTAGTTGTGTTCCTATCATGAAGTAGTACACGACATGTAAAAAGCCAACATGTGCATGTGGCTCTGACGTAATTTTGACGTCCTCATGAAGCTACATTTGATACATGCCGTGTACTAGTAACACATATAAATATAGAAATTCACATCTTTACAGCGGCACATGTGCCTTTCCAAATATGTCTCTCATGTAATTCAGAAAGAGCCATTTGTAATTTAAATTTATCAATTTAAATTCAGAAAGCGTCAATTGCAATTCAGATTTGTCAATTTTGATTCAGAAAGCATCAACTGTAATTCAAAAAGTATCAATTGTAATTCAGAAACCGTCCATTGTAATTCAGAAAATAATAAATACTTTAAAGCAAAATCACTACACAAACATTGCCCGGTCAGAAATTACACAAAAACATAGTAAGGGTATTCATGAGAACTCTTAAAATTGCCATTTGTGCGATTGCACAAACTTGCGAGACTTGTTTCATGAAGCCCCTTTTGAACTTTTGCGCAAACAGTTTATATAAATTTGAAGCAAACGTCAAAAAGTTCATTTAATAAAAATAAAATAAGAAAATTTAAAGCAATTTTTAATTTAAAAACATACGAGTATTTATATATTTCTATAAAAATAAAGAAGTGTGTGTGTGTGTCTAAAAATGCCTAAAGGCCGTAATACACTATCATACAAAGTCGTGCGATCTACGAAAAAAAAATTTTCAAAAGAAAATAACAATTCGTCACACCAGGGTTGTACTTTTTCGTAGATCGCACGACTTTGTATGATAGTGAGTCATGGCCTTAAAGAAATGCAAAAAAGCAAGGTTTGTGTAAATAAATTTCTATTTTTGACATTTTATTTACGAGAGTGTAAAAATGCACAATTGCACAGTTTGCGAGACTTTTGAACATTCTCATGAAAACCCTTAGTGAGTAATCTGGTGAAAATTTTTTCAGTTAAAATATCTGAGCTATTCCTTATAATTATTAATCACAGTTAATTTAAAACTAAAATGTTGCTTTTTTTGTTAAAATAAAATTTAAATAAATTGTACATGATTTACAATTGACACTTTCCGAATTACAATTGAAGCAAAGCCGTCATATTATTTTCTTTGTTATTTTTTCTAAGCTTTATAAAAATTATTATAATTAACATTAACTTTTCTCTTTGTACCTCTGTTACATTTATCAATTACTTTCCACAATTCCGTTCATGTCAATTTGTTATTAACTAACAAAGTTGTTCTAAAGACTGTCTCTTGTAATTCTATTTTGACGGCGCTAAAATGCATAATTTTGGATGGTTTGACGTTTAAACAATGCAAGAAAGTAATGTTAACGGTAATCTGTAAGAAATGGGAGTTGAAAAACTTGACTTTTACAACGTTATTAGCGGCTTTGCTTCAATTGATGCTTACTGAATTAAAATTTTTATAAACCATAATTACAATTGACTCTTTCTGAATTAAAACTGACAAATCTGAATTACAACTGACGATTTCTGAATTTAAATTGACCAATCTAAATTACATTGACGCTTTCTGAATTATAATTGCCTCTCTCTGAATTACAACTGGAAAACAGCGATGCCAATTTAGTGCGTTTCGCACTAAATTTAGCGCGTTTTAACTATGCCAAACGCGCTTTTTTTCGTCTTAGCGCGTTTTTTATTAAAAGAAATTAGCACCTTTTGGATAAAGTCAATAACATCATTTCAGTTCAATATTTGTTTTTTATTTTTTTTTTTATAAATTTAACATTTTTTTAGTATCTAAAGTCTGATAGATTTTTAAATTGGTTAATGATTCAGCTGTCGCAAATAAAATTTCCTTGTCTGTGGTTAGAATTAAAAACACATTTTAAATTGCAAATATTTTGAAGTTTTACAACTAAAAATATGTACTAGTACTCTGAAGTACAACAAGCATTTGAATCGTAAAATTATTCGACAATTTATATAACTTGTTACAAAGTTTGACAAATAAAATTAAAATAAGAACTAAGTATTTCGATTATTTGGCAGGCGATTCTGATTCTATATTAAATGATTTTAGTTATTTAGGATATAATTTCGAAGAAACAATATTATAAACCCTGAAAAAGAGTTACTAAAAAAATCAATTGTATTTACTAATATATACATATGTACATACATCGACTTTTATTAAAATTTAATTTAGCGCGTAGGAAAATAGCGCGTTTTGACTATAAATAGCTGATAATGCTGTAACTTAGCGCGTTCTAGCGCGTTTAGAGAAGGGGAATAGCGCGTTTGGGTTATAAATAGTTGGCATCGCTGCTGGAAAAGGTGTACTAATTGGAGAATATTCAACGAACAATCCTGAAAGTTCTCGTGACGTCATATCCACATGCGCATGTGGATTTTTACAACCAGAGTGCATGCAGGTTGTTTGGTGATGAAAATAAGAGCATATCTTTAGGCTGTACCTAAAAACCACATTTGGCATTTGGCTTAGCTAACAAAAAAATCAACTTGCTTAGTGGGGTCACCTTATAGATGCGCTTTGTCATTGATGAAAGTCCGGTAAAAAGGTAAATTTCTGTTTAAGAGTCAGCGTCGCCGTTGTGGGATTTTCACGTTTTCGCTGTTGTCGTGGTGGTGTTCGGGGAAGTTCTTGAATTTTGTGAATTTTTGGGCAAAAAATGAATTGGGTATATCTAGGGAAAAATAACTTTTAAGTTATCTAATGTATAATATATAATGGTCGTAGATTGTGTGGGATTTTTGTTATTTTTTAATTTTTAAAATATGCGCCGTCTAAAATATAAGGTTTGCTATCATAAATGCGTTCTTAATTTTTTAGCTTAATCCGATGGCGCCTTCTGGTGCCTAGTGGGACCTAAAGTACCCGATACACAATGGGGGATTTTGTTAACAAAATGGAAATAATTCTGCAGTTTCTAAACGGCACGTCCGATTTTTATGAAATTTCATACAGCATGTTATGAAATGTCACAAAGCTTAAGTCTGGAATATGGACTATATATCTTTAAAGCGGGCGGAGCCACAAAGCCCCAAATTGGCCAAGCTTGCTGATGTTTTAATTTGATTTTTTTCTCAACCTCAGAGCTAAAAAAAAGTCTGATACATTTATGGGTTTTTGCTTACAGTTTAGGAAATATTCAAGAAAAATTTTAATTTTGGACTTTTAAGCCAACCTTCGTCCACTGTTCTGCTAATGGAGAAGTCAAATCTTGTTCTACTTACAAAAGAAAATTTATAAAAATGTATATAAATTAAGAACAAAATTTGAAACATTAAAAAAAATCGGTGTCAAAGGCACGATTGAGTCAAAAGTTATACACAATTTAAATTAAAATTTTGATCCATTTTATCAATATATTCGGGTGAAAAGGCTTTCTTAAGTAGAAATTTATGCAATTAATATACAGAAAGTAAGAACAAAAATAATTTGCTAAATGAGTTCCCAGAACTTCCCAAAAAAAAATTGCAAGATCGCAAAAATTAGATTTTTCAGTATTTTTCCTGTATTTTTCTTATTTGCGAAAAAAGGCCTTAAATTTTATATTTTTAACAAAATAGTGTTGAACATTCATAGTGAACAGATATATTCGACCTTCTCCGAGAAAAGGGACTGACGAAAAAAAAAAACAATTTAAAACCAAAAAATCAAAAAAAAATTAATGTTTTTCTCATTTTTATCGATTTTCCCAAGTTCATTTTGTACGTTTTTGTGGGGTAAATAAATTTTTATCAGAAATCTAACTCATTTCATCTTATTCTACACTCTTTTAGGTACCAGAATCCACTCTTAAGTCCAAACCCGTTTTTTGACACAATAGGTCTTTTCTCGGAAAAGGTCACATATGATAAAAAAGATTTCCGAAAACTTGTGACAGAATTTGAAAAAAAAATAAAACAAGTTTTTACACATATTCCTGCGTAGGTACATATATCAATTGAAAAACACTACTGATTCACCAGTGCCTTTGTCACCAGTACTACTGACGAATTGTACCGCAGAAAATAATTTTTGCTCTAGACATTTAACATGTGCATGTTATTGAAAATCAAATACTGACGTTGGTACTATTGACTAGGTAGTTATTTTTGAACCATATGTAGACATTGACTCACATTCACATTTGGTGTTTTATTAAAAGAAAAGAAATCATTGAAAAAAATTATCTATATAGGTACATAATATCCCTACAAGAAATGAATGACTGAAACTAACCCAAACAAAATTTCTTCACTAACACATTTGCAACAATTTTACATTGAAATCAATAGTGACAGTCAATTGACTAATCATTTGATCGGAAGTGATGATGGATTTATTTATTAATTATAGTTGCTCTACTCTAGCATATATGTTAGAGTGGAACATCTAATAAGTTTTGGCATATAACTTTTCAAACATCAAGTTTTATTTAAAAAAAATTCAATTCAGTCTGTATGTGAAAATTAAATTTATAAGTTCTAAAAAAGATAAGTAAAAGCAATAGTGAATAAAATAAATTAAAAAAATTTAATTTAATATATATTTCTTTTCAAAATTTTAGGTATTTGTAAAAAGCAAGATGCCTTGCAAGTGAAAAGGTGTGAAGAGGGCCGAATACCGCTTCAGTTATTTGGTGTTTTTGTTTGTTTGTATTTTTTGTTTTAAATATATTATTTACTTGTGTATCGTAGTTATTTTATATAATAAAAAGCAAATAAAATTAAATAAAAAGTACATATATTTGCTGTCAGTATATCGATCATGTATGATTACTCAATTGTCGGGGATATATTAATCAATTATGATCAGTCAAACTTGAGTAATGTTTATGCTACCATTGATTAGTAAAAAAGCACTGGAGTGAGCAGTTCAACTATATGTTATATTCATTAGTTAGAGAGAGATGCAACATCACATGTACACAAAAGTTTCCATCACATTTTTCATTTTGCCCTTAATAATGTGATAGAAACTTTGTTCGTTGTTTGTTGGTGAATATATCATGCATGACTTCCGATCAAATGACCAGTCAATTGACTGATACTATTCTTGTAGGGATGTATCGGTCATGTAGAAGGACACGAAATAATAATTACGGATGTCCCCGCCCACTTTTTTTAAATCCTGGAACGTATAATTTTTACAACCCAGGGTGTGTGTCAAGTTTCGTAAAAATCGGTTAAGTAGAAGCAGGTGAAATATAATTTTAAATGGGCCCATCTACATTGTGTCATTATGAGCATGCAAGGTGTATTATAAGTATCGTAGCAATTCTATAAGTAAAAGAAGATAAGTGTTTCCCTTTTTTTTGAAATGGGACTAAGTTGGAAGCTTCCTTACAGACAAAAAAAAAGAATTTCTGAAATCCGTCAAACAATTGCTAAAATACAGGCGAATGGATAACATCCTCGTTTTTGGAAGTCGGTTAAAAAAGGGACTAATTTATTAATTTCTTCAGCGTTACCAGTAAGTAGGGGATATTAATATATAGGCGCTCCGTTAACAATGTCGCCAAAACGTCAACAAAATAGTCGACGAAAGTGGGACTTGGAGACACCTAACCCCAACCCTCCTACAGGGTAAATATAATTGCCAAATGTGCTGATTATCTGTTTTTTCAGTTTTTTTTAATTATTGAGCAGTCGTGCAGTTTTTTGTTTCAAAAATCCGTTTCAGTTCATATAGTTAACAATAATTGTTTATTTTATTATGACCAGACAAAAAACAAAACCATGATGCAATGTATGTGTAAGAACCTATTTTTCAACCCAAATAACATACAAATTGAACTATATACTTTTTCGAAAGCGTGAGTGATCGTGATAAGTTGTAAACCACTCGTGCGTGATTAAGAATATTTTATTCGTGGGCGTGCGTGATCGTGAAAATTTTCAAGAGTCTTCGTGCGTGAAAGTGCGTGAGTAAAATATTTTTCTGCGTGAGCGTGCGTGTCGTGAGTGAAAAAACGTTCACGTGCACATCTCTATATAAAAATATGTTTCTGGAACGCAAACGGCATTCGCCAGCACAAAAATGAACTCGAGCACTTCCTTTTAGAAAAAAATATTGAAATAATGTTGGTCTCTGAGACTCATTTGACTTCGACAAGCTTCTTTAAAATAAATGCTTACACTCTATATGATTCAAAGGACCCGAGAGGAAGAGCATGCGGTGGATCAGCAATTCTAATTAAGTCAAGACTCAAGCACTATGTCCTTGACAACGTTACTGAAGAATATATGCAAGCAACGAATATTTTCGTAGACAATTTTTGTGCGAATTTCGTGATATCATCAATTTACTCACCTCCCAGATTTTCAGTTACAGAAGATCAGTTTGAGAAGTTCTACAAAACGCTTGGATCTTGTTTCTTGGCACCTGGCGACTACAATGCAAAACATACGTACTGGAGCTCACGTCGTGTTACACCTAGAGGTCGAGCGTTGTTTAATACAATTTTAAAAATGCGCTTGGATGTCATTTCGAGTGTGGAGCACACTTACTGGCCTACTGACGTACAAGAAATTCCGGATGTTATAGATTTTGGCGTCATGAAAAATATCTCTAGAGCAGCGTTACCATTTGTTAAGTTTTCCCTTTTTTTGGAAGTTTTTTGAGATGCCAAAAAGTTTTTTGAGAATATAAAGTTTTGTAAAGTTTTTTATAAATACATAATTTAACTTATACATAATTTAACTTTTGCAGTATATTGGATGAAAATATTAATTGATGTTTGTATGCAATTAAACGATCTTATACTTTCTCATTCCCTTATTACTGCAACAGTGCCTAACTGAGTTTACCCCATCTTATCTACGACTATGCTGTTTAAATGGCTTTAAATTTTAATAAAACAATGTGCAAGAAAGAAATATATTAATTAATGTATGTGATATTTTTTTAAAGATCTCTAAATCTAAATATGAATTTTATTTAATTATTTTTTAATTATATGATATGTTTTTGATTTTAATCGTTTTTATATTTTTAACTAAAATTAATTCCAAATACATTTTTATGTTTACTTTTAAAGTTTTGGTACTTTTTGAAAAAAAGTTTTTTTTTCAGATACAAGAAGTTTAAAAAAATATATATGTGGTAACGCTGCTCTAGAGACTTAATTCACCTCTCTAGATCTCTCCTTCGATCACTCTCCAATAATAGTTAAAATTTTTAACCCACTAAAGAGTGATTTACCTAACTCATATGTGAAGATGATCAATCGTGTTATTTGGCTGGGGTTCAAAAAATATCTCAGTAGTCATTGTACGGAAAACGTTTAGCTCAGAACTTCCGATGATATTGAACTTAACATTGCAAATCTTAGCGAAAATATTAAACAGGCTGCTGAACATGCAACTACCTCCCACACGCAGACTGGCTTTAATAGAATTTATTCTACGGATATTGAACTTTTTGTATGTGAAAAAAGGAGAACTAGAAGAGAATGGCAACAACACAGATTACCCCTAAATAAAATCAGACTTAAAGAATGTACTAAACGACTCAAAGAGTTGCTATCGTCCGAAAAACTGCATTACTGGAAAAATATGTAGAAGGTCTTGATGTCACGTCAGTATCTAATTAGTCCTTATGGCACGCTGCTAGAAATCTTAAAAGACCCGTTGAGCTTAAATCACCACTGCGCACTTCGACCGGAGGCTGGGCAAGAATCGATAGCGAGAAAAGTAACTTATTTGCTGAGCATTTAAAATCTGTATTCACTCCCAATTCATGTACGGGTGCTGCCTGAAGTACAAAAAATAATTGCTGAACTCAACCCGAAGAAAGCTCCAGGTATTGATGGAATTAGTAACAAGATGCTGATGAACTTGCCTTATATTGCAATAAGAATCCTGCTACTTATTTTTAATGCCAATTTACGAATGCAGTATTTTCCACACAACTGGAAACTTGCCAAGATCAAAATGATTCCAAAGACGGGTAAAGATCTTACCAAGGCTGAGTGATATAGGCTTATAAGCTTACTATCAACAATCTCAAAGCTTTTCGAAAAGCTTCTCATGACTAAATTGTCCAAATTATTTAATTTTAGCTGATAATGGGTGCATCCCGGACCATCAATTTAGTCTTAGAAGCCAGCATAGCAAAATTGAGCAAACGCATAGATTTGTTCAAGTTATAAGGCGGACATTTGAAGATCCCAAAAAATAACAAAGAATAGGAAGCAAATAGTAAATATTATATCGATTCTGGTTAACAACGAAGCACTAATTAGAAATTAGAAATGATAATAGTTTAAGACAAAACGCATTGTTTGTGTGAGAAAAAAGTCGGAGTTCAACGTTTAAATAATTACAACAACGAGCAATACTAACAACAAATGATTTTTCAAAAAATTAATTATTAATTCGAGGAATCAAGATTTGAGTATTTGTAGTAGAACGTAGGAATAGAAATTTAGATTTGGACCATTTTTTCATCATCCTATAGAACAAAAAAATATTGCGTAGAATTACAAAATTACGAAAAGAACAGCCAAGAAACTGTTCGGCAAACGCAGATATATGCTGCCGTCTTTGAATTCCTTAAAAAAATCTAGGAGTAACTATGATATTTACCATTCGGTTTAATTTAGTTATTGGATAAGTCATCGAACAAGAAAAAATCTCAAGACCATATAAGACCAGCGGCATTAACAATGCATGTGCCAAACGCAATTTAATACGGGGTAATAAATATATATTGGCAGAATAAAGTCGTCTTAACATACCCGAAACATTGTGGCTAATATGATCAATGTGACTAAAAGCCCATACGCTGGTCCAAAAAATACCCAAACATTTTAATCGTTCAACAAAATCAATAGAAGACACCTCAATAGTAATTTGTAGATGCTGTAAAAGATCATCACTAATACCAAAGTCCAGAGCTTTTGTTCTAGATAAATTCACGATCAAAAAATTAAAAGAAGACCATGTTAAAAAGCGTTGCAAAATATCATTTATATTAGATTGCACTCTGTTAATTTCAGACCGTTTACCACCAAATAATAGAAAAACATCATCCGCAAATAAAAAAGATTTACAAAAACTATAATCCATATTATTCGGAAGATCGTTAATGTAAAGAATAAAAAGAACTGTGCCAAGAACAGATCATTGGGGAACACATGAGAAGAGACAAAGCTGGTTGAAATAATTACTATTCAAATCAACAAACTGAACACGTCCGGATAGATACGATAATATTAACTCGCAACCAGTTGCCGAGAACCGATACATTTCCCTTAATTTACTGATCATTACTCTATAATTGACCGATTTGAAAGCCTTCGATAAATCCAGAGACTCCAAAGTTGCAATGTTATTTTCATTTAGTAGAGGTCTAGTAATAAAGATGTAGTATTATGATACGACGGTAAGCATACTGTGAAGTAGTAATGATATTTCCAACATGCAACAATATCTGATCTTTCATAATATACTCTAATACTTTGGATAATGCTGGAAGAATAGAGATGGGTATCAAGTCTTCAAAAAAAAGCACGAACTTTTTTAGATTTCGGTATAGGTACAACGTACAAATAAATTTATATTAGTAGAGACTATTACAACCCAAATACAAATTTTGCTGATTTTTTTTCGATTTTTGATACTTTCCAACAATAGCAAAGTAGGCGCAATTAATAATATAATTAAATTTCGATATCCTCCATTTCAATATTCGAGTAATTAATTATAGGAAATATTTGGTCACACCCGTCATACCAACGCTTTTTAAATGTATATATACATTAGTCAAAAATCATCAAATTATAAGGAATGAAAAGAAGTATTGTTCTGCCCTCTTTATTGATGTTTCTCAGGCATTTAATAAAGTATGGCACGAAGGCCTAGTTTTAAAATTGAAGACATATCTGCCATTAAACATACAAAAACTTTTGGAAAGTTATATTATTGATAGGAAGTTCATTGTTATGGAAGGGATGCCCTTATGAGGCATCCCTCAATCTCCAGGAACATATTACCCAGCTGGAAATATGGTTGAACTTATGGAGAATTAAAGTAAATGAACAAAAGTGTGTCCATATAACGCGTAGTATAAGAAGAGATACTTGTACCCCCATTCGAATCAACAATCAAAATATTCCTCAACATTCTCAAGTGCACACAAAAAAGTAATATGAATGAGTTTGTAATATTAATTAAAATATAATATATTTAATTAAAAATTTAATTAAATTTTCACCTATAAACAATATGATAATATCAATTAAGTTTTTCCACTCAAATTAATTAATACAATTAAAAATTTAATTGAATCAATTAAATTATTAATTGAAAACATTAATATGTGAATACTTTTTTCTGTGTGAATACACCTTGATCGAAGGCTTAGATGGAAACATCATATTGACTCTAAGCTTACTCAAATGAATATTAAGTTAACTTAAATATATTTTTTGATTGGCAGAAATTCAACACTCAGCCTGGACTGCAAACTTTTTATATATAAACATATGCTACGGGATTCAATTATGAGGTACTGCTTCAGCTTCAAATGTTGAGAAAATCCGACGAAGGCAAAACAAAATTTTACGTTTGATAACATCGGCTCCATGGTACATCAAAAAACTCAAACTTACATCGTGATTTAAATATGCCACTAGTGACTGAAGAAATTGCAAAATACTCAGGCAAATATTTAACAAAACTCGAATACATCAATTAAAGAAAAAGATTTTTGCGACCAGTCTAGTTACTATACGTATTTTATCAATATCGAAACAATACATGGTTTGGCCTATTTATATATAAGTTGGTCAAATTTCGACCACCGGTCGATCTAAGTAAAAATAAATATTTCTTAATTAAATATGTAATTTATTTGATATTAGTATAAAAAAGATCCAAGCTCCATAATAGTGGATTCTTTGGGAAAGATCTCCAGACTTTGCGGGGAACTTCACTTAGCGTGATAATCCAACTGTAGATTGACTTAGACAATAATTCCCTGAACTCTTTACAGTGCAGATCCCCCGAAAAAGTAGGTTAATAAATAATTAAACAGGTAAATGAAATTTATTTTGCAAAATAATTGCATTGTTGAATTATACTGAGTGGGAAAGCGATGTTAAAAAAAGCTTGCACAAAACAAAGCGGGTAATTGGTGGAAGGACTTCTTTTTAAATATCAACAACGAGATCCTGAGGAGACAATGGTATGTTCAAAAATTATTGATTCTACTAGTAAGTTTTAAGTAGTGAGCTTTAAAATTTTTTATTATGAAGACAACAAGAGAAAGCTCGAAAGAAATGGAAATTTGAAGGGGCTGATCAAAAAGAAAACGCCTGAAGCCTTGCTACGATTTCATTTTAATATTTTTTCTTTTTCAAGTTAAAAAAAACTTATCTAGCGGCATCACTGTCGTTCTCAACTTAACTTCGTTGGGCTGTCTGAGAGTCAACCCAAATCACACATTGGTATTACCATTCACAACTTAAATAACGGTAGAGCTTGCAGATTTCAAGATTTTCAAAGTTAGTTGTGATTTGCAATGCTAAAAAGGACTTCGGTTGAGTGAAAGTTGGGTTGACTTTCAGTCTACCTAACTGAATTAATTTAAGAACGGCAACAGGGGAGTTAAAAAATTGTGTAATCGCTCCTAATACATTTTTAATTCCTAATAACATACATATAATTAATTTCGTTCTCTTTGAAAGAGCAAAAATGTTGCCCTTATTTTGAGAAAAGAAACTGTCAATAGTATGCAAAATGCGATATAGTTCAATAACTTATTGCTTATTTTATTTTACAAGTTTGTTAAGTCCATATTTACACTATGCAAGTCTGATTGCTAAGCTGATTAGTTTAACGGAGAGAGAGACGAGGGGAACAGTAACGTTTCTTTTCCCCTCGTCCCTCTTTCCTAACAAACTAATCAGCTTAGCAATAAGACTTGCATAGTGTAAATTAGGACTAAGCAAATATTTCCAAGAATGAGCTGATAATTTACCTGATGATTGGATGTGCGCACAAAGCTTCGTTCTCTTGTTATGCTGGCGGGTACAACCACCTGTTGTGTTTGAAATTCTGGGGACTTACGTATTTTGCGAGCATCATTTTGATTGCTATTCATCTGCTGAGCTTGTTCCACTTTTTCGGCCATTGTTTGTTAACTTTTTGTTTAAGTTTTAAAAGTTTATTTTTATTTATTTCTTTTTTCAGAAAAAAAAAATCTCTTAAATTGACAAATCTTTGGTGTAAATTATAGTATGAAAATGATGCAAAAATTTTATTTTTTCTCTCTTAATTTTCCTTTAATTATTCTTTTCCCTTTTTGTGTAAATTAATAATTTCAAATATCACATTCAATGTTTCAATATAAAGCTAAAAACATATAATAGTTTTAACCATTCTTCTGTTTTGGATTGTTTAAATATTTTTCTTTTTTTGCTTTTTTCGTTTATATACACAGTATATGTTTTTATTTAAGATAATTTTTAAATAGTTTTCGCACTAAATTTGTTTAATTTAAACTATTTTCTTTACTAAGTGGTCGTCGTATTTATTTTTTTTTTCGAAGAGTATTTTGTAGAGAATCCTGAAAGTAGGGAAAAAGGTCATCAAGAATCATCAAGATAAAAGTTTCATTTAATGGAAATATTAAAATAAACTTAAGTTTACGAGTATAACTGAATTAAAATCAATCAAAAAAACATTAAACATAATCTATTAAAGTACATCTTAATCTTATTAATAGTGTTAAATTACTGATTGTTTTAAAAAAGAGAACAGAAACCAGCAGTTATTAAAAAAAATATCCTAAATGGTCATTCGAAATGAAAAATCATAAGAGAAACCTAAAAATGATTTTAAAATATTTGTTTGATATAGTTCGCCGACTTTTTATTTTTTTCGTGTTTACAAAATGGCGTCTGTTGGCGACCATATTGAGTTTTGACTACTCTCACACCTACAGTGGCACTTATTCATATTTCAGTTCAATATTTTTTATACTTTTTTTGTATAAATGTAAAAATTTTGTAGTATTCAAAACTTTATTTAATTGGTTAGGGTCAATTTCACCAACTCTATTTAAATATCAATTCATATTCAAACGTCGATTTTCATTAATTTTTGTATGGAAAAATTACTTTTAAATATGAATTGATATTTAAATAAGTTAGTGAAATTGGCTCTTAATGATTCAGCTGTTGCAAATAGACGAAATAGAATTAAAGACGCATTTTAATACTGTAAATGGCAAATATTTTGAAATTTCAAAACTAAATATATGTGCTCGTACCTGTGGCGCAAAAAATCACATAACTTATTAAGCATCTATTCTAGCTGAAGTACAAAAAGCATTTGAATAGCAAAATTATTCGACAATTTATATAAGTTGTTACAAAGTTTGACAAATAAAATTTAAATAAAACCTAAGGATTTCTATTATTTGGAAGGCGATTCTGATCCTGTATTAAATGAAGTTGTTTAGAGTATAATTTCCAAGAAACAATATTGAAAAATCTAAAAGAGATTAACTAAAAGGAATAATTGTATTTACTAATGCATACATACTCGTACATCAGCTTTTATTAAAATATAATTTATCGCGTAGGAAAATAGCGCGCTTTGGCTAAAAATAGTTGACAAAGTTGGTACTTAGCGCGTTTTGAGAAGGGGAATAGCGCGTTTGGGTTATAAATAGTTGGCATCGCTACTGAGCTATTGTATTCTTGATGTTTGTTGGAGATAAAACTTGTTTTATGAAAATGTGTCAATGTGATGATTTAATTCCGTTTTTGCATGCCTTTTTTGCGGGATATTTATTTAAATATATTACCCAGTTTGCCGCATGCGTTTTTAGTGAGTTCAAAAACTTTAGCATTATCTACGTTTTGCGATGACATTCAGAATGCATTCGAATGCTAACGATAATATAATACATATTATCGTTAGCTGAAATGCAAAATATCGTAAGTACACTTTTTTAAATTTTAAAGGAGAGAAAAAACTAAAGAAAAATATTGCAGTTTATTCTTCTGAAAAGCACTTTTCTTGTTCCATATGAACAGTTTTTTTTTCAAACGTATATGGCAACACTGCATACGAATAAGACTAGAAAGGGTTAAAATATTACACGAAAATGTTCCTGGTAAGATATTATACCCAATAAGCAATTTTGCTAGATATCAAGTGTAAAACAATTCC
This sequence comes from Nowickia ferox, assembly GCA_936439885.1. Lineage (NCBI taxonomy): Eukaryota > Metazoa > Arthropoda > Insecta > Diptera > Tachinidae > Nowickia > Nowickia ferox. The sequence goes on from OW387026.1 coordinate 29,359,987, forward strand.
CTGCAGGAGATCGAACTAGTGTCCAACTAGTACTTTACTAGTACAGCAATCACTACCACTAGTTCCCAACTGTAAGCTTTCCTATACCATCTTAATGCTCAAATTAGCATTAAGTGTGTTTAGAAAACTGTACTAGTACCATTGCCACTAGTTTAGGACTAGTTTATTACGTTCTTTTATAAAGAAAAATTCTATAAAATTGGTGGTTTTATTACTTTGTTACCCAGTAACAACTGCTAGTTAAAATTTGTCATTATTTATTAAAATTCAAAAATATATAAGGATAATTATAATTATTTAATTATAATTATTTTTAGATTAACCTAAAATTTTAATAGTTTTATGATACCAATTTTCATACAAAGCAAGGGCTCAAATTTATTTTGCAATGTTGTGCCTTAGAACTAGAGATGTGCAAATGTCGTGATTCTATCGTGTCTCGCGTGATCGTGATCAAAATTAGAATTAATCACGCGTGAGTGCGTGACTGTGACTTAAAAAAATTAATCGTGCGTAATCGTGCGTGAGTTTATTTTAAGAATCACGCACGAATTCTCACGCTCTCACGAGATAACACTCCTGCGTGGGTATTTAACTGTATTGAAAATTTTAAATTTTCTTATAATAAATACTACAATCTATGTCTGAGCTGCCCAAAGTAGCACCAGAGTGCCGAACATCAATCGGCTTCTTATACAAATAAATACACATACGCGAATACATTACTCTCGTGTTTCTCTCGGTGGCCAGCTCTGATCTATGTACATACACATGTATATACATATATACCCTGTCGGAAACTCAGTTAACTTTAAACTAACTTTAAGCTAACTATTTTGCAACTGGTACTGACTGACACTTGGATTACTTTTCAATGTAATCAACTGACTATTTTAACATTGCGATGTCCTAGGCGGTAGTCAATTGTCTCACTCTGCATTACTTTTCAACTAACTTAAAGTTGGTTTTTTTAAATCACCTGGTAGTCAGTAAATTTAAAAAATTTTTCTGGGGTTCGAACATGTATCGTCACACGTTGTGTACTGAACGCGCTAACTACCCAGCCAATGTACCATTTAAAATAATAACAGCAAAATGTTAATATAAAACTAAAATTAGTTTCAAAGTAGCCGAGAATAAATTTGTTGGCCCTCACCAAATTCGATTACGTACTCAACTTAAGAATTAATTTTGGATTTGTTCTGGATGACATTGCAGTTAGCTTTTAGTCAGTCTAAGAAAAGTTAACTATGTATAAGGTAACTATTTTTGTAGTCAACCACACATTCTACGACCCTATAGGTAGAATGAGCCTGCAAACATAATGCATACATACATACGAAGCACTTTAGTAAGGCAAAAACTTCATGGCTTTTTGTAATCTTACATAAATTTACAATTATGCTAGGATGTAATCCTGTGTTAAAACTACATTATGCGACGATTTTTAATGTCAAATTGTATAGAGGAACTCATCAACACGTAGTTCAATTTTGTGACTTATGCTAACTTCATGCCAGTTTTTGATTATACATAAGGCCGTTAATGTATTGCTTCTAGCTTGCTCATCTCGAACAACAAAAATTCCTTATTCATCCGCAACAGCAAGTGATTCTGTAACGTTGTCTCCCTTACAAATTCCTTTCTGGGTAGCAGTAATTTTTGCTGGGTATGTATGTGTACCTCATTCGCCGTCCTCAAAAATAAATTTTGTAAATTTGTAAATTTGTCATATATTCTTCTTGAGGAAAGAAAGTCTCAAAAAACTACTTGATAAGAAGTTTATTTACTGCAGTTATACTTACATACATTTTATGAATTTTTGTAGATTTTTGAAACACTGTGCAACCGATGGTTATAACTTGTCATAAAAAAAAAATATATATATATATATATATACATATATAGATAATTATTAATGTATGTACGTAGTTCAGTATATGTATGAGATTTAAATAAACAGATTATTCACAAATTTCTGAGTCACCATTCAATAAATCAGATGAGTAAACTTAGAATTAAATTTTATTATAACACATAATTTTTAAACTAGTTCTCAAAGTTGCATATTTTGCAAATTTTGAAGGTAAACATTTATTTCCTATTCACATTGCTTAATTTGTAGTTGCATATTTCGCAGTATTTAGTAAATAGATATTTTGTTACTAATTGTATAACTCCAAATGCTTATAATTTTAATACTTCATTATAAACTCCTTCTAAACGTTTGTATGAAATCGAGTTCCTTCTAAAGAGTTGGGCCGTTTATGATGAAATGTAAGTAAGTCCAAGAACGATTTGTATTTAGAACTGGCAAGGATGTGAGAATAAATGTTTTTTGTTTTTACTAAGCAAATCTGGTTATTTTATTACACATTTCTATTTACTTTTATGAATTGCATTAGAGCTAAATTTTGAACGTCGGACTCCGTTTTTTGACAAATAAAGGCTCCTAAGTTTCAGAAATTTAAAAATAAATGTTCTTTTGGTAATAGCTCTTACAGAAAGGCCAACATTTGAGAAACATTATTGCTCGTGAAAATTACTAATACACCCAAAATGGGACTCTCCCACGATATCGACAACGTTCGACTTGTCGCACACTTACATTTGAAACAACAACAAAATTTCAAAATTTGTTTTTGTTTTGAATGTAAGTGTGCGACAAGTCGAACGTTGTCGATATCGTGGGAGAGTCCCATTTTGGGTGTATTAGTAATTTTCATGAGCAATAATGTTTCTCAAGACCTACAAATATTGTAATACAAGTAAAATAGTTGTGAAAGTATGTATACTATTTTCATATAAATAATATATTTTTACAACTATTTTACTTTTTCTAAGAAATTAAGTTGCTTGTTTTGTAACGATTTTTGTTTGAGTCCTTTAAATTTATTATGTTTGTACATGTGATTCTTAACAACATATTAAAAGTCTTACCACAAGCATATGAAGTTTTTTCGCTTATTTCAATAATTTTGTGTTAAAATCTACTAAGCATGAACGAAATGCATATTATAGACGGTGGTTAACCAACTAAACAAGCAAAAATTCTTTATATATTATAACGATAATTTCAACAAATATTCTGAAGCTGATGACGAATATTCATTTGATCATGTATTTAATATGTAATAATTATTGATTTCGTTATTTGCATACAAATTTATGTACATATATAATAATTTGAAATCTTTTTAATTTTTCATACATATTCCCTCTTATTGTGAATGGCGTCGTCGACGTCCACCAAGACGACAGTAAAAATTTTCACTTGGCTACTCTTTGTCGACAACAATCGACTACTATTAACATGTTCCATTAATTTACAAAGCCTTCGAGATTAGTAAGAGATTGTCAATAAGATCCAATTATTGCCGATAAAGAGTAGACAAGTGACAATATTTATTTTCGTCTTGATGTGACGTCGACGACGCCATTCACAATAAGGGGGATTAATTGTGTAACAATATACAAAGTCAAGAGATTTATTATTCGACATATTGTCATAATTATATTATAAGTGAAATTTATTTGCTGGTGGTTAAGCGATGTCTATATGCATTTCATTGTTGCTTTAACAAATCGTCAGTAGACTTCAACCACACATTTTGAACAGTCACAAACCTCTTATCTTATGCACAGACTTTCATAAACTATTTGAGAAAAATAAAATAGATTCATATCGAATAAAAATTATTTGCTGGGTTTTGTATAAGTTACGAAGGCTACTATGCTTATTTTTCTTTTGTGATTTTCAAAAATATTAATATTTGTGAATTCTCAAATAGTTTATGAAAGTCTGTGTATAAGATAAGAGGTTTGTGACTGTTCAAAATGTATGGTTGAAGTCTACTGACGATTTGTTAAAGCAACAATGAAATGCATATAGACATCGCTTAACCACCAGAAAATAAATTTCACTTACCATATACAAAGTACATACTTTTACATAAATACATGTATTTACAAATATGCACGTACATGTATTTACAAATATACATACATGTGATATTTAATTTAACAATTTCTTAAAAATAGCAAACAAATTGTGACATGTTTGAAGAACACAAGTAAAAACTGAAAGCCTGTTTTTCGAAAATGAATAAATACATACGATCTTAAAAATAACGAACGAAAACATTTTTAATTGAATGTGTTTTTGGTTATACGAAAAAGTTCTTTTTACGTAAAATCGGAATAAATAATTGAAAAAAGCTTTAAATGTTGTTAGAAGCACCAATTTATGAACGTTATTGTTTATAAACGAAACAAAAGTGAGAAAAGGCATATATTTTCGATGAACCGGCTGTGACTTAATATTTTTGTTTTGCTTTTAATATTTTTATGCTAAATAAATAATTCGTTTGTTATTGTTTTATTTCGTTCAAAAGTTCGTGCAAATAAAAATTTGTAAGGCGGTAAAAGCAGAAATGCTAAAAAGAACCACTTTTAAAGAAAATATTTGCTTAAAAAGAAGAATTAAATTTTAGCATTATTTTTAGCACTTTAATTATTTTTAGCTTTTTTTTTAAGTCAATTTAGCTGCAAAAATTTTTAGGATCTGGCCACACTGTTGGTAGCAACTTAAAAATAGTATTAGTAAAAGACAACCTAATAGAAGGCAAGCCAATGCAAGGACATAACAACGTCTGCTCGGATTATGACATCATGTGATCCTAATTCACCAGCTGACATCATTTCTCTGCTGTCAATCAATGCAAAACGCTAGGAAATATTCTGACAGCAGGAAATTTTACACTAACAAATATACAAGGCGAATACGCAGAGTTGCAAATTAAGACCACCTGGTATCAATACGCCTTGGTTATAAATATACACTGTTTTCTTACACGTGTAATTCTAACATAACCGCAAATAAATTACTTTTTCCATATATTTAAGCCTCGCATAAGCTTTTGACGAAAAGTGTTATGAAAACTGTTAAAAAAAATAATTTTGAATTCACTTTTTTTATTTTCCGTTTCGATTATTTTCGGTTTTTTATTTATATCATTTTCTTTCAGATACTCTCAGCTTGAAATATTTGTGAACAGAATAAGAAGGCAAAAACTGATGCTATTTACAATTTTATTATCAGTGAAATAGATTTAAATAATGTTTCAAAATAAGATTTGGGTTCGTTGAAGCAATAGGTGCAAACTTTTTGTAAAAATTTATCGTTAAGGTGGCAAAGATACCACGGACAAATTAAAGATTTTTCAGAAAAGGTTTTGGCTACACGGCTTATATAAATGTGCCCTTAATTATGAAAGTGGTGTAAGTCATATGCATTTTTGCTGCGAAATATTAAAAAAATCTTTAAAAAACTGCAATAAATAGTTAATAAATATTAAATAAATTTATAGTAATCGAGACTATAACAACTCTAAATTAAAATGTTGTATAATATAAAAATATTTTTTCATTTGTGCAAATGTAATCTAGTAAATATCTCGACAAGAGATAAGCATGACTTCGACCACTTTCATAATTAAAGGCACAAATGTAGTCGTTCGTTTTCCAAGTAATATTTAGTTTTTTAAACTTTTTTCATATCGTGGTAACCCTAAAAAGATCCACTATTACAAAAATAAAAAACCCAGCTTTGAGGGCTTATGAAAAACTCTTATCGGTCCAAAACTTTGGCTGAAATTCATTTTGGCCTAAAAAGTAGCCCAAATTACCCAATGTGCATTTTCTTACATTTTGTTAAATAATTTTTATGTTGTTCACTCAAGAATAATTTTGAATTTCATTCCATATTGAAAAACTTTGTTCATAAATTTATTTTTTAATAGTCTGTTTTTTAACGGCACCACTTTTTATAAATGCCCAAATATAACTATGTACGAGTATGTATGTATTACATATTTATTTTTTAATTAATAAAAATCATATTCAAAAAAAATTATTTTTTGTCTACCCAACAACAACGTACATATTTAGTATTCAGTGCTTATGCTGTCACTTCTGAGCCGGCATTCATTCGAAATTGCGTAAAATTGTTACCGCATACATATCAATCATCACATTGCACACATGCGTTGTGCTATCTTTTTATAATTTATTTGAATTATGTATGTATGTATGCAAGCATATTAATTACACTGCCGTACAGTTTTTAACTTTTTACAGAACCATTCCAAAATGAAAAAAAGATTGAAAATAAATCTTCAGTTCGATTTTGATACAACTTTAGATGGCTATAGAAGAAGTGCAACTGAGTTCACTTTTGGACTGTATGTTCTTAAAGGGAACAGCGTCACAAGGTGTAAAACTTGCGTGTATAAAGGCTCAGTTAGCCGACTGTAATGTAATGTAGCTGCAACAGTAGGAAACAGCTGATCGATATTGTTATGTGAAAAGTAATGGAAATGGTTATAGAGATGTAATGTAATGTAACCTACTTTTCATATAAAAATATCGATCAGCTGTTTCCTACATTACAGTTACATTGCATTACAGTCGGCTAACTGAGCCTTAAATAATTTAAACACAGGTGTACTTAGCTCTCTAAGCGAAATGTTATGAAAAAAATGTTTGTAAAACGGTTTTGCCAATTACATCACCATATAGGAATGGTTCTAAAGCAGTTTGTAAGATTGCGAATACCACTCAGCAAATAAATGGAAACATTAAACATTATTCCCTACCCTTCAAATTCCAACGACTCACGCAACTACCTAACAGTCTCACAATCCAACACTAATGATCAAGGAGTTAAAAAAGCATCAACTCGCCCGGATATGATGGTAAACCGCCGGAAATTTTAAAATGATGCACACAAAAAAATAGCAGGAAGAAAAACTACATGACGACTGGTTATAGGGCATTAAAATAAAAATACCAACAATATGCAACAATTACAAAAAACTAAATCTCGTCCGGACCAATGTCATTTATATTTTCAAACAAAAAATCATGGATCATGGTGCGGTAACTATAATTTTTGACGAAATATGATGCATTCACCTTGTAAACGGCACCAAATGGTGCATTTTTCTGGATGTAATGGAGTCTGTTATCGATTGGTTTCACTCCATATGCGGCAATTTTGCTTATTAAAAAGCCAAAAATTATCCTCTTCACTGAACACAATTTTGCAACAAAACATCGCATGAGTTTCCAACTGCTCTAGAGCATATGATGATTCCTAGACAGATGTGGGCCAAAATCTTTGCGCAATATTTTCCACATAGTGGACGGACAGAGCTCCAATTCTAAATTATTGCATAATTTAGAGAGCATGTGATAAGAAACTGAGGCAGCACTGTTCGACAGATTGCTGAATCAGATGGACGGTTATGTGAGCCATAAAATTGACAAAGTCGTCTATAAGTTGCGCGAATGGATGACTGATTCTCAAAGTAAATCTGCATAGTTGGTGGAGTTGTTCAAGTATCAATGTATTCATGATTTACCAGAATATTCTGATCTTAAATGTCACACAAGTAGTAGTTAAAAAAATAAAAAATAAAAAAACGCGACTGCGACCAAATTTGGACCGTTAAATATCCTAAATGGTCATTCGAAATGAAAAATCATAAGAAAAACCTAAATTCGATCTTAAAACATTAAATATACACATTTTGATATAGTTTGTCGACTTTTTATTTTAATCGTATTTATGAGTTTTGACAACTGTCATATCTTTAATGACACTCCCAACTTTATAATATAAAGTGCCGCAAAGAACAAACATATATACATACATACATACATAGGCTGATAAACACAATACCCTTCTCTACCTCGCGCAGTCGGATAAAAAAACCCATACAAAAAGGAAAAGGAAAAAGGCCATGACAGAAAAATTAAAGGGAAGAAGCTACAACGTGCTAGAAATCATTACACAACCTGCTTTGTAGCACATACAAAAAATCGTGTTTGGCATAGTTAAAACGCACTTAATACAGCGCGAAAAGCGCTAATTTGGCATCAGTGTTTTGAGGATATTTGGCGCAGAAAGAAGAGTGTCAATTAAGTTTACTTTAATGGTTTTTATGTAGTGTTTGACACTTCTTTTAAAAGATATACATACATACACTCTGATGCAAGGGCGGATCCAGCCTTGAGTTTCAGGGGGTCACATACGAGTAGTTTAAATTCGTTCGGGACAGCGTTGGCTGATGTAGTTAGCACGTTGACTCTAAAACCGAAGGTCCTGGATTTGCATTATTCACCCTTATTCCAGTTGTCGACATCGACGTTACTTTAACACAACATCAAAAAATTATTTCCTGTTTACTTGCTCTCGAGAACAATTTTGTGCTACTAACAATCTATTTCCGTTTACTAAGGACTACAAAATAGCATAAACCTGCCAACAGGAGTCAGTTGTTTTCGACAATTGGTACATAAGCCTCAATTTTTTGGTATTGTGTTAAAGTGACGTCGATGTCGACAACTGGAATAAGGACAAGACTGTTGCAAATTTAGAGATGGTAAAAATGAGCATTCATTACAAAAAAGCTTACAGCAAATTGTAATACGATGAATCAAAACAATTCACATATTCCATTTGCAATAAAAGTTGCGTATATAAAGCAGAAATCTGCATCAACTGACACCACACACAGTGGACCCAACACAAAAGAACGCTGATGAGGAAGGTTTAGTGGCCTTCGAAAACAGCCGGTTGTGCCGTTCTACTACGTGTTTGTCCGAATATTTACGACTAACTTTGTTGTTATTTGTTCATTAATAATTATTTCATGTAATTTGGCTTAAAAAGCGATACGAACTTTAGCCTGATAAAATCATAAAATATGGAATAAGGGTAATTGTTCATTTGTATCAGTTGTTGTAGGAAAGTTTCAGTGTAGAAGGCATAGACACTGGTCACTGAACTACACCGGCTTCAGTGGATACTAATCCTAATGTAATATCAGAGTGCCCTCTTCCCTCGTCGGCATTGTATAGCTGAATCATTGGCGAAGTAAAATAACTAATAAAATGGCTACTAAATACAGCTTCGAAATTTAATACGCCCCATTGATGCCAAAGGCGCTGCAACACTGAATATTAAAAACGTGCAAGAAAGCAGAGTCGTAGAAAAATGAAGGTTTCCTCTAGCTCTTTCTTCACCACCTGTCTTGTCTAAAGAAGATAACACCTAGCAATAGTAGTAGGCATTCATTGCCAGAGTGTTACTTCTCTTTATAAGAAAAAAAAAGAGTTTAGAAAAAACAGATATCAGTGCTCGACTATCCCTGTGGGAGAGTGGGCAAACGACCAATCCCCCAGTGTCACGCTTTCTCTAGTGATGTCATACGGCATTGACAAGTGCCATAGTCATTCGTATCACATTTTTTTTATTTTTTTTTATTTGTTTTTATTTTTAAAAACAAACACAACCCGCAAAGCGATTAGCTTGTCTGCAGAAAACACCCAGGGTATATGGTGGGAATGGAACCCACGACCTTGTGGAACTAGGGATGCCTTATTGAACTGCATTTTTAAGAATATCGCACTTAAAAGGCAACTCATATCCCATATAAACTAGTTACAACCTAGCAGTCAGCAGAAATTATGTATAAATTACAAAAAAAATATATATTAAGGCTGCTTGTTTCAAATACTACAAATTGCTATATCTAAAAATTTAAGAAATTTACTATTTGTCTATGTGAATTCCCGGATACATAGTTTTTGAAAGTCTGTGCATAGATAAGACGTTTGTGACTGTTAAAAATGTGTGGTTGAAGTCTACTGATGATTTCTAAATATATCAAAAAAAATTTTTTTGTCGCGCAGTGTTATTTAATAATTGTTAAAATTAGAATGGTGGCTTACCTTTTTTGTTAGGATACTTGATGTTTAATTTCTTGCTATTCTTCCGCTTTAAGCTTAAAAGTATGAATAATTAAATATTTTTCTTCACTTTGTCGTTTTGTCTCGATGTCGCTCTCTCCCTCTTTCTCGCACTTTATTGAATGTTTTTGTTTCGAAGTCGTTGTCAGGTTAGTGTGAATGTTGTTGCTATTTTTGAATTTCTTAAATTGATAGATTATAGAATTATGATCGTGATCGTGCCTGTGTTTGCATTTGAGTTTGTTTTGTTTATTATTTTTTTTATTTTGCTTTTATTCAGCATAAAAGGGTTTTCTTAATACGTTTGCTGAATGTTAAATATTTTATTTTTTTTATAGTTTAATCACTGTTATTTTTTTCATATGAGTATGGTAGTATTTTTATGAAATAATTTTATTCTTTTATCAGATCGTTGTTCATTCTTTAATTTTTCGGTTTTGTTTGAGAAAAAATTTTTTGCAATAGTTTCGTTTGAGCAAATGTCTAAATTCATAAATTAATAAACATTAAAATATTTATAAATTTAGGTATTAAATTATTCGAACCGGCTGATTTTTATTTATTTTTTTTTTTATATATTTTTTGAATTTGTTTCACTTTTATTTAAGTTGTTGTCTTTTTAATTAATTTTACTCGTTGATTGTTGCTTGTTGTTGTACACAATTATTAATTTGTGATGCAATTTGTTCTATTTTTCTATTGCTTTTGCTGTAATGTGATGAACATGGATGGAGTATGCCCATAAACCTCAAGTTATTTAATAAAAATTGTGTTCTTGTGACGGTGTTTTTGCGTGGTTGTTGCTTGTTCTTACATTCAATTTAATTTAGCATGCAAATATTTAAATTTCTTGTGATCGTTGTTAATTTCTAATTTATTTTTATTAATTTATTTTGTTTTCCTAAATTTCGTCAAATTTCGTTCGTATGATCGCTTTGCAAATTATCAAATAAAATGTGTTTCTTTTCGTTCGATAAAAATTTTTTTTCTTAAGATTTAATAAAAATTCTCTTAACATAAGCGCACACTCTTTCGTATTAGTTCAATACACTATTAAGAGTAACAACAACTAAATCTCTTTTTTTTAATATTTTAATGAAAACAAAACAAACCTGTGTCGATCTTTTTATTCTATTGATGCGTATGTAGGCGTTTTTTTATCGTTAAGCTTATTATTGTCTATTGTATCTCCACTGTTTCTGCAAACAATTTTATTATATTTATTTTGTATCTACTTATAATTTTTCTACACTGTACATCTTTACATACATCCATACATACTTACTACGTGCATGTGTATGAATTATAGAATTTTTTGTTCTTGTTGTTGTTAAAAATGTATCTGCTGAATATAATTACGAAAATAGATACATATAGTGAAACAAATAATAACGCCAAAGTGAAATTATACTATACACTCATATGTACGTATGCCAATGTATGCACATGCATACTTACATATATACGACTACATGCCCTGTAGGAATCTTGGGGTTAAGTGTCTCCAAATCACGACTTTTGTCGACTATTTTGGTAACTTCTGGCGACATTGTCAACGGAGCGTCTCTATATCAATATTTGCTTGTAATGAATGTTATGAATTTCTTCAACAAAACGAGAAATGTGAGCAAAATATGCAATTTCATTATCAACATATTAAAATGCACTTGTGAGTATATGTTTCCACTGTCTACATATGGTCCCAAGAGAACTTCCTAGTCAATACTACCAACGTCATTAGTAGATTTTCATGACATGCACATGTTAAGTGTCTGTAGCAAAAAGCAATCCCCTTGTCGTGGTTGGCGTATTTCGACTTCGGCCACGACGTTTTTGTGATATATTAAAGAAAATTCAACAGATTTTCTTAAATCTATGACCAAATTGTCGTAGCTGAAGTCGAAATACGCCAACCACGATATGGCCCATTTTATGGGGTATAATTCGTCAGTAGTACTGGTGACAAAGTCAATAGTGTATCAGTACGCACTGATACTTCCTACAAGGTATATATGTATGTATATACATACATATGCTGTTCTGTGCATGGGTACAAATAAATGTAGTATATGTATGTACCCTGTAGGAAACTCGAGGTTAAGTGTCTCCACGTCATCACTTTTGTGGACTATTTTGGTAACTGCTTGGCGACATTGTCAACGGAGCGTGTAGAACTGAGGGATCATTTATCGGCGACATCTTTTGAATGCAACGAGTATTTTTTCAGTTGTGCTATAACCAGCCCAATCATAACAAAAATTCTTACTTTGACCTTTTCTCCTATCATGAATTTGTTTTTTCGTTTTTTTACCAAATGCGGGAATAAAAAAACTCCCCGGGGAAAAAATAGGTATTATGAACGCAGTTGAAGTTGCTTTTTTCACTAAAAATCTTTCTCTTGCAAAACAGAAGGGAGTTTACACAAAAACCATGGCTAATACTCCATTAAAATAAAATTTATATACATAAGTTTGCATTTTATAGTTCTTTTATTTAGAAAAACTTAAATAATACCCAAATAAATCATTTATAAACTTTTTTTTTACATATTTTTCAAGTTGGTGAATTTTAATAATTTTGTTTACTCTCTCAATTAAAAAAAAAAGGGAGAAACAACATGTCAACAAACAAGAGAAACAACGAGCTTCGTAATGCGGTGATTATTCTTTTTTCTTTCCAAGGAATTTATGATTGGAGGAATGTTTTCTCAAGAAAATTATTTTCCGTGGAAATAAATTCCGAGGGAATATTCATGATTAGGCTGAATTTATATAATAGATATATATGGTTCCAAAAGAACAACCTAGAAAACTAACATCAGTATTGTAGACTGGAGTTATTAAATTGTACTATTAAGTCTCTGTTTCTTACGTCTACATATCGCACACTAAATCAGAAACAGTCACAACTCAAAAAATTCCAGCTGTTCAGGAGTGACAAAAAAATTATGTAACATAAAAAGAGGCATAACGGTATTTTATATTGTTCAAGAAGACTGTATTGCAAAATAAAATTTTGCGGTCGTTAGAGATTTGTTCAGTAAACTGGTTCATGAAAAAACAAAACCGTTTTGATAATAAGGAGTTGTGGCTGTTTATGATTTAGTGTGCGATATGGTCCCAAAAAAAAAGTACCTAGTAAAGTGTCCCGACCTTAATTACATTTTCAACAACACGCACATGTTAAATGTCCATAGCAAAAGGCATTCCCTGGGGTATACTTCATCAGTAGTGCTGGTGACAAAGTCAGTAGTGAATCAGTACTGTTTTGCTATTGGCACTTCCCACAGGGTACATATGTATGTATGTATGTATAAACATATACTCATATGCATTTAAATAGTAAAAGTAAAAGGGGAGCAATAAGTACCGACTTTATGTATTCAAAATAAAAGAAAATTGGTTTTAAAATTATTCAATATTATGACAAATATTAAAAAAATTAGCCCTCAATAATTAAGCTTATTGTCTTCAGAGAAAATTACATTGGCGTACAAATTAAAAAAAAAACAAAATCCGCTCTTCATAATGCAACTGTTCTAATAAATTTGCTATTCACAAATACAGTAGTTTCCGATTAATTGATTTCTGCATAATTGATAATCCAAAAAACGTTCATTAAAAATTTTCAATACAAAATTTAGAAAGTTGTAAGATTTACATCAAAGAAAAACAAAGACTGATTTTATGTACAAAACCTAATTTGAATTATATATTTATGTCATTCTGTCGTAGTATGTTTTTCTGTTCATTGATAACTATCCAGCAAAAAAAAAAATTGGAACTAGTTCCAAATGTTTATCACTTTCATTGCATACCAATCACAACAGGTACTGAATTTAATGTTCTTAGGCTGTTGTTTATATGAAAAATTGTTTTAGACAACCTTTTAAGCGAATACTATTCAATTATTTGGATGACTTCCGTCCTATGACAACTATGTGTTAAATTCATTGATGTTTCACCAGAAATGGAACTACTTGGAGCTGAGTTCATCAATGCAATAAGTGATTTGTATTCTCATTTTTTGCTGGGTATGCTCAATTCAAAGGAATGTTTTTCATTATGCTAGTGAACCAACTAACAGAGTAACGCATAAATGATTGTTAATTACATAAGAATCCATTACAAAATATTGTAGTCGTATGTCACCAATTTTTTAGTTTTTGTGATAAGATTTTGAACTAAGCTGGCAACGCTGCTAATAATGTTGAAAATCAAATTAAATAAATTACATACTTTAAACGGACTAATAAGCAAATATCAATAATTTAATGTTTATTGCCATACTGTATTACATTTAATAATGCTGTACATTATTTCCAATCAAAAAAATCCATTCTCTTCCTTGATAGTCAAGGGAAGTGACATAGAGAATGTTTCACATTTTCCTCTTCAGCGATGTCTGGGCAGTTATCGCAAACCTTTGTGAATGTCTACCTATGAGACAGTGTCCGTTCAGCATGGACGCTAGAATCGAGATTTGTTTCTTATTTCTTGAAATCAAAGAAGCAGAATTTTTCTTATTTAGGTGAGTGCATAACTGCCTGGTGATAAAGCAAGCATGTCTTGTGGCCCACCTTCTATTTGTTTTATCTTTTGTCTAGCGCCTAAGTCTGAGTTTACAAGAGAGTAGGCATAAACCTACACATTTCAAATCCGGTGAAACCTGTAAGGTTGTCCAAGCTCTAGCGAGCTCATCAGCCCTAGATTTCCCCTGAAAGCCTCTATGCCCAGGGATCCAGATGATCCTAATATTAAACTACTCTGCCATCTCGTTTAGAGAAGATCGGCAGTCGAGAGCTGTTTTGATTCTCAGAAGCGGGGATTCTAGGGCCTTAATACCGGCTCGACTATCAGTGTATATGTTAAATAAGTCATAGAAGTGAAATTCACCTTCAAGGAATCCGCAACTTTTTTGATAGCAAGGATCCCTACCTGGTAAAAACCGCAGTGATCCGGAAGTCGCTATTCAATACGAAGACCTAATGTCTCTGATTAGCTTCCGTAACCCAGGCCTTTTTGTGTTTTAGAGACATTCGTTATAACAATACATTTTCATGTACCTAGAGTACCATTCCTCCAAACTTCTCTGGATGGTATCTAGGTTTTGTAAAAACGTTAGTGAAAGAGAGCTGGGGAGGTTTGGCCGATCCTCTATCCCCAAGATTCAGGGTGGCGGTGATTTTTCCACAAAGAGATATCATGAATACGGATTGCAGAGATTGTTTCTATTTCCTTTCCTAATAAGTCCAATTGTAGCAGGTGCAAGAGCGTACCCAATTCGTCCCTAGTGCACTCGTTATATACAACGACGGAAGTCTTTGAACCTTGCGTAATATATGTAACTACGTCTTCTTCTCCAGGGCAGGATTGATCCAGTGAAACCGCAGCTTCTTCCAATGGATTTCTTGCAGTGAAAACTCAGTTTATAGTCAAGAATAACATCAAGATATTGTGCAGTGTTGGACACTTTTATCTCCGTGTTGCTAAAAAATTATAGGTTGGAAATCAGGTATCTTATACTTCCCCGAAAAGAGAACTAGTTCCGTTTTATTAGAGTTAAGTGCAAGCTTTCACTTTCCCCACCCATCTTAATAGTTATGAGTAACCATCCTGTATAATGTCCTTTAGAATAAAAAGGAATTTTCTCCCGAGAGCTATTGCCACATCATCAAAATAACTTTTTCTAGAGATAGCAGCACGGGATTTAGAGCTGGATTAGACAACAGTTGCAAAAGATCTCCTCTCTGTGAATCAGCCTAGAAGCTTCTAGAGCCGACGTTATCGCAGTTATAAATTCGATAAGACACCAATTATGGTATCTGGAAAAATGCTATAAATGCCCACTCAATTTCTAAGAAGTCCACGAGGATGTATTCACCCACATAGAGTGGTTTCTCTATTGTAATAACCAGCTCATGCAGAGCCGATTCGGTTGACTTTGCCCTCTGGTATTCATGCTGGTGTGGGGAAAGTCGTTTCCCAATGATGGTGTTGTGAATGTAGTGACTAACCGTCCTCTTTTAGTATTTTCAAAAGAAAGGATGATATACTTATTGGTCTGAAGTTCTTCCGAATGAAGACCACTTTATTAGGACTCAGTCTTGAGCAACTAGTGTAAATTTTCAGTAGCCTAGAGCCTATGATATTCTATACTTTCTGTACTTTGGAAAGTATAATACCGCCAGGCTTTAGAAATTTATAGGGCTTGAAGCTTTTTGAACTCCAGATTACGGCCAGCATATTGAGGCTGTCAGATATATTTTACATAGGTATTGGGTAATGATAAGATGTCCAAAATGCAGACTGGACAGTGAGTTACCCAGAAAGTGCGTATTCAGCAGAGCTTTTAGGGACTTCTCACTAGATGTAGTCCACGTCCCATTGGCATTCTTCAAGTACCTCTGAAACATTTTCGTTTTTTCACAAAACCTTTTCTATGTTTTATTTTTGGCAAATTTTATCTGCTTTTTGTATTATTTTATTTTACTATATCAGCTGTCCAGCTCAATTAATTTCTGGATGAATTAACTCTATAGAAGAGTTTTGTGCATGTGCATCTACTCTATTCCACCAAAGTGGTTTCGTTTTGCCCCTTGGCTTACTTAAAGGGCAAGAGGATTTTTAAAGATCGTGGTGTTGTTTACAACCTCAAAATCTATATCAGAGATATCTAGAAGTGACGAGTTTCCAATCATTCTTAGGTATCCAGATACCATAACTAAATTTCATATGTATACACCATTTTTTAGAAATTAGTGTTCTTTATTTTAAATATGTTTTCTAAAAAAATGGAACAACTTTTCTATACATACATTCATATTACATATATATCATACGTTTCTATCAAAAAAGGTGTCACATTATACACTTTATTTATGGCAAAATTGTTGGCAAATATTTAAAACCAGTTTGAAAGCACATATTGTTTTTTATTTCCCAACAATAAAAAATACCAAATTTTTCTAAATTGCTTTTTGGCTTCAAATTTGGTTCTTTATACTCTGTATATACATACACACATATATACATACATACATACATACATACTTACATATATACATATCTATGTATATTCATCAAATGGCAATCTCAGGATCTTCGAATTCACCTGTGTAGTAAGCAAATGGAGATCTATTTAGTCGTGAGTGAAAAAGCTGTAACATTTTAAGCCTTAATCAGGTACTACCTTGCAACACCAAAAATACACGCGATATGAACTTTAGCCTGATCAAATCATAAATATAGAAACAAATGAAGTTCGAACAATAATAATTAAAATTAACTAAAATTTAAAGAACATTTATTATTTGACATATTGCCAGAAGTGTACATAACATTATTGAAATTTATTTGCTGGTAGTTTAGCATGTCTATATACTTATTTCATTGACGCTTCAACCAAATCATCAGTAGACTTCAACTACAAATTTTAAACAGTCACAAACCTCTTACTTTATGCATAGCCTTTCAAAAACTATATGAGAATTCATAAAATAATAATTCTTGTGAAAATCACAAAAGAAAAAATAAGCTTAGTAGGCTTTGAAACTGATACTGATGTAGAAAAATAAAATGAGTTCACCTGAATATAAATTATTTGCTGGGTTTTGTATCAGTTTCAAAGCATACTAAGCTTATTTTTTCTTTTGTGATTTTCAAAAGTATTATTATTTTATGAATTCTCATATAGTTTTTGAAAGTCTATGCATAAAGTAAGAGGTTTGTGACTGTTTAAAATTTGTAGTTGAAGTCTACTGATGATTTGGTTGAAGCGCCAATGAAATACGTATATAGACATGCTAAACTACCAGCAAATAAATTTCAATAATATTAACTAAAATTAATAGCCATGGGCCTGTGGCAAAAATTAAATAAATATACTTAATAGTAACAAAAAATTTATTATGTTATTTGTTCATTAATAATTACACAGTACAACAGCCAATCTGGGGGGGTGGGAAATTCCAAGTCCGGGTGATGGTACTAGTTCAGTATAGTAAAACCCTCAAAGGGTTTGGCGTTCGTATGTGTCAGTTTTTTTTATGACCTTTTAAATTTTTTCTTTTTCACTTGTCCGATTTTGATGAAACAAATTTAGAAAAATTAAGAATTACAATTTCTCTAATCTGTTTCTATACCGTTTTCCTATATGTGCAACACTTTCGAAGTTAAAAATAAATTTGTGGAGGCAAAAAAATATTTTTTTGCCTAAAAAGTTAAATATTTTTTTTTTAAATTCATAAAAAATCCAAAATGGAAAAAAGGATCAAGTGTTATTAATTTCGTGTTTTTTGCTCATGAGTTATGTGACTTTACGCGAAAGTAATTAGTTTGGCACACCTTTGATTTTATACCTACTTTTATATAATAAGAGATAACCAGTGCACCTAACAATTTTTATTTCAGAAGAAATAATTATCGCCCTTTAGGAATGTAAACTCCAAACTTAATACCTGATCTAGATTCAAGTAAAGTATTATTAAAATTTAACGACTGGTAAAAAAAAATTCATATATTTTTCAATTTTTTTATTGTATATCCACTGTGCCGCAACAACATATTTTGTGGATATTAAACGCGTTTCTGCTTTTCACTTCATGATTCAATTACATATTTATATGTCTTTTATTTTCGATTTTTTAGGAACGCTTATACATACATACATACAAATGTATCTAACATGCACGTGTGTACATCGAGGGACAGATGTATATAAATACTAGTGATCGCGTTTTTGAGTTATGCCTGAATGAATTGAAAACTATATATATATGTAGGTATGTACCCTGTAGGAAATGTCACTAGTGAAACAATACTGATTCACTATTTAACATGTGACGTTGGTACTACTGACCAAGTAAAGGGTGGGCATATTTAAGGTTAGGAAGTAAATTGGCTTAAAAACACACTTTTTCTGACAAATTCAGTTTTATTAATACCAATGTAAAGTAGAAATATGATAATTAATAATGGAACAAGATGTTGAGCAAATGTTAACCTCTAGCACGTCGGCAGACGTCCGCTCTTTTCACAAAATTTTTAACCACACTTTCCAACAAAGATCCGCTTATTTCGTCAATGCAGCACCGAATTTTTCTACCAGAGCGCTAGTTGTTTGTGGTTTGTTCACGTAAGCCCGGTTTTTCAAATGACTTCAGAGAAAATAATCCAGCGGCGTTAAATCACAAAAACGAGGCGGCCAATTGACATCGCCAAATCGAGAAATGTCCCATTTAATAAATGAATTGTTTGGCCGGCTGTGTGGCTTGTGGCGCCGTCTTCCTGAGACCAAAGGTCACTGACGTCAACATTAGCCCAATTGTGGATACAAAAAATCGGTTAAAATGGTTTGGTAACGCAGAGAATTTACTGTGACGTTTGCTCATTTCCGAAAAAAAAATACGGTTTGTGCCGCCTGACCGCACCATACATACGGTCAGTTTCTTTGGATGTATTGGTTTTTGGAAGACTGTTTGTGGATTTTGCGAGCCCCATATGCAACAATTTTGTTTGTTTACATAACCGTCTAATTGAAAATGGGCCTCATCACTAAAGATGATTTTGTTGAAAAATGCGTTGTTTTCGTTCAGTTTTTTTATAGCAAATTTTTCTTGTTCAAGAGTGACTTAACTCTATAACTATATATATAACTCCATGGTTATATTCCCTTCTATGGTTAAAATTCTTTACATTTCATCATTTAACAGCCAATTTACTTCCTAATATCAAATTTAGCCACCCTTTAGTTCTGTTGGGACCATATGGAGGCATTAGTAGATTTTAGTCATTCTAACCTACACTTTTGATACTGAAACTGCATATTTTGTTCACAATTGGTGTTTTATTAAAAAAAAATTTATAAAAATGGGATTTAATGCACAACAAACATACAAAAAAGAAACTTAGTAATTCATTCATTCGTTCAGCAAGTAGGGATTTGTTATGTTGTTTCTCTTAAGTAATTATAAATGAAAAATTCAATATTTCGTTGAATTAGTCAAGTCAAACACTTGCTTATGGATCTGGACGTGTAACAAATTTTTAACTGATCCCACAAAATCTTCTACAGGCTCATAAATACTTTCACAATTGTTTCATTTTCACATTTTCTATTTTTATTTGCCTTTTCCAATTTCACGTGTTTGATTCTTTTAACTAATTTTTATAAAAACTTGAATTTTGCTTTTCGCTACTTGTATTTTCAACAAACCAGTAAAACATTAAGAAGAAGCATGGTTGTTTTCTATGCATCAAAAACAATATTAATATGTACTCGTAGACGCTCCGTTGACAATGTCACTAAAAAAAGTCGACAAAAGTGCTGACTTGGGGACACTTAACCATACGCTTCCTTCAGGGTAGATAACCAAATAATTCTTCCGCTATGTTTTCCTTCAATTTACGATTTTTTCACTATTATTTTATTTTTAAGAACACATTTATATACATACATACTTATGTATGGGTGCATCTACATACATAAATATGTATATGCCCATAATTATGAAAGTGGTTTAAGTCATATATCTGTTCTTCGCTTCGAGATATTCAGTAGTTTACATTTGAACAAATCAAAAAATATTTTTATTTCATGTTTGCGACATTTATTAGAGCTTTTTTAAGATTTATATAATATTTCGAACATACAACTTAGACCACTTTCATAATTAAGGGCACATATGTATGTGTTTATGTACATATATATATTTATTTATCTATTAAACAGTGCATCCATCATATATATATATACATATGTATATAAAGGGTGTTTTTTATTGAGATATAGAACTTTAAGTTGGCATAACTTTTTTAACTGGCGGCCATTTTGTCAGCTGTCAAGTGATTAATATTTAGTTTGGTTTGCCATTTTATCATGAACAGGTTGACAAAAGAACAACGCTTGCAAATCGTGCAAATTTATTTCGAAAATAATGGTTCAGTTCGCGAAGTTTACCGCAAGCTCCGTCCATTTTATGGTCGACCGTTGGTTACCGTTAATGGAGACCGGTATAGAGCCATGATAAGCGACTATTTTGTTCCCGAATTGGATGGCATGAATGTGGATGAGTTGTGGTTCCAACAAGACGGCGCTACATGCCACACAGCGCACGTCACAATCGATTTATTGAAGGAAACATTCGATGAGCGCATAATTTCGCCCCATATGCTCGAAAAAGTGGTTGAAAATTGGACCTGTAGAATTGGCTTTATTCGAGCCAGCCGCGGCGGCCACATGCCCGAAATCATATTTAAACGTTAATGGCATAAAATTATCCTTCCAATAAAGCCAAATTGATGGACATTAAAACGATTTTCTTGTGTTTTATTTCAATTCGAAGTTCTATACCTCTAAAAAAACACCCTATATATGCATATACATACATACATATGTATAAATGTATGTACGTACATATGTATCTAATAAATTTAAACTGTAGTGACGTATTTTAAAAATTATTTTCACACTAGTTTAATTATTTTCAAACATGTATTCATGAATAATATCCCTACAGTCGGCGTAGCTAGCGAATGTCTAGCTATTTCGTTAACTACTAATCGTTACCATTAACTATCAGCCTAACTACTAGCAATGCACATGACTGACGATTTTAACATGGGAATGACATTGACGGTAGTCAATTGCCACCATCTGCATAACTCTTCGTCAGTGATTTCGCTAAACAATACAAATAATTTTTCTATTGATAAAACAATTAATTATTAATACATTTTTCAAATAATTTTTCTTTTTTTTATGCGACGTTTTAACTGATTTCTGCTGCTCATTTTACCTTTCTAAAAAAAGTACTTTTTTCCATTAAAAATTACACGTTCACTGACCACGAACTTACAATTGCAACTGACGCCAACAAAAAATCAAAATAATTACTTAAAATAATTTTTCTCTTGTTGATTTTCTTTGGAATAACAGCACAGTCTTTTAAACTCGCAAAAAAATTTGGGAGTTTAAAGGCATTAACATATCCATGAGTGAGGGAGTCAAAAGGCGAACTCTTGCATTACTTGTGGCAACTGTAGTAGTTAGTCGATTTTTCGTTAGTGAAATACATATCGAACGATTTTGAGTCAATTTCTACTTTTAAAACTGCAGGGATGTACATATGTATGTGCATGTATGTACATAATTAAAAACATTGGTGTTGTAATTTCTGTTTCTATTGTTGGCCACTATTTGGCTTACGATGTTCATTAATCATTTGCGATTTAAAATAAAAGTTGGTATTTTTAATTTGAATTTCCGTTAATTGCAAAATCTATTTGCGTCGGTGTGGATATTAATTGGCACATATTTGAAACATTTTTATTAATTTAATATCAATATCTTTTAATTTGTTTGTTAATTTTGTATTTTGTCACAAAATGTATGGATGTGGTACATGAACATACATACATATGTATGTATGTATGTATATATGTATGTACATACATATGTATGTATTTATATCTTACAAACGTCCTTATTTATTTATACATATATGCATACATACCTATATGTATGTGGGAAGTACTCTTTTAAATGTATGTAATTATGTATGTATTAACAGAAAGTGGGAAATTATTTTATAAGTATGTTTGTATGTAAATACAATGTACAATGATCTGTGAAAACTTTTTTAAATTTAATTTAATTTATCTTGCAACATTTTCACTTTTATTTGAATAAAAATAATTGTTACTCAAATGACTGTTACATTTTAGATATATGTATACCGACATATACACATATTTATACATATCTAAAAATGTACATACCTACATACTATATAAACATGTTAGTAATTTTCTTAATTTGTGCATCCGTTTTCTCTGTACCTTTTTTAAAATTGACGTAATTTTCGTTTCGTTGCTGCTTTTTATCTTTTCTACAAATTCTGCGTTTAGATTTTAATGAAAAACTCTTTTTCTTCTCGATATAGAAATTTTTACATGTTTTCCTTTTTAGTGAAAAAAAATAAAATTCAATTAATTAATGAACTTTTTTCTTTTTAACCGTTCAAGATAAAAAACTTCTTCGTACTTAAAAATATTTAAATTTAATCAATGGGCGATCAGAGATAGACTGATTTAGAAAAGCCAAATTTATTTTTGTCATTTCTTTCCCAATGGCTGAAAACCCCAACAAAATTGTGTTTTTGAGCAAATTCATTTGTTTTCGTTTTACTATTTTTGTTTTTGTTTTAAGTTTTCATTTTGCGCTCACTACTCAATGCAGTACGAACAATGTTGCCAGATGAGGGAATTTCTCTTAAAATTGGGACTGATTATCCATTTTAATGTCTGTTCGCTTACGTCATTCTATTTAAACGTATTATCGAGTCTGTTGTGAACCACGTGACTTGTTACTGGGTTTTTATTGTATTTCACGGTTTTGTCATTTATAATATAATATTTTATTCCAACTTTCAACGCTATAAATCGAGCAATTTACAAAAGCAACGATTTAGCTTTTATTAATTTTTAAAACTCACCGTGATTGCACAGAACACGCCTTTATATCTGAATTTTTAACCAATAGATATATATGCTTTCTTCATATATATTTTTAAATATAAACTTATATGTAATATACACTTTTAATTAATATTTATTTTATTTTGTTATTAGCCTGTAAAGCTTGCAGTACACGACATGTAAAATGTCACATGTGTAATTTTGACGACATCATGAAGCTACATTGGCTGTGCTGAATATTTTCATGATTTCAAAGCTACATGTGAATGGTTTTAAAATATATTTACTGACAGCAAAAAGGCAATTGGGGCAATCATAAACGAAACAATAAACTCTAGGACCGTTTTAAATTGCAAGAATATGATTAAGAATTATACAGTACATGGAAAAATTCGTCTTGTATGGGTGCCGGCCCAGTGCGACATAATCGGATACGAACGTGGTAACTCTTTAAATGCAAAGCCTTTCAAGGCAGCGAATATTGAGTTACGAAATTGGGCAAAGATGACCCAATCGAAGGACACGATGGCATAATGATACTGTGGGTAATATAACCAAGGTTCTCTGGGGCGACCCGGAAGAAGACAAAATGGGGGGGCTGTTGAAACTAAACAAGCCGGAGTAGGAAAGTTGACTATAACTTACGAGAGCACTTAGTATACCGGATTTCAACCAATGAATGCAGGGCATGCAAGGAGGACATCGAGACAATGGAGCACTTTCTTTGTCATAGATCAGCTCTCGCCCAACTGTGATCCCATTACTTTACGGATGACACTTTAACGGACATTACCTTAGAGGTATTGACTGGAAGAGTGTTAATTACACTGTTCTGCAAAAATGTAAAATAAGTCGGGAGCAAGAACTTCATTATGTGATTTAATGGACTTTAGTGTGCTGAATTCAAATCTGTTCACATATTAATTCCATCACGTCTAGTTACTGAGATATTCGTATTTAAATCAAATGCTGATATTGAAATATTAAATACACGTATGTATTATTATGATAAAAGTAACAAATCTTACACATAAATAACTTTTATGATATAAATATGATTCAAATGAAATTAAATACTAATAAAACATAAAAAATCAACTAGTATTTAGTAGATCAGTTTCTTTTATTAAGTTTTATCCGCTGTTTCACGATTGATTTCCCAGCAGAACTTAGTTAACATTTTTGGGGACCACTTGCCGTTATATCTTTTATCCATGTGAGCAATATCTCGGTAGAACCTTTCACCATGCTTATTACACATGGCACCACGAAAAAACGACTAAATGCGAATGCAGGAAATGTATTTTTAATGACACATCGCGTCTGAGTTGTTGATATGAAAGAAGAAGCTCTTGTAACAATTCTTCGTAATTTGCAGCCCTTATATTTCCAAGCAAATTGTGACACACATTTTCGAAAGATACCCATGATCTTCTTTCTTTATTGACTAACTTAAATTTGAACAATTCTTTAAAGATTTCTTATATTTCTCATTAATTTCACATTTCTTTCCGGCCAATAACAAAAATGCCATTCTACTTTTTTTATGAATTCTCGAAGACAAAACAAAAATTTAATTTTTCCTTAAAAATATTTTTTAACCATTTATTTCTTAATAACTCAGAAACCGTTGAAAATAGCAAAAAGTTATTCAAATCGAACAAGCCTTTGTCGAGTTATATTGTAAAAGGTTAACCTTGTTTTGGAGATATGACCCCCACCACTAGACACTCCCATAAAAAATCTGTACGTGAAAGAGAAAAACTGAAAATGAATTTGAATTTAGGGCATTGATGTTCCTATATTACACATATTTTTATTTATTATAAATTTTTTTTGCAGAACAGTGTTATCAAGCGAGAAAAACTTTTACGTCATATAATCTACATCATTTGATAAATTGGTTTGTATTCTATTTTGCAATAATAAGCAAGAGTATCTCTGTATATTTAATAAATATGTACTTAGATATATTAGATCCTTTAGCTCCTATAAGGAGCATAAGGCTTCAAGCCCGGCCAAAAAGAAGCACAGCTGAATGCTACCGGACGCGTCCACAGGTTGCGGATAGTGTTAAGCTCCGTAGATAAGTGAAGCAGCTGCTAATGAAGTTGCGGCACGAAGTATACAGAGATGACACGAGACGGAAGATAAGTGTATTTTTCTATTTTTCTCGCTCTCCCTGGTTTGATTCTTCTTTTTAGTGCAATAAAATGGCAACGTGTTTTATTAGCTATCGTAATTGTTAAGTAATAATACCACAATAATAAATACACTATATTTGTCTCTTTTTTTCCACGAATTTTAAAAAACCTGATTCTAGCTTTTCTTACCTGTCACTTTTTACACTTCTGTTATTTGGTGGTCGAGGATAATCAGGAGTTCCGAGTGGAGTGTCTCAGAGGGTTTCTGGTTGCCGCCGAACTCTCAACAAATTCTGAGTGCCTGTTTGGAACGTCAAGGCGAGTGATTGGCACGTTAATATAACCAATACCCACCAACTACCAGCGACTGTTAATGTTAGAGGCGGCTGAAAGCGGGCGTCGGATTTTCTAACAAGCGGCTCGCTATACAAACGTGTTATATGGCTTCTGAGCCAGCCCGCCTGGAGGCAATGCTGGCGCCCCAGTTGTGGAGTACTTTTTATTTGACTTTTTGCTTTTCATTTTTTTATAGAAGATGCTGAATACAATGTTTGTGAATTTTCTAAATTTATTAATTTATTTCAAATTGAAATTTACTTTGTAAAGTATTTTTTCATAAAAATGGGCGGACTAACTAGACCATGTCCCCATGATGTTATTAACAGAATCCTTAAAATGTTTTTGTGACTGACTATACACGACATATACCTTCACATAGGAAGTAGCAAAGTGGTTGCCAACGAAATTCCTCAAAAGAACAGCAAGAGTATGCAACTATCCGTTGCAAACCAGTCAACCAGTACGAACGAGACGAAAAACTCTCAAAGGCCAAATAACACACACAAGCCTGACCGCACTTAGTCTATGTTCAGACTATACAAGTCTTATTGACAAACTTATCAGTTTTTCTTCTTTCAACTATCTTTGACGTTCACACAATGCGAGTCTTATTTTTAAGCACATATTTTTTATGAATAGTTTTTGTATGAATTTTAACATTACGAATGAGAAAGCAAAGCGTATCGACAGTACATGAAGTCGTTTCTTTTCCCCTCGTCTCTCTCGCAATCTTAAAAATAAGACTCTCATCGTCTTAATTAATAATCGTGCCTTTTTTGAGAAAATACAGCCTTCTTATGATGGAGTCTATGAAAATTTTTCAAAAGACAATAACAATTCATCAGAACAGGGTTGTATTTTTTCGTAAATCGAGCAAATTGTGTAGGATAGTGAGCCATGGCCTTTAACGACTGGATAGATTAATTTAATTTGCTTGTTTTTTTGCAAATTACAGCTTTTTTAGTTAGACATGACAACGGAATACAAATTGAAAAAAGACTTTACCATTTTCAGTACTGTGAAGACGCAATAATGTAGCAAGTGTGTAATTTGTTGTTGGATTGCAATTACGATATTTGGCATCAAACACTGAATACTGACAATATAATGTCTTGGGCGAATTCCCACCTACATTTTAAACTCAGAGTTTTTATCACTCTGATTTTAAAATGTTAAAAGCGTATTTCATTGCAATCAAAATAATACAAAAATCATTTAAATCGATTGAGAATTGGTAAAATTACAACTTTGTGATATATCATAGTTCATGCTCAAATTTAAGGTAGGTATTTCTAAAAGTCGTTTTTCACTGTCACATAGCATTATTAAATATTTTTATATTTTAAAGGTTTTATTTAATTAAAATAATAATTTTGTTATCAATTGGCAAGCTTATGCGTGATTTAGAAGTCTGTCTGAAATGCTATCATGTTAATCCTGTATTACTGAATTTCTAGCATTCCAATTTATGTTGTGTGGGAAAAAAACCACAGAAAGCCATGGGGAACTCGCTTCAGTTGGTTTTGATTTTCGTTTGATTATCTATATTGTATTTTACCCGGAACCATATCAAAATAATAATGGATTAATTCCATTCAATTTCAAGGCTAAATATAATAAATGTACATATGTGTAAATATGTATGAATTCATACGTATATTTTATATGATATTGTTCGTTTTAATACTTCTGATGAGGAACTACACTGGCCAGCACAATTTGTCTAGCAAAAACTCAAGACTTGAAGTGAATCTTTGTTATCACTTTCATTATTATTTTTTGATCTCGGATCGTCTAAAGAAACCGCCTCAATGTTATGCCGAGATTATAAATTTGATTTGATCACACACTTATTCATCAGTAATTTGGAATGTAATCGCAATCGCAAGTGGTTAATAATTGACAAGTGCAGCGATATACTCATATTTGCACGTATCTAGCTTATGAATGGTTTGCTCTCTAAGTAAGATTTTTTGGTTTGTACATTCCTGGCAACTGGAATTTTTCGGCATTAGTTCCACGCGATGATTTTTCAGACGTGGCTAAATAACTTATGAATTAATTCTGCAATAAGATAACTGTAATTATTAAAAAGCTTTTAAGCTCAACGCTGTTATTAATAAGCTCTTATTCAAATTAAAATTTGCTTTAGCTGCGTTTTCTTTATACGGGGGTTTTTCTGAAATTCCTATTTGTTGAAAAAATCTGGCCACACTTTGATCAAGTTTGTACTTATGATTAATAGTATACTAACTAGTATTCTCTAGGTTAATCTTTTAGTTACTTTTTCAAAGAAAATAAAATTATATGTCATAAATTTCTTTCGACTGTTAAGTTATTACTACACATTGTCTTCATTATGTTGCCATTCCCAGCTGTTTAGTTGACTGTTTGGACGTCGGTTTTATTTAATTTATTTTAATTTGTTCCCTGTTGTTGTTGCTTCAGCAGCAACAGTCTAAATTCGCTGGTTGATTTTGTAGATTCGTTTGAATGAAGTAATCACTATGCATATGACTCATATCTGAATACTTGTTTTTGGCATATTGCTTTTTTAGTTTAACTTTTTGTTCTCTGCAATAATTGATTCTTCAGAAATAATAAGAAGAAAACACTCATCGTTTTATTTATACTTTTATTTATTTGTGGTTATTTTATTTCTCTTACTAGAATTTTGTTGAATTTCTCTTTGAATTTGTTGTGATCTCTTGTAATCAATTGTTTGCAATTTCAATTTTTAGTCAGTGTTACCGCAACGGAAATCCTAACTTACACATACATACAGTCCAATTATGAATATTCCCTCCGAATTTATTTCCCACAGGAAATAGTTTTCTCGAAAAAAATTTCTCCTATCATAAATTTCTTGGGAACAAAAAGGAGTAATACGTGGCATCACTGCATTTCGAAGCCGGGAATTGGATTCCGCTACGATGAGTTTTGAAGTGTTCAGCAATTTCAGTGTTCACAATTCACCACTTTTTTCCAGTGAAATATGTTGACATCCACCGTTGCGGAGGCAAAAATCAACAAGTGAACAAACTTATTGAAATTCAACAACTTTAAAAAATGGGCCTAATTACGAGTGTTGTATTTCGATTACGACGATTTTGTACTAGATTAAAGAAAAAATTTTGCAAATTTTCTTTAGTCTAGTACAGAATCGTCGTAGTCGAAGTCGTAATACGACAATCGTAATAATGCCCAAGAAGTATGTATGTAAAAAAAGTGGCGGCATGAAATAAGTCCCCACGAAATAAGTCCCCAAAAACAGTATGAAATAAGTCCGCAAATTTTGAGGTTTTGTTTCATATGAAATAAGTCCCCGATTTTAAAAGTGAAATAAGTCACCAACGAAATGAAATAACGCCTCAAACAGAAATGAAATAATGCAATAATTTTTAAGAACTTATTTCATATGAAATAAAACCCCAATTTTAAAAATGAAATAAGGCCTCAATAGACATTCAACATAATGAAACAAATTAATCACTTTATTGTATTGTATTTTTGCAACACATTCGAAATTGTGTTTGCCCATTAGTTTCAGGTCACGTGAGTGTCACAGCATATTTTTAGATGCTTGCATGAAAGAAGGACAATATTTGGAGCCTTCTCCTTACAAATTACATGCAAGTGTTTGTCTAAAATCGCGAGCTCAAAAATCTTATCTGACGATTCTACTTCTGTAGAGTCTTCTTCAAAAATGTTCTCACTAGGCACCATATTTACAAAAATGCAGATACAGTGCACAACATACTATTATTGTATTTCTCTCTACCTTATGGAGATTTTTTTTAAATTTTTTTTGCGTGAATTGTCACAAAAATTCAAAATTCTCGCGAATTTTTAATTTTCTAAAAATTTTTAGGTGTTTACGTGTTTGACCATACCAAATATTAAATTTTTTCTTTACTGGAAATTCATGCATACATATTTTAACAGCAAAAATCGTTTTGTGTTTATCGTGTCAATTTTGCTTATACGATACGACCCGAACACGTACGAAATCAAATTTTTACAAACACTTCGTGTTGAGGCGTGCGTGTTCTAGCCACAACAACATATTTTGTAGATATTAAAAGCGTTTCTGATTTTCACTTCATATTTCAATTACATATTTATATGCCTTTTATTTTCGATTTTTTAGGAACGGATACACATACATACATATGTATCAAATATGCACGTGTGTATATCGAGGGACAGATGTACATAAATCGCATTTTTAAGTTATGCCTGAATGAATTGAAAGCTATATACATATGTATATGTAGGTATGTACCCTGTAGGAAATGTCACTAGTGAAACAGTACTGATTCATTATTGACTTTGTCACAAGTACTACTGACCAATTATATCCCAGACAATGCTTTTTCTGTAGAAATTTAACATCTGACGTTGGTACTACTGACCAGGTAAAGGGTTTGCATATTTAAGGTTAAAAACACACTTTTTCTGACAAATTCAGTTTTATTGATACCAATGTAAAGTAGAAATATGGGAATTAATAATGGAACATGATGTTGAGCAAATGTCAACCTCTAGCACGTCGGCAGACGTCCGCTCTTTTCACAAAATTTTGAACCACACTTTCCAACAAAGATCCGCTTATCTCGTCAATGCAGCACCGAATTTTTCTACCAGAGCGCTAGTTGTTTGTGGCTTGTTCACTTAAACTCGGTTTTTCAAATGGCCAGAGAAAATAATCCAGCGGGGTTAAATCACAAGAACGAGGCGGCCAATTGACATCGCCAAATCGAGAAACTACGCGACCGGGAAATGTCCCATGTAATAGCTGAATTGTTTGGCCGGCTGTGTGGCTTGTGGCGCCGTCTTGCTGAGAGCAAAGGTCACTGACGTCAACATTAACCAATTGTGGACACAAAAAATCGGTTATCATGGTTTGGTAACTCATAGAATTCACGGTGACGGCGTTTCCTTGCTCATTTCCGAAAAAAATATGGGCGCCTCACCACAAACCGCACCATACGGTCAGTTTCTTTGGATGTAGTGTTTTTTCGAGGACTATTTCTGGACTTTGTGAGCTCCATATACGATAATTTTGTTTGTTTACATAACCGCCTAATTAAAAATGGGCCTCATCACTAAAGATGATTTTGGTGAAAAATGCGTTCAGTTTTTTCTGGTTCCTAGGATTAGAAAATATAGGAAATAATAGAAATATATGTATCCAATGGCTCGGAAAGCAGTTTGACTACATAATGGAAATCAATATCCATCCGTATCGTTAGCTCATGCAGTAACTATGACAGAGAGCAATGAAAACATGAAATTTTTGCTCAATAAGATTCAGTACGATCACTGTTTGTGGAATATATTGCCGATTTAAAAGATATGAGGATTTAAAAAATATTGTAGCTTTTTTATGAATTGGTCCTGCAGATCGTATGCGATTTCGGGAAGCAAAAACATTACAAATAAGCCTTTGATTGATGGGCAAAATATGTTTTTGCTAGCACTGTATATCAAATTAGGCATAATAAACGATTTTTAGGCTATGATGATGTAAAGTCATTCAAACATGTGAAAAGTATATTTTCACGTGTAAGTGACACTAAATAGAAGGAAGGCATACTTGTTGGTCCCCAAATATGAGTAATCTTTAAAGAATTTTTCCAATCTATGTTGGTAAAAAAAAGAAGAGAAAAGTACCTTTCGAAATTGTACGTAAAAATTTTATTAGCAATATAAGAGCTA
Organism: Nowickia ferox; assembly: GCA_936439885.1. Taxonomy (NCBI): domain Eukaryota; kingdom Metazoa; phylum Arthropoda; class Insecta; order Diptera; family Tachinidae; genus Nowickia; species Nowickia ferox. The sequence continues at coordinate 29,391,485 of OW387026.1, forward strand.
ACAATTACGAAGAACTGGTACAATAACTTCTTCTTTCATATCAACAACTCGGATGCAAAGTATCATTAAAAATAAACTTTCTGCATTCGCATTTAGATTTTTTCTTGGTGTCATATCTCGTAAGCATGGTGAAGGGTCCTATCGAGGTATTGCGCACATGAAAAAAATATGTACCGGCAAGGGGTCCCCCGAAATATTAACTGATTTCTGCTGAGAAACCAATCGTGAAACAGCAGATAAAAGTTATAAAAGAAAGCGATCTACTAATTAATAGTTGATTTTTTATATTATACTAGTGTTAGATTTTTAACCCTTATCTAAAAACGTAGACGTGATGGAAACAATGTGTGAACAGATTTGGATTTAGCACACAAAAGTCCATTAAAATCGCATAAGTGCTTGCTCCCGATTTTTTTATTTTTTTTTGGAGAGCAGTGTAATTATTCGGTTGTTTTTAATGTTGCTTGGTTGCTTCTCTGTTATTCAGTGAACAACTGAACGAAAAGGGGGAATTTGCTCCATAAAATCCAGCTACATATTTTATCATCTTGAATTATCAAGTTTTTAATTAATACACAGTAAAAAACGTGCATATGTACATATATATTTTTTTAAATATACATAATATGTATGTGTATGTGATACTACATGTACATATCGACCGCTGCGCGCGAAACTATCGTATGTTACACTTTTTCGAAATCGACTTTTTTAAGCAAATTGGTTCTAAATCTAATGGATTTAGAATCATCTGTTCACAATATATTAAAACGGTAGTTATAATAGTTATGGAGATATCACAATGTACATTTTATCATATGTAATACCCCTTTCAGACACGCAAAGTTTACTTTGCAAAGTGTGTGTGAAAGACAGAGGGAGGAATACTATCTCTTTCTGTCTTCCTCCCAGCTGAATTAAGACTTTGCAAAGTAAACTTTCTGTGTCTAAAAGGGTTATAGCAGTGTAATTTACTTTGCGGTTAAAATTATCGTATATGCCATCAGAGCTGCCACATCAACATGACGATTTGACGAGTTTTTCCTTAAAATTTTATAATATTCGAAATATCATCCCTACCACGTCAAACTATACAATATGCAAAATTCGTTTTTTAAACTCGTTATCTTGGTATCCTAATTTATACGATATGCCTCGTTTGAAAATGCTGAAACTCTCATGGACGATAGATAACTTAATAAGAAATGTTTTAAGCCTGGCACTTTTAGGAATACGCTGACTTCAAATTCACAATTGACGGGTCTTCGCACTTTTATTTTTAAGAAAAATTTACTATTACAATTCATATATCCACCCACTAGAAGACTTTGGAGTAGCTTCACCCAACTCTTTCCTAGTAATTTTTTTTATTTAAATTTACTCTTTCATAGGCATAACATGCTAAGTACTTTTGGCATTAAGCAAACCAAAAAATATATTTCAAAACAAATCATGCTAAGAGTATTTAAAACATTTAAAACGGGATATTTTTTAAACTTGATAAATTATACTAAGTACATTTTTGCTCATAATTTTTGATAGAATAATCCGATTACTATCAAAATTTTACAGAATCTAAGTTAATAAAAGATGAATTTAGAAATGTTATTCCCAGCATAACATGTTATGCCGATTTACAATGTTTTTGAATGGGACCGTCGATATGTTAACGTCGAATATTATAATATGAAGAAAATTAATAAACCTGATACCGTAAGCTTTCTTGATACTATATGTAATTTAAATTGATTAAAAATTTATCGTAAGTACTAAATATATGCAGCATCCTTAAAAGTTTTGCGCGAGAAAATATTGTATGTGCCAAATATGTTTATTATTTTGAAATATCCAATCATTTCCATAAAAATTACTATTAATTTATCTAAAGCAACCGAATATTTATATACATTTTCAATTTCATACCAATGATGTTAGCCAATTAAAAATAAAGTAATAAAAACGCTCTCCTGTAAAATTTAGTTTTTTTAACATACGATAATTTCGTACACAGGGGTCGATATGCATGTGTGTCTATATTATAAGAAGGCCGAATTAATGGAAATATAGCATTTCATTGTGATTATATTGATTATCGTGCATTTGCGAATTATTTTACAATATTAAACAAAGAGATTTCAAAAGCGGAATAGATATTTCCCGCACTCCTGGCAAAAACATAGAAATAACAAGCACAACTTGGCAACACTGCATTTACTGGGTGTGTTAATAGCCGATCATTCCGGTGATTTTATTTCAGTTTATTTTTGTGCGTGTGCATGCTTGTATGTACATACATATGTACATATGTAGTTGATACTTGTGGTACTAAAAACTTTAATTAAATTTATTGTTACTTCCTTTATGGCTGTCAATTACTGCTAAGTCGTAACCACAACTATGCACGTACATATAAGTAGGTATAGGTATCGTCGGTTGGTTACTGGTTTGATGTATGGAACAAAAATGTGTTTTCGAAAAAATCGATGAAGAATGTTTAGTTCATTAGTTTTATAAAAATACACGATAGAATTTTTTGTTTAATAATAAAAATAATATATCCCGTTTATACGCACTTCTTTTTATTTATTTATTTATTTAAAAATACTTTACAAAGTAAATTTGCAAAGTATTGTTGCAAAGTATTGTTGCAAAAATATGGACGGGGTAACTGGACCATATGCTCAAGATGGTATTAACAGTATTTTAAAAAAGTTTTTGTGACTGACTATACACGACCTTTGCCTTCACATAGGAAGTAGCAACATGGTTGTTAAAGAAATTCCACAAAAGAACAGCAAGAATATACGGTTATCCGTGGCAGATCAGTCAACCAGTGCAAGCGAGACGCAAAACTATCGAAGGCCAATAAACAACGACGCTTGATGTTGACTCGCCCAGAGCTGCTTTACGACTATTACCTCGTTTATACGCACTTCCAAGGCATATCAAACAGGTACATGCATCGGGCAAATTGCTCATCTTTTTTTTTTTTGCTCATCTTTTTTTTTTTTCAGTATAGCCCAAGGCATATCAAACAGGTACATGCATGCATCAGACATATTGCTCATCCGCTGATTTTTTGTTTACACGTTTATAACGAAGAATTCATTTGACAATTACTTTTGTGCCTTGTTTGATGCATACAATTTTTTGACAATTACTTTGTAAAACTATGTGAGAAGCACAGAGTTGCCACACTGTTTTCTCTAATGCATGTACCTGTAGTAAATGTGCCTTGCGCACTTCTTATTTGCAAATAAAAATCGAAAGCGTTGCCGTATAACTTTTTTATTGTAAGTTATAACTCACGAAAACTATTTGCAAATAAGGTTTCAAACATGATACAATTATACAAGGTACTTGCACAAGCCCAGCCTGTTATTGTATACAATGCAGAAACTTGTCAAACTTTGTTTACAAGCCGCTAAAATGTTAGTGTATGTGTGTGAATAAAATGATTACAGTGTTGCCAATGAATTTGCATGTGGCTGTGTCTCCAATTACACATTGAAGAAAATTACACTACACATCCTTTGTGTAGGTTAAAATTAAAACAAAATTAAACAAAAATAGAAGTCAAAGTAGAATTACACACAGATTATACATGAATCTAATTATAGGCCTACACATGTGAGTAGAAATTACACACTCTGTATATTACACACATATTGGCAACACTGAATGACTATAATCATTCAGGAATGCCGCGTCAGCAATTGTACATACTTTTACGTTGGAAATGTGTCACATATCCCAAAAATTGTCGATTGCGGTAAAACAATTTTTTAAATGTTCAACAATTCGTCGCTTGGTAATTGATTTGCTGCAGTCATAATGTATTTTGAATATACTGTGCCGCAAACCAATAACCAACCGACGAATTGTGGAAATGACACAATATTGCAGCTCTATATCTCCTGATATATTCAAGATATCGGAAAAGTGATAACGAATTTTGAAAGAGGACACATTATTCATATATAATCAATCAATAACTAATTTTTTTTAAATGTTCCATAACCAACCGACGTTATGTATGCATATACAGTATTCGTCAAAAATGAGTCAATGTTTGGTTCATATAGAGGGTGGCGTTGGCTGAAGTAGTTAGCACGTTAACTACAAAATCTAAGGTCCTGGGTTCGAGCCCGGTCTCCGACAGTCATTAAAAATAATAACACCACGCATTTTTCTGATGTGCATTAGTGTCCTTTGTATCAGTTGTTGTGGGAAAAGTTCTAGTGATGCAGGCATAAGGCACTGGTCACTAAAAACTACACCAACTTCATCAAATACTAATCCTAATGTAACTTCAGAGCGCCCTCCTTCGTTGTGTAGCAGAATCATTGGCGAAGTAAATAACCAATAAAAATAAAAATGGCTACTAAACACCGCTTCAAAATTTATTACGCCTCATTTAACAACAGAAGGCGCTGCAACACTGCATTATCAAAAATCGTGCAAAAAAGATCAGAGTTGTAAAACCAGAAACCATTGAACATGTTATCTGTCACTGGCCGAATCTGCAACGTCATAGGCTTAGATGGCTGAGAAAAAGCATTACTGATATCGGGAGGTGTAAATTAGAGGACATCAGGGGGCTTCATCATGAGAATTCGGTGGCTCAAGGACGGGTAATATGGTCACTTCTGGTTATAAAAAAGGGGGGTAAATATTACTATTTGGGCAACAGAAGGGAATCACCATGGACCCAATTGGGTCTCCGAGTGGCGGTGCGGTATAGCACCACCCTTCCTAACCTAACCTAACCGAACCTTGGTTCATATATCTTTGCGGAAATATGTATATTCACATGGTTATACATACAGCCAGAGAAAAAACAGCTTAAAATCAATAAAAAAAAAACATATTGATTTAATAAGAAACATTAACGAAACTCTAGTCATGTTGAAATTTCTAATTTCAATATGAAAAATATTAATTTAAAATATTTATTTATTAATTTTATTTATTTTTAAGTATTTCAATGTACATTTTCTATTATAGTAAAGATTATTGAATTAATGTGACGCTTTCTTACTTTTAAGTTGCAGCTCTTCCCTGAGTGTATGTAATTTTTATTCAGTAAAATCAACTTTTTCTTCCTATATACTTTGCTCTCTTGGACAAAAAATTATTATCTTACATAGAATTATTTTTATCGGTTTTAATAATTGTTTAAAATTGCAACTAGTTATTGTTTAACCACTTTCCAGCTCGAAGCAGTACAATAAAAATTAATTTATTTCGCAGACTAAGGCCGAGTTTACATCTGTGTGCCATGTGCCCAAAAAAGCATAACCACTAGTTACTAACGAAAAACTGTTTGATTCAGACAACCGTAACAACAAGAAAAATTGACGGCCCTATGCACTTTGTAAAAAAGTAAAAGGAATAAATATATACTGCCTTATTCATAAAAAATAATTCATGTTTATTAAGCGCTTATTTGACATATTTCTGTGGGAAATTTGTCAAATAAACCTGTAATAAACCTAAAATATTTTTTATGAATTAGACCGATAATATATAAATTCTAATGAAAAGAACAAAATACTGCTTCCAGAAAGAATAAGACCAAAAAAATACAAATACAAAAACACAAGGAAGCCACGTTTCTTCTAAGCCAACGCGTTAGTCGATTGAGGGTTCAGATAATATTAAAAAATGCTGCAGTGAAACCACTTGGCAAGAACAAAAAAACAAAATTTATAACTTATGGACTACTTGCGATTAGAAATCTGTAAGCTAAAAACTGTATTATTTGTAAACAAGTGGGTGATTTGGTACGATGAGATAAAAATAAACAGGTTCGAGTCCTATGGACGTGCATGGTTTCGTTCAACGAAAACTGATCCTGCAAACCCATCCTTTGTGCAAGCTGCAGTGAGGCAGAAACCACATCCGTCCTTAATGTTTGGGGATGTGTTGAAGTGGCCAGCACAGAGGCCGCATTTTAATCGAATTAAAAATTTTTGGGCTTTCTTTAAAAACAGAAGCAGCTGGCAAATTACGCTAATCATTCAAATGGAATCAATGAGCTCTGGGACCGAGCACAAAAGGTGGCGAAACATAACACCGGAACAAATTATGCCAAATTATGTCATCCCATGCAAATCCGCTTAAATCTAAAAAAAAAATCCAAAGGATATTGGACAAAGTACATACTTTTCTAAAATTGTTGCTTGGTTCAAAAATGAGCCTATGGGCTTATGTATATGAGTTAATTATGATTTTTTTGCACAATATTATAATTCCTCAATGAATTAAATAAAACAAATAGTTTGATGTACTTAGAACAAACAAAAAATCATATTTGTTTACTCATTGATAAACTTTTACACCTTACTGTATATGTATGTTTGTGTGTAGCTACTATACACTGGCAAGTAAAACTTGCTACATCGGTAGCTTGTTTGACGCAACTAATAGAATTTCGTATGACTGCGTAGAACGATTCGGAAAATTGCTGGTGTGTCATACGTCTTGTGTCAAATCAGATTTAATTAAAATATTAAGCTTATACGACATTTACACCTGCACACAATCTACCAGATTTCAATTAAAATATTTATGAAAATCTTCCCCGCTTACACTAAGCTTTTTTTGATATTTATCAGGATTTCTTATCCAAAACAAAACCCATTAACTGAAAATTTTCCAAAACTACAACCAAACAACTACAATGAAGCCAATTCACACACCTTTTTAAACACACAGGTTGACTTTCCAGTAGATTTTGACAAAATCTAATGGCGAAGTAGATTTTGCTTTGTATATGAAAAATTTACTAGATTTTGACCGAAATCTGGTAAGTAATTAAGTAAGTATATAAGCTTTTCAATGCAGATTTATTTATTTTTTTCATTTTCTATACTATTGATTTCTGTTCACCATATTGTCGCAAACTGATTGCACTGATCTGCGTATTTAATTAATTTAATTAAAGATTTCCATTTTTAACTCCTGACCAAAAGAAGGGGTGTTATAGATTAGAATAAGGGGGCACTGCGACACTTGATGGATCTTTTGTGCCATATTGAAGAAGCCCGCCTAATATCATCTGAACACAGAAACTCAGAATAAAAAACACGCCTTCTACTGTTATATAAGACGATACACTCACAAAAAATGTGTGCCGTCGTCTCGTCATCTTCCAAGCATAAACGACACAAGGGTGAACGAAGTTGGTTACTTTTCAACCGAAAATAGTTCAGTCAGGGGTGTTATAAGTTTGTAGTGTGTGTCTGTGTATATGCGTATCTGTACGAGTCCATTTACAGACCAAACGGCTTGACCGATTTTGATTTAATTTTTTCTGTTTGAAAGGTGACTTGATCGAGTGTTCCTAGCTTTGTTTGAAAAAAATAGGCCTAGCCGCTTATAAGCTATTACATCTTTTCTAGATATATTCGGTTGAATCTGTGTGTTTTGCCGCCGTAGCTCCCAAACGGGTAGACCGATTCCAAAATTATATATAAGGTGAATTACATACATATGTGTTTCAAAAAAAAAATTCTTATATATTTCTTATAATTTCTTATATAACAGTAGTAGGGTAATGTATGTGCCCGGGCAATTAAAATTGTCAAATTTGGGTAATTAATGTCTATGGTGTGAAGTGACGAGGTATGGCTGGTTTTGTGTGAGCATAAGTGTGAGATAATGATGGTTTGATGTCCGTCCGTCGATGTGCTTAGTTTATTATGTTGGCATGCAGGTTTGTACGTATGTTTTTGTTTAAATTTTAATTTTGATAAGAATGTTTTTTTGTTTTTTTGGTTTGTCAAGTGGTTGCAGCATTTTTATGGTTTTAAAGTGCAATGTTCTTAAGTCTGTGTGTGTTTGTATAGAGAAAATGTTGTTAGTTTTTTTATAATATTTTTTTACCTGGTGGACATGCAAGGGTATTATTATTTTTTTATATTTAAAGAGTTTGAAGAGATGAATAAAATATATAATTTATGAGCAATGAACTTATTTGAAGGTTAGAGAAATTGAAGTGTGAGATATTGAGGTTATATTACTGCGTGTGTGTGTGTGTTTTTACAATAAATTGAGCTGTGGCAGATGGGTAAGTATGAAAAAAAAGCAAGCGTGTAATGTCGAGTACACATCTGGCATTTCTTGTGGTCTAATAATTTTTTTAAAATGTGTGCAACGCCTTTCACGTTATGTGTTTATATGAGATAAAGAAATTTATGGTTTATATGAGATAAAGACTCGGTATCTCCTGGAAATGAGTACCAGTTCCATTTTGGTCGGGTTGACACTGATGCCGCTACGTAAACACCAAGCAATAACCTAATTTAGTGCAGTTTCTAGTTTTTGTAATATCCTGATATTGCTATCGCTGCATCATCTGCATATGCAACGGCTTTAATATTCATAGATGCCTTTTGAGCAGACTGTTGACCGTCACATTCCACAACAGGGATGATAGCACACCACCCTGAGGTGTACCTATGTAGGCTCGCCTGGTGATGGTAGCTATTCCTATGGTGGAAGAGCTGTTAAATCTCTCGGTCAACCCCCACCTCTCTAATAGACTGAATGATTGTCGTCGGAACAATATTATTAAAGACACCTTCAATGTCCATGAAGGCTACAATGGCATAGATTTTATGATATGCGTGTTGAGAGGGTGAGAGTAGAGAGCTATCTATGATTGTTCTAATATGATCATCCACCACTCTCTCAAAGATTTTTAGAAGGAAGGAAGTTAAAATTATGGGTCTAAAACCTTTCGCCTTGGTATGTAATGCCTTCGCTCCTTTGGGTATGAAGACCACATTACTTTTAGTCTATGCAATTGGAATATACCAAGTAACCATGGAATTACTAAATCTGCGTTATGTTGTAGATCCGCAGGAATGCCACCATCGGGACCTGGAGATTTGAATGGATGGAAGCTTTTAAGAGCCCATTTCACTTTCTCCACAGTAATGTCTGTGGAACGTTTGTCTGGGCATGAGAGGGATATGCTTGTGACGTTCCACTGTGTGGTTGAAAGCCCAAATTTGATAGAATTCTCTCCAAGTTTTGCATTGCTGACTTCGTTCTTGAATATGTTTAATGAGGCTTTGTAAAGTGACTAGTTACCTGTCCTTTTTGCCGCATTGAAAAGTTGTCTGCAGTTCTTACGAGTTTCTCCTATGCTTTCAGACCACCAAGTTAGTCTACAATGGGCGTTGTCTAGATTCTCTACAGGATAAACCAGTGGCTTCTACGGTTAAGTGAATATCCGCAGCTTCACCTACATTTGGAAGTTGTGCAATCAAGTTGGTGAGGATTTGGTTCTGTACCTCTCAGTTTGTTTTACGTCTGTTGACGTATAATCTTGCGTTTCTATTAAAACTACTAACTGAGAATATTTAATAGCGATGGCCAGAGAACGAGCAGTCTGAAGAGACCCTCCATTCTTAAAGTAAATGAGCGTGCCTCGCACTGACTAAAGTTATGTCTAACACCTCTTGGCTATTAGAGACTACGAAAATTGGTTCTGAAACCAGATTTAAATATTACCATATTGTTATCCATAATAAAATCAAAAATGTACTCACCTCTTTCATTTGTGTCCAAGCATCCCTAGATCTGGTGATGTGCTCTAACGTCAGCGCCTATTACCATAGGAATACTGCATGTATAGGCCTTTTTAACAAAGTATTGCACCAGGATATTTGGGTCCTCATGGTCACGGCCTACATACATACAGCTACTGTATCTTCACTGAAATTTTATAGAATGAAGATATTTAAGTTGGTTTGCACCATAATACAGGATATAATGTTCTTGTCATTGTTAACTGAGATATTTACATACAATAGTTTGTGTCCATTTGAGCTGAATCCAAGAATTTTGCCATTGGCGGTCCACGGTTCTTACATTAGCGCAATATCCACTCCTCCTTCGATAAGTCGGAGGGTTAATGCAGCTGAGGCTGCCTTTGTGTGGTGAATATTGATTTGTATTATCTTCGCCATTCTTAAATATCTGGGTCATAGTTGACAACGATGTCTGAGTCCACCGAAATTGGATCCAGAGTACCGTATTCATCGTCTACGAAGTCGAGCCTTTCCAGGAGATTCCCAATCAGACCAGAATCCGTTTGGGAACACCCTGAAATGATCGATCCCGTAGGTTCAACAATGGCCTCCGCGTTGGCTTTGGCTACTTTTATTGCTCCTTACGACCCCTCCTCTACCTCGTGGTTTTCGGGATCGGGTTTGTCATCACCCCGGTTTATTTAAAACATTCCAGTACTGTTAAATCAAAATGAAGAGTCCTGTTCAATCAAAGTTATTTAAGGTTGAAATAACATGAATTTTAATTTAATGTAGTCATTTTGTTTTATTAATTAATTAACTTACATGATTCTATGTATTGGCACAGGCCTTAGGAAAGTTTTGTGTGTTGCATTTTTAGTTGGTTCCCACGGCCATGATTTGAACTCGAACTTATTACCTGGTATTCAAAAAGATTACCGTTGCAGCCACAATTTTAAAAAATTTTAGATACACATTAAATAAATACCATAATGTATTGTATTTTAATTCAACATGATTTAGTATATGATATAAATTTGAAAATTAAAGTTAAAGCAGAATTAGTTTGTACGTGCTGCTCCGTTCTGAATCAGCTGTTTTGTTTCTGTGCAATTAAAAATCTGTATGTGTGGGTTGTTTTTCCTTTTTCGTTCTGTTCTGTTGCGGACAAATCTGTAGAAAATAGAATTCAACGTTAAGTGACAGCCAAAAGTGTGTATGTATTAGTTTATTGTGGTATTTAGTATACAAGGTAATCAGTTCTGTAGGTTGCCAGGGGATTTTTTTCACAGGAAAACTAATTGCAAAATATTTTATACTGAAAAGAACGGCACAGAACGGCAACGTAAAGTCAAAACTAATGAGGCCTTTATAGTTAAAAAATACAAACTGTGGGGTTACATTGGCTTGTCTTCAGGATTTGAACATTGCGATCTGCGACTGCAAGACAACTACACAGCTTATTAGCCAGCAGCAGGGAGTTTTCTCTGGTAATGCGAAGATTGTCGGCTATTTATAGAACACGAGCATTAAAACAAACAACAACAAAACAAGATTTTGAATTTAGCTAACAAACTTCATATCTTTATAGTAATGGTAGAATTACTGAAATCGTATCGTGCTGTTGCGCGTCAGCTGACAAAATCCGTAACATTTAATAAGCATGTTGATGCTTATTGAAAATGTGTTGGCAACTTTTGCTACGTAAAAATCTACAGAAAATAGATTTTTACGTAGCAAACGTCAACTTCTGGCTTACATACATACACACACACGTATAAGGCAAAGTAACAGCTGACACTTTCGCTGGCAGCCTCACGTTTTTGCTAACTAACATCCAGACTTAAGCGATACGACAGCTTCAAAAGTAAGACAATACGATTTGACTAACGAAGCCATAAGACTCTTAATACGTTATTGAAGTGTGTTAGATAAATACAAAATATTTTGGGTTGAAGTCTACTGATGAATTCCATAAGAGGGAGCGAAATGCATATACAGTGCTTAACCAAAAAACAAACAAACAAAAATGTGAAATAAATATATGTACATACATACTTCTGTGTTTTTTATACTCGACAATACCTACCAGGAAAATAGTAACTCGTTGCAGGTATTTAATGTTTTTTTTTTTGTCACACAGTGTTATTACTGGTAAAATTTTTTACTTGTTTTGCTTGCAAATTAATTATTTGAAAAATATCTGAAAAAAAACGCATATTTTCTTAATTAATTTTTTTTCTTTGACTAAGAGCCAATTTCACCAACTCTATTTAAGCCAAATAAATACCATTTATTTTGTTTATCATATTTGATCAGAGATGGAAAATTTATTTTTCGTGTTTGTTTAAAGTATTTCATATTAATTGTCGGTTTTTAAAAAATTTCCTATTTAAAATATTATTATACAAGAATATCCAAAATACATCAAAAAAAGTACAATTGTATCATGATTTCCATCCGTGTTTCTAATATAAATAAAATTTTCTTGCAAGTTTTTGCTAGTAAAGCATTCATTTACTTTTTTGTATTTGAAGAGAAATTCGTTGCAAGTTTCTGCTAGGAAAGTATATTAACACAACTATTGTTGCCCAATGTGGCAGCTAATTGTTGAAAACTGGTGGAAAATAAATTAGACGCAAAATCGAGTGAAGATGCTTGTTTTGTAAATATTTTTGTTTGATGTTTTAAAACTTATTGTGTTCGTATATTGTGATTCTCAATAACGTATTAAGAGTCTTGCTATAAAGATACATTTGAAATTTATTAGCTAAACACAGTGTTTTCTATAAGCGGGCACGAAATGCGTGTAGACAATGCTTAACCAAAAAAACAAGCAAAAATTTCAAATAAAATAAAGTCTTTATGTCAAATAAATAAACTTTGGTGTTAATTTACTACTCTAGGATTTGTTTGCGACCTGAGCTTAGAAGAAAAGTTAAAATTAGAGTAACAATAAAAAGTACATAGTAAATGAGAAAATCGTCTTAATATGTTGATCCAAATTTTTAGGTAAAATAAAACCTCAAAAGCCAATCTTAATATTTCTTAAGGAATTATTTTTGTTAAAGGTTCTCCAGTCTAGTAAAAAAAAACCGTTTTCATATTATCTTTTCTCAGTTCAAATCTATTTCAGAAAAATTATATATGTACATACATACATACATACATGTAAAAAATCTATGGGTAGGTCTGTATCTAGTTGTTTATTCTTTATTTATAATAAATGTAGTTTCTAAAATAATATTTTGGGAATCGTTTTTTGTTTTTTAATAAATAGTAATTTATAAATGAAAAAAATATATAAATGTATATCATGTAATTTAATATGTTAATAGATAATCAAGTGAATGTTTTTTACTTTTGTATTAACAACAGCAAAAATTATATTATTATTATTAAAAAAACATCTATGGATTGAATAATTGCAATAATTAAAAAATGGAACAAAACAAATATTCAAGATGTTTTTCACTTTAGTTATGCCAGAAGTTGAGTTGATATAAGACAAGGTTGCTACACTACAATAAAAAGAAAAACTTAAGAAGAAGAGCATAAAGTACAGAGGAAACAAAAACAATTTTAAGTTTATGCTGAATTGAGTTACGGGGATATTTAAATTAAAACTTTCGTTTGTACCAAGTTATTTAGAGATTAAGTAATGGATTTTCATTTATTATATTATAGTATCGCTTTTGATAGAACTTTATTCAGCAGACGGCATACTTATGTCAAGAAAAGGAAGTAAAGTTCTACTTGGAAGGAGATGTTAAAGAGTTGATTGATTTATTTAACTGTTCCTCTTCATCTTTGTCTAGGCCTAAAGCCATAGTTAGTAGCCTCACAACGCACTTGGTCTCCTGAACATCACCCTTCTCATTTGATGTGATATCTTGTTCCAACTTCAGTTTCTCCTCGGCCACCATCAACATGCCCTCTTCAATTGTGCCCTCTGTTACTAACCGATAAATGCTTACCGGCCTAGTTTGACCCATACGATGACAGCGGTCTTCGGCTTGTTTATCATTGTAAGGATTGAAGTCAATATCATGTATAATACAGGTATCGGCCGCTGTTAAATTTATGCCAATGCCCCCAGCCTTTGTAGATAGCAGAAAAATGAAAATGTCTGAATCGGTGTTGAAATCGTTAATCATGTCTTGGCGTTCGTCCACGGCAGTTGAGCCATCAAGGCGGCAATACACATGCTTACGAATTGCAAGATATCGCTCCACAACATCCAGCATCATTGTAAATTGACTGAAAATCAATACCCGATGACCCTCCTCCTTTAGTTTTGGTAGTAAAGAGTCCAGATGTTTGAATTTGCCAGAATCCAATATAAGACTATCAGGTATTTTGACATCGAAAAGTTCCTAAGAATCGCACATATGTATGTATGCATGTATAAAAAAAAGTGTAAGATATATAAAAAGCACTTTGAATTAAAAACACTTACGAATTTATTACACAACTGCATTATTTGAAAGTCAGACATTACCGCCAATTCTTCAAAAATATATTGAGGATTTGTTTTCTTATACGAACTGACAGTTGACAAACGTTTCGAAAACTCTCTCAGCTTTTCATCACTAAAGTAGTAACGTGCCAACAGAGGATGATTGGCCAACTTGCGCATATCCATCATAATAGTTATGCCGATACGTTCACCACTGCACAATTGTGCCCGGTTTGTTGAATAGTACTCAACTACTTCGTTGTAATAACGCTTTTGTGTCTCAGTCATAGTCACTTTTTCCTACAACAAAATTCAAAATTCATTATTAACAATATAAGAATTGAAATTTTTCTATATCTACTTACTATGATAGAAGTTTTGGTGGGCAAATTTCCCAAAACATCTTTTTTCAAACGCCTTAAAACGAAAGGTTTCATAATGCGCTTGGCTCGCGCTACTTGTGTTTCCTGAAACTGTGAGACTTCCTCATTGCCGTTTTCTGTTTTTCCTTTCTGCATAAGATGATATTATAGAAATAAAAATAAGAATTATAGTTTGTTAAATATGAGCAATTATAAAACAAGGATTTTTAATTTGAGCTCAGCACAAATTTCGCTGTTACGTTCCACTCAGAAAAATACAATCGTGCCAACGTTGGCAAAGCGTTTTATATGGTGGTTCAAACGCTGGCAGGTGGTAAAATATTAAACAAAATTCTGAGAGATATTGTAATCTAACAAGTTAAAAAATCAATTAAAATTTTCCCACAAATAACTTTTGAAGTGAGGAAGATCGCGCTTAAACCCCTTGTGCTCTATTAATCTACAGAAAAAGACAAAAATATTTGTTACCGCATATACCAATCATAACAATATTGTTCACTTCCTTTCAAGTAAGTCAAATATTAAGGGAAATATAAAAGGGGAAAGAACATTATCAGGGCAATCATGAATACAATTCCGCGTGTAATTTCTCCCTTTTCCAATTAGATTTTTTTGTTTTTCCTATTACTTGGTATTAGTTGGAATTGTTCCCTGGGAAAATTTTCACGCGGAATTTTATTCATGATTGCCCTGTATATTCATATGTAACCTGATATATTCAAGATATCGAAAAACTGAGAACAAATTTGAAAAAAGCACACATTCATATATATATAATCGACCAATAACTTGATTTTTTGAAATGCTCTATGCGGAAAACTAGTAATCACCCGATGATATATACATACATATATAACAAAAAATTCAATCACCCCTATTCTGCGTTTCGATTCGAATCGAAATTTTCTCCGTTTGGCAACTTTGGTATTCTGCGTTCCGTTTTTCGATTTCTCTTTCGATTGTATGTATTTTGCATTTCGATAGTAAAAAGATTAAGAGATGAGTATGTTTAAACCAGCTGGTTTGCTGTGAAACGTGTGAAAATTGGAACAGAAAAAATAAGCAATTTTGCAAAAATTTTAGCAAAAATTACATTTAGTGCAAAAACAAGTGATTTAACAATTAAAACAAATAAGAATTAAATATTGTGAAATATTTTATTAAAAAAATTACAATTACAAGAAAGCAACAACAATAGAGCAGTATAAAAAGTAGAAAAATGTGACGGCAATGAAAGAAGTATTGTCTGCAGATTAAATTGAATTAAAACAAGGAAAGTTTATTTTTGTGTTACAATTTGGTATAAAAAATGAAAATATATCCTCCGGCGCGACAGGATTCTTCACACTGGAATATTTTAGCCACAAATACTTCTTGTTTATTTCATTGCTTTTTTGGCCTTTCAGTAGTTAACTTATAATTTATTTAATAAAAATGTTCACAATATTTAATTATTATTTGTTTTAATTGTTAAATAACTGGTTTTTTGCACTAAATGAAACTTTTTGCTAACATTTTTGCAAAATTTCTTATTTTTTCTGTTCCAGTTTCACACGTTTCATAGCAACGCAGCTGGTTTAAACATACTCTTCTCTTCTTCAATTTCTTTTTCTTTCGATTAAGTTCTTTTGCAGAATACTATTTTTCGATCCGTGCGTATCTGAGTGCGGGAACGTAGTCGAAACGCAGAATAAGGGTGAATATAATTATCTATTCTACTTTATTCACGTTTAAAAACAATGGGCTGTATTCTACAAAGTGGGCCTAAAGAAATCACCCTATTGGAAGATGCTCCTATTTTTGCAAATGGCGGCCAATGTCAAAACTCTTTTGACATTTGCGAACACCCGATTTAACCGTTCCACACTTTTTTTGTGGGGTTTTTTGAAGGGTTTACATGAACAAGCCCGAGACCCTGGAAGCCCTCAAGGACAACATTCGACACGAGTGGGAGAATCTGTTGCCCGAAGTCCTCGCCGAAGTGATGAAAAATGCCATAAAACAACAATCAATTCTGACGGCGCACATTTGGCCGATATCATCTTCTAGACTTAACCAATAAAATTCTAAAGGTTCAAATAAACATAACCAAAAACAGAATAGAAGTTTTTCAATTACAAAATCGGATGACTTCTTTTGGCCCACCTTGTACATTCCACGTGAAATTTAAAACTATGTAAATAGTTTTGTTACCCGTTATTTTACTATTTATTAAACTCAAATTATTATTATTTTGTGAGTAGAATATGAATCATATTTGGCCTTAAAGGCTTGATTCTGAATTAGTGAATAAATTAAATTAAAAATTAAATTAAATCGTTCAGAATTCCATAGCATTCCTGTTATAAATATGTACATATTTCCAACAATTAATATTATGAAAATTCCGCACGTTTTAATTTCACGTGGAATACACAATATTCCCGAATTTTTCTAGCATCACAATTAAGTAAATGTTATAATGTTTATAACTTAATACATTTCTTTTTTGTTATTTTAAAAATTTCATCAAAAACTAAAAATATTGGTTTCCCTTTGCTTTTGTTTATTTATATTTAAAACCATATGGTTTCGTTTTACTGGATTTTACTAGGTCCGTTTGTTTACCCCAAAATTTGTGCAATTTTGTGCAAATTTGTACTGGATTTTACTGAAATGCGTTCGTTTACACATAAAATTGCAAAAGAGAGTGCCAATTGAGAGAGAAAATTGACAGTTCTTGACTGAGAGTCTGCAAATTTTTACTGGACAAATTTTTGCCAGTAAAATCCAATAGATGAGAAAAACATATGATTCAATAAAATAAACAAAAGTAAGCAAATACGAGTACAAATTATAAATTTTTTAATAAAAATATTTAAATGAAGAAAAGTTGAAGTAAAAGTTTAACAAAAAAAAACAAATAAAGGTGAAACAAATTAAAGAATAATAATCGTTAAATTTATCAGTTTTTAAATTAAATTTTGTTATTTACTTTAATTTTTTAGAGATGTAAGGTTTATGTATATATATGTGAATACTTATTTCTGCATACTATTCAGGGTACCTACAATCAGATCTCAAATATTGATGTATTTTCGTATGCCATTTACCCAGAATAAAAACTAAAAACCAAATACAAGCTAAAACAATTTATCATACAGCGCTCCGACCGAAGTCTAAGCACTGCTTCAAAAAGTTCCGACTGACGAAGCTTTTACAGAACTTCTATTTTAGAAATATATATCGCTTCAAATTTATAATTATAAAAATGCATGCATCAATTACCAAAAACATGTATTTGATGGGTAGTCAAAACAACACATATTATACAGCACTATGATCAGCTGTTTTGATTAATCTGCAAATTTGTGCAATTTTTACCTTCGCGTACTTTTTTGTGCAAGAGACAATCTTGAGAGTAAAGGCTCAGTTAGCCGACTGTAATGTAGAGATGTAATGTAACGTAACCTACTTTTCATATAAAAATATCGATCAGCTGTTTCCTACATTACAGTTACATTGCGTTACAGTCGGCTAAAGGTTCAGTTAGCCGACTGTAACGCAAAGCATCTTTAAAGTAGGAAACAGCTGATCGATATTTTTTATATTAAAGGCTCAGTTAGCCGACGGTAATGTAATGTAACTGTAATGTAGGAAACATCTGATCGATATTTTTATATGAAAAGTAGGTTACGTTACATTACATCTCTATAACCATTTCCATTGCTTTTCACATAACAATATCGATCAGCTGTTTCCTACTGTTACAGTTACATTACATTACAGTCGGCTAACTGTGCCTTAAAAGTAGGTTACGTTACATTACAATCTCTATAACCATTTTCATTACTTTTCACATAACAAAATCGATCAGCTGTTTTCTACCGTTGCAGTTACATTACATTACAGTCGGCTAACTGAGCCTTAAAACTTTAAAATTACCCAAAATTTACTCAACTACTGGATTTTAAGCAAACGGACCACTGGCAAAAATTTGTCCAGTAAAAATTTCCATTTACTCAGTAAATTTACTGTAAGTTTTCTCTCTCAATTTGCCCTCTTATTTACTGGATTTTGTGTACGCGAACGCAATTCAGTAAAAAATAGTAAAAATTTCTAAAAACTTTTTAGTTCTCGAACGCACTTATTGTTAATCTGTTTTTCATGCACTTTTTAAGATGAATTTCGAGCGTCAGTTGTTGTAGGTAAAACAAATATTTTAAGAATGTACCCTAAAAAAGTATTTGGCATACAATGACATGTTTTAAAAAAATGCAGACGCAAAAGATTTCCATGAAATAGCGAATTTTTATTATTTGATATTATATTGAAAACATTTTTTTGACACCGCGTGCAAAAAATGGTTTACTATTTGTTGTTGTTTTTTTGTAATTAGTGCCTTTGTCCGTAGAACATTGGCGAGATATTGTCGTAGACAAGCAGAGCTAACGGTATGCGTAAAAACAAAACAAAAAGGAATTTGTTTGTTGTTGTAACTCATGTTTGAATGAAAAATTGGTAGAATTTTTGAGCATTGAAAACATTTTTTTGACAAACTGTACAATCAAAGCTAACCAATGTAGTGACTCTTACCCTGTCCACCACAGTTGTCGCATTCTGATTCAAAAAATTAATAAATTTCTACTAATTTAACTAGTTTCTTGGCAGCCACGCATTCCACATACATATTGGCTTCTTCAGTTGATAAATTGTAGACACAAAAGTTGTACGTCCACAGTTGACAGGCATTTAAACCACATGGCTCAGTTTCCTTTTCCAATTTAAATACTTGTTACGCTTTTAGCACAAGGGGTATAAGCGAAACAGGTTTTTTAATGAGAAGTGCTAAGACTGCTCTGGCAACTGGAATAAGGGTGAAGCAACAAATTTAAAATCATTTACGGTTCATTGAAATATTAATCACTACTCAAAAACGAATATCAGAATTGCTCAACAGCTGACATCAGAAATCAGATCAGAATTCAGATTTATTATTTCATTTTATGTAGATTACGTAAGTACTGATTTTACTATAAATAAAATATTAAATACTTTGCGCCTTTCAGCAACAACGTGCTTAACTTTTTTTTAAAAGATAGCTATCTTACCACTTACCTTGCTAAATAGACTTTTTATATCTTCCACATTTTTACCAAAGAAACTTGGCATAACGAAGCACAGCAGTGACATCAATTCCAACAGATTATTTTGCAGCGGTGTACCCGTCAACAAAATACGCATTTCGGCATTTATTGTAATTAAATTTGCATAGCGCGCGGTTGTCATGTTTTTCAACATGTGAGCCTCATCAAAAATCACATAGTGCAGTTTAGTAACACGGAACATTTTTCTTTCCTCGGGCGTACTAGACACTATATGATAACTAAATAAAGAGTAATGCATTGCTTTACAAAAATAAAATCCAACTAATAATAATTCAATCATACGTTGTAAGTAAAATATCAAATCCGCTAAAACCTTCCTTAGCGAAACGTATGCGCATGCGCCTTCTCTCTTCTTGGGAACCATGATATTTTTCAACAATAAAACTGGGACACCACCTAGCCAGCTCAGCAGCCCAATTGTCTAGGGTAGATGAGGGAACAACAATCAAATGGGCTGCTTTAGCAAGATTGTTTTCCTTTAGATATGCTAAAAATGCTATAACTTGTATAGTCTTTCCCAGACCCATTTCATCGGCTAATATTCCATTCATCTGTTGCTTATACATCACTGTCAGCCAATTGAGTCCGATCAGCTGATAGTCTGCCAGCTTGAAATTGTTATTGAGAATTTGTGGTTGTTCAACAATACCTCCTCCAGCCTCGATGGCCGTCTCTAGCCGTTGCACCAATTTGTTGCATTTCGCCAAAATGTTTGCCACATTATTTTGTTTATTAAGCAGTTCTTGAGCATTGTTGAGTACTTCGGCAGACAAGGCCTTATTCGATTCTAGTTTCCTGCGTAGGTCAAACCAATTCTTAAAAGGTCTTATATCCAGAATTAGACTGGCTTTCTTTTCCGAAAGAGTTTTAACGGTTTGCAGCTCCATCAAGGAGGCAGTGTTCATAAATTCAAATACTTTCTTCCTTTGGCCAGTCATTTCTCCGTTTTCCTCGCCATCGCTATCCTCACTGTCGTAGACCTGTCCTTTACGATAGGCCTCATCGCCCGAATCATCGCCATCTGAATCGTAATGGGAGCTTTTCTTAGGTTTTGCGGAATGATGTTTAGCAGTACCATTAGTGGTAGATTTCGCAGCTGCAAGCGCAGGCTTTTGCGTAGAAGTTGCGTTCACAGTTTGGCCGGGACGATTTTTCGGTTGGCATTTTTCTTTGAGATAAAGCAAAGCTGATGTTACATTCCAATCGCTGTGCACCAACGCATCTTGTATATCCTTAAATTTTGCAATATGTATTTTGAATGAAACTGATCTATATACTCCTCTTTTAATAGGTACTTACCATTGTATCATATTCTGTTGACAATTTGGCTGCCGCTAAAAAGCGTTCTTCTTTCTCTTTTACGGTTAGTTCCAATTTCGTTTTCTTGGTAGTATGGATGTCAGGCTCTTCGGGGTCACTATCTGCCATAACCTGTATACGTTTCTTGCCGGGAACACGTTCTATATTATTTAAAAATTAAATGTAATTTCTTTATATAAGAATTTTCTTCATTCACCTACCAGTCTTCGATGGAGATTCCGGTGTTGCGGCATTTTTATTTATACGAAATTGTCTCAAGTCACTGAGACTTGATTTTGGTGCTGGTGGTGTATCCACTGCATTCGATTCGGCTTCAGACATTTTACTTCTTTAGCTTAGTTTATTGTTGTATTCTTGTTGCACACTTTTTAAGTTATTTTTCGCAAATAACAAAACAAAATAAATACAATTTAAATGGTTTTCTATTTTTTGCTTAAACTTCTAACACATTTGTAAAATTTTTGTCTATTTTTGCTTTCCTTTCTGTGAGATAAATTCGAGCGAGCGTTTTTCTCTGTTTGCTGTTTTATCCCGCTCGTGTTAAAGTGACGCGAACAGGGCTGCCAGAAGATTTTGCTGAAAAATCTGCACTTTAAAAAATCATCGGCATATTAATTTCGAAAATCGTCTAAAATAACAATCATATACAATTTCACGTATTTTATAAAATAATAATATATAACTATTACATTTATTATTATGGGCCTTATTTTGTAAAACGCAACGCTTAGCTTTGACAAATTTTGGATGTATTTTGTTTTTGTAATTTACAATTTTTTCACGCAAAGTTTTGCAGCGCTAAGCGTTGCGTTTTACAAAATTGGGTCCTATTTATTATTTAAGGTGTGTCAAGATGAATAAAAATTAAAAAAAAAATTAGACTTCAATTACAAACCACAAACAACAAAAGCTTATAAAAAAAATTTCAATACATTATTAAGAATTACAAACCTTCCACTACATTAGTGCCAAATCACAAAAATGTGGTTTGAAAACGAAGTTGACGGATTTTCAGTTGGTTTGATAAAAATCGGCATTTTTACCTAAAATCGGCAAACTAGCATTTCGTCGGTTGGTTACTGGTTTGATGTATGGAAAATTTAAAAAAATATGTAGTTATTGATTGATTATATATGAATAATGTGTCCTCTTTCCAAATACATTATCAGTTTTCCGATATCTTGAATATATCAGGAGATATAGAGCTGCAATATTGGGCCATTTCCACAATTGTTATATATTTTAGAAATTGTTTTACAGCAATCAGCAATTTTTTGCATATGTGACAACTTTCCAACGTAGAAGTATTAATATTGTTATTAGCAAGGCATATCATAGTTAATATCGTAGTTAATATGCCTTGAGCAATTGTTATGATGTATATCAATGCATATTCTACTCAACGAACGTGATTCAAAGCCAAATGTTATGTTTTAATCAAATGAAATTGATATTTATTTTATATTAATAAAATTTATTTTATTAAATATATTCAAACTTCCTTTTATATCTTTCGTTGTTTTTTCTTTAAATGTCATGTTGCATGAATAAAATTGATATTTTCTACTTAAATATAATATATAGTAATTTAACCTACTTGAACAAGTAGTAAAAAATATTGTTGTTATGATTGTGGCATGCGTTGACAAAGATTTTTGTCATTTTTTCTTTAAATCCTAATAACTTTTCATGTTGGATGTAAAAAGTTCATCAACTTTAAGTTTGAATAAAAAACATATGTATCTATTACTTTTATTATTAAACAAAAAATTCTATGGTGTATTTTTATAAAACTAATGAACTAAACATGCTTCATCGATTTTCTCGAAAACACATTTTTGTTCCATACATCAAACCAGTAACCAACCGACGATTTCTTTGTATATTAATGAAAAATCGGCAAAATGCCGAAAAATCGGCACTTTTGGCAGCCCTGTATACGAACAATAATAAAAGTTGAGTATTTTTTGATAGAGTTACAAATTTTTAGTAGTTAAGAAGTAAAAAAAATGCAACTCTGAAAGAGCATCTTTAATTACCGGAAGTAGTTAATAACAGGAAATAAAAGATTTAAACAAGTTTAAAATATTAAAAAAAATTAACTCAAAGAATGGAAATTTAAATAAAAATAAATATGTAATCCTATTTCAAGTAAAATGGAGTAAAAAATTATTGCAGTTTATTTGGACTTTTAGTTTTATTTTAAATTTATTTATTTTATGTATGTATGTACATACATACTAATGATATTTATTGAATGCTTTTTCACTTGCTTACTGGACAAATAGAAAAAATAAAATTTGAATTAACTAAAAAGCAAAATACATATATATGCACGGCTTTTCTACAAATCAAGAGATTTCAAATCACATGCCGTTTTAAAATCACACGTGTCATTTTTTACCGTTCTGTTCCAAAAAAAGCCCAGTAAATTTCGTACGGTATCTAATACCGTATATCGCGTACTGTTATTTTTCGAATACTAATAACCATCCCAGCAACAGTCGTCAAATTCGTTATATATCTTCCTTTCTAGATGTATATATCGTCGGTTGGTTATTGGTTTGCTGTAGCCATAATGTATTTTGAATATACTATGCCGCAAACCAATAACCAAACGACGATATGTATATATCCATAAGGACGGGATTTTTTCAATTTCAAAGGGCGATAAAAAGGCTAAAATGGGTTAAATCGGTAAACTGGTTTCTTCGGACTTGGTTGAAGTATGCAGAAACTTTAAACTATATTCGAATAAAAAAGCGGTACTATTACCTTTCCGATGTTTGTACGTTTGGAGGCTATAGGAGGTATAGACAAGTTGACTGCTTGTAAGTCAAAAAGTCAACATTTTTTTGTGTCTAACGAATTCTTGTGCTACTCTCCTAGAAAAAACTTTCAGTCACAAAAAACCAGTACTAAGAAAATTTTCAAAAGCAAAAAAATCGCACATTCAAAAATCACAATAGTAACCAATCATGAGCATAGAAATGTGGAATGTGTGCAGAGCAAATTGCCTTCCAAAAATATAAAATTTAAAAAATCGAAAAAACCGATAAAGTCTCCAGAATAGAAATGTCGTTGAAAAATCGTCGAACGGAGAGAATCGCCACGGAAAAATTCAGAAAAAGAAAACATTAGCTGTTATTTGGAAAAGAAAATTTTTAAAAGAACTGCATGACGTAAATTTTGGAAAAGAAGCATGAATTGAAAAGGTTTTTTTGAAAAATATCTACATATCGTCAACTGGACTCCAAAAGGCCGTAAAAACCAAAAAATTAAAAATTGACTTTTTGATTGATTAAGATGTGATATTGGAAAAGTACTGGATCTACTTACACATTTTTGGAAAAGGTATTATCATGATTTATACTGGCAGATTGGAGTCGTCATACATACATATTTCTTTTAAGTGACTTTTGTTTTCGGTCCTTTGTGGTATTATGTTTTCCACAATTTTTCCATATTTTGTCGTGCTTTAATTATTTGTTGATGCAAGAATCTGCAAAAGTGTTGAAAAATTTAGTATTTGTTATTTTCTTTTATTTTGAGGCTACGACGTACCTTTACGAATCTTAATAAATATAAAATTCTTCACGGCAATGTTCATGTTGCTTGTCCTTCAAAATTTATATTATTATTCGTATACACTCATATTCAATATGTACATGTATCCGAAAGAAATTCGATCAGACAAACTACCGAAATGTCTTAACGAATTCGATACGAAAAGTCTGACTTCAGAAAAAGACGAAACGTTTGGTTTTGGAGGATATGACACTACGAATTAAAACTAAATTGTAACAATTCCCAACAAATATTTTTATTTTATTCAGATATTCTGTATCCAAAAAAGTAAATTTTTTTCATAATCACCCTGTTTATGAAATCTATCACCAGACATTAGCGATCAATTAAATCAAATATGTACGTACACACAAACAGATAAAAAGAGAGGAAGGAGAATTCAAATAAGAGAAAAAACATAATCAATAATAAACAGATATATTTATAAGTTCAGGGCAGATTTAAGTGTTCCATATTGCACAGAATAATTTCTAATCTATACCATATTGTATTATATGTACTTTTGCATGCACATATGTATATTTGTATACACACATTGATTAAATTGAGTTCGCATACTTCAGTAACTGAATAATAAAAACAGACGTTTTTTGGTTATACTAAGGTTTGGTCGGCAAACATCTCGTTAAAATAATATTCAATAACTAACCTTGAAAATCTTTTTTTGGAGAAAAAGTCCAGAAACATGTCTGCCGTAACAAAAGGTATGTAAATTAATTATTATTTTGTTGTGGTTTATAAACTATGATAATATTGACACACATTTGATGACGTTTGATATCTTTTAATATCTGTTAAATAACATGTACTTTGGACTTGCCTTTCTCGATATACATAGATACTACATGCATATGTACATACGTGTGCGTGTACGTACATACATGTGTATGAATGTATGTAATGCAGTTTTGTATTATCATTTTTTACTTTGTTTTCTATATTTTTTAATCACCGCTGGAGAGAGTCAGTAGTGAACTTTGAACAATAGGTGTATTCATTCACTTGATGGTGGACTAAATTAATATTTTTCAAAATATATGTGTATCTGAAATATATCGCTCATTTACTTCAACAAAGTCATAAAGTAAAACAATTTGATTTTTCTTAGTTAATAATGCAAAATTAATCCTCATATTGGGTAGTATGAATAAAAAAAAGTATTTGCTTTTTACTTAAAAATTTGTTTAAAAAAACAAAAAACAAACATACATATTTGGGGTTTTAAAACAAATTTTGAAGTAAAAAGCGAATACTCTTTTTTATTCATACCATTGTGTAAGAATTTCATAGCATACTCAACTCTTGAGCGAGAAATAAAATTTTCTTTTTTCATTAAGTTTTGTGTAAATTAAAAACTTTAAGCTCGTTTGCTGCAAAATTTGTATTTTTGAGCTATGGCGTTTTTGAAGGAAATAAGTGATATGTACCTACATATCGCATACTAAATCATAAACGGTCACAACTCCGAAAATCCCAGATGTTTAGGAGAGGCAAAAAGCTGTACAAATGACGCAAGTATGTTACATAAAAACAAGTCTAACGACATTTGATATTGTTCAAGAAGACTACTTATGTTGCAAAAGACATTATTGCGGTCGTCAGTGAACTGGTTTATGAAAACATTATGAGTTTTGGCTTTTTATGACTTAGTGCGCGATATGTAGGTATATACAATGTCTCCAAAAAGTATTCGCTCATATATAGGTACATTTTGAAAAGAAAGTCTAATAAAAAAAATATTACAGTGTCCAAGTCTAGTAAAATTCTTGTTCCAAATAATGTCAACTTTCCCACACCGTTCTCAGAAAATGTTCTACATTTTTTTATCTACACCTTTTGCAAATGCCGCAAAAGTTCAAGCCTTCACCTTGACTTGCGAACATTCGTTACATCCCTTACATGAGCTACTAGCAACCCTCTGCACACTTCGTAGAGCAAAGAACAAAACATTGTTAGTAGCCTGTACTCCTTTTAACTTAAGCGGGTGCTAGACACGTCAGTATTCAGCTTCAATGTTTGTCTTTGTGTGCGTTTCTTTAAAAAAAGTCACACATATACATACATACGTTGTGTGTAATATCGAGGAACATCAAAATGCTTTTGATTTTCATCAAAAAATTTAAGCAGTCTGAATTAGTATGCATTAAGTGTGTTTTTTACTTTTGTAGTAAAATGCACTAAATCAGTAGTTACTACAAAAATTTTAAAATTTACTCTCTAAAAGAATTGCTGCCGAAAAAAGTATGCGAACAGAAAAATAGTAAAAATTAGTAAGATTAAGGGCTAATAAATCAGTCAATGATTATATGTATTTTATTTTTAAATCATGTTTAAACAGAAAATTTAGTTTTTCACCCCAAAATTAAATGAATCTTAAATAGCCAACATTGTGCATTTAAGTGTTGTTTAAGTTTTACAAACATACCATATGTTTTGTGCATGTGTGTGTTTTTTGAATGCATGTACATGAACATCATGTGGTCGTATTAAAAAGAATTTCCTTTAATTTTAGCAAATATACAACAAATGTAACACATATTTTCATATCATGAAATATATAAATAGAAAAATGCATTCCGATGCTATTTTTGTATCATAAAATGTGTTTTTTGCTATTTCACTTTTCTGCAAATTGATAAATCAACTTCCTTATTTATATTGAACAGCTGTTCTTTGGAAAGCTTTCCATAGTATTTGGAAATCTTGTAGTGCTACCATACTTTCAACGTAATTTGATAATAACTTTAATTCGCCACTGAAAAAATGAAAGTGTGTTTAAACACATTTTAAGTTTTTATGAAAATTAACTCAAACTATATATAAACATTCACTGATTTATTAGCTTTAAGGAAACAGCAGACTTACTAAACTTTACTACATACTACAAATTTCTACAGTAAAAATTTGCAAAATACTCAGTCAAGAACTTTCACTTTACTCTCTCAATTTGTGTTCTCATTTACTGTATTTTGGGTAAACGAACGCAATTTAGTAAAATGCAGTAAAGTTCAGTAAAAATTTGTAAAAACGTTTTCGTACGCGAACTCACTTATTGTTATTGTCCATGTTCGTTTTATTTTGTCGTAACTTTAAGTGAACATCGCAGAACTGCACATAAATAAATGGAGCAATAAATTTTATAACTGAATTAATTGAAGTGTATCGCTCATTGCCAGCTTAAATAGAAAATATATGCAATGTAATATATTGCTAGAAAACTTTAGAGAAAGAAACCCAGAAACTAGGTTAGGTTAGGTTAGCAGGCTGCTGGTAAGGAAGGGTGAAATTTAGAGTCCAGCTCACTTGGGTTCGATGCAATGATCCCTTGTGCTACCTGTGTGTTGAAGAGAAGATAGTGAGAGAGGGTGATAGGGGAGCAGCGTTACCATTTTCAAGTTTTTCCTTTTTTGGAAGTGTTTTGAGATGCCAAAAAGTTTTTTTTTAAATATATAGTTTTTTTTATAAACATAATTTCTAATACATAATGTCTAATTGTGTTTACTCCCTCTTATGTACGACCAAAGCATATTTATATAAAGTATATGCAGGTCTACAACAACTAAGAAAGTACAAAAACAACAGGCGATTTGTTTGTGTAAGAATAATGGATGAATGTCAAAAACAGATGGATACAACAAGACCTGGGCAACTTGCATTACTTTTGCATAAGCACTGATTAAAAAACAAAAATTTTAGTGCAAATTTAAATTTGATGCTTGTAGTGCACTATTTTTTGCACTTAAATAAAATCTCTTAAAAGTAAGGGATTAATATTGCATTAGCAGCTAATCGCATGACAAAAAATACACTAATTTTGTGTTGCCACTAAGCACATCATGAAGTAATGCAATATTATTGCACTATCACATATTGTACACAGTCAAATTGAATAAAACGTGAAAATACTTTTAGGAGATAGCACAAATAAAAAATATAAAATACAGTAAAGTTCATTGAGGGCACCTTTATAAGTATGTACGTACAAATTAAAGAAAAGGAAAACTGTCAATATAAATACAAACTAGATTTCAGAACCAATTGAAAAAATTAAAAAGTTTCATACTTCAAGTACGTTGCATCTTGACCTTATATAGAAAACCGTGCAATTGACAAAAGATCAGAACTTAGGTTTTCATTTATTGTAGTTATATCTTAAAAAATGGTGATTTTATAAACGAAAAATACTACCGCTTGGAACAATTACATCTCTCGAAAAAATTATAAAAAACGTAGTGATATGATTTTTCGTCTTGGGTGTATATAGAAAAAAATTTACATATTTATGTATGTACGTATGTTTTTATGTACATATGTAGACATTTACGTTGTATTTTGCACTATAATGCAATAATACTTTTCATAATGTGTGAAGTGGTGAAAAATAGTGAAATAAAAGTAACAATGCAATATTCATAAATTACTTTGAAGGGATTTTAGTTTAATGAAAAAAAAATGCACTAATATTATCAAAGTAGTGCTAATGTAATAAATTTGTATTTGCATTGATTTGGTTTAGTATGGTAAAATGGTCAATGCGTTTGCTTATTTAATGCAATAGTCCCAGATCTGCATACAACAAAAAGGATATGTATGGATAGACAAAACCAAAGTAAATTTATTAATTGATAAACCTTTAATATGTGAAATAAGTATAATAAAATATTAAATAATTAAATATAATTATTTTTAAATGTTTTGTAACACATTTTTTAAGTAAAAATTTATTTAAACTTTTGCACATACGTTTTCAGTATACACAATTGTGTATAACAAAGCAAAAGAAAACAAAATGGCGTACGAACATTGTAAACAACTTTTGACATTCAGGCATTGCCACGAAACGAGAAAAAAATGAATCACCTGAGTAGTTGCATATACTTGATATAAATTTACTTTGTGTACGACTATGTCGTTTAAATGGCTTTAAATTTTAATAAAACGATGTACAAATAAGAAATATATTTATTAATGTATGTGATATTTTTAAAGGTCTCTAAATCTAAATATGAATTTTATTTTATGTTTTTTTTATTATATCTTATGTTTTTGATTTTAATCGTTTTTAATGTTTAAATAAAATTAATTCCAAATGCATAAATTTTTATGTTTTCTTTTAAAATTTGTTTACTTTTGTAGAAGTTTTGATAAAAATATATATGGTAACGCTGTAGGGAAGGGATAGTATTTAATAGAGAAGACAGGTAGTGAAGGAAGATATGCAAGAAAGCTTCATTCCTTAACAACTCTGCCATTTTATTGGTTATTTTACTTTTCTGATGATTCTGCTGCACAACGAAGGAGGGTACTCTGATGTTACATTAGGATTAGTATCTGCTGAAGTCGGCATAGTTTACTGACCAGTGCTACTGATACTAAGGACACTAATGCACATTAGAAAAATGCGTGGTGTTGTTATTTCTAATGACTGTCGGACACCAGGCTCGAACCCAGGACCTTCGTTTTTGTAGTCAAAGTGCTAACTACTTCAGCCAACGCCACCCAGAAGCTAGAAAGCGAGACTCCAAAAATTAAATTTAACGTACAAACTAAAAATTGCGAAAATCATTAGGACATTAGCTCATTGAGCAATTTTTCATGAGTAAACTTATTTATATATGTAGTTACCTCCCAAACCAAATGTTTCGATTTTTTCTGAACTCAGTCTTTTCGTAACGAATTCGTTAAGACATTTCGGTAGTTTTTCTCAACAATTTTTTTAATAAAAATTGTTAAAACATTCAAACTTTGATTTTTAAGTACATAAATAAAACTCTGTTAAAATGTGCATTTTAAATAAATATCTATAATAAATAACAAAGAAATGTAATAAATATTGAAAAATGTAAGTATGTGCAAGTTATTCCGACAAAAGCAGCAACATAACGGTTTAGCGGTACTCTGCTGTATATAGAAATAGTACCTACATGTCGTTATCGTATCGATTTCGTAACTAAATACAAAATCATACAAAAATCGTAACGATTTCGGTAATATTTAGATTCCGAAATCGAAAGATTTTGTCGACTAGTCGTTACGAATTCGGAACATTTGGTTTGGTGGGTATATACATATGTATTTATGTATGTAAATAAATATAAATAATTAAAATTAAATATTTGTTCATTTTAGGAATTTATATTGTTGCTGCCAAGCGCACAGCTTTTGGAACATTCGGAGGAGCTTTTAAGAACATTAGTCAGACTCAATTACAGACCACAGCTGCCAAGGCAGCACTTGCTGCTTCCGGCCTAAGTCCTGAACACGTTGACACTGTTGTCGTTGGAAATATTATGTCAGTAAGTTGAATTATACACTATTTTGCATACATACGAAATTAAAATTTAGGCAGCAGCCAATACCATTTTGAAAACTCAGGATTTTCGAATAAATCTTCAAAATTTTCAAATAGAGTTTAAATCAAAATATTTTCAAATCTTGTTCCATTTCGAATGTCAAATTACCATTGTTTTCATTTTTGATAATAGGTGGGTTTATTTACTTTCCTAGCAGAAACTTGCAACGAGAGAGCAAGGCAGAAATTTACAAAACTACTCTCACAGATACGAAAAAGTAAATGAACGCTTTACTTGTAAAAACTTGCAAGAAAATTTTATTCATGTCAGAACCATGGATGGAAATCATGATACAATTGTACTTTTTCTAATGTATTTTGGATAATCTTGTTTGCTAATATTTTAAATTATAAAATTTTTACAAATCGACATTTAATATGAAATACTTTACACAGCTTCATGTATTACTTACTATTTTTTTATGCATTTTTCATTATTTTTTAATTCTATTCTATTAACAAATACAAAAAACCCATTTTCCATCTCTGATCAAATATGATAAGCAAATAAAATTCTTTCACAATAAAATTGCATTTATGTGGCTTAATGAAAGAAAAACAATAAATTAAGAAAATACGCTTTCTTTTTACATAAGTATACATATTTTTTCAATAAAGAAATTCACATTTTTGAGTTTTTGTTTTTCAGATATTTTTGAAATAATTAATTTGAAAAAAAAAACGCAAAACAGCTGTTTGAATAATTATTGCAAGTAAAAATTTTAATTGTAAAAACTTGCAAGAATTTTTCTGTCTCTCAATTTTTTACGCTCTTTCGACACTCTCGTTGCAAATTTTTGGGGTTAATGAACGCTTTCTAGTAACAATTGTTACAAATTTTTAAAAAATTTTAGTAAATGAACACAACTAATATGTATATGTATGTATATAAAAAAGTTTGTTGTTGGTTAAGCACCTCTAGATGCATTTCTTTGCTGCTTAAGCAACTCATCGGTAGACTCAACTACATTTCAAAAAAGTTTACAAAACCCCCACGGTTATAGACAAACTCCCAATAATTTATTGAGAATTACAAAACTGCGAACACAGTAGGTCAAGAACGTTTTCGATTTGTGGTTGAATTCTACCGCTGAAATTCTTTTAAATAAACTTGTATTGAAACTTGCACATTTTTTCCAAATTCTGAAATAGGCAGCCTCAACTGATGGTACCTATTTGCCTCGTCATGTCAGTTTGGGATGCGGCATACCAATCGAAAAACCCGCTCTTGGTGTTAATCGTCTATGCGGTTCTGGTTTCCAATCTATTGTCAATGGCGCCCAAGATATTGCCATGGGCAGTGCTAAGGTATCTCTAACTGGTGGCGTTGAAAATATGTCTCAATCTCCATTTATTGCTCGCAATATCCGTTTCGGTACTACCTTGGGTGCTAACTATCAACTTGAAGACTCTTTGTGGGCTAGCTTAACAGATTCGTATTGTAAACTTCCTATGGCCTTAACAGCGGAAAACTTGGCTGATCAGTATAAAATTTCCCGTGAACGTGTCGATGAATTCTCTTTGCGTTCGCAGAAGAACTGGGAGAAAGCTCAAAACGAAGGTGCATTCAAATCAGAAATCGCACCCTTCAAATTGAAGGTAAAAGGCAAGGAAGTTGACTTTGTTGTTGATGAACATCCCAGACCAAAGACTACGCTCGAAGGATTGTCTAAATTGCCATCTTTATTTAAAAAGAATGGAGTAGTTACAGCTGGTACCGCTTCGGTAAGTAGGGATATTGCTTATGTACTGAAAGGAAGTGTAAGCTGAATTTAATACTTTTTAGGGTATCTGTGATGGTGCTTCATCTGTTATTATTGCTTCCGAGGATGCACTTAAAGAATACAATGTGAAACCTTTAGCCCGTTTAGTTGCCTACTCTTATGTAGGTTGTCCACCTGAAATTATGGGCATCGGTCCAGTTACTGCAATACAAAATGTCTTGAAGATTAGTGGTCTCAAGAAGGAAGATATCGATTTATTTGAGGTGAGTCTTAGTTTGACTTGATTCGCCCAATAACAACGAGTTGGCTGAATTTTATACTAAAATATTTAAAATTAGATTAACGAGGCCTTTGCCGCCCAAACTCTTGCCTGTGCCGATGCACTTGGTTTGGATATGAATAAACTGAATGTCAATGGAGGTGCTATTGCTTTGGGCCATCCTTTGGGGGCTAGTGGAAATCGTATTATTGGTCACTTAACCCATGAGTTGCAGTAAGTATATTGCGCATATTAATGTACCTACATGTACAAAAAAATTAATAAGTATTGTTACTTTTTTTAGACGTAAAAAACTGAAATACGCCATTGGTTCAGCTTGCATTGGAGGTGGTCAAGGTATCGCTTTATTGATTGAATCCTGTTAAATTTTTATTTCTAGTTAAATTATATTTTTGAAAAATGCATTTACTTTTAAGCTTAAAAAAGTCGAAATTAAAATTAAGTTTTTAAGTTTTTTAAGTTTTTATTAAATGATTGTTTTCATAAAAAAGAACTGAAATATAGAAGTATGCAGGGAAATGTACTATACATATATGTATATATACCTTATATACAAAAATATTTTATATAAAACACATATTTATATTTTACTGATTTCAGTGCGAATTTGTTGTTGAAATTATGAATCTTATTGCTTTGATTTATACATCATATCCACATCTGCTGGATTTTCTTCCATTGTGTTTGTATTCTGCAAACCATCATTCATTTCTTTTAGTTCCACAGCGAATTTTCTAAATTTAGCTCTCCGTTCAATGATTTCGTTTATTGCTTGTAAAATTTTACACTTCAAACTAATTTCCGCCTGCAGAGCATTACACATCAAGTCCAGCAAATGGTTTCTCCAATGTCTGTGGAGGAAATATGCTATTAGTGCGGCTCCCATTATAATAATTAGAAACCAGTTCTCAATTTCAACATTATCATATGAAATATCATATGAATCCGGCAATTGTATTCTTTTAAAAAACAGTGACACGGTTTTTCTGTAATCTCCAAACCATAGTAATGGCAAAATAATAATTACTATAATGTACAGGCAGTTAATTGCTGTTTGCGTCCGCTCCAGAACAATTTCATGCGCGTTCATTATAATGTATTTATATATGTATGTTATATGCACAATTTCTGATTCTGATGACAAGTTAAATAATACATATGACTCATTTACTTCAATACTGTCACAACTGAAAAAAACTAGTTTTGCAGAAAACGTTCTTAAAGTTTTCAATTTACATACAACTCAATGAAGACATAAAAAATATTCTTTCGGGGGATAGTACAATATATTAGTATTAACTCAACAGATGCATTTTTTGATTTATGACATATTGAAGTAAATGAGCACATTTGGACACAATCTAAATATTTTGGAAACGCATAGTTCAATCAATTTAAAATCTCGCAGACACA
Source organism: Nowickia ferox (assembly GCA_936439885.1). Classification (NCBI taxonomy): domain Eukaryota; kingdom Metazoa; phylum Arthropoda; class Insecta; order Diptera; family Tachinidae; genus Nowickia; species Nowickia ferox. The sequence goes on from OW387026.1 coordinate 29,425,696, forward strand.
GAAGAGTTACATATGTACATATATAGCAGAGGAAGATTCCCGCTTATGTTTTAAGTACCAGTTAAAAAGTCTGAAAATCCGCATGCCAATTTTTTGTTTGTTTCTAGATTTAAAACTTTGAAAACGTGTTTGGTTGTACACATATCTCTTATATTTAGTGAGTACTTTACAGATATCGGTCCAAATTTTTAAAATTTTTCATTTTTAAGTTAAAGGCTGGTACGAAGTTCTTACGGAATTTCAGGCTCTCATAAGAACTGTATGTAATAGAAACTTACGGAAATTCAATAGGTTGGTTAATTTCATAAGGAAATTTCTGTTTGCTAGTACGGACATTCAAAAAAATAATACACGGAGTTTTTGAAATTTATTGCCTATCTTAGGGATGTTATAACTATAAGTGGAAACTTTTTCAGTCAAGTGAAACAAAAATTAATGTTCATACAATTGTATGGTCACGGAATTCTAAAGTCAAAAAGCAGATATTAAAACAGTTGCCACTTGCTAAAACCCTCGTGTCTGGACTTATTTGCAAAAGTATTAAATGGCCCTTGAAGCAAGTATGGACGGTATACGCAAAATGTTTCAAAATTAAAAAAAAAACAGGTTCCGTTCTACTAGTTTTTGTCATAATTTACAATTGTCCTCATTGTAATTAATATGTTCCTTAAAATTAAAATTCATTATAGTTCAATTTAGATAATAAGTATACATGATTTTTAAAAGTGTTATTTAACCTTTAATTATTATATGTATACACTAATTATTATTTAATCAAGCTTGAGGTATTTTTTTTAACCGACTTCAAAAAAAGGGGGAGGTTATCAATTCGTCTCTATTTTTTTGGCAGTGTTACTTCATAACTCGGTTCATATTAAACCGATTTTAAAAATTATTTTATTGTCTGATGGGGTATAGGTGCCCATTGGTCCCACAAATTTTTTATTAGATTTTATGATATTCTACTTATTTGATTGCTGGGAAACCTAGCAAAAATCTTTGAATCTTGTCATTACACAATTTTAAAGTTAAAAAATGGGCGGGGCTATGCCCATTATAATTTAATATTTTATTTTAAGTGGTTCTACTGTACCGATTTTTACAAAACTTAACACACACCCTGAAAAACACAAAATCTTGCATTTAAAAAATGGGCGGAGGCACGCCCATTAACATTTAATTTTATATCCCATAAATTTTTTTCGAAAATGTTCTATCAGAATTTTACATTGAAGTCGTTTTTTTGGCAGAATTATTTTAAATAAACATTAACATTTTATAAAATTTTGATAATAATCGTTAGATTTAAAAAACATAACTTAAAGATGATTTATTGATGGTTTTTTATTGTTTTCGAGACTTAGAAAATTTAATTCGAACTTAAATTCGATTTCACTATATCATGCAATTGACGTAGCATCTACCTCAAGCTTGATAAAATAGTTATTAAATGATAATAAATACGAGTATATAAGGAATTTGATTTGCAGGATAAAAGAATAGTGTTCGTCTCACTTATATCCATTTAAATTGGGTAGGTTTCCCTGTGTTACTTGAAAGTTGACAAGGCAACGTTCGGGTGCCATCCATAACGGAGCCAAAAAATAATAAACCTGATCGAATTAGTTCGCTATTCAAAGCGACAATTAAGCCACAGGACTTCAAGCACCTGCAGCAATATAACTGCCACTTCAAATGTAATCCAATTTAATTTACAATAAATAAACTGAATTATTTGTTTAGATAGGAATTTTTTTAATTTTTCTCCTCAGAAGAAATGCACACTTTCTTGTCAGGGACAAAAAGTATGTTTTTGTTTTAACACTATAAAAATATGAATTTCACTTTAAACGAAAAGGGAGAACAAAAAAGACCAAGCTGTCGAACATCAAGATAATCTTCTCCTCAATTAAAAAATGGATTTTAAAACTAAAGTATTTAACGACGACACGCCGCTCCAGTTTAAATTTCAGTTCGATTGTGTGCTAGTAGAAAAAAGTGCCAACACTCCGCTGGCCAAACCAATAGAGAAGATATAGTTCACTAGGGGAGCGGAGTTCTTTAACAAGAAGAAACTGATGAAGATTGTGATGGCCAAGAAAAGCGCATTATTGTAAAAAATTGAATAAGTGGTAGCCTCATAATCAGCAACTTCGTTCTTTTTCCACAAAATACGTTCCTCCTTTTCCTTGCGTGTGACTTTCTTGTCATCACCCATTTGACGATTGACTTCACGGGTAACAGCACCTTCACGACGGACAGCGATTTTATGTTTCAATTGAAATTTAACATTTTTGTATGCCATAGCCATCAAATAAGTACTGACAGCAGTCATTAACACAAAGAATATGGCGCTGGATAATAAGTCCATACTATGAACGCGCCAGAAAAGCCCTTAAACATAAAAACATTGAGAGTTGGTATTGTCCTATCTACGTGTCACAAATTACTTACAGATGGGGACAGCAGAAACTATGAATGCATTGCCGTAGAATAAAGCTGATGATTTCGTGCTGACATTGCGACTGAAATCCTGTAACAAGAGTTCTTCTTCTTTGGTGAAACCAGAGGATTGTACTTTTTGCTGCTTTTTATCGGCACCCATTTTATTATTTATATTAATTTAAAACAAAACTAAACTTTAGCGGCGTTTTTAAAGAGAAAGTGATTTGTGTGCGGCCGAACTGGACCAGAGACGAATCAAAAAAACGAAATCATGTGCTGTCAAATATTATACAGTGACGTGTTATCGGTGCTGCCAACTATATTTCGGTTGTTACATCCAGAGTCAACACTACATTTAAAGGGACATAATTTTACGGGATTAGGGTTTGTACAAATTTTGGTACTTTTTCTATTATCCCTTGGCAAACTGAAGAATTTTACAACGTTATACGAGTATAACGGAGAAGGTACAATTGCACCTGAACATATTTATTACTATATGTACATTGGCGTAGCTAAAAATGGAGCTCGCTCCACTCTTTAATATATATATTAATATTATTGAACGAATAACACCATACCACGGGTTATGAGTATTGCAATAACACAGTTGGGACCATGGCACATTAAATGCAGGTACACGCATTAGGTGAAGCTTTGCACTTCTTACATTGTTTTACAAAGTAATTTTCAAAAAATTGTATGCATCAAGCAAGGCACAAAAGTAATTATCAAATGAATTCTTCGTTATAAACGTGTAAATAGCATGTCAGCTGATGAGTAATGTGCCTGATGCGTGTACCTCTTTAATGTGCCTTGCTTAGCATGATGGAGTTGATGATAAATTTCAAAAGACAACAAGAATTCATGAGATCAGTGCCTATGTTCTGTAACTTTGGTGAGAACTTTTCTAGACGAAAAGTTTGTTATCATTCTGTGAAACACTGGATGAGTAACAAAAAACTTAGTTCATTCATGTTCAGGTTCCTTGTAAGCTTCTTTCAGGTTTTATATGAATCAGCCTGTGGAAAACAGGACAACCAATATAACTGTTTGATTTTTCTCGATGACTGAAGGCTCAGTTAGCCGACGGTAATGTAATGTAACTGTAATGTAGGAAACAGCTGATCGATATTTTTATATGAAAAATAGGTTACGTTACATTACATCTCTATCATCTAAAGGCTCAGTTAGCCGACTGTAATGCAATGTAACTGTAATGCAGGAAACAGCTGATCGATATTTTTATATGAAAAGTAGGTTATGTTACATTACATCTCTATAACCATTTCCATTACTTTTCACATAACAATATCGATCAGCTGTTTCCTACTGTTGCATTTACATTACATTACAGTCGGCTAACTGAGCCTTAACCATTTTCATTACTTTTCACATAACAATATCAATCATCTGTTTCTACTGTTGCAGTTACATTACATTACAGTCGGCTAACTGAGCCTTCGTTCTCTGGTCTGAACCCAGTATTAGAATGTTTTCACATTTCCATTCCTGGAATAACTGTCGAATGTCGCTAGAAATTTGTTTTGTTTTGTAAAAAAAAATCTGGCAGTGATACATCTCGCGAATATTGGAATTTATTTTTTGTTTGAAATCGTTCAGTTTTTTCACTAACTTTTTAATTTAATTTGCAATAATAATAAAGTAATCAAAAAGTAACATTAATAAAAAATCCTTACACTTATTAATTGCTCTAATTTTTATTTACATAAGTATATCCAGGTATTTAATTGGGTAATCAAAGCGACCCATTTGAAGACAGGTCGTTCAAAGTCCAATTTTCTTATTTCTCGATTGCAGTTTGAATAATGCTGTCAATAACACTGAGAGCATGTACTGCCTTTTGCCGTAATCCGGTGAAAACATTTCGTTGTATGTCTTCATCTGCTGGCAAGTTGACTACAGTTGAAGTAAATGATAAATCTGGCGTAGCCGTTTTGACAATGAACCGTCCGCCGGTTAATGGTTTGAATTTGGAATTGCTGCGAGATATACACAACTCAATCAATGAAATTGAAGCTAATAAAAGTCGCGGTTTAATCTTAACTTCGGTAAGATGGTTTGAAACTAATGTTGGAAGTTAATGAGAATGTGTGTAAATAAAAGGAATGTTAAGTCTTCTAGTACAATTTTTTCGGCCGGTTTAGACATTTTGGAGATGTATAAACCCAACCAAGATAGATTAAAACAGTTCTGGACGACTTTGCAAGATACTTGGTTGGCTTTGTATGGATCGAGTGTACCAACAGCAGCTGCTATTAATGTAATAAAACTATACATACATGTATATATTTTCAAATTAAACGTTTTTTTTGTTATATCTTAGGGTCACTCACCGGCCGGAGGCTGTCTGTTAGCGACAAGCTGCGAATATCGCGTGATGTTACCCAATTACACTATTGGTCTCAATGAAACAAAGTTAGGAATCGTGGCTCCTCAGTGGTTTATGGCATCATTTTGCAATGTCTTGCCCCGTCGTGTGGCGGAAATGGCTTTGACTCAGGGAAAAATGTTTAGCAGTGAAGAAGCCTTTAAAATCGGTCTGGTTGATGAGTTAGCACAAACCAAAGAAGAAGCTTTGGCGAAATGCGAACAATTTTTTTCTACATTTGGCAAGACGAATCCATTAGCCCGGGCATTAACAAAACAAAAATTCAGATCGAAAAACTTGCAGCAACTTGAGAATGAAAAGGCACAAGATTTGGAAACTTTTGTATTATTTGCCAATCAACCAAGTGTTCAAAAAGGATTGGGTCTTTATTTGGAAAATCTTAAAAAGAAATCTAAGTAAAAATGTTTAAAATGTAAGCTTAAATCAATTTGTGAGTTGTTAAATTGTATTTAATATAAAGTTTTTTTATTTTTATAATAAAAGTTTTTATATTAATTAAATTTCAGAAATACATAGATTGTGGAAGTGTTAATACTCTTTTTGTAATGCTGGTTTAGACTTCTTCATTTAGAAGTTCATCGCGTACTTGTTCATGCAATGATTGTAGATTTTCGGTCACTAGATCTAAATATGTATTAATTTCTAAAATTTTTGCACGGTTTCTTTGCAGTTCGTCGCTGTTATGAAAATGAAAATTAGGTTACCGTAAATAATTTTAATAGGTTTTAATTTTTTTGCTAACTCACTTGTTCAATTTATCAATCATGTCATCAATAAATGCCTTACTGCGGGTCATCAAACGATCTTCCCGTTCATCGATGCGTTGCGTATGAAAGTCCTTCATACCAGCTACTAAATTAGCTATTGCTTCACGATCTTCCATACAATTTCGAAGTTGCTCGGGAACGCCATCAAAATCGTGCAAGGCTAATTTCGTTGCAATATAACGATTGACAATTTCGCTTAAATTTTCAGAAAAGTGTGCAGCAATGTCACGTAGTTGACCAAAAAATGTTTGAGATTGTTCCACAAATTTTGCTATCATTTCCTGAAGGCATCGTTGGAAAATTATGATGGTTTCCTAAAATAGTTTAAAATATGAAATGTGTACGAAGTAAAGTAGAGTAAAATGAATAATTTAATTCGGATTATTTTTTTAGTCCATTTCTGTTTACATATAGTATGTATAGAAAGAGTCTGCTGGTAGAATTTTCTAAAGAATCTGACTTAAAAACCATTTTTTGTGTATCCTTTTAAATATTTCTTTCGGCTTGTTTGAAATAAAACCTAATTGAAATCCTCTTCATCTTATTAAAAATGTTTTGTATATGATAAAAGCTATTTATAAATCATACGCAAATACATACATATGTACATATATGTATTTATTAATTTTGTAATAAAAATACCCGCTGAGCATTCAAATATTTGAACGTACCTCTGTTGTCTCATGCAAATGTAGTTCCTGGCTCATTAATTTATGCCATACATTATTAACCATGTCGTCGAATTGAACAGCCAAACGATCCAATTTGTCGGAATACTCGAAGCATTCTTCAGTTTCCATATCTTCGTCGCGCATCACTCTGCTTTCTAAGTATTTATAACACGCAGTAGCTTCTTCAAATATTTTCTCTTTAAACAACTCAAATTCTTCTAATATTTTTTGACCCATTTGTTGTACTTCTAGGTGGCCTTCTTCCATGTTGCTATTGAATTCCTCGATTTCTTTTTGACGTTCTTCGAACATTTCCAATCCAAGCTTATAAATTTGCTGGGTTAATGCAAAAATATCTTTATCATATTCTTCTGCCAAGTCATCGGCTGGAGAACCGGCCATCATTAGTATATGACCATCATCATCACCCTTCCATAATGATTCATAAAGTTGATGCTCATTTAAATGTTCGACAAAACTTGAAGAGAGACGCTCTGCATTTTCTGTTTCCTTAGCTTTTTGTGCTCGAGTTTGAAGTTCGATTTCTTCGTTTGCTTCAATTTCGCGTAATTCCCTACTGGAAATATTTAAAAACATGTTATTAATCAAAACTATGACTTGGATATTTAAAAAAATTACTTCTTCAATTCAGGGAAAATAATATAAAAATAAAATGAGAGCATACTATTAGCATGTTGATTTAAACTGAGATGACACCATGACAATGACAAAATGAAATCCATAGCATATTGTAGTATAGGTATTGTACCCAAGGCCGTAAAGGCCTTAGGAACTGAAGCTTTTTTCACATTTATGTTTTTGTAAGGATAATATATTCAAGGATATAGATAGGAATGTTATCGGAGGAAGCTGTGGAAGCAACTCATAAAATATTTAGAAAAACTCGATTAGGTCACATTAGTAGAAAAAGCAATTGCCAGTTTACTAATAAAGATCTCATTGAAAAATAATTTTGAACGCAGAGTAAAGTTTACTTTCTTTAAGATAAAGAAATAACAAAAAGAAGACAGATTATAGTGATATAAAGGATTTAAGTTTTGAACAAGAATGTGAAACTGAAGAAAATTTATTGGAAGAGAATATTTAAGTTCAATATGCAGCAAGTGAAAGTGAATGAAATAGTTCAAGTCACTTAAAACTAATGCGTGCTTTAAGTATAGCCAATATTTATTTATGTAATTATAATTGTTTTAAAATCACATTAAGCTCATTATAAATAATTCGTGTATATAATTGATTTAAGAACTAATTTTTTAATTTCTTGAGTTCCGTACACCAAAGGTGAAAAGGAACCCTATTGTTTTCGCTACCATGTTCGTCTGTCCGTCACAGGCTATTTTCTCGAGAAAAACAAGAGTTACGGACTTCAAATTTTCACAAACATATGATAGTTAAAAATTAAATTGTGTCCTAAAGCGAGCAATGACAAATGTTGAAATCCTAATGCAATATACACACAATTATATATAGACACTTAACAAAATTAAAATTTAATTTGGCTTACAAAGCAATACGAACTTTAGCCTGATCAAATCATAAATATAGAAACAAATGAAGTTCGAACAACAATAATTAAAATTAACTAAAATTAATAGCCAAGGGCCTGTGGCAAAAAACTAAATAAAAATATACTTAAGTATCAAACCAAAAAAGTTTGTCTTAAGTAGAACAAAAAATAAGCTAATTAACTAACATGTGCATAGTTAGTAAAGAACAAACGACAATGGCAAGACTGTTGTAAATTTAGAGATGGTAAAAATGAGCTTTCATTACAAAAGAGCTTTCAGCAAATTGTAATACGATGAATCAAAACAATTCACATATTCCATTTGCAATAATGGCTGAGTATATAAAAGCAGAAATCTACATCAACTGACACCACACACAGTGGACCAAACACAAAGAACGCTGATGATGAAGGTGTAGTGGCTTTCGAAAACAGCCGGTTGTTCCGTTCTACTAAGTGTTTGTCAGAATATTTACAACTAACTTTGGTGTTATTTGTTCATTAATAATTATCACATGTAATTTGGCTTACAAAGCGATACGAACTTTAGCCTGATCAAGTCATAAACATTACTCAACCTACTGAAGATTGTATTAACTACAACCATGGTAGTTGTGAACGGCCTGTGGTAAGTGTTGCTAGACTTTTAAAAATGTCCAATATTTAAAAAGGAGAAGAGAAAGAATAAAAATAACGTAAATATTAATAAAATAACGAAAATAGTTTGAAATTAATAAAAGCAAAGAAATTTCTGCATAATGCGAAATATATGGGTGTGTTAGTAAATGCATCACTGCTCTGCAACATACGTGCAAACTTTTATTTAAAATGCAATACAAGTTCGCTGATAATTTGTTTTAGTAGTAGTCATGTTTGTATACCATATTTGATATTTATTTGTGTGTTATCTACTTCAGTGAACCAGTTTAGAACATTTAAATTTCCATTTGCAGCGCAGTGATGCATTTACGAACACATCCTATACTACAGATATGTTAATGGTGGATTCGGGTGAGTAAAAATAAGGAAAATTACAATTTCATAAAACAAACAAAAAATTTCAGGTGATTCTGAAGAAGACCATCACTCTTATTCCAGTTTCCTTCCAATTTTGCAACTTCTCGCGAATTTTTGCAAACTTGGCGATAAAAGCGACTTTTTGTATGTCGTCAGCTGCCTGGCAATTTTGCCGATTTTTAAAAAATATTAGACTTTGTTATCATCCCGCTGTTAGTAAGTCTTTGTGAATTTTCGTCGTTTCGCGGGTTTTACCGAATATTTTTGCATTCCTTACAGTTTTAGCGATTCTTAATCAATATTATGGCTTTTTTAAAATTTTGCAACTTTTCGCCAATTATAATTTTTGCAAAATTCTATTGCAATTTTTATTTATATACATATATAATTGCACTAATTTTTATAAATTTAATAAAAAAAAGTTAAGGTAAGTGTAATTAAAAATATTAGCACTTTTATAAGCTTATGCATTCCTCATGCCATTCGACGACATTCAATAAACCTAAGGAAAAATATTGTAGGTGTCGTAGCAAACGTTTCTATGGAAATTATCAACAACATTTTTACAACTATTGTACAGCTTGACGACCTACTACACTTACAATAGGTTGTGAATTTAACGAATATTAAAAAAAATATGTTAAAAATTTTATAGCTCAACTAAAGTGTATTAGGGGAAGTCTCCACACTTCTATTATATACATACTCGTATGTGCCCTTAATTATGAAAGTGGTCTAAGTCATATGCATTTTTAAAATATATTAAATAATATATTAAAAATATTAAAAATACTTCAATAAATATTTCATAAATATTAAATAAATTTATATCAATCGAAACTGCTACAACTCTAAATTAAAATGCTGCATAATAGAAAAATAGTTTTTGATTTGTTCAAATGTAATCCACTAAATAAGTCGACCAAAGAAATATATGACTTGGACCACTTTCATAATTAAGAGCACATATGTATGTACATGTATCTCATTATAGTTATTTATTTAAAAAAAACTACTTTTTCAATTTAGCCTTTTTTTCAACAATTTTTTACGCGTTTTGAGTATCAAAAATTGGCATCCTGTTTTGATGTACATATATATCTGTAGCAATAAGTAATAATGGCTTAAGTTGACATAAGTGCTTTTTCATTTTATTACATATTCTTATTCTCTCTTCAAGATCTATCACTCAGCTAAATTTCAATTATAACATGTTATTATTAATAAAACTATACGCAATTATATTTTAACTTAAATCTTCTTCGAAAATAATAAATAAGCCATAACATCTTAACTCAACTTCATTTTTTTAGGTAGCTACATTAATATTAAAATGTTTGAGCATTAAATCTTGTATACATTTAAGTTCAATAACTAACAGCCCATTAAAACTATTCCTCATAAAAATAAAACGTTATACATACATATTTAACTAAGCTTTTAACAAACTATCTTATCTCAGGTTTTCCGCATTTTTCAATTTAACCTAAAGCACTTATCTCGACTTACATACTACCAATAAAAATTATTTTGCCTTACAATATAGTAGCTTAAGTTCTCTTTAATTTTTATTTTTCTGTAAATGGATTTTTCATAACATCTTAACTAAAAAACAACGAATTCACAATGAGTATATTAAAATTTTAATGTGGCAACATTTAGCAATCTAAATTTTTTATTGTGACCAGGCAACGATACAAATACACATACTGTGTAGGTCTGTTCCAGATGCATAACAAAACAGTCCGAACTTGTACAAAGTTATCCAAAAGCGTTCCAGATAGCAATTTTTGTGCAATTGTGAGAGCGAATGAGAGAGTAATTTTTTTCATTTCCTGTACAAACTAGTACGAACTTTTTCTTCTGGATAAGTTCGGACAAGAATTAAATAATCAGCTGTATTTTATTTACATATGAAACTGAAAAATTAATCAGAAAATTTGCAAATATAGGAAAAAAGTTTTTACATACAAATTTATTAAAAAGCAAAATGGAAGTTTTTTGAACAAAGTTGTAAGTACAATTGTGCATATTTCTCCATTTCTTTAATATAAAAATATGTTTTTTTCAATAATTCTCGTAGCTTTTATTTTGTTGGAACTTATTTTCATTTACTTTTTACAGCTGTTGCCAATGATGCAAAATTTTTGTTATTACAATGTTATGCGTTTTAAGCGACTAAAATCACTTAAATTAAATTTAATGTAAAATGTAAGCAACATTAGTATTTCAAGATGTGCAATTATGGTTTTTTGCGTTCCAGCAATTTTGGATAACTTTTGCATATTCAGAGAGTAATTTTCTTTTTTCTCTCATTAGTCCGAACTTGTACGAAATCTTGTGGAACAGACCTTGTATATCAAAGTCAGGCAAACACACATACATCTTTATATTATTTACAAATTAGTTTATAATATGAGAGAGGGAGAATAAAATGCATGTTTGTAGGAATGCTTATGAGAGACTGAATTATTTTCTTCCGTACGTATTAAAATAACAAAATTTGTTAAATTAGAAATAATTATTGGATAAATTTTTCAAAATAACTTTTGTTCTGCGAAAAATACAAATATTTTTTCACCAACTACAGTACAGCGCTGACAGTTTTAATATGTTTAGTTTAACATTACCATATTGCCATATAAAAAATTACATGCTTTTTATACTTTTAAATTTGCCACCTGGTAATAAGTTTGATTTACACACAAACAAAAACAACAAACTTGCCAGACCATATTGAAGTATTAAAGTTGAAACGTTGCAATATTAAGACACATTTTAAAATGCTATTGTGAACTCCCTAATTAAATAATAAAAGGTTTTTTTAAATAAAATTAACAGTTTCGTTGTAAATAAATGTGCATCTTTTTCGGTGGGTAAAAACTTTATATAAAAAACAAACACAATTTATTTTATACAAAACCCTTAATATCTCAAAACAAGAAATTTCGACTTAACCCTTTCGACCCGGATGGTACACATGTGTACCACTCTTACTTCAAACATCCCTAGAAGCTTTAAATTAAATGTTATTTGGTTGTGCATTGCACCATGTCGTCTCCAAACTTCGCTGAATAGATTCTAAGAAGTCCCGTTATATTATTTTGTTATTTACATTTGATATTTCAATTTTTGTGAGTCGCGACGGAGCCAAAGTGAAGTGCGTTGTTAGTTTTTGTGCGATATTGGCCGTGGAAGCTTCGAATATAATAAAAATACGGAAGAATTTAAGTTTTTTCAAGTATTTGCAATTGAAGCATGTAAGTATTTTTAAAAATATATGTGTTTTGTGGTTATTTTAGATTATGGTACATATATGTACCATTCGGCCGGTATGGTGGTACATATTTGTACCAGTAGTCCGATGAGCACTGAATATTGTAGTTTCATATTTTGGGAAAAATTTGTTGTTTTCATAGTAATGGATCCTGAAAGTATTAGAAAAATTTTGGAAGATGAAGCTGATAGCGCTAGCGACTCAGGGGACTTTTCCAGAGGAAGCTCTGATGAGTTTGTACCAAGTTGTATGTCCAGCGAAGACGAAAACGAAGTACAAAGTGGTGCCTTTACCTTCAGCGATAAGGAAGACATAGGAGTGGATGAAGTGAATGAGGTTACCGAGGAAGTCCTTGTCCATGATGAGAAAGCTGGCACTAGTTTGGTTTCTCAACCTGGCGCATTCGATACCAACTTTATTTGGAGTACTCCTGACGAAAACTTCGTACCTAAAATGAATATTTTTAATTCTCGTAGCTGCAAAATAGCAGAGCACATTCCTCGCCATGCTCCTATAATTGATATTTTCAACAAATTATTGCCTAAATCAGCTTATATATACATAGCTCAATGTACAAATGAGAGAATAAAAATTTACGAAAGTGAACAACATAAAACCAGAAAGGTAAAAATAACTGAAACCAATGCTGGTGAAATAAAAACAATTGTTGGATGCATGTTTGTAATGTGCTACAATCGACTTCCATCTCTAAAAGACTATTGGTCGCGCCATAAATCACTAGGGAATCAATCATTGAAGGAAGTAATCACACGAGATCGATTCACTTTCATTACTTCTAAAATGTATTTTGCACAGCCGGAGAAGCCACATAATAGTAATAAAACTTACTATATTGATGATTTGGTAGAATGTTTGAAGAAGACATTTCAAAAATGCAGACAGGACAGTGTGTACCAGAGCATTGATGAATCAATGACGAAGTTCAAGGGTCGTAGTACATTGAAACAATACATGCCTCTCAAGCCTGTCAAACGGGGTATAAAAATGTGGCTTCGATGTGACGCTATTACGGGCTATACATACGACTTCAACATATATCATGGAAAAGAATTAGATCAATCTTCTGGAACGCTGGGAGAGCGGGTTGTTACCAAATTAGCCAGTTCAATATCAGAGACAGATGTCGTCCTCTGCTTCGATCGCTTTTTTACCTCTGTTCACTTATTGGACACTATTTCCTTCCCAGCCGTTGGTACCGTGATGCCCAATAGAAAAAATTTACCCAAATTTTCCGGCAATAAGTTAAAAAGGGGTGAAGCGGAGTTCAAGAGTACTTCTTCTGGACTTCTTTGTGCAAAATGGCAAGATACCAAAGAAGTTTTGGTACTAAGTAATTGTCACGACGCAACAGTTATGACTGCCACAAAAACATTGAAAACTGGCGAAAAAATTGAAGTCCCATGTCCGAAGCAAATAAAATTTTATCGCGAGATCATGGGTGGTGTCGATTTGGCTGATCAAATGTCCGGCCTTTACGAATACGATCGAAAATCGGATAAGTGGTGGAAGAAAACTTTTTATCGTTTAATAATGATGACAGCCGTAAATTCCTGGGTCATTTATAATGACCTCAATCGAAGAAAGATGCCATTCAAGTCATTTTTAGTCACTTTGGCAGAGGCATTGATTCATGAAGGCCAACAAACTGCAGCTGTTCGTCGATCAATAAAACCAGGCCGGGCACCACAAACTACCAATCGTATGTCAATGCATCTTCCTATTGAAGGAACTACTCGACGTCGTTGCACCAACTGCAGCGCTCAAAAAAAACAGACGCGCACTAAGACAATGTGCAAGGAGTGCTTAGTGCCACTTTGCAAAATTTGTTTTGCACCATATCACATGTGAATTTTATGCGAAAGTACATTTTTATTATAACCTTCCTTTTCTTTTTCAATAAAATTAAAAAAATCAATAAAATATGCTTTATTATTGGCATAATTCTTTTTGATATAGTTTGTTTCACAGGACGGTTGGTACTTATTTGTACCACTTAACATCCCGAGTGGTACAATGGTTTACCACCACCCCCTCAGCCACCCAGTTATTGATTCTTTGAATTTCGTTCGCCGACAACTTATTTATTGCTTACTTAGCCCGTTGCCATCAAAAATTTTATTGTAGCATTGCTATTCGAATGTCGGGTCGAAAGGGTTAAGCCATTATTATTTATTTGCTTTTTTACAGTAGATAAACAAATTAAGCAAAAATAATGAATAAAATGTGTTTTAATTTTTAAATTCATACACGTATCCACTTTTTTGGTTTGTTTTTTGTTTACACATGAGTACATGTGTATGGGTATGTGTGTACTCATTTTGTTTTGATAGCTATGTAGTTCAGATAAATTAGCGATAATTTGTTATCAAAACTAGCCATGAACCAAGATGGTTCGCTCTCAAAAATTTGTATGGCGAACCATGTTGATTCAATCAAGATTCGACCGCGAACCTCGATAATGCTATTATAGAGAAAAAGGAAAAATTAGTTTTAGTAGGTTATTTTTATATAAGAAAAATGTTAAAGTTTTCCGGCCAAGGAAACGTCTTTTTGATTTTTTTTTATAATTTTTAATACAAATTTTGTTCGTACTGAAAGATAAAATAAGTTTATTTTATGGCAAAATCAAGTTTAAGCTTTAAAGCTCTGAAACCGTCTGCTCGATTTTGCTCATTTTCAATACCAATCCATTTTGTACCATTTCTGACACACTAGTCTAAGACTGAAGTCTCTAGGTTTTCTGGGAGCTTCGGAAACTTGATTTCACGTACACCAGACGGACATCGCTTATTCGTCTTCTCTATTCATAAGGACCCAGATTATATATATGTACTTTATAGGTCCCATATGAATATTGTGGAAATTACACACGAAATGACAATCCTATATACGAGTATACCCTTTACAATTATTGGTAAAGGGTCTAAAAAGTTAACCCGGTACTTATTTTTTTTTTAATGTCTACATCAGGTAAGATATTTCATTATATAGGTTGAAGTTCGTATAGTGTTACATGTGTACAAATGTATGTAGTATTCGTAGGGAATCCTTCGTGTTCGAGTCAAGGAAACACTTTACTGAATTTATTTGATTTTTCACAAAGTGCAACTTTAAGCTAGGCGCGTCCAACTTATATAAAACATCGTGAATTTGGAACTGTTTTTATATCGTCGGTTGGTTATTGGTTTGCTGCAGACATAATGTATTTTGAATATACTGTGCCGCAAACCAATAACCAACCGACGATATGTATACTCGTATGACATTTTTTAGTCTTAAGATGTATGGGAAAGACGCGAATCCTTGCACCTAAGTTTTTAAAATTTATATTCGATTATATTTTATTAATTTAAATATTTGTGCCAAATAAAATTTTTGTACAATAACTGCTTCTATTAATGGCCGCCCCTTATATGAAAACACGGCACTGTGCGCTAAGTAACTACTTATGCGTAACGAAAAAAAAACGAAAGACACGCCGAAGAACAAAGCAACATTGCGAATAAAATAAACCCTGTACTCTCCTCCATTCCTATTTCCCTTCTCTCCAACAAACTCAAGACTTTACAAAGTAAACTATGCGTGTGCGAAAGGGATCTAATAGAAAAGGGAATTATGAATATCTGTTCACCTCTTAATAGTTATGGGATGAAATATGTATTGAACCAAACAATCATCCGCATTGCGTATGTCGAGTTCAATATTCTTCTACCAAAATTTTGTACTATATATATAGATTAAAGACAACTTACACAAAATTCTCGTAGACGAATGTTCGACTCGACATACGCAATATTACACATTACATCTTTAGGGATAAAATTTGTCATATTATAAATTCACGTTATCGATGTCTTTTTTCTTACTACACTAAATAAAAAAATCGTGTTTTGAAATCTTGATTTTTTTGCTAAAAAAAAAAAAAAAAGAGTTACATGTAAAAACACTTACTAATAGCGTTCTTTAGATCTCTGGCGATCCTCATCTTTGATGGACGTATACTCATAATATCTGACATTCGGTAAAATG
This sequence comes from Nowickia ferox, assembly GCA_936439885.1. Taxonomy (NCBI): domain Eukaryota; kingdom Metazoa; phylum Arthropoda; class Insecta; order Diptera; family Tachinidae; genus Nowickia; species Nowickia ferox. The sequence goes on from OW387026.1 coordinate 29,441,864, forward strand.
GCGGCAATGTAGTCACGCAAACAAAACTCTGGTTTGTTGCATAAGGGATTTCCTTCTAAATTTAGAACTTTTAAATTTGCAAAAAAACGTAAGCGTTCAATCTGAAATTTTAAGAAAAATTTAGTTGTGTTACGGAAAACAAATTTGCACGTAAGTGAAAACGAATTTATATTTTGCATCTGTTAAAAACGAAAAAATTTTAAATTTTGCATATTCAATATAATCTCAAAATATTAATTATTCAATTCTCCAGCTTTTGGTCAACAAGTTAATTGAATTTTATTATCCCAGTAATATTATATATGTGAAAGTTCGTATGTTTGCGAGTTTGAGTTTCGGATATTTGTATTTATGTTTGTTGTACTTCAATGCGAAAATGGCTGAATGAATTTGAAATTAGGTTTAGATTAACACATAGGGTACTTTTAAGGGGTAACATTTTTACCAAAAGAGTACCAGTTTTCTCTTTTTGATAAACTTGGTGTAAATAGATCTTATACATACTCAGTTTAGCGATTCGTTAGCAAATTTGGGGTTTCGAGAGACGTGGGTTGCTACCCTCGTCCCCTAGATTGGTGATAGGGCTGCTACATTCGCGTCCAATCCCATGATTCAACCACGCTTCAGCGGTTTATCGGCTTCTTTCCTGAGACATCTCAGACACTGAGGATACATGGTTCGTATTTCGCCAAACTTATTTTAAAAATCGCCAAAAGCAAATTTTATGTAGTTTTTCTTATTAAATATTTGATAATAAATTTGATTTTATATAATTTTTTTTTTATATAAATTTTTTATAAGAAATCGCCAAAAGTAGAAATAAAGTCGCCAAAAATTATTTTTTATTTAAATTTTCTCATCCAAATTCAAAATGAATTAATTAATATAAGAAAAATCATCAAAATCAAGTTGTTTTAATTTCTTGCAGACGAGTTTTGGCAGTATATACATATTTATTTGTTTACACCACTACTTCAACGAATTTATTTTGCTGAATTACAAAAATTTTTAGTTTCAGTTTTGTTAAAAAGATAGCAAAAAAATTGCCAACAAATTTATTTATCGCCAGAAAAATCGACATGTCGCCAAACCAAAAATTTAGACACCAAACAAGTTGAAAAATCGCCACGTTTGGCAAGAAATCGCCATATCTGACAGCCCTGCCTTATGCTCCAATGGGAGTTAAAGGAACTTATGTATATATACACTTATATAACTACTCAGTTTATGTGTGAATGCGAACAAAGTCGTGGGAAGTTTGCTAGGTACTTTCTATATTTTGAAGTATATATTTATTTTAAAAATAAAGATTCAATAAATTTATTATTCGACATATTGTCATAATTATATTATAAGTGAAATTTATTTGCTGGTGGTTAAGCGATGCCTATATGCATTTCATTGTTGCTTTAACAAATCGTCAGTAGACTTCAACCACATATTTTGAACAGTCACAAGCCTCTTATCTTATGCACAAAAAAAAAGTCATAGAAGATTATTTGCTAAGGTTCAGAGCAGTGACTTGCTGGGCATCACAGTTGCTCAGAGAAGTACACCCCATGCTGCCTTCAACATCATTCTTCACCTACTTCCTATAGAGAACTTCGTGGTGAGAACGGTTAATAGAAGTCTCCTTAGACTCGTTAAAACAGGTTTGGTGAGGACAGGAGTAGCAGGTCACACATCAACTTTAAATGATATAATTTTTAGTGATCAGAGGTCCGTAACCCCTTGATTTATGGACTATAAGGCGTTGGAATTGAGTTTAGTAGAATACCCTCACTGGTAATTCCGGATAGAGACTATTGGGTCAAATCTAATAAGCTATATGAGGGTAGTGCGGTCTTTACAGACGGGTAAAAAATGGGGAAAGACACAGCGGCTGGTGTCTATATCTTAGGAATGGACATTCGTAGTTCTCTCAGACTGCTGAATGAATGCAGCGTTTTCCAAGCTGAGATCTTGGCGATCTTTTAGGATACGGAACTAGTGGCCAGAAATCTAGAGGCAGCGCTAAATGCTTTGAAAGACAAAATGTCAAATCGGAACGTAGGAGAGCTCTCAACTTTCCTATGGACAAATATAGTGTGAGGGTTCCTGGTCACAGCAGTGTTCAGAAAAATGAAATTCCCGATGGGCTGTAGAGAATAGGCTCAGCGTTAGATGAAGGAATGTGTGACAAATCGGTGAAGTTACCGATAGTTCATTATTACAGGAAACTCATTAATTGTGTGGAGAGCAGGACCAAACGTACTGAATATGAATAGCAAGGCGATGCGAGTCGTGAAGGGTGTGTTAACTGGTCACTGTTCTGTCAGGGCAAGGACCAGCATTTGGGAAACTGGATGTACGGAGATGAATAGGGACCATAATCCATTGAACGTATTATCTGCCATTGCCCGAAGCTGCAACACCATACCCTTAGCTGGCTGAGCAGACGTTTCCATGAGAACATTAGTGATATCGGTAAGTGTAAACTGGGAGATATCAGGGGCTTCAACATGAAAACTCATGGGATTAATGAAAGACGAGTATCAACAGGGGAATCATAATGGATCTAACTGAGTCTCCCAGTAGAGGTGTGTTTTAGGATCACCCTTCCTAACCTAAAAGAAAGCCTATACACTCCATATCCACTGGAAATTGTAGTGTTATTGCAATATTGCAAACCTCTAAACCCCAGGGATTCAAGTGAGCCTAATATTAAACTGCTCTACCATCTTGTTTTGAGATGATTGGTAGTCGAATGCTGTTGTTCTACCCAGGAGCGGAGAGTCTAGGGCCATGATAGCGGCTCATTCATCAGAGTATATCTTATTTATGGTTGCTGAAGTCACATTCACTCCTAACGAACCTGCAATTTTCTTGATAGCTAGGATCTCTTCCTGGCACTGATCAGGAAGTCGATTTGCAAGGCAAATACCTAATATCACTGAGTAGACTCCGTAACCTACACTTAGTTGAGTCTTGAAGCCATCAGTATAAAATTCAACACCCCTTCTTGTAATTGTAGTACCATTCCTCCACTCTCCTTGGATGGTATCCAGATCTTGTAGCGAAGTTCATGAATTAGAGGAGGGGAGATTTGGTCAATGCGCCATCCCCAAGATGTTATATTTGTGAAATTTTTTAGAAATTTTTGAAAATATTAATTTGCCAAAAATATGACTTATAAATTGTGTGAGAGAAATGGCGAGTATGAACAAGACCGAGCTGTCATAAGACATTTTATTTCAATGAGTGCCGCGAACGCGGGTCCTTACAATTCCACGATATTATTTTTATTGTTTTTGAGCTGTGTTCCAAATGGAACAATAAAATGGCAAAGGCACGTAGCCAAAGAATACCCACATGTAGGAGCTTCCTTTGGGAGTCGCAAACGACCTATATCTTCGTATAGGAATTTGAAGTTTCCATAATCCACTCCTAGAATTATTTTTATAGTTTATACCAGTAAAACTCATTAAAAATTATTCCCCATAATAATGGAAAATACCACAAAATAACTGCAAGCGATACAATTAGTTGCGGTTACCATTAACAAGTGCGATGGAATTGCAAAACTATCGAAGACTAAGCAACGCACACAAACCTGATCGCACTTATGAAATAATTACGATGACGCGAGGGCTGTTCTTCAGCACAGAGCTGCTTTACGACTCTTAGACGATGAATGGAATGGAATAGAGCACCAGCTGTTTGGTTGTTTTTGACATAAAAAAGACGAGCTACTATTTTTTCAAGCTTACAATAATTTATTCATATGAAAAAAAAAATTTTTGCCAGGCAATCTTCTGATTCTGACGTGTTATGCAAACATGCTGTACGACGTTTTTATACTACATTAGAGGAATACACCAAAATTTTTTCTTTAATCTTGGACATAAAGGTCAAAATACGTTAAAGACCATGAGACTGGAAGTTCAAAGTTATGCAAGGACCTTTTTATAAAAGTAAAATTTTTTCGCTTTCGTACAAATTTATTAAGACTAGTTTTACACACGGCAATTTTAGTTGAGCAACTTTTTAGTTTTTAGTTTATTACCTTCTCCTCCGTCTCTCTTCCATAAACTCAAATGCTGCTCAACTAAAATTTCCGTTTGTGAACCCATACTAAGCAGCTTCAAATCTTTATGTTAAAATAATTTATTACTTACGCCTTCAGTGGAATTTATTAGATTATTACCAATACTTAGAATAATCAACTTTTCTAGTGCATCCAGATTTTCCAATTTTGTTATCAAATTGCTGAATAGTGAAAGAACTTCTAAATTAACTAATTTATCCACATTTTCAATACGTTCTATGTAGTTGAAACTGAGATCAAGTTCTTTGAGATTTGTCAACATTTCAATGTTTTCAATAACTTCGATTTTATTACAATTCAAAGACAACTTGGTTAAATTCGGCAATATCCATAAGTGATCTATACGTAAAATATCTGTTGAATAAACCAAAAGAAATTCCATTTTAAAATTATTTGTTATTAAATATTTATTATAAAGTATGAGAATTTAACTAATGTGTCCTTTTCGTAAATTACAATAAAGTTTTTAAAAATTGTAAGTGAAGCTAAAATTTATAAAAAATTTCCTAAATGCGGAAACTAATGTTTCTTAAGGGCGATAGAACTTTAAATTGGAAAAATAACAGAAATTAATTTTTAAACCAACAAATATTTTTATTCGAAAGATCCAATTCATGTTATTAACATTTGAAAATTATTTGACGAAACGAACTCTGGATGTAAAATGTGACACCACTTTTTCGAGCACTGCTGGCTGTATGTCATGAAGAATATGAACAATGTAGGTTTCAACGGCGTGATTGTTGCTGGCTTATTAGCATAAATCAGTCACTTCACGTGGTCTCACAGGACCTGGTGGCATTGGTTGAAGTAGTTAGCACGTTGACTACAGAACCGAAAGTCCTGGGTTCGAACCCGGTCTCCATCAGTTATTGCATAACACCACGTTGACTACAGAACCGAAAGTCCTGGATTCGAACAGTTATTGCATAACAACACCACGTATTTTTCTGTAATGCATTAGTGTCCCTTTGTTTCAGTTGTTGTAGGAAAGTTCAAGGCATAAACACTGGCCACTAAAGGCCGGGTCACAATGAATCCGTCATACGTTAAACTTCGCCTTTTTCAACTGACAGCTAAGTTGAAATACATGGTTTCTTATGAGGTATGTTACATTCAGTACGTGTCCGTCAACGTAAAGTACAAAAATTGGTCAACTTTTAACTTTTTGCCTACGTTGAGTAGTTGACAGATATTGGTTCGTTTCTTGGAATGTTTTGATTTAGGTTTTTATGTTTTATGGCAGCAAAAATAAAATCAAGCGAAAGAAATAACCCTACAAGAAATTAATGACTGAAACACAAACAAAATTTTTTCACATTTGCAACAATTTTACATTGAATTCAATAGTGCCAATCAATTGACTAGTCATTTGATCGGAAGTAATGATAGATTTATTTATCAATTATAGTTGCTCTACTCTAGCATATATGTTACAGTGGAACATCTAAAGCATATATTTCAAAACTTTTAAATATCGAGTTTTATTTAAAAAAAATAATGATATATTGATTTTGATATAAATTCTAACATAAGACATCGCTTTTTTACGAAAAGTACACCTGGTACTCATAGAGGCTAGTATCTTTTTTGAGAATTAAATTTTTTTTACTTTCTTTTTAATTTTTCTTTTAAGTTTTGTTTTTTAGACCTAAGTATATTCTAAGAGTTCTCCTCTTATGTTATGTTAGCCTCGGGAGCAAGGGCATATCGTCCTATATCTAATTTTATTAACATTTTATTATACTTATCTCATTGTTAAAGCTTGGTGCTGTTAAAATTTTATAGTTTTTAAGATAATACTAAGGTATTAGTATTAGTCTTAAGTTATCTTTGTATCATTAACTTTAAAAACTTTCATTGTTAAAAAAAGGCTCAATAAATTTTTACTTTACTTTACTTTAAAAAAAATACAATTCATTCGGTCTGTGAAAATTAAAGTTTATAAAAATGTTTAAAAAAGATATGTAAAATAGTCAATAAAAGAAATTCACCTTGCGTTGGAGATGAAAAAGTGTGAAGAGGGCTAGATACTGCTTAAGTTATTTGGTGTTTTTGTTTATTTGTATTTTTTGTTTCAAATATGTTATTTACTTGTGTATTTTAAAGTTATTTTTTATAATAAAAACCAAATAAAGTTATATAAAAAGTATATTTGTTGTCATGTATGATTACTCAATTGTGGGGGATATATTAGTCAATTATGATCAGTCAAACTTGACTAATGTTTATGCAGTAATATTTAGCAGTAGAGTGAGTAGTGCGACTATATGTTTCATAGTCATTAGAGTGAGATGCAACATCACACGTACACAAAAGTTTCCATCACATTTTTTATTTTGCCCTTAATACTGTAATAGAAGCTTTGTTCTACGCAATGATGAATATATCCTACATGACTTCCGATCAAATGACCGGTCAATTGACTGATACTATTCTTGTAAGGAAACGAAATAAGTAAAAAAAGTTGAATTGAATAAATAAAATTGAGTATCAGCCTATTGAAGCTGTTGAAATGCTTCCGTCAATAAAGTACTCATTGTGCCATATACATACATTAGGGATGCCAATCCCGAAATCCCGATCCCAAAAATCCCGGAATTTTCGGAATTCAGCAAATCCCGAATCCCGGGATTTAAATTTTTTAATCCCGAATTTTCGGGATGCAGTCAATCCGGAAATTGTTTACTATGTTTTGTTTGTTTTTTAAAAAGAAATTCATCATAACAGATAGTCATGACAGATAGTAACCGTGGCAACAGAATATTGATCTTTTATAATTGAAATTTATTTGCCGGTGGTTAAGCATTGTCTTTATATGTATTTCATTGATGCTTTGCCAAATCATTAGCAGACTTCAACCACATATTTTGAACAGTCACAAACTTCTTATCTTATGCACAGACTTTCAAAAACTATGTATTTGGGAATTCACAAATAATAATATTTTTGAAAATCACAAAAGAAAAAAAAGCGTAGTAAGCTTAGAAACTTGAACAAAATCCAGCAAATAATTTATATTCGATATGAATCTTGATTTCGTTAAAGTTTCTCAGCCTACTACGCTTATTTTTCTTTTGTGATTTTAAAAAAAATTATTATTTGTGAATTCTCAAATAATTTTTTAATATGTAATATGAAATAATTATAACATTTTTGTTTGTGAACCTCTTTCAAAGACGTTTTTAAAGTTAATACCCAGAGTCCCGAATAATTCCTGAATCTAAAAATATTTCGGAATCCCGAAATCCCAAGATTTGATTTTTTGAAATCCCGAATCCCGGAATCGTAAAAACCAGTCCCGATAGGCATACCTAATATATATATATATATATATATATATATATATATATATATATATATATATATATATATATATATATAAAGTACTCAATATATATATATATATAAAGTACTCAATGTTATCCATATTTCCAAAAAAAAACCATTGATCGATAACGCGAGCTGCGACTCAATTTTTGAAGAAAAATAAGGTTCAATGATGCCACCAGTAGTAAACCGCACCAAACGGTAAATTTTTATGGATGTAATGGAATCTGAAGGGTCTGTTGTGAATTGGTTTCGCTCCATATGTGAAATTTTGTTTATTAATAAACCCGTTAAGCCAAACATGATAAATTTGGATAATTTGGCAGCGTTGTTCAAGCGTTAATCTGTTCTTGATGATTCGCTATAGTACACTGATCATAAATGCAGTATGACAATTCGTTTCACAGTTAACACTTTTGTAACTGCTATTAATCAGGCTTAAAGAAAAACACCATTCATATTGCCATATTTGTTTCACAAATTTAATGAATGTTTTATCCAACTTCGAAAATTAAATTGCATTGAAGTTCGAAACTAATTTCTAAATTTCACGCATACTGAGGCCAAATCAATTTTATTTTTAGTTAAGATGTCTTTACATGGTAATACAATGTATTACGACATGTCAAAAAACGCTGATTATACAAAATCTTATCATGTAAAAGCAAAATGTATCGAGTAGGAGAGAATACGGATAGAAAATTTGACAAGCGGTCGGTAAATGTTTATTTTCTAAACCATTTTAGAAACTTATGTATTCTCATCACACCAGAGGTGTATTTTAAAGTAAACATTGGCAGCACTAATGGTATTTATTGAAGGTGTTAACACTTTTACAAAAACAACCAAAATCAACTCAGGAAATTTTCATATTGTTTTTGTAAATATTGTACAACTGCAACCATCAAGTAGCTGATGGTACATCAAAAGCAAACAAACAATAAACAAACCTATACAAAAAATTATATTTTGTAGTAAAATTAAATTGAAATTGTTTTTTCCAATATTTAGTTTCATTAGTACATATCTTTTTTTTTGCAATTTTTGTTATTAACTCAGCAGTTTAATATCTTTGCTTGCGTTTTACTTCATTTTACTTATAGTATCAGTGTAAACATCAAAAATACCTACAACAGACTCTTGTTCTCTTTTTTTTTAACACGGAGAGAATTTCATAATATCTTGATTCTACAAAGTCGTAATACTTTGTATTACCGTGTAAAGACGCCTTTAGCAGTACACTCCTTAAAGATTTGTTTATAATTAATTTCATACTTACTTTTGAATTCTAAACGTATAGTTTTAATGTGTTCATAAACTATGGGTTCCATTTGATGCAAACGTGCTTCTTCACCTTTATAGCCATCCTCTAAATATGATGTCTCTATCATTTCCTTACTAATAATACCGGGTTCAATTTCTGGGTATATTATTTCACTCAGAGATTTAAGATTTACCATCTTTTTATTGTCAGTTCCAGCTTGATCCATATTTTATTGTGTACTATTGAATAAAATAAGAAAAAACATTATAGTTTTTGATAGTTTGCTGGTTGCCAAGGAGTTTGCCATGAAGTACAGAGGCGTGCGTAGGTTTTATGTTGAAAATAATTCGGTAGATATATGAATTAAAATTCCTAGGGAGCTAGCTAGTTCCTACGACCATTCTCTATTTGGGATAATTGGTGCGTTAACAAAATGTTGAACTAGTTGTCAGAATTCCCAAAAAAGCATCAATTATTAACTTCACTGCACCCGGTCAAATATACTTTTGTGACAATACCCTTTTTTTGTGAAAGTATACGTTGATGTTTTTTTTTTTTAAATTAATTACTTCGTATGGACCCTGGAGACGATCAGTACATACATACATATGTATGTGTGAGTGTCGTCCCTGAAGGAAACTCGGGGTTAAGAGTCCCCAAGTCACCACTTTTGTCGACTACTTTGAGGACATTGTCAACGGAGTGTCTATTAATATTGTTTTTAATGCGTAGAAAACATTTTTTCAGATACACAAAACTATCCTTCTTCTTGTTTTATTGGTTAGTTGAAAATCAAAGTGACTTCAAGTAAAATTTAAGTGTTTATAAAAATAAGTTTAAGGAATCAAATTAAAAGGTTAATATAAATGTATTGAACAATAATTAAAAAACATACACAAAAAAGAATTACAAAAAAATATAAAATAACAATCCATATTGTATAAAAAAAGAAAATGTGAAAATTAAGCAATTTTAAGTGGAAGGTGCCAATCATGGAAATTTTTGTTTGATGATGTGTTTGACTTTACTAATTCAACGAAATATACAATTTTTGATTTACATATATTTATTTAATAGAAACGACAAACAAAATCCCTACTTGCTTGTAATATGCTGAACGAATGAATGAATTAGTTCCTGTTATTGTATGTTTTTTATGCATAAGTTCCATTTTTTATAAATTTGTTTAACAAAGTACCAAAATGTGAACAAAATATGTAATTTCATTATCAAAAGTATATATTAGAATTATTAAAATGTACTAGTGACTATCTGTTTCCAATGTCTCCATATGGTCCCTAAAGAACTATGTAATCAGTAGTACCAATGTCAGTAGTTGCTTTTCAATGACACGCACATGTTAAATGTCTATAGCAAAAAGCATTTCCTTCAGGGTCATTTTGATTGCTCGTGTTGTATACGTGTAAATGCCGACAAGAAGCCGAAAAACGTCGCGGCTTGTTTTTTTACTCAACAAAGTTATTTGTTAAATTATATCATAATTATTTGTTAAATTATATCATATTAGTCAAGAGGTTGCCGGTTCGACGCATCCCGAACACATTTAGTTTTCGAGGGTTGTGTGGAAAAATAAATAATTTTAAAATTTAACAAAAAAACCAAATTCTAAATAAAAATTAAAAAACAAACATACAAACAAAACAACACACATTAGAATTTGAAAAACAAATTCATTAAAAATTTTTGTTTTCTGTTAACAATTCAATTGTGAATAACACAATCATTTTAATTGGAAATAATTGAGTTGATTTAATTTGTTTCCTTCTGTTACAAATGTGTGTTTTTATTTACAAAAATCATTGTAGGTGCCTTTTTAACCCCTGATCAAAAAAGGGCGTTTAAGTTTAAGTTTGTAGTTTGTGTTTTTGTGTATAGGTCCGTGTCCACGTACAGACCAACCGGCTGGACGGATTTTGATTTAGTTTTTTCTGTTTGAAAGGTGACTTGTTTGAGAGGGTTCTAAGGGTTTTAAGAAAATCGGTACAGCCATTTAGAAGATATCACATCTCTTCTAGATATATCGGGGGTTTTTAAAATTTTTAATTTTAGTTATTAAATAATATTTTAATTGTATTCATAAATAAATTAATTGTATTTACAAATTTTTTCCTGTGCAGTCACGTCAGTCACCATTTGTACGAGTATTTTGACTTCGCAGCGTTCGTATCAAAGCATGTTGTCACCGGATGATACATTTTTGTTATTAGCGTTAAGTGCAGTTAAAAAAAATAAAAAAAAGCTCTGGTTGAAATCCTGAATTCCATCATTCATCAATGGTCAAAGAGTCGATTAGCTGAGAAGCTCTTATTCCCTCCCCTAACGTCTTCAGACGAACCTAAACGCAAGGAGACTAATATGTAAAGCAAAACATGAAACCCCACAAGTCTACGAACAGGTCTTACAGGGAAGTCGCTAAGGACAACCTTGATTGCATTACGCAATCAAACTACACTGAGAGAAAACCCATCGTAATGCAATGATTTTTTACATTATATTTATGATTTTGTCATTGTTTTTCAACCAATGCAACGCTTCATTCGCATTACGAAAATTGTTTCATCAGCTGAAAAAATTTCATATATACAAGGAAACATTTTCATTCATGTAACGACATGTTTTTTTTACTAAGCAACGTGCATTTTCATATTTTAAATGAAAAATGTAATTATTGCAATGAAACTTTTTAGTTTATACAATGAAGTGACGTTAGTCTTACATTTTTTAATGAAATTTTTCATTGAATTAACAACATTTTTCATGTATATCATGACAGTATTTCATTACTGAGACGTAACATATATTCATTGTTGTAATGACTCTGATTCCTTAATTTAAGTGTAGTCATTGTATTTTGTATATTGCCACAGGCATCAGAAAAATTTTTGTATGATATAATTAGTTGTATTCTCCGGCCAAGATTGTCAAATATGTCAAATAAGCGCTTAATAAACCTGAAATATTTTTTATGAATATGGCAGTAAACATATGTATACCATCATTAATGAAATTTTAATTTAACATTATTTAATTGATGTAATTAATTTATTTGAAAACTTATAATTTATAAATAAATATATGTACATATATATAAATATACCCAGGTAGAAATTGTGACTTTGCCCAAAAAATATGTACTACCAGAACACTGTAAATACAAAATTACGACTCTTCCGAAATTGTTGTACCACCACAGTATTGTAAACACAAAAATATGACTTAAAGTTTACAAATACCGCGTTCTTAGTAATTCTATACCACTAGAACGCTGTATAAACAAAAAATTCGACGTTAGTTTCCCAATACCCCGTTTACAATAATTCTATACCGCTGCAACACCGTAAATACAAAAATTTTACTTAAGTTGGGAAATTTCCATTGTGACGACCATATAAATTTGTATTTAGAGTATTGTGACAACATTGAAAACAAGATTCGGAAGACGGTCATTCGGCGTTATCATTTTAATGTTATGAGTACATTAAAATTTTGGTAAACGAATTTCGTACTGTACCCGCAGACCATCGTAGAAATGTCGTGCTAATTGTCTTTTTCTGCCTGGGTATATTAAAAAAAAAAATGCTTTGATTTGTCTCCAGGATTCGAACCTGCGACTACAAGGGTAGAACACTGCCTATTAGCCAGCAGCAGGAAGTTCTCTTCATTGTAGTTACGAAATTGTGGTTTGATACTTTGATCTTCTTTTATGTCGCCTAATCAATTTGAACTATTTTTTTGTATGAATCTTCACAAAAACGTGAATTTAAGTTTTTCATTACCCGAATGAAAACTATTTCGTAACATTAATGATACTGCGAAACGTAAAATATTAAGCATTAGAAAGGCTTCATTCCACTTGTGAAATTTGCATCAATAAAATATAATGTTTCATTTTATTAATGAAAGGAGTTCAACGTAATGGTTTCATTACCGTTACGAAGTGTTTTTCTTTCAGTGTAGGTGGTGCTCAGTAGGCAACTGATGGGAGTTTTTGGAAAAGTCATAAAAGAAAATCCAGATGACATTGCAAGGACGCGGAATAGTTCCGAAAGCGGATCAAGCTAATGACCTGTAGCTGGGAGCTAGACTAGACGTGGCTACTCCAAAAGAGATACCCCGTCAGCTTAGAGCCCTTGCTAGAGCGCATTACGTACTATCGGACAAGGATGAGATCCTGAGCTTGGGAAACTCTGATGATTGGCAGGTAACCAGGGTCTCTGAGCCCTCAGGTTGCTAGATAGAGATCTCCGTCCTTCTTAATAAGGAGTCTCTTTCGGTTATTCGAGCGTGTAATGGGGACACGTACTACGAGAGGGCAAGGGGACCCGACTCAGAAGTCCGAAGATACCGATCTCGACACCATTTATGTAAATATTTCATATTGGCATAACTCACTCACTGTTAGTTGTAAGTCCAGTGTAAAAGTCCCAAAGAAAACTGAAAAATTAAGAGATCCAAAAATTTAGTAAACAAAATTATATGATTGTTCACCGACCTTAGATGATGACAAATGCGCAAATATTAAATTAACGAATGTTAAGAGTATTTGTTCATACTAATTTTTTTGCATTTTTTCATTTAACACAGTTTTTAAATTTTTTTAGGCGTTTGGAAATTTTCTTTTTTCTGTCTTCACTATGACTAATTTTAATTGGTATATTATTCGTACAGCCCATAGTACGTACACTCAAAATTTTTTATAGAAATATGAATTGATTTGAAAAATACTACTTTTTTGTTACAATTTCGGTTTTATTTTTATCTTCTTATAATGAATTTCTATATAGTGAAGCTTTTTTTTACAACTAATACATTTTGCAAATGTAATTTTGAATCACATGCGTTTTTTCCACAACATCACTGTATACTGAGAGGAAATAAAATAAAATCAAAGATGCAAGTAAGGCTAAAAAAGAAGAAAGTATGAAAGTCCTATCAATAAGCATTTCTTACATACATACTTCGAAACTTTGTGGAGATGATTTTAAGTCCCTAAGCGTATGAGAAAGTCAGTGAGCCCAAAGGATATACATAAATCCTCTAAGATCAGCCACATGTCCCCGAGCTAGGAAATATATTTCTTCTAAAAATCAAGCTGCGGAAACAAATACGCTTTGAAAACTTAAATTTAAATAAAAATCGAAAATGGCAACGATTACCGGCTGCATAATTTTATTGGTAAGCAAGTGTTTTGACCAAAATGGTATGCACTTTGTTTCCATTGGTTACGCCGAAAGATAGTTGTATGTATTTCAGAAGAGAAATAAAAAAATACCCTTGTTAAAGAAGTCTTCCACGTTGTTTAGTTCACTGACACTCACTTTAAGGTGTTCTCGTAATTTGCTATAATCTTACATTAAAGACAATCGAAAATTGTAACAGGTGCAAATAGTTTTCTAAGAAATACAAAATTGTTGCTGTTTTCACTGCAAAAGTTTTTTTAGCAGCGTGGACGGTCGGTCGGTTGCTTGTGGTGTTGTTGTCATGTTTTAAAATGGGGTGGTGCTGGTTAATACTTTTTAATTTTACATTCTGTATGCGTGTCTAGTCCTTGCAGACAACACGCTCCTTCGTTTGCTAAATGTTTTACTCGTCCGGCCTACACATACACTCTGCCACACACACTCGCACTAATTAACCCTTAGAAAAACACATGTTTGTCCTTTCGCTCTTGACGTCTTATTAGTAAATTCGTTATTTTTTTGTGTTTGTTTAAAAACTAATGAAACTCTCTAATGGCGAGATCCGCTGCAAAACTCTTGGCAACGTTTATACTAATGTTAGTTACGTTCTTGGTTGTTGTGGTATCACTTTTATACGCTTTTCTTCTTGATACAAAATATTTTGAAGTGCCACAAATTTAATTAAAATTTCTTTTGAAGTAATTTTAAAATGAAAATGTTTATAACTCACATTAATTGTTTATCAATAAAAGTGTTTTGATATGAATGTTTGTTAAAAAATAAACGAAAAAAAACTACGAAAATATATGAGTAACACAATTATTTTATTTTATTTTACTATAGCAGAAATAAATTTTAATTTAATCGATAAAGGCAGCAATTAAATCCTGCTGGAAAATACGAAAAACAACAAGCAGCCAGTCAATTTAGCCTGTCCACCTTTAAGTTGTTGTTGTTGGCTGATATTTTAAACAGGAGTATGTAAAATGTGTGGTTTACTAAACTTTTCAATATTTTAAAATTAATGTCGAATTTTAAAAGTGCGCAGTGTTCGAACATATTTACGTACATATTTGAAGAAAGTTATTTGTCGTAAAAGTAAGGGCATAAACTTATTTTTTTTTGCAGCTATAACTATTTAATGTAATAAAAGTGCTTAATATAAATGTGTATTTATTTTGTATAAAGCTAGTTAACAATATTAATTACCTGGGAAGACAACTAGTGGATATTATTCAAAAAGATTTAGCAGAAAAAAAAAACTTTAAATTTTCAATAACACTGCAATACAAAAAAAAATGTACTGTGACTCCTCGAATACAGAAAAACTTCAAATTTTAACTTGAACAAAATAAATTAGTCTAATAGTATGTTTCCACCGGCATGATTTAGACAAATCATGACGATTTGCGCAAATCATGTTATTTTATACATGATTACAATACATTATACATATGGATAAATCACCTCAAAGTAGTTGATTTATTTTAAATAATGTCGAAAATACTATTTTTCGAACTCAATTTATGTATGCAACCCTGCGCTGCTTTTAAAATTACAAACTCCATCCCTGGGGTGATCAATAGTGATTGCCAATTTCGAAAAAAATTACCTTAAGGAATATTTAATCAATTTTAAATATCAACTACATACTTATAATACGAAAATTCGAACAACAAATCACTCACAAGCTCGGTGGAAACACTTTGAAGTGATTTACTTAAACCTACTTGATTTAGAGTCGGTGAAAACATACTATGTCCCTTACATTGGTTAGAAGTAAGATTTTATTGGATGGATAAACACTTTTTCATTATTATAACTTCACTTTAACAAAAATTGAGCGATAAGTTAAAGGCAACTTTACCCTACCTGTATTTTTTAAGTTGTAAATACTTGCAAACCCATGCTTTTGAATTTATTAGATCTTGATCTCGAATACTGGACTCCCAGTGCAGATCTTGTTATAAAAATATAGATACACATTTTGAAACAAATGATAAACATATGTATGTACATTGTACATACATACATGTATCGTCACTTTAAATGCAAAACCTTTTTTTATAAATTGTGTGGTACCTTTTTCAGTAAAATAATCACTAGATTTTGTTATACTGCAAAAATTTTCATTGAACACCTAGATATTTTTCATTTTATCATATTTTTTCCTTCTGTAAAATTATGAAAATGTTAGTAAGGATAATTTAAGTCATTATTGTTCGAACTTTATATGTTGCTACGAGTATATTTATGACTCTATTCATTTGCATGTGATAATTTTTAAGAAACAAATAACACCAAAATGTTATTTAAATATTCTAACAAATAAGTGAAATTTATTTGCTGGTTGTTAAGCGATGTCTATATGCATTTCATTGTTGCTTTAACAAATCGTCAGTAGACTTCAACCACACATTTTGAATAGTCACAAACCTCTTATCTTATGCACAGACTTTCATAAATTTCACTTATAATATAATTATGACAATATGTCGAATAATAAATCTCTTGAATGTTTCATTAAAATACTAGCAGAGCGGACCAACATGCTGTGCAAATAGAATATGTAACGGTATTTCGAATTTCAGATAACGATATATACAGTTACGGACTAAATTGTTCTTACACCCAAAATATTTGCAGTTTGATGAAATTTAGAAAGAAATTAAAAAAATAAATTGTGCCAATATTTACGGTGGTGATTAATAAAGGGTCCGCCATCTAACGTTTTTTTTCAACTAGTGCTTATTTCGTGAATGGCATCACTTAGCTCATGTCTGATTTGGCAGATAATTAGTTTTATCCTTCCGCTGAACGAATATGGTTGTGTATACTCTTGAACAACGCTGGGAAATATTGTCTGCGATCGACTTACAGAAGATGCCGATTTTACCAAAAAAATCATCTTTTCAGATCAAGCTCATTTTGATCTTGGCGGGTATGTAAACAAGCAAAATTGTCGCATTTGGGGCACAGAAAACCCGCACGCATACATTGAAAAGCCGACGCACCCAAAACGAGTTTCTGTTTGGTGCGGATTTTGGTCCAGAGGCATAATTTAATTGGGCCAAAGAGCAAGGAGTGGCCGTTACAGTCAATGGCGATCGTTATCGGGTCATGTTGAACGAATTTTTGTTCACAAAAATTGAAGAGGACGACATTGGCAACATTTGGTTTCAACAGGACGGCGCTACGTGCCACACAGCCGAAGGTACACTCGATGTTTTGCGCCCTGTTTTCAAAAAAAAAAAACAGTTGGGGTTGTGATGTGTTTCAGGATTCAGTGATTTCCGGTACCGATTAAATGAATACCCTGGTATTTACATAGTTCAAGAGTTAAAAGATGCACTGTTTGGTGCGGTTTGTTGGCCGGCGGAATAATTGGGCATGCTTTTTCAAGATCGATGAAAATCGTAATGTTAAAGACAATGGCGCTGGGTACAGTCCGAATATTACCGACTTTTTTTGTGCAAAATGGAAGACTTGGACTTGGTTGAACCTATTGAGAGGAGCGTTTTGCAGAAGTCCATTTGCAGGCCACATTTATTTATCGACCCAAATAAATACTATAAAATTTCTCTGTTTTTTTGAAATTTCAAGCCCATACAATAAAAAAATTACCCATTATACATATATACATATATTCTCTGGTTCACACACATCAAGTTTACCTGATCAGTTTTTGTTAAATTTTCTTTGGAACCTGCACTTGCGTTTCATACACACCTTCAAGTTTATTTCATCAATTTGCGTTGTCGTAGAGTATTACGAATGACAAAGCAAAACGAAAAAAGAAACTTGACTGGTACGATCAACAGCGATGCCAATTTAGCGCGTTTCGCGCTAGATTTAGCGCGTTTTAACTATGCTAAACGCGCTTTTTTTCGTCTTAGCGCGTTTACTAAAAAAAGCGCTAAATTAGCGCGTTTTGAACAAAGTTATCATCACTTCAGTTCAATATATTTTTTTACTTCTTTTGCATAAATTTAACAATTTTCTAGTATTCAAAACGCATAATATTTTCTAAATTGGTTAATGATTCAGCTGTCGCAAATAAAATTCCCTTGACTGTGATTAGAATTAAAAACGCATTTTAATACTGTAAATGGCAAACATTTTGAAATTTCACAACTAAAAATATGTACTCGTGACAAAAAAAAATTATATTACTTATTAAGCATCTATTCTAGTTGAAGTACAAAAAGCATTTGAATCGCAAAACTATTCGACAATTTATATAAGTTGTTACAAAATTTGGCAAATAAAATTAAAATAAAAACAAAGGATATCGATTATTTGGAAGCAATTCTGATTCTGTGTTGAATGATTTAAAAGAAAGAAAAGAGCTACTAAAAAAATTAATTGTATTTACTAATGCACATGTACATACATCGAATTTTATTAAAATTTAATTTAGCTTTCTACGCGCTATAGCGCGTTTTGGCTATAAATAGTTGACAATGCTTTAACTTAGCGCGTTCTAGCGCGTTTTGCGAAGGGGAACAGCGCGTTTGGGTTATAAATAGTTGGCATCGCTGACGATCAAGCCTGTACCACTCTCCATTCTCTTTTACTCTCTCTCTCTCCTAAAAACTCAAGACTTGACGAGTCAGACCTGACGTGTGTGAATCATTTATTCAGTCTGTTTTGGCAAATTCCCATAGACGAATACATCAATACGTGCAAATTATAAAAGTATTTTGTGAAAACGCGTGCTATATTCGGGCAACGTTCCGCCTAACTTCGCACATTTTACCGTAGGGATCACGTCGATAAGTACCAACTTTTTTGAGCTAGAACAGTCGGCCCTAGCAATTTGAAGGCCTGATGATATTATGGATGCGGATATGGAAAATCATTTAATTAAATTTAAACGCCGTTGTGATTCTCTTTATAATTCCGCCGCTTGTATATCACCAATAGGCTTTTGTTTCTCCTCATTATTTTGGAGTTTTCAAGTTGTAGACTATTTTTGGTTTAGTGTAATATATACATATGTAAATACATACATACATATCTAAGTATACATACATACATACTTATGTACATATGTATATGTATCTATAATAAACAAGAACCATCAATACAGAAGGTTAGGTTAGGAAGAGTAAGCTACAGAAATACGAGTACACAAAAAATCAATTACAAAATTATGTAAATATGTATGTACATACATATGTATCCTAAAGAGTAACAAGGTTTTCGTTTTTTTTTAAATCTATTTTTGGGTATGAAATTAAAACATTTAATTATGTCAGGTGAACAACGAGAATTAGTGAGTGTATAAAATTTCGATTTATTAATATTTATAGTTTTGAGTCGATCCATTTCATTTGTTTTGTGTGCTTAAATATTCAACTGATTGACTGGTTGATTAATAGGGATATGACCACAATTGCAAGCTTCTTGTAATAATTTCCTTGTTTGTATACGCTCGCATGCAAGGAAGAAGGGCCTTACGAAATTGTACAGTATATTAAGACCTCAATACAGGTGTTATGATAATGATACTTCAACTTGTTCGAAGACAAAGCAGTTGAATTTCTGGAAGTCAGGTTTTGTGTAGTAAGTACGGCACGTGGAAAGAATGAGTGGACAGTGCTTGTGAATACTGTTCGAGTAATTCAAGCAAACAAAATTCATACGAGAAATACTTTTGAAACTACCTTATAAAAAAATTGGAAGTAATTTTTAATGAACTATATTTCGATTACTTTCAAAGAATCTATTAAAAGTGTGCAGATAATAACTAGAAAAGCGAGGAAAAAACTAATTTTCATCTAAATTTTTATAAATATACAAGGAAATTTGCCAGAATCGAGTTACGAAAACAGACAATTAATTTTTTCATTTTCCGAAAGGAAATGATCAACAACAAAATTTTTATTAGCATCACTTCCAATTCGCTGAGTAGAAGTTTTAAAAGGAGAAATTCTTGCAATGAGAAAAAACAATTACAGATGATACAAATTTGTAATACTTCCGGAACGCAGGCTATACATCTTTATGACTTCTTGATAATGTACTTTTTTACTGGGTAAATACAAGAAATTAAATTCTTTATATTGGGTGTTTTTTATTGAGGTATAGAACTTTAAGTTGGCATCACTTTTT
Source organism: Nowickia ferox (assembly GCA_936439885.1). NCBI lineage: Eukaryota > Metazoa > Arthropoda > Insecta > Diptera > Tachinidae > Nowickia > Nowickia ferox. The sequence continues at coordinate 29,461,863 of OW387026.1, forward strand.
AACTGGCGGCCATTTTGTCAGCTGTCAAGTGATTAATATTTAGTTTACAGGTTGACAAAAGAACAACGCTTGCCAATCGTGCAAATTTATTTCGAAAATAATGGTTCAGTTCGCGAAGTTTACCGCAAGCTCCGTCCATTTTATGGTCGACAGAGCAATTAATTCGGTTAACCATGGATCGTTTTCGCACTACGTTTACTCTATGTGATAATACGCATCCGCAGAGACGTCGAACAGTGCGCACCGAAGAAACAATTGCCGCTGTAGAGCAAAGTGTTGAAGAGGACCCGAATGAATCGATTCGCCACCGTGCACAGCAATTGGAGCTTTGTCCATCAACTTTATGGAAGATTTTGCGCAAAGATCTTGGCTTGCGACCTTACAAGATCCAGCTTGTGCAAGAATTAAAGCCGCGAGACCATGCAATGCGTCGTGATTTTGGTGTATGGGCCGAAAATGAGATTGATCTCGATGCTGATTTTCATCGCAAAATTTTGTTCAGTGATGAGGCTCATTTTTGGTTGAATGGCTACGTCAACAAGCAAAATTGCCGCATTTGGAGTGAAGAGAATCCACATGAGACCCTTGAGACGCCATTACATCCAAAAAACTGACTGTTTGGTGTGCTCTATGGGCTGGTGGAGTCATTGGGCCATACTTCTTCCGAAATAATGCTGGAGAGTCAGTTACCGTTAATGGAGACCGGTATAGAGCCATGATAACCGACTATTTTGTTCCCGAATTGGATAACATGAATGTGGATGAGTTGTGGTTCCAACAAGACGGCGCTACATGCCACACAGCGCACGTCACAATCGATTTATTGAAGGAAACATTCGATGAGCGCATAATTTCGCGGAATGGACCTGTCAATTGGCCACCAAGATCGTGTGATTTGACACCATTGGATTATTTTCTTTGGGGATATGTGAAGTCGCTCGTCTACGCCAACAAACCAGAAACGTTAGGGGACTTGGAAGCCAACATTCGTGGCGTTATTGCCAACATACGGCCCCATATGCTCGAAAAAGTGGTTGAAAATTGGACCTGTAGAATTGGCTTTATTCGAGCCAGCCGCGGCGGCCACATGCCCGAAATCATATTTAAACGTTAATGGCATAAAATTATCCTTCCAATAAAGCCAAATTGATGGACATTAAAACGATTTTCTTGTGTTTTATTTCCATTCGAAGTTCTATACCTCTAAAAAAACACCCTGTATATGTTTGGGTAATATTTTAGTCAATCGTATAAAAAATAATGAGTCTTGGGCAAAACATGTTACGAAATTTGATATTTACATTATAAATTAAATAAAAATCTCGAGAAATTATAACCTTTCTATTAAATCTGCGATCCGTACTACATATCGTATATCGGCAGGTGGAGACAAATATAATTTTTTAAATTTACTTTTGTTGACCAAGGCTGTATGTACGCAATTTTCTTTAATTTTTTTTTTTGTTGCAGGTCATGTTCTTAAAATACAAAATACTTCCATGGCATGTACATATTTCAAATGCTGCCCAGCCCTGGGAATTAGAAATGTTACGTAACAGAAAATGTTACGTAACAGGAAAATGTAACGTAGCAGAAAATGTTACGTAACAGAAATATTTTACGTAAAAGATAATATGTTACGTAACAGAAAAAATTACTAATTTCGTACAAAAATACGTATGTTTTTCTCATTTATTTATTTAATTGATCATAGGTGTTACCTATATATATTAGCTATGTATGAGTATAAATATTGTTATCATTTTTTCAATTTCTATAAAAATTTTTGTCTTAAGGTACGGTCACATTGAGGAAACATTTGACAAAAACCGACAAATATATCTTTGCTCTAGTGCGACCATAAAATATTTTTTATGGGCAAACACCAAAACAGCTGATGTCAGCCAAACAAAATTATTTGCCACCAAATAAAAATGTTTCTAATGTGAACAAAGTGTGACCACACAGCGGAAAATATTTTTCTCTTTTTTTGTCTAATAATTGTTTGATCCTGCAAACTTTTTGTAAGAACAAACTGTAGGAAATAACAGCTGATCCAATTAGTGTTGGCAGCTTTTAGAATTAAATCCATTAAGAATAAATTAAAATCACTAAATATCAATAAAATATTTGTATATACATATGTATGTACATATATTGTTAAAGAATTATTTTAAGTTTTCAATGCCAAACTGCTTTATTTTAAACGCTTTAAATTGCTTTATTTTAATTTATAAATTTTAATATATTTAGCGTTCAGTAGCAGAAATTGGTTCACGTAGCCTTGTGGTTTCCTTTGTTCAGCTAGAAAAATGGCAGCGTCATATTATGTAATCCAAAAATATGTTATAATTTTAACTTAAAATACTTACCAAGTAGTCAAAGTAATTTGAGTTCATTCGTAAAAAATTTTTATAAAGAGATGCACAGCAACCTTCCTCTTTCCGCCGTTGTACCCATTTACGAACCCAGTCTCTTTTTCTTCTTCCATAAAGTTTTTCCTCCTCATCCAAATTTAAAATTGATGCTGCTCCACAACTCAACAAAGCAAAATTTTCAAAATCCTCCATTATATTTTTTGTGTGATTTCAAAGGAAAACAAATTTATTTGGTTTGTCAGTTGGATAAAATATTTTTTAAGGTCAGGAAAAATAAGTTTTCCGATGTTTGCGCTTAATGCTATTTGACAACTGTTTGCACAAACAAAAATGAACAAATAAATGCGTTCAATGTGACCACCAAACGAATTTTACATAGATTTGAATAAAATTGAAATCAAATATGTACAAACATATTTGTGGCAAATGTTTTCCCAATGTTAACGTACCTTTACTTAAATTTTGACCTCATTATGGCACGATCCTATCAGCCTGAAAATTTGCTAAATCAATTTCATTTATATTCAAAATTCCAAAAAAACGCCAGGCCTAATATAAATATATTTATTTTTTCCTGAAATTCCTATTAGAAACATGAGGCCATGCATAATTAAGGAAAAACAAAAGAAACGAACGAAGAACAAAGCAACTTTTCGAGTACATCTAGTCTGTATTCACCACCATTTTCTTTTGCCCTCTCTTCTATAAACTCAATTCAATGCTGTACAAAGTAAACTTTGCGTATGTGAAAGGTGTCTAAAAAAGCAAAAAAATAACGTCGGGAATGGAATTATTTTGTTAAATCTAAAAGCGACTGCATCACATTCATACTCGAGGACTGGTTATGTCTCATGGAACCATTTGTGTTGTCCCTAGGTATATCCAATAGGATCCTTGAAGTATTTGACTCAGACTCAATTTATGCCCGGAGTTGGAATAAAATATAGTGAAAATATTTTGGAAAATTAAATTTTTCTTAATTGTGAATAACCTTAAGATATTCAGCTTGATTACGGTAGGCGTATTTCGACTAGATTAAAGAACACAACAAAATTTTTCTTTGATCTAGTACTAGGCGTAGCCGAAATACGCCAATGGTGATCAGGCTTATTTTTCTCTTAATAACGAATGCTGATAATAAATAAGACATATATATATATATATGTCTGTAAATAAGTATACTCATATATAAATTCGATTACAGCATTTAAATGAGTGGACCATGAATCGATATATAACTTTGAGTCAATTGGGCGATGGTACCTATGGCACCGTAGTACTGGGACAGCGAAAAGATACTGGAGAAAAGGTGGCTATCAAACGCATGAAACGAAAATACTATTCCTGGGAGGAAGCAATGAATCTGCGAGAAGTCAAAGTAAGATTAACGTTCCTTTTCACCATGTATGATTAAGAGTTAACGTGAACTTTAACTGACAGCTCATCATAGAAAACTTGCGGTTAAAGTCCCTATTAGATTTTAATTGTACATTGTGAAAAGGGCCGTAAATGTAAAATGCAAAGACATGAAAATAAACTTAATCGACACTTAAATTTTCTTAACTTTTAGTCACTTAAGAAATTATCCCATCCAAATATTGTAAAACTCAAAGAAGTAATAAGAGAAAACGATACTTTGTACTTTGTATTCGAATACATGAAGGAAAATTTATATCAGATGATTAAAGACCGTGAAACACATTTACCGGAACCATCCCTAAAAAGTATATTATTTCAGGTATGTTCAATACAAATTAATTGAAAGTTCTGAAATATTTTATCATTTATTTTTTTTTTGTTTAAGGTTTTTACTGGCTTGGCTTTTATGCATCGTCATGGATTTTTTCATCGTGATCTTAAGCCAGAAAATTTATTGTGTTCTGGTCCGGAATTGATAAAAATTGCTGACTTCGGCCTAGCCAGAGAAATACGCTCAAGACCACCCTTTACCGATTATGTGTCCACAAGATGGTAACTATTGTTGTTAATTGAAAAATTTGGTCTTTAAAATATTTGTTTCGTTTGTTTGAAAAGGTATCGGGCTCCTGAAGTTTTATTACACTCAACAACGTATGGCAGCTCCATCGACATGTGGGCCATGGGTTGTATAATGTCTGAGTTATATACGTTTCGGCCTTTGTTTCCTGGCAGCAGTGAAGTTGATCAATTGTATAAAATTTGCTCTGTTTTGGGGACACCAGACAAGGTACATATTAATTTATTTATTAAGAATACACAGGTTGTCTGTTTTACTTTGTGAATAGCATATGAAATATGAATATTTAGTATATTCAAGATTTTTTATCGGATTGTTTTCCCCAAAAATATTGTTTTAATTATATACTAAAATATATGTTTTATTAAAAGTACATTTTAAATTTATTATTGAGAAGAATATTTCATTGTTGCTAATGCGCATAAGAAAGGAACCTTTATCTTAAACTTGTATTTAAACAAATTAGAAGTATGAGTATTATTTTCTATTTAAAAATTATAGATAGTAAATGGTCTTTCTCGTGAGTTTCTTCTTTTTTTGATTTGCGGGAATGAAAAGATGTTTTCAGCTGACATAAGAGAGTCTTTTGTAAGAGCAATATTATACCAGATAAGCCTTTGAATTTATCAACTTCTTCAAAAGTTGTTGGCATAAAAACGTGATAAGATTTAGCTGAGCTCCTACGTAAAGCTGTTTTTCCCGATGATATCAGTGGAATGTGCGGCACATATGGGATTTTTACATAATGAGCAAGATTTTGTGGTATGTCGACGCTTAGTACATATGTAGCAGTTACCTTTGGTTTTAATTCTACCGGTACTGACCCTTTCTACCACACCTTCTGCAGCATCTGAAACGCCCAAAGGACCTCCATTTATGGCTTCAATTGCATTTCGAGTAGAGAATACATCTCTTATATATAGCTATTCTTGGATATTTTTTCTATTTCAGGTTTAGATAGTTGTTCAGTGAGATTGTGTACGAATATCCTACGACGACTTGTGGAAGTCTTCAACAGTGGATTATTCTCAATATAAATTATGTACGCTGCAAAGGCAGCCAAGTCTTGAATATTGTAGAAGAGCGATGAAGGCCATCTATTCGTTCGCCCCCTTTGTAGAATATTCCACCAAAGATTTATCCATATTATCAACGCCACCTTTATATTTGTTGTAATCCAACATCAGACGTGGCTTTCTCTTTGGACCTTCGACTTCGCTTGCATAATGCAATGTGGAAAGGACTAAAACTGTTTCATTTTTCCTTGGGATGTAGGAGCAAATGGAAGTATTGTTGCTGTAAACAAAACTAGTTGATTATACATCACGTCCTTTTGGAATAACAGACTGCGGTGAAACAAAAACACTTCGTTTATTTACTGTACCTAACGTCGATAAATTACTGTCCACCATCAAACTTTTCGCTAAATTATAACTGGTAAAGAAATTATCGCAAACGATATACCGTCCACTTCCAAGAAAAAGATTGACACACAATTCCTTTACTACTCTTTCGCCTACGTTTTTCTCCCGTTCACCTGATGACGACAAACCAGTATAAATTTGTTCTTTCACTGGATAAGAGGAGACGGAGTCACATACCCACCATACTTTTATAACATATTTGGCGGGTTTTGATGGTACGAGTATATATTGAGTAAAATCAGTTCCACCACGGAACTTCATCAACTTTTACATTGGCTCCTGCTACGTAATTGCTATGTAGATTATCGTTCATCATTAAAAATATATCTATTATGGCTGCAGCTTTGTCGGTTTCTTTACGCTGTTGGCGTGTATTTGTCGAAACGTATAAAACGGCTTATTGCCCAAAATCGCCTTACGCTGATAGATGCACGATATAACGGATGTGAGGTTGTTTTCCTTAAGTCCTTAGTATGTAAGTAGCCAGAATGTGTCACGCCACCCAGCAAAAGGAGACCTAAATATGCATCAAATTCAGTTATTGTTAATGCTTTCCATGCGCGCTGCTCCCTTGTTGGATTTTGGGCATTGTCACGTTCATAGAATTTGTCTCGCGTATGATGATGTCACACATTTCATTTGATAATGGTAATTTGAAAGTGTCTACTATATATAGACCTTGTGTTTTCTTACCGGGCCATAATTAGCAGATCTTAGAATATTATGACCACGGAACCTCGCAGTATGTGGTGGTAAGACAGACCAAATTGTTTCGTCTTTGCTTACATAGTCTGTTCTACTTTCACAGGATATGTCAGCAAGTTCTTCATCATCTTCAATTTAGTCTTCCAGGTTATACTCTGGCAACTGGATCTATTCAATGTCGGAGTAATCCGGAGCTACGTCAGCTTCAAATGCTGTTGTTTCATCATCTTCTTGTTTCATTATCATCTTGTAACTCTTGTAGCTTTTGCCTAATCTCTTGCTGCTTCTCATAATCAAGAGCACTTACTTGTCGCGGTGTAAGTGAGTTACCATCTGCCATTATTATTTATTACACTAAGTGTTATTACAATATTTTAAATTTAACTTGTTTAATCACTTCTCAAAACTAAGCAGTTCAATCAACGACGAGTAACTAGCGAGTGTTTGCTAAAAAGTCTCTAATTGTAAATATTCAACATGAAAGCAAAAACCTTTGCTGAAACTCCCGTTACTTTAAGAATTCTTACATAAAAACAAATCAAAGTAGGAAAAAACACACAAAAATACATACAAAACTAAAAGAAAACGACAACTAAACAGAAATATACTTAGCAACGTGTGAATTCGCATACAAAATATGCTTGCATACCCGGGTATGCTTGCTGTTGACATTATAATATTTCTGCTGTTGACATAAAGGTTAAATATACCATTTTTGGGGTGTTTTGAGAGATAAAATGACTCCAAATGACGTCTATTACGAAAGATATGTAATTTTTCTTTTCTTAACTTTTGTCCCTTCTACAACACTACATTTTCAATAGATAATATTTGATCATTTAAAAATTAGTTTTCAAAATATCATTAAATATTCCTTGAAAAATACCTTAAAATTAGAACTAGTTAATATGCGTATTTTACTGTTGTTTTCTAAATATTTTTTCTTAAGTTCAGTTGTATAAAACATTAAAATAATATCCTAATGAAAATGCGTCTATGTATGAACCCAGCAAAAGTAGAGCTGACAAACCTGCTGATATCGCTGCTGATTTTTGTATGGCGAGTTCCCGGTTTGGAGTACTACATTTTTTTCTCACAAAAGCGCTTTTTTCGAATATAATAAAACATGCAAATATAGCAGTTATCTCAAGTGCTCTTTAAAGGATTCATAATACAAACGTATTTATTTATTTAAAAAGCGCTTTTTGAAATTACATTAGCATAATTTCTGGCTTTAAAACCTGCATTATTGTGACGCTGTTAAATCACCTTTTTTCTATAGTTTGCTTCATATATACATATATGTTCACTGCTTCTAAGCAGCTCATATTTTAAAGCGAGTTATGATTCGCTTTATTGCCTTATTGCTTCAAAAAGCATGAAAATTTTTTACTGGGAAAGTTTCCATTAATACATCTATCAAAACTTACACATTGTAGCCCCAAGTTGACCCACAAAAATTTTAAAATTTAAGAATTTGATATTGTCCTGTACATACTCGTAAGTATAAGGAAGAATATATTTTGTAAAAGTACTCTTTTTTGTCTATGAGAATCGGAAGAAATATCTTCATAAACTTTTGCAAAGACCATTTTTTTCTATGTACAGGCCCAGCAAAAATTACTGCTTACCAGAAGCGTACAGTTTTGTTATGATTTGTTACGGGGGGTAGGGGGGGGGGGGTCTGTAAAATTGTTACGTAACATAAATTTTACTACTTTCGTACAAAAACACTTCGAATTTTCATTTATTTATGTATTTAATTTATCAAAGAAATACATAATAAATCAAGAATCATGAGTGTTAAATAGATATAAATATATACATATACATATGTATGGACATAAATACATAATTGTTATTATTTATATTTTGCAAGCTTATTTGATTTTTGTCTACGCACTGTGTTAGTCTAACAGAAAATAAAAAGAAAGGAACAAAAGGATTCGAATTCCCGAATATTCGTCCATTCTGAATTACTTGCATTTTCCCATAAATAAATGCATAAATCCTAAACGAAACTTAAGAAAATGCCATAAAAATATTTGTATATTAGTTTGTAATAACTAAATAAAGAAATTTACTTCAATTCAAACAAAAAGTTATTTAAAAATACATACATATGTATGTGTATGAATTAAATTTAATTTTTTTTTAAATAAAAACTTAAAACAATTTAATTTTTTTTAAAGTTCTTGTTACGTTATTGTGAGGGGGGGGGTCTAAGAATTGTTACGATCTGTTACTGGGGGGGAGGGGGGTAAAAAAAATCCGAAAAATGGTGTTACGTAATATGTGGATGGCCCCTTATGGAGGTTTTTTTTATTTTTGCAAATGTATTCCATTACTCAGGAAAAAATTAGATTATCTCTTGCTATTTTATAATTCTTCATTAATTCCAACATCGTTGTAGCATTCGTTGCACGATCGTTAAAACTTCCATCCAATTAAAATTTTCAAACTCCGACACTACCAACACAATCTCTAAGATCGCTAATAACTTTTATACGTTTATTGGTTTTTAGAAAAAGTTTATTTAATGCAAAAAGGTATAGAGACAAGTTGCACTATGAATAGTTAACAACGGGATGAACATAAAACATAATTCTATGAATGATTTTTTATAACATCACAGTTATTTTTATGGCTGCCATATGATTGTTATATTAGCAAACACTTCACCCCCACCTTCCTCGAAAAACTTCCCATGAACACTAGACGTTACAATTCCAATGTCAGATTTGAAGTGCGATATGGTAATTCCTATTGCAAAGCATGAAGCGTAACCCTTGTATTATATGTGTATACATAGAATCAAAAGTTGTAACTCGTCCCCAGGGTTTCACACTACAAACTAAATACCTCCACTTTTTCCAATTTGGTTAAGAAATAAATATTTTTTTTACTTGTAGAATGATTGGCCAGATGGTTATAGACTAGCTGCAACCATACACTTTCGCTACCCCGATTGCGTGCGAGTACCTTTGAATTCGATTGTAACGCGTAGCAGTCAATCTGGTTTGGATCTGCTGGAAGATTTATTACTGTATGATCCAGATAAAAGACCAACAGCCCAGCAAAGCTTGAAGTACCCTTATTTCAATGCAATGAAACGTATCTCACCAGCGGCAGCTACAAAGGCCAATGTCAGATTGACAGCCAAATATGGAAACAATACAAATTTAACACAGAATTTGTCAAGTAATGTGCTTCCGGTGCAAGAGAAACTACAAACATTAACTGAAATAATACAGCGTAGTAATCACAACAATAAAAATGCAAATAATAATAATTATAATTCAAACAACAATATTAACAATTCAGAGATCTCAGCGGCCAATTTAAGTAGTTCAAAAAATGGTCATATCATAGTACAACAAGCCAAAAATGTCAGCCAAATTCCGAATATAAGCTTTCTCTCAATGAACCCAAACGATGTGATAAATCCACCGCTAAGTAAATTTCAACAGAAATCGCTGAATGATACGGGTTCGGTGAAAAGTGAAACAATACGATATAATACAATTCTAGCACCCTCCAGTAACATCTACCTTAGTGCTGGAAATCTAAACCAAAGTTCTGAAAATTTAACTCGTACGGAATCAATCAATGATATATTTTTAAATCGTAATATATCACAACTTTTTGGTTTGAGTCAAACTCCAGCCTCGAACGTGCAACCACAACATCCGAATGTCTCGTTCCATAATTCCAATATTATGGGTAGCACTAATAGAAGCACTAACGCGATATACGTTAATGGTTCACGTAATTACGCTCTCTATGAGACTGCAGCCAAAAACGCCAAAAATTCAGCGAAAATTGGCGGCTATTACGTTTATACGAGGCCAACGCAAGAGATGACAGCTAATGATGCCAGCAAAGTGTACAATATGTTTTCAAAGGTCGGAGGGCAACAAAATAACAATCCTGCCGAGATAATCGTACGGAACTCTTATGAACCGGCCGTTATGGGTAGTAAAATTTATGCCAGCAACGAGCTCTTATCGGCTCGATCACAGATCGGTCGTTATGAATCAAATCTTAGAGATAATGAAAAGGTCAAGTTAAATGAGAGCGAAAACAATGTAAAAAATATAGCAAATGATGATGAATTGGATACGATACTGGGGTAAGTGAGTTTAATATTTAGATTTGGTGCACACACAGCAATTTTAGTTGCTCAACTCTTGAGTTTATAAAGAAAATGCGACAATTGCTTAAAAAAATTCGTATGTGACCATACAGCAATTTTAGCAAACAATTTTAAAAAGCTGAGCAAATAAAATTACTGTGTGTGAGCTCAGTCTAGGATCTTATATAAAAAAATTATTAAACAAACTGACGTACAAAGTTTTTTTATATTTTGATGAACAAAATGAAAATTGCAAATAAAAGAAGAAATTTTATGAATATGGGCGTATCCATTATGTCGAATGTGACCGGCGTACACATTTAAAGTGAAAAATAAAAATCTACACTTTTAAAGTGAATAAAAGTTAAAATCAAACGGATTTTTATTTTGACAAAAAGCTTAACTTACTCGTATAGCTCTAACTTAGCCCTATAACGGGTGCTAAGTTAGATTTTGAGTAACTTTTCGTTTTAAGATAATTGCAAAAAACCAAGGAAGTCGCATGTGACAAAAGCAGAAATTGTTTTTGCGGCCAACGATTAAACAACCTGAAGCAGTGTTGTAATGTGACTAATTTTAGAATGTTTTGCACTGATATCTTTTTAAAATGGTTTTGGTTTTATGCAAAATAAATCATAAATAAATAAATAAAATTACTGTCGCAACTCTCATGTCATACTTGACATTTTTTCCATCATGATATTGTTTCTATTGCTCTTTTTAACTCATCATAAATAAACAAATAAAATTTACAGAAGTATTCAACTACTTTAAATTTTTTCTTCATGCAAAGTTTTGCTTCCATTTGTAAGAATGGTTTTTCTTCTTTAATCATTTAATTTATTCCTTTATTATTTCCTTGTTATTTAATTTATGGTTTTGTAACAATATTTCATCTTCCTTCAATTCCTCTTGTTTTTACGCTGTTTTTGCTCATCTAGATTTAAACAATTAAAAAAATATGTAAAACTTTTTTTTTTATGTAAAAATGGTTTTGTTTTTAATTTTACACTTAAGATGTCGCATGTGATCAATTTTATATAAGTACCACCATCACATTTTGCTAGTTTTCAGCAAGTTTTTATTATATTTTATTATAAGTGAAATTTATTTGCTGGTGGTTAAGCGATGTCTATATGCATTTCATTGTTGCTTTAACAAATCGTCAGTAGACTTCAACCACACATTTTGAACAGTCACAAACCTCTTATCTTATGCACAGACTTTCATAAACTATTTGAGAATTCACAAATATTAATATTAATATAAAATCACAAAAGGAAAATAAGCATAGTAGGCTTAGTAACTTATACAAATGTGTGGTTGAAGTCTACTGACGATTTGTTAAAGCAACAATGAAATGCATATAGACACCGCTTAACCACCAGCAAATAAATTTCAGTTATAATATAATTATGACAATATGTCGAATAATAAATCTCTTGAATTATATTTTATTTGTATTAAATATCTATCTTTGTACTGTATATATGATTAGCGCACGCACTTACAACAAGATTTGTTTTTAAATGTCGCACGTGACATGAAAATATCTGATTTTGCAAAGCAAAACTTTACAGTTATTTGCAATTGCATAGTTTTTTTTTTGACTCCTTGTAACATATTGACAAATTTTAGACCGCAAAAGTCCATGAACAATGCTTCTCTTTAAGAACGTTTATCAAAACAAAACTTGTAAAAGAAATATCCAAATGAAAAAAGTTGTTTTTTTGCATTTGGATAATTCTTTGGCAAACTTTGTTTTGATAAATATTCTTAAAGTCTAATTTTTTACAGTTATAATTGTTTTAGGGACAGTTTTATTATACCAAGGAGTAAACAAAGGACAGCTTTACTTCTTTGTGCCTATTTACATAAAACGAGTAATTTTTTTCGTTCGTCTATTAATGTAGTAAGCAAATACAAATTTTATTTTTGTACTTCACTGCAGTTTTCAATACAAATAAGCCAAAGAAAATTCAAGTTTACTTTGTGTAAACAGACATTTAAGATACACTTGTATGCGTACATAGTATATGCATATGTGTAGTATATTTTAAAATAAAATACATACATATATATATATCAAAATTAACTTAACCTTTCCAACCATTTATTTTGTAGAAAAAAATTAAAAAGCTCGGCAAAAAGGCGAAGAAACTCCAAAGCAAATATTTTGTTGGAGGATCTTTTTGGCCACCTGTCAATGGACTCAGATGTGAGTGATGCGAAATTTCCCGATCAACTTATCACGGATCGTACAAGAAATATACCTGCAAGAAAACATGCAAATCCATTAAATAGCTTAGAAGCTAACAAGGGCAGTGGCACCGATTCTTTGTCAACAAATGCGTAAGTCCATTGCTTTCTTCAAATATTTTGGTTTGTTTTTGAATTTTTGCTTTAGAAAAATTTCATAAAAATTGCTTTTCTTTAACACAAACATTACTTTACCTCATTGATCATATTGTTTGTTTGAATGTACTATATGTGTCACATGATTAGAGAACTTTCATCCAAACACCTGCGCTCAAATGCTGAAGAAGATTGCCAATTTTGGCCCATAAGGTAATCAGAACAAAATAACAAATAGAAATGTAGATTCAAATATACACTGCGCATCATAATTACAGCTGCAGTTTTATATAATATTATAGATGTGAGACTTTAAGTAAGGTTACAGTTGTTGCATTAAGTTATGTATCAATGGAACAAAAGTATAAAGAGTTTCAGTCTCGAAAAAGTGAAAGTTTTATCTTAAGTAATTTTGTGTCCATAATTCAAATCTACAATCCATTTTCAAATTAGTTATAGTTTTCTAGGTATACCGTTATATCCAAAACAATATTTCAGGATATATCCCATACTAAATTATAAATAGTCACTACTCAAAATGATCAAAATTGTTTTGTTTTTCATAAGTCAGTTTGCTGAAAAAATCTCAAACAGCCTCAATAATATCTTTTGCAACGCATACGACGTTTATACGCGCACTATTTGCAAATATATTAACTCACTGTTTATACGGCAAAGCAAAAGTACACAAACTTGGTAGCACTTCTATAGAAAAGTTACTTATGTATGTTTACAAAAAAGTTTTGTAAATGTACAAAGGAACAAATAATTATTTGTTTTAATTGTTTTTATTTGCTTCTACATACCAATGTTTTTAGTGCAATATTGAATCATTTATTGTTCTTGTAAGCGTGGCAACCTCAAGTATTTTATTTGCGAATAGTGAATAGTGCCTTAGGGGCCATCCATATATTACGTAACGCCCTTTGGGGGGGGGGGGGGGCTTCGAGTTTTGTTATGATTTGTTACGGAGTGGTAGGGGGGGGGGTCTGTAAAATTGTTACGTAACATAAATTTTACTAATTTCGTACAAAAACACTTCGATTTTTCATTTATTTATATATTTAATTTATCAAAGAAATACATAATAAATCAAGAATCATGAGTGTTAAATAGATATAAATATATGCATATACATATGTATGTACATAAATACATAATTGTTATTATTTATATTTTGCAAGCTTATTTGATTTTTGTCTACGCACTGTGTTAGTCTAACAGAAAATAAAAATAAAGGAACAAAAGGATTCGAATTCCCGAATATTCGTCCATTCTCAATTACTTGCATTTTCCCATAAATAAAATAAATAAATGCATAAATCCTAAACGAAACTTAAGAAAATGCCATCAAAATATTTGTATATTAGTTTGTAATAACTAAATAAAGAAATTTAATTCAATTCAAACAAAAAGTTATTTAAAAATACATACATATGTATGTGCATGAATTAAATTTAATTTTTTTTTAATAAAAACTTAATAAAACAATTTAAATTTTTTTAAAGTTCTTGTTACGTTATTGTGAGGGGGGGGGTCTAAGAATTGTTACGATCTGTTACTGGGGGGGGGAGGGGGGGGGGGTCAAAAATCGGGAAAAATGGCGTTACGTAATATATGGATGGCCCCTTAACCAGGAATTGCTTTTGTGAGTTAGCTATTTGCAAATAAAAAATTAGAAATTAAACTCAATTATTTCCAATGTGTGTTTCTTTGTTTGTTTTCTTTTAATTTTTATTTAGAATTTGGTTTTTTATTAAACTTTAAAGTTAGTTTTCCTTTCCACACAACTCTCGAAACGATTTTTTGCTTGACTGCTATTAAAACTAAATGAATTTGGGATGATCCGAAGCTCTTGACTAATGGACTAAAGCCTACAGTACACGGCATGTAAAAAACCGCATGTGCATGTGGTTCTGACGTAATTTTGACGTCATCGCGAAGCTACATTTGCTACATGCCGTGTACTAGTAACATATGCACATGTCGATATTCACATGATTACAGATGTGCTGCCTCAGAAAATGTGTTCGATTAAACTACATGTGCCACACTATAAAAATTTTAAGGCCTGTAGCCAAAATTGTTGCAAATGCAACAAACATGCTGAAAATTCCCGTAACATTATCGCCGCATACGCATGTGGCTTTTTACATGCCGTGTACTGTAGGCTTAACGTACTTACCACTCAGCTAAATTTAACATCGATAAAATGAATATTATCGAGTATTGTAAAGTAGAGTTGCCATAAATAAATTAGTAAGGAGTTAGTCTATTTAAAAAAACCTAATTTAGACTAGGTTTATTTCTAAGCATATGTACGCAGACTTGTAATACCTCTGTAGTGTATGTATGTAGTATGTAGTATGTACGTTAGAGTGGCATTGGAATGCATGAAAAAATAAACTTTGGATTTTCGTAAAAGCCCAGGCGAATTATTGTAACACTTAGTCTAAAATGTAAATGGTACGAAGTTCAAATATTGCAAAATTCGCCCATTTAACGGCTCTTTTGAACATGCTAAGTTTTATTCGAAATTTCTGGTTGAAAAAATTAATTTTTTGGTGTCCTGTGGGGCCAAGCATACACAGATTTAAAAACAAATATATCAAAATAACTTTTTTTTTAGTTTTAAATATATTTCGCAAAACTATTGTAAAAATACTTTGCAAAGGAATATAATTACCCCTCCACACGTTGATTTAAAAATTACCAAATCAAAAACTTTGCAGCTTCAATTATTGCAAAATATTTTTGATTGTGTTATTTTAGTTCCAAAGTGAAAAGGGTTAATGTTTTCATTCATAAATTATTTCTATAAAAATAACTTTGAAATATTTGTGAAAAGATAAGTGTATCTTTGAACCACATGACTCACAAGGGTTAATTTTCAAAAAAATTAAGGTCCAGTTTGTCAATGTCGACAACGTTCGACTTGTCGCACATTTACATTTGAAACAAAATTTTAAAATTTGTTTTTGTTTTGAATGTAAGTGTGTGACAATTCGAACTTTATCTACATTGACAAACAGGCCCTAAGTATACAGCTTAGAATATTTATAACAGCACTCTTGTCGATTTTCAGAAGAATAGGATTGAAACTGACGAATTCTCCAATTAACTAATTAAATCGGTGAATTTTGGAATATTAGAGTAGTTGGGTGTTGCAGTAATTCGCCTGGGCTTTTATGAAAATCCATAGTTGGATTTTCAGTGCCATTCTAATGTACATATGTATGTATAATAATTTTGGTGCCAAAATTATTAGTATATATTTGATTGGATTTAACAACTTTTCCGTTCGCGTACTTTTATATGCAAATGTTTTTATTGAGTGTAATTTCTTTATATTACCCAGTATTTTCTCAGTTACTGGATTTTACTATAAAAGTACTCGAACGGACCTATTGTCTTTGGGAAAATTTCGTAAGCTCCATTAGATCCATTAGAGTACTAGCCTTTACAGGCTTTTAGATTTTATCGGAATATAAAGTTTTAGAATTAAGTGAAAGTATTAGAACAAAGTGGCCAAAGTCTAAAAAGCATAAGTCGGAACACTGTACTAAATGAATGATTTTGGACGTGGAAAATTAAAATTTAATCACATAACCCCCACAATTAAGCTTATAAAAGTCATTAGAAGAATAGGATAGAATGTAACTTTTTTGCTAGATACATATCTGGAGATTTATAAATTATTGCTTTTTGGTGCATATTAAGAGGAGAATAGTAATAATTTTTTGCTCACCTTTGTATACATACATATTTTTTTTAAAATTGAATTAAAGCTTTTTTAATTATAAAAAAATAAAAGTTGGTTCCATTCCATGTTGGTGGCATTAAACCAAATGGGAAAATGTCTTACTTTGGGGCCACACGTTCAATTTTTGCCTTTCAATTCCATTCAATTTGAAATACACTCACACGTTTTTTACTAACACACTCAAACTTTTTAAATTGAAAACTAGATGGCTTCCAAATTCACCTATCCACTTATATGGCAATTTAATTTTCAATTAGAACAGCTAGTCACAGCACACCTTGATTGAAGCTACAAATTTCAGAAAATGAAATTGACTATCAATTTGTGTCACAACTATCAATTTCAAGGAATTTTGACACACAGTATGTGTGATGAAATTGAAAGCGATTTACTGAACGTCTGGCTGCAGCGTTTTAAGGCTCAGTTAGCCGACTGTAATGTAATGTAACTGCAACAGTAGAAAACAGCTAATCGATATTGTTATGTGGAAAGTAATGGAAATGGTTATAGAGATGTAATGTAACGTAACCTACTTTTCATATAAAAATATCGATCAGCTGTTTCCTACATTACAGTTACATTACATTACAGTCGGCTAACTGAACCTTTAAACTTTCCCCTAAAAGGTTTAGACTTTTAACTGGCAACGCTGGCTGGTATTAATGTTTCTATTTAAATGGATTTTAATTTTCTTCATTTTATTGATCACGCTGCTTAATTACACCGCTTTGATTAATTTCTAAGTCAGTGAGCCGAACTTGTAAGGTTTTTGAAAATGAACTGAGCGTAAATAGAAATACATTGAATATTTAACTAGTTTCACTTGCATAAATGCTTTCATAATCATTTTTTCTTTATTCCAATTATTGTGCATACATATGTACAGATAAATAATGAATTTTCTTTTTTATATAATGTTGACTACTGAGTGCTTTTGAAACTTTATTTTTTAGGGCCAAATTTCAGGGAAATCAAAACCCACAATTCCCCTGGGATGAAACAAACAAAACGGAGGATGAAAAACTAACAGCCTGGATGGTATCCGACAATGGTAAATTAAATTATGTAAACAACATTTGAAATACTATATAGGAGAGCACTCCAATCCGGCCATTCAATTCACTTCACTTGAAGTTCACTTAAATAGATTAAAGTTTTCTTCAATCCTATCACAAAATAAGCTAATAGTCGACACCTGTACACAGAAACTATGTACTCGTATGTAGAGCAAAAAATATCAAAATATTTCAACCGTAGATGCAGTAGTTAGCACAGCAAGTAGATACTCATTTTACAAAAGTAACTTATCTTTTGAAATGCCGTTCTAAATCCATTAGGTCTAGGATCAATTCTAGAAAATTATACCGTAAATGGAACGCATCATGCTCATCACCACTTTTAACAATAATTGCTGTAAAATCATCAACCAGACGAGTGTAATAGGACTTTAAGGACTTCATCCTCGTACCTGAATAATTAAAAATAATGTTTAAGTAAATATACATAGCTAGAGAAGGATTTGTTGGATGTCTTAAGTTATAAGTTGTATACATTTATACCTACTCAAGGTGTCTAATTTCTAATGTTTGGAGCCTGTCATCAAGCATGAGAAATATTAGGTGTGTTTCCTTAAGGTAGAGGTCCATAGCTCGCTTTTTGCGCGTTATGCTTTACACGCGTTTCATCCTTTTGTTTCATTCTATACTTTGTTTGTGTTGAGTTACATGAACTGCTTTTCATGCGCCACTTTATTTTTGTTTTCATCAGCTGTGTGCGTTTGTTTATAAATACTTATAAAGAAAAAATGGAGAGTGAAATCGAGTTTTTAAAAGAATTTGTGGAGTTAGTCGAGTTTGTATATTTAATTTTATGTGCAAAAAATGCCTATGAACATGTTCAAAAAAGAAAAGGTTTTAGGTACGGCCGTTGTATTTAGAACGGAATTTAAGTGGATTTTTTGAAACCACATTTAAAAAATTAAAACTTCTGACCCTGAGCAATTTCGAACCGCGACAAGAATGTCTGCAGATGTCTTTGACTATTTATTCAGCATTTTAAAATATAGTCTTGAGAAGAACTCGGCCAGGGCTATTCCGGCAGATTGTCGGCTGTTGTTGACTTTAATGTAAGTAAATTGAAAATTACATATAAATGTATGCACATTATTGGCTTAAGCAAAAACTTTTCTAAGCAGCTATTTAATACAGATTTAGCGGAGATGACACTCAGTACGTAAAAGTAATCGATAACTAATATGCAAAATTTGTTACTGAGAAAAGTGTGGTGAAAAGTTAATTAAAATACATCGCATTAATGAAAATATTCACTTATTTTATTAAACAAGTTTTTTTTACTAAGAAATTTTTTTATTGAAAAAAAATAAAAAATTATCCACTGCAAAATAATATTTATCGATAACGTAAGAAATAAAGTATTATTTAACATCTTTAGCATTCAGGAACAGCTGACTTTCTTTCATGGTGCTTGTAACGCGTACAAAAGTAGAAAGTAGACCTACTTTTTGCTTTGAACGCGCCTACGCGTTCTGTGCTTTTTGCAATGTAACTTGTCAAATACTATTACATTGATTCTACTTTTTTGACAGATGCATAGAAAGCGTAACGCGTAAAAAGCGAGCTATGGACCTCTGCCTTTACTTCTTGGGTAAAGTTCGGTAAATTGAGAGCAAACTATAATTTCTCTCAATAATATGCAAAAATGCACAAAAGTACGGGAACGCGAAAAACCAACATTTTAACACGAAAGGAAACGTGAATACATGTATGCATATACATACGTGTACACACAACTTAACACATACTTATGTATATACACACGTACTTATTTACTTACATAATTCAGCATATATGTATAGCTGGTTTTTTGTGTTAATTTCATATGAAAACTTAGAAAACTTTGTTCGCCACTAGTTTTTAAATATATTTTCATACATTTTTCCATTTTTCTAGTATTTAGAAAAATGTAATTTTTCTTTGTTATTGTTTATTGTTGTTTTCAAACAGCTGATTGATTTTCTGCCCAAACTAGTACGAAGAAAAAGTACGGGCGGTTTTGTGCAAGAAGAAGAAGAAGAACATTACTCTCACAAAACTTCTCTCATTTACCCAATTTTCGAGTAAGGGAACGCTTTTCGTGCAAATTGGGATCCCAATGTAGAGTAAAAAACACACCTATTAAATTTTGAAAATTGATTTGCTGAAGGTGAAAATAAGATTGATTTGACACAGCTATGAATTTGCCAAATCATTGAAATAATTGTGTGTATGTGAATTAAAACATCCGCCGTATGAAATAACGCCCAAAGGAAGGAAATACTCCCAAAAAAAGTGAAACAATTTCCAAATTTTCTTATACATTTTGGAAGTTATTGCATTATGAAGTAATTCCCAAAGTTTTGGAATATATTTAGTTTTTTTTGGGAATAATTTAATTTATTTTTTGGAGTTACTTCATTATACCAAAAAACTTAAATTGAAATACCTACCAAAAATTTTTTTATAGTTATTTCATCGGTAAAGAAATTTCATATTCATATTATTTGTGACTAATTTTGCTTTCTAAAAAATTGGTAGGTTGTCATAGCGAAATCACTTTGAAGATATTAATTTTTTTTGGGACTAGTTTAGTTTTTTTGATTTCGCTTTCCAAAGGATTTCTGTTCGCGGCTTTAAGGATTTTCTACTCTAAAGTAGGTACAAGATATGCTTCGGTTTCCAAAGCACTTCTGGAGGATTTTCTTCTCCATGGTATTTCCTGCGATACCATGAAATAAACCCCAAATGAAATAAATTCCAAGAAAAAAATTTAAATAGCTCCTAATAAATTTTTCATACAAAATTGGGACGTATTTCACTAACTCCCATCGCATTAGGACTTATTTCATATTGTTACACCGAATTAAAAATTTACTAAGAAAATGCCAAAAGGTCTGTACAATTTGTTGGATCCGTAACTCGCAAAATATGCTTTGCATAGGTTTTGGTACTGAATTTTTTTTCTTAAAATTAAATTTTCTATCAGCAAGCAGAATTTGTCTTCTTTTCATTTGGAGAGGTCTCCCTAAAGTAAAATTAAGTTAAAGCAGCTTTGCTTTCCAGGATTTTTTATACCGGCTTCGATTAGCAAAGGATTACAGCATTGGCGGACTTCGGCAGTACTCACTAGAGGATCTTCTTAGAGATTACGGATGTGACAATCCCGCGGACCATCGTTTATGGTAAAGTAGCTTTTGTTAATATATACCTCTGGCTGCTTACTCATACAACTTATGTGTTATTACTCAATCTCTGAATTAACAGAGTTACGTATGCGTACATACTCGTATTTATAAAAGGAAGTAGCTTGCTACGCTGACTTACAGGTGCAGCGTCACTTGGAACTGTCCTAAGTTCAAAAGACGATAGAGGTGAAACCTTCGGGTAGAACTTCGAGGTCGATGGGTGGTGATGCGTCCGAATAATTCATTACCGAATTCTAAATGGATTATGCTTACCACAGCAAGTAGGTAGTAGATAGTGTTTGCATTGATTCAATCCCAATATGACTAGTCACTTTGTGCCGGTAATTCGTGAAGAATTCTCTTGGAAAACACGCAGTAGGTGTGAACAACCACACACGCACTCAACCAGACCTATTATACGTGCTCTTGCCATACAAAAGGAGCTGTTTCGACTACGGTCTTAGCAAAAAGAATTTATTTAGCTAGGGTACCTCAGCAAGGAACATGTTTGTAGTGAAGAACCGCAATGTGTGTAGATTGCAACCTATGTGTTCTTTGCGAGTCACATAGCGCTTTCTAAGGCGCTATGAAGTAAGGCCCAAGGAAATAAAGCCCAAATAAAAAAAAAGTGAAATAGACCCAATAAAATGAAGGAAATTTTAATTGGGCTTTATTGGTTTCATTGGGCTTTTTTATGATAGGAACACAACTGGGACGAACGACGAATTTCGTCCACGTCGACGAATTCGTCGATAAGAGTTCGTTGCGTAAATTCGTCGTGTGAAGCACAACAACGACGAATTTAATCAGCGAATTCCTCTCTTATATTTGATAAAGTTGGTTATTGTGTGTGCAAAGACAGAGAGAGAAAAAATTGTTTTTTAGTCGGCATACAAAATAGAAATAAATCTATATCAGAGTTCGTCACGCACGACGAATTTCGTTCAACGGCGGTGTTGTGTTAATTTTCATATGCATAAATGTGTTTTATATTTTATGACGAAAGTTCGCACCGAAAAATTCATCGTTCGTCCCAGTTGTGTTCCTAGCATTAATTAAATTTTGTTTAATTTTTCTTAGGTGTTTTTCATAAGTTTTCTCTTGGGCCTTATTTCTCTTTTTAAGATTTATTTCATTGGGTCTTACTTATTTCATTTCTTATTTGGGCTTTTTTTCTTTGGCCTTATTTCATAGCGCCCTTTCTAAGGGCCCATATCTTGATGGTTGGACGCTGAACTTCACCCGGTGTTTCGACTGCCGTGAGATTAGGCCGTAAAGGTATGTGGTAACGTAAATCTGAACACATCTCTCTCACGGATTTTCTCCTCAAACAAATATTTATGCATTTTTATTTTATTTCATTGGGAATTATTTAATATTTTTCACTGTTTTTTTTATTTCATTATGAAGTAAGTTCTACTGTTTGGAATTTATTCCATTTTCAGTTTTGGGAGTAATTTTATTATCATGGGATTCATTTCATTAAATTTTGGTGGGACTGATTTTAGTTTTTTAGGTACAATCAATCGGACTATTTTTTTTAACAAACACATCCCGCAAAGCGATTAGTTTGTCTGCAGAAAACACTCATTGCCTATGGCGGGCATCGAACCCACGATCTCTGGACTGAGAGGCTACCATCGCTACCACTCAGCCACAGGGGCACCCATTTCATTAGGAGTATTTGCTTTGGGCGTATGTATGGCTGTAAATTAATTAATGAATGTCTGTAAATTAATTAATGGAAATTAATACAAAATCATTTAAATAATTATTTAAAAATTATGTGCATGTTTTATATATAATCTCAAAGGGCAGCATATAAAAGAGTGCCTAGGGCAGGACCGGGCCTAAATCCACTACTAATACTAACTCCAACTCATCAAGAACAAAAATATTTCTTTATTGCAATAAAAAATGTGTCATCAAATTCATTTGGATTAATTTTTCTAATCTCAGTACAACATTCCATTGAGAACACAATTATCACAGTTTCCATTGATGACCAGTTAATGTAGGGGTTCTCATATATGAAGAAAAATATGTGGAATTCTCTTGTCTTTCTTTCATTCGTCCGTGTCAACGCGAAGGAAAAAAAAAGAGAATTCCTGATATTTTTGTTCCAAATGATGCCCGTCTAAACTCGAAAAAATTCACACATGTAAGTCATGTTTTAGACACAGAAGTTTATCTTGCAGCAAGTCTGACTTTATGAGAGAGATAGCGAGAGAGAGAGAGAGAGAGGAAAGAAGAGGGATACAGACTTGCTTGTACCGAAAAGTTACTTAAAACAATACGAAAATTTACCAAACATACTGTCTGTGTATAAACAAGCAGGCAGTTTTAAAACAGAGTTGAAAAGAATTGCCACAGAATACACAGAAGTGAAGAAAGTGACAGGTAAAAAAAGCTTCAATCAGGTTTTTAAAAATTCGTGGAAAAAAGAGAAAAATATAGTGTATTTGATATTGTAGAAGAATCAAAACAAAAGCACCGACAAATTTTGAGGGAAAACGAGACAAACAGAAAAATACCCTTATCTTCCGTCTCGTGACACTTCTGTATGTTTTGTGGAATTGCTTCAAGAAGATCTGAAGTAATCAAGAAATGTAAGCGTGCGTTCTTTAGCCCGAGCAAACAACGAAGAATGAACTAACAAAGTTTTTTGTGCTTGCTCACAGCGTAGAAAGACAAACGTAGTTTTTGTAACATGCAGTGTTGCCAGTCTTTTGTAATCATAAGGATAATTTTTTTTGCTCCCTTAAAGAGAAGTAAATAAATTGCAGGTTCATAATAAAGTCAAAATTGCTGAGGAAGTAATGCTCAAAAGCTTCGGGCCGTATAATTTTTTTTTATAATACCGCAAAATATGTTTTAGATCCTTAAAAGTAAAGAAAAAGGATGCATATTTTTCTGAAAAGAACGCGACATCCTACTGTTGCGAATACTTATTTTTTAACTTATTTATAAAAATCATTATGTACTCTTAATTATGTAAACAAATTAAGTGTTTCTGTGATAAAAACTTAGCAAAAGATTTAAGACATAAAATATGTAGTTTAATTAAAAAAACGATAGCTCTAGAAAGTAAAAAAAATTAAATCTAATAATAATTGTAATCCTTTGTGTATGATGTATGATTGTAGCAAAATTAATTTTCATTTATTGTATTGTAAGTGAGAGTATTTTAAGGAGACAAAGTTAGAAAGTAAGAAAGTAAGAGATAAATAATAAATACAAAACAAATTGTAAATAAAATATTATTATTGTTAATGTTCGAAAATTAAAAATCTGTTAATTGTTTTATTGTGAAAAGTTTTGTTTATTTGTTTGATTTCGTTTGGAAATTTTTCATTTCCATTTAACGACGATGTGTTGGTGCTGGCCATTCTTCGACAACCGGTGCTACTACAGCATGTCCTGTCACCAGAGTGGGCGACTCACGACGCACTTGTGCTGAAAAGCCCAATAGTGGATCGGAGCTGTAATCAACAATACGACGATGACCATCAGGCTCAACAAGCGAGTAACGCCCAGTTACGTATTCACCACGGCGATGTTCGAATTGATCTTTTATATCTCCAGTGTGAGTGTCATGTACAGCATATTGAAATTCATAATGTGGTGGACTGTGTTCCTCCAGCTCAATCGTTGCTGCGGGATGTCCAATGATACTGGCACTTGCGAAAACACTCACTATAGCCAAAACAAATGAGAAGCACTGCAACAAAATTATGTTTGTATGTACACATATCCCATCAACAGTAAGTAATCCATTCAAATGCCTCAATTAATAATCCAAAAATACTTACAATTAATTTCATGTTTTCAAAGTTTCAAAGTTGCTGAAGGATGATAACTATTTGAGTAGAAGATGTCTAATGGTTAGCATTTGTCAAGCTTATTCTATTTATACTCACATATTCATCACCAGCCGGCGAGGCCAGCCAAAACATTTGAGGGTACTCAAATGTTACACTTTAGATCATCATCATCTTGCAAAATTTTAGCTCAACTACATGAACAATGTGTGCAAGTTATTGATACCCCCGACATGTATTAAACTTACTTACAGACGTATGATTTTCAATTTTATTGCAAAAATACTCCAAAAACATAAAAATGAAGAATTATGCAACGTTTTTGTGTTGCACACACATGCATACAAAATCTACATGTGCATCTTTCTAACTGACTTCAAAGAGGAAATGATATCCAATATCAAACATTCGATCGTACCTTTGAGCATACCTTTTCTTCTCATTACAAATTAAGGCAGTCAGTCACTCAGTTAGTCAGCCAGTCTGTCCTTAAGACTGTGACAAAGTTAGTTGGTTATCTGTTTGGTTAAAGGTGTCTGTGTTAAGTGGTTGAATTAAATTGAAGCAACCGAATACTTTTAAACTAATAATTTTGAACGGGTCTGCTTCTTTAGAGACGGAGATATCTATATTGACCTAAAACATGCTAATAAACGTTAAGTATTGGTTTTCAATCAGACTTAAGACTCAGTTAGCTATCTGTAATGGAATGTAACTGCAACGGTAGGAAACAGCTGATCGATATTGCTAGGGGAAAAGTAATGAAAATAGTTATAGAGATGTAACCGGATTGTAAGAATATATACATTACTTTTCACATAACAATATCTATCAGCTGTTTTCCACCGTTGCAATTACATTCCATTATAGTCGGCTAACTTAGTCATGAAAGGTGCCCAACTACGCGGACGAATTGCCCAAATTAGTCTAGGATTATAGTATGTTCCCACTATACATGTTTCGCTCTCTATTATGCTTCAGATCCAATCATGAGCGAATCAACTTCCTTCGCCATACAAAATTATGAGAGCGAATCAAGTAGATTTAATATGAATCTATTTGCGAAGCACGTAAAATTGGAATCTTCTCTAATTTTTATTGCAGTTTATCGCCAGTTTATCCGAACTAGCTATAAAAACGAAATAGGTATATGTGTATGTTTGTGTCAACAAATAAAAACAAACCAAACGCACGTGCGTATGGTACGTATGTATGTGTGAATGTACATAAAAAAATGCCAAACGAAGCACGAATACGCCGTGTAAACAGCAGGATTCATAAACATGATTGAGGAAGCGAAGGATGTGATTCAACTCGTAGTGGAAATATAGCATTATCGTGTGTACTTACAACGATGGTGTTAAACTCCCACCAGGGATGGCAAAATTGGTACTATTCAAACTCGAAAAGTACAATAGTACACCAATGGTTAATTTAGTACATATATTTTCGTTGTACAAAAGTGAAAATTGACACATACACAATTTTCACTTTTGGACAATGAACAGTGTTGTGAAAGTAAAACGCAACGAGAAAATCAAAAAATGTGAACCAGTACTTTTCCAAATTATGTTTCTGCCAAATTTCGATGATAGAGCACATGCTATTAATTTGTATATTCTAAATTTTAGCTTAAACAGGTGTATCATATGCCTTAACATCCGAGCTCACAAGCAAATTTCGTAGCATTTGTTCTGGCTACCGACGATTATTTTAATAAAAATAGTTTCAACTAAAAATATTTTAGTAAAATTAAGGTAAACAAAGTAAAAATTTTTAAAGTTGTTGGTGCAATATTAAAATACTCAATCCCATCCCTGACTCCCACGGTGAGTCACTTCAGCGTGTACCATCGTCCCCCGTGTAACCTTGTGAGGCCAATACAGATAGAATTATTTTGTGTTGTGTAACCTTTCTGAGAGATACAATGTAAAGAAAAAATTACATTTATTGCAACTATAAGCATGATTTGTTAAAAATAAGCGCATATTAGATTTTTAAAAAGAAAAGATATTCGTTACCATCTCTGAAGATTAACATTCTTAACAATATAATTATCATTTGTTTCCCTCTCCTCTCCAGATTAATGGTGATGGTAATTTCACCTAAAATACTGTCTCATTGATAGCTGCTGAAATTACTACATATAGAGAATAAACAATATAAAGTCTCCGCGTGAGACAATTATTTGCATAAATAATTCTCGCATGCTATTTCAATTGAAAAACATATGTGTGTGCAGGCCAAATACACAAAATATGTTCTACGTTTTCTTCTTCGTTAATATATTGGCAACTGCGGCAATTCAGACTTTAATCTCTGTGCATACGTGATTATGAGACAGTGTTCGGTCAACACGGAAAATAAAACTGAGATTTGTTTCCTATTCCTTGGAATAAAGGAAACCGTATTTTTCTTATTTGAATGAGTCTGTAACTGCCTGTCAATCATGAAGTCATTCCTTGCCCTTACGAGTGTAAAGGTAAGCCTAATTATTCTATATCCAATCGAATCTGTAAGATTGTCCAAGTTCTTTCGTTCTTGCAAGCTCATCAGAACTAGACTTTTACTGAAAGCGTCCATACTACAGGATGTAGATAATCTTAATATTGAACTGATTCACCATCTCGTATAGAAATTATCGGCGATCGAGGGCTATTGTTGTTATAAAGCTAAAAATGGCCCGATAATCAGCGTATGCAGTGTTGTCAGATATGGCGATATCTCGCCAAACGTGGCGACAAAAATTCGTTTTTGGCGATAAAAAATTTGAAATGGCAATTGGCGATTTACTTGGCGATATTTGAACTCCTTGGCGATATTTTTGGCTATATTTTTACGATTTAAATAAAATAGAATAACTTTAAAAATATGAAATTTTTTACTTCAGGGATTTTTTCTACATCATAAATTATTTCGTGGAAAAAATTCTAAATGCTGGAACGCTTTACCTCAAACAAAATTTTCTGATATTCAAGAAGTTTAAAAAAAAAGAATTATGGACCACAAAATCTCATTTGAAGTTTATGATACGCAGTGGGGAAAACTTCCTTTTATAAATTGGAACAAACATTTTGATAATGAAGCACAAAAAAGCCTGCACGAGTTATCGCCTACTTCAAGGATATGATATGTGTACTTAACTACTCATTTAAGTTAACGTTAATTCAGTTTTATCACAAGATTTAAACAATAATTTTTATCTTGGTGTTCAAGTTCAATTTATCCTATTTAGACTGATCCTTTGGAATAATTATACGCCAGTATTTATAATTTAGTATAAACACTTTTCTTAATTTTTCTTAAACAATATAATTTTTATGATGTAATTACAAAATAAAAATAGTTTTTGTAGCTAAAATTTAATGTTTTATTATATTGGCGACATTTGGCGATATTCGACAAGTCATTTGGAGAGGAGGATGAAAATAAATCTGACAACACTGAGCGTATGTGTTAATTACGGCTATTGAAGTGGTAATTACTCTCAACCATTCTGCTTTTTCCTTGGTTGCAAGGATATATGCCTGGTAAGCATTGCACTGATCCGGAAATGGCCTCGCAATATGAAAACCGAATGTCCCTGAATAAACTCCGCAACCCACACTTACTAGTATTTTGGTGTCATTCGTATATAATAAAACAACGGAATAGCATCCTGGCACTATAGAGACGTTCATAAAGTAGAGCAGGGGAAGTTCGGTTTATCATCCATCACTAAGACTGCCGATGCCGTTTAAGTTTCCACAGAGAGAGAAGAAGACGGATTTCAAAGACTTTCGCTGTCTCCTTACCAATCCAATGGCAGCAGGTGTATAGCCATATCCAATGCATCCATAGGAGTAGTTTGAACAGTACTGAGCACGTTGTTTTCTCCAAAGAAGGCCACCATACGATGATACATATATATAAGAATTGGGTATGCTGTGGCCGTATAGATCCAGTAAAGTAGATTTTTGTTGTGAGACCAGAATGCAGAATGATACCGAGATATTTTGTAGTGCTAAGCAATTTTATCTTCCTTTTTCTAAGAATATTCGGTTGGAGTTGAGGTATCTGAACTTTTTCGAGAAGCCTTATTTTTTCCGACCATTTCTATAGGTAAGAGAGACCATCATGTAGGATGTCCCTTAGGGAAGAAAGGAATTTTTCTCTAACAGCTATTGCCACATTATCAGGATAAGCAAATACTTTTCACCCACTCAATTGTAGAGATAAAAGCACGATACTAAAAGCCAGCTTCCACAAAAGTGGTGAGAAAAATCTAACTTGTAGTGTATCCCTATTCACAAAGTGGATATCGAGCTTATCCTACGGTAAGTTAGTAGGTTTGTAACCTACTTGAATATTCCTACATAGGCACCAATTATTGTATCTGGAAGAAAGCTGTTGAAAGTGCTCCAATATCTAAGAAGGCTAGCAAGGTGAATTCGCCCATAATTACTCTCTATTGTTAAATGCACCATAGTGATGGTGGTGAGTGATCAACTATATTTTCTAGTGTTTTCAGAAGAAAGGATAATAGAATTATAAGTTGGAAGTATTTAGGTATTGTGTGAGGGCCTTACTGGCTATTGAAATTAAGAATTCTCGCTTCCACCTGCTTAAAAGGAATATGACTCAGTCTAAGACAACTGCTGTAAGTGCTCATTCTACTAGAAGCTATGATATTCAATACTTTCTGTAATTTGGCCGGTGTAATAGCGTTGGATCCTCCAGGTTTATTGAGCTTCAATCTCTTCAAAGCCTACATTTAGCCCTGCATATTACCGATAAAGATATCTTTTACTTAGGTAGTGTGAACTGATCAAATGTCTGAATCTCAATTACGCGGGAAATGAGTGTCTATTTCTCTAGATGTAGCACACGTACCATTGGAATGTAGCGGATAAGATTATGTTTAAAACTATTGAAGATTGTCAATAAGTTTTGTTGACATTTTTATTGTTTGAGTTTTCTAGCTTATAATTAAAACTGTTAATTGCTGAATTAAAAAGGAATCATATATTTTACTGGCAGTCTTGGGACGGTTTCAAGTATAAGTTTTGAAAATTGTTTCTTCTAATTTATCTGTCAGCTATTGTTTGCTGCCAATTTTCCTTGGGCTAATTTTTTATGAAGCCAAAATTAACCTCAAAGAGTTATCCACCTCAAATAAAACACCCAGTACTTTAAATTTGTTGTGATTCATATGGGCACAGTTGGCCCTTCAAACTCACACATTTTCAAAAAAATATACATTTACCTCAGTAGTCTAGTGACTCAGTTTAACTTGCCGACAAGATCTCAAATTTCTTACGTTTAAAGCAAAGTTTTGTTTCCAGTTTTAGTTTTTTTAGACTTCCGTTGATGTTTGCTGTTTAGTATGTATCTTTTTCGATCCCAAAAACCAATAGCAAAGTATTTAAAGAACAGATAATAATTTGTTGATAGAAAGTTCTCTTTTTATTTTTATCATTTTATCATAGTTTTGCTCTTTCAATGGTCAAGAGTAATTATTTCTTCGTGTTGTCTTTAATTAGTTAATTTCGGTATTGAAAAACCATGGATAGAATATTCTCCAAGACTTTGTAATTGATTGATATCCCAGCACAAAACAAAGACCCTAAAAATTCAAAATGATTTAGAGATTCGAATAATTTTTGTATAGTAAGTTTCTTTCTTTCCTTGATGTAAATGTTCATAAAAATTAAGTTGTTCTGTGTCATTTTTTACAAATGAAAAAATTGGTTTTTATTACCGGTGGGTTTGGAATAAACAATATCTCTTATTCCGTAATTATCTGTCGACATTATGACAATACAATATAAAAAAAGTTGGTGTTAAAGTTATGCTATTGACAGTCTCTCTAAGGTCTAGAAAACAGCAAGAGCCTGCCAATGCAGCCAGTTACTTCTGACAGCGAGTAGACAAACGCCAATTTTTTGTTATTGTATTGACTTGACGTTGACAAATAGTTGCAGAATAAGGGAAAATATGACAACGGGTAAGGTACATATCTGTGGCAATCACGGCTGCTAGATGTGACGATTTATCGTCATTTTGGCGAATTTTGGTGCCGAAAATAGCAAAATGACGATTTGACGAGTTTTTCCTTAAAATTTACGATTTTTCAAT
This sequence comes from Nowickia ferox, assembly GCA_936439885.1. NCBI lineage: Eukaryota > Metazoa > Arthropoda > Insecta > Diptera > Tachinidae > Nowickia > Nowickia ferox. The sequence goes on from OW387026.1 coordinate 29,492,797, forward strand.
AGTTCAAATAGGGAAGCTTTTTATGAAAAATCTACTCTTAAAATTCACATATTCATCACCAATAAAAAATTTTGGTGTAGTTTTGCTGACTCTTTCTTAAGGCCGTGATACACTATCATACAAAGTCGTGTGATCTACGAAAAAATACAACGCTGGTATGATGGAGTTTGTGAAACTTTCCAAAAGACAATAACAATTCATCACACCAGGGTTGTACTTTTTCGTAGATCGCACGACTTTGTATGATAGTGAGTCATTGCTTTTAATAATTTATTGTTAAATCGTGCGATCTACGAAAAAATATAACCCTGGTATGATGGAGTTTATGAAAATGTTCAAAAGACAATAACAATTCAACACACCAGGGTTGTACTTTTTTGTAGATCGCACGACTTTGTATGATAGTGTATCACGGCCTTAAGTATTGTTTGCTGTACATGCCACAGTTTGGCCCTTTCGTCAAATTCTTCATACAAAAACAAGTTAACTCTTGTTTTGCTTCATTTCTATAAGAAATGAGTAATAAGAAAAGAAGGTGCCGTTAGAAAAATTGAACGGCGACTGTGACGCAGCCGCCGCTTAAATGTTTTGATATAAACTTATGAAACACTAAAATAAAATAAAAGAAACCTTAATTATGCATGTTTGAGTATAACAGAAATCATTTAATTTTATTCTTTATATTAAGTACACTTCAATTACTTGTTTTTGTTGTCTAAGTGTGTAAGCGGATCGACAGTTAAAAATATTACGGCAGCGGCTTCTTGGCCGGCGTTAAACGATCGAATTATTTCTCTAGACAGCAAGAACGATAAACAAAACAACAAAATTCTCAATTCACAGCAGTAAAGTATACGTATGGAGCACAAAAAGCTACTTTTTGAAAATAAATAAAGAAAAGTGGTGTATGCGGCACAAAACGTATTTTTACTTTTACAATAAAGTAATATTAACTTCTAATTTTATTCATGAAAGTCCACTAAAATTTACACATTTCATCCAAACATGTGTCGGAAGCAATGGTGAAAATAAAAAAAAAAATTCTATCGTGTATACTTTGAGAAGACTTCATATAAACCTTTTCTATCGTTTTTCTCCATTCCAACTTTTTGGCATATGCTCCAAACCAATAATGGGCTGACGACATACCGATGGTGTCAAGTAACCCTACCTCGTATTTTTTTTTACTAAATGAGACCAAAACTTGGACCTGCTGATTTGAGAATATTTTTCATAATTTTACCACTGAGGGGAACAAAATTGTAAGGCAAAATAATTTTTATTGGTAGTAAGTCGAGATAAGTGCATTATGTTAAATTGAAAAATGCGGAAAACCTGAGATAAGATTATTTTTTTAAAAGCTTAGTTAAATATAAGGTTTTTTGTATGAGGAATAAGTTGAATGGGATGTTAGTTGTTGAACTTAAGTTGAGTTAAGATGTTATGGCTTATGTATTATTTTCCAAGAAGGCTTAAGTTAAAATATAATTGCGTATAGTTTTATTAATAATAACATTTTATAATTGAAGTTTAGCTGAGTGATAGATCTTGAAGAAGAGAATAAGAATATGTAATAAAATGAAAAAACACTTTGTCAACTCAAGCCAATATTATTTATTTCCACAGAGAGGTAACACATATACAAATATTTTGTTTAACTGAGTCTGAACTATTTTTAATTACTTTTATAAGTACCAAGTTTTGTTTGAATCTCTTGGGTAAAAATATGTACATATAATATAATACATACTAGATTGTAGGTGCAGTCCACGTTTCTTGATGCAAGGTCGTATCATTGGTGTGTACTAAATTTCATAAGAATCGGTTAAGTATAATCACATGAAATATAAAAATCTTAATGGATGTTGCTTTGCCCACTTTTTAAGCATACGATTATGTCATTACAAGAGCACTCGGTGTGTGCCGATCTTTGTAGCAATATCCGATAATTAAAAGTACATTAAATCAAAGAAAATAATTTAGTGGAAGTGGAAATGGTATCGAAAGAAAGCTATAGCGTCTCAGAAGAAAAAGAATTTATAAAATCGGGTTGGAAATGATGGACTTATGAAGCAACACTCATAAAAGGAAAAAATTACAATCTGAACTAAGAACCCCTTTCTTTTTTTAAGTTGATTAATGAAGAGACTACACAAAGATTTTCTATTACAACTCATCAAACAAATATTTTTTAAACAGTTTTAAGCAAAGCTGTTAACAATACAGTGTATCGGTTTATTAAATATGCTACTGAGTTTTAATGGAAGTGCAGATTATTATAGATTCGGATAAAAACTGGTGCAAAAAAAAATTACGCAAATTCCGGTTGGTAAATTTCTCCAGCAATTTTACGTTTGCTAGCATTGAGGAAGGATATTTTGGAGGTTGTTGCCTGTTAAAGGGATGTAATAACATCATATGACGACATTTAGCTATTTTATATTATTTTACGCCCAATAAATAAGAAATATACATACATGAGTTTTTTCAGTCTTAATCATTAATACATCTTATTTGAAACATAGATTGGCTAAACTCTACCGTCAGAAGAGTGACCGAAATCTTCTGGGGAAATTCAAAAGAGCATCGAGATTCTAAGTTTAACAAGTATTAATTAAAAAAATCAAAAACCCGACTGCGACCAACTTCGAACCGTTCAATATCCTAAACGGTCATTTGAAATGAAAAATCATAAGAGAAACCTAAAGATGATTTTAAAATACCTGTCGAATGATACCCATTTTGATACAGTTCGCCGACTTTTTATTTTTTTCGTATTTACAAAATGGCGTCTGTTGGCCGCCATATTGAATTTTTAGTACTGTCATATCTTTAGTGACGCTTTCGGGATCAAGACAAATCTATTGACGTAAGAATTATTAAAATCGGTCCATGCGTTCAGTTTATACAAGGTCGCAAAGTAACACACATACATACATAATAGTAGGCCTAGAAACTTACACAATTTTCAAAAATATTATTTGTGAATTCAAAAATAATAATATTATTTGTGAATTCTCAAATAGTTTTTGAAAGTCTGTGCATTGGATAAGGGGTTTGAGGACTGTTCAGGTTATGTGGTTGAAGTCGACTGACGATTTGTTAAAGCAACAATGAAATGCATATAGACATCGCTTAACCACCAGCAAATAAATTTCACTTACAATATAATTATGACAATATGTCGAATAATAAATTTCTTGAATCAGAATGAATTATTTTTTAAAATTACAAATGACCAAAGTCTAATCTTGTTCAAAAATCGGCAAAACTGTCGGGAAGCTGAAAACATGCAAAATACGCTTTTATCGCGAAGTTTGCAAAAATCCGGTAGAAGTTGAAAAATCGGAAGCAAGCCCTAAAATTTAATAGAAATCGCAAAAGCCATTAAAAAAGAGTTTGAACCAAAAACAAGAAAAAAATCGCAAGTTAGCGAAAAATTGCTAAATGTATTAAAGAAATTACTAAAGATGTAAATAGTTAAATTCGCGAAAAATATACAGAAATAAATTGAATAATTTTTATTTTTTTTGTGATATATGTAAGTAAATTTTAAATAAGATATTTCATTTGTCCATATTTATACTATGCAAGTCTTATTGCTAAGCTGATTAGTTTGATGGAGAGAAAGACGAGGGGAACAGTAACGTTTCTTTTTCCCTCGTCTCTCTTTCCTAACAAACTAATCAGCTTAGCAATAAGACTTGCGTAGTGTAAACTAGGAGTTTCTATAAATGTGAAATATTTACAAGTGGCACCACCGAAATAAACATTTGTGCCCTTAAATGAAAGTGGTCTAAGTCATGTGCATTTTTGCTTCGAAATATTATATAAATCTTAAAAAAACTTCAATAAATATTTAATTAATATATATTAATTTATATTAATCGAGACTAGTACAACTCTAAATTAAAATGTTGCATAAAATAAAAATAATTTTTGATTTGTTCAAATGTAATATACTAAATATCTCGACAAGAGAAATATATGACTTAGACCACTTTCACAATTAAGGGCACATTTATAGTTCTTTGATTAGGCTGCTGCCGTCTTCAAAAAAAATAAGTAGCTGGCTACGAGGCGACAAATGCAGCCAGCCTCATTTGAAGTCGTTTTCGTGTAGCCTGCTGCTGTGAATGGGTTTAATGCATTTTGAAAGGAAATTCTTAATCATAAAATTTCTTAAAATACTCAGTAGAAAAGTTATTACAGGTAAGTATGTCCCCCCAAATAAAAGACTTTCTATTGAAATAGCAGCAACAAATTAAAAATATGTGCTTATAACTAGATATGCATTTTAATATTGTAAATGGGAAATCTTTTGAAACTGTACAACTAAAAAATATGTACTCGTATTATGAACCTAAAAATTTTCCTACATAACTTATAAAGTATCTATTCCAGTTGAAGTACAAAAAGTTAACGCTGCATTGGAATCGGAAAAACTAATTGACAATTTATACAGGTGGTTAGTTACAAAACTTGTCAAATAAAATTTTAATACAAACTATGTAAAGACTTTGATTTTTTTAAGGCGATGTTGATTCTGTATTCAATGAATGATTTCATTTATTTAAGATAGGCGTTCCCAGCAAATTCCTATTCGCGGACTCCTTGAAAAATTTTTTTTGTCCTTTGAAGTTTAGGATGCATAATGATTTTTAGGTTGACTAAAAAATGCAAAAAAGTTAAAGACAAAAACATATTTTTTATTTGCACACAAAATAAATAAAAATTTTATTACGAAATTTCATATATACATATGTACGAGTATGTACGAGTATGTTTAAAAATACATTGTTTTTATATAAATATGTAAGGCCAAATTTTAAATAGTCATCAAAATTATTGATACAGACCCCCATTTGGGAACCGTTGATTTAGGATATAATTTTGGAGAAGCAATATTGCAAAATAGAAGAAAAACAATCAATTGTATTTACCAATATATGCACCCCGACGCGCGTTTTAGTTGCAAATAGTTGAGAATGCTATAAATAGCGCGTTTTGAGAAGGGGAACAACGCGTTTTGGTTATAAAAAGATGACAACGCTGCTTTTATCCAATAACTTATTATTTATTTATACATTATTAATGTTCTACCGTTAGAAATGTATGGATTTACGAATAGGCCTATTGTAACTCCTAATGAAATGGGACCGAAAAAATAAATCATGTAAGTTAGTCCAAAAATATCTTCTACAATGCCTATAAATTAGAGGCCTTGGCTTACGTGGCTGCTTGTTACCTACAAGCAATCTTTTATAATTGTGAGATATCATTTTGCTAAATTAAGGGCCTTTTTCATATTTTTTTTTTAAATAAATAAAGCAGCAAATGTTCATATATTATTATTTTTATATGATTTCTCATAATTTTTTAATATCTTTTTTTATAAGTTTTAAGATCACTTCCAATATTTCTGGCAACATTGGTAATCCCAATGAAATCATATAAATTGTTTCGCCTGCAAGTATGCTTTAAAACTCGTTGAAATCTTAAGGGGAAATATAAACAACGCTTGTTTTTTTCAGTTGCATTTTAAATTATCCTTTATTTGAAAAATGCTCTTTTGCAATTTATGTGGCATATGCATGTGTGTGTGTGTGTGTGTGGGTATATTTGTGCATTGCACGCAGTATGAATGTATGATTTAATGTACAAACAAATGTGGGGATAAAATATGAAGTAAATTACATCAATGTTAAACGTAAAATGAAATATTTACAATGTGACTGGCATAAAGTAGTAAAAAACAAGAAAACAAATCGGAAAATCCACGTCTTTTTAACATTGAATTTTAGCAGAGAAAGGGAATTAATTCTTACAGAAACAAAACAAAAAAAAAACCATAAGGAAGAGATCATCGTGTGCGCATGCTAAATTTAGAAATAAGGATTGAGGATAATATACATAAGTAAACAGGAAGTATCGTTATCAAATGGTATTCGCCTTAGTATGCTATGGCTAAATGAGAATTTTAAACATAAAGTATATGTGAATAGTTACCTAGGAGTACAATCTCAGAATAGAATGATTTGTCATACGTTTTAAATAAAGAAAAAAAATGAGATATGGAAAAGCAAGCAGTTCTTATTGTATAAATATGACGGTTGGTTGGTTGATACGATATTTATGTAAGTACAAGACATTTTTCTTATGTCATCCAGCTGAAGTAGAAGTATATAGAGGTTTCAAATGTTTAGTGATAGGCCAGGGGCAGGGCTAATTTTGGTGCTCCCACTAGAACCTTGGCAACGGGAGCAATGGCTTTAACTTTATGGCCCAAAGGATCACGGCGCACAACAGCATTGAAACCATTGTGATCATCAGAAGTATAGTCTACAGTACGCAAGAATCCATCGGCATCGATTAAGGTGTATTGGCCATGCACAACATCTCCCTTGCGTGATTCAGTCTGACTCTTAACATCTCCGGTATGTTCGTCATGCACTGAATAGGCAAAATCATAGTGAGCAGGTGCTTCAATTTCAACATGCTTCACCAAAGGCTTAATCAAGGCGGGTTGGTGCAGCAAAGGATATTCAATTGCAAGGACTGAACTTACAGCAACAAGTAATAGAGCGAATAACTGTAAAAATAAACGAGAATATTTCATATAATTTATGGTTTTCTCCTTAAATTCAGAAAAACTTACTTTGAACATGATGAATTGATTTTTTGTTTGTACTAAATTTTTAAGTAAAATAAAAATGACTTTCTGTATTCTTTTGGCAATACAAGGAATTTACTGCTTGTCTGTTGTATCACTTGAGACTCCTGAGGTGAACTACGATTCTGGTCAATTGGATGCAGACATTTATATATGAAATGGTTTGTTCGTATTACTTAGATCTGCTTGGATTCTTGTGGTGTGGTCGTTCGGTCAGTTGCGTTAGGCCTCCACAGTGCGTAAGCGGAATATTTGTGTTTGTATTCTTACATGCGTGTGCAAGTTGGTACTCTACAGTGAGCGCGTGTATAAAAGATTTGCGTGTACCAGGTGCTACTTCTATTAAAATGAATGCTCTTATTTTTTAAGTATTATTTCATTTAAGTCAGATGATGTATTTTTTTGAACATATCTTGGGGAAAATACAAATATATGCAAAAACCTGTAAAAATATAAGATTTTTAGACATGGTCCAGCTCAAGAACAGTCATCTTTAGACCTCTCAAATGTTTAGGCTATCCAGATTAAAAACATCGATCTTTAGTTTGACAAGGTGAGTCGCTCGAGTGTACATACATGTATTACAAAATTATTTTTTTTCGAATTATGTAGTTATATTGTATGATATGTCATCATATCTTCATCCCTTGAGGAAAGAACATTTTTAAAGTCTTCATTGAGTTATTAACAACTTTGAATTGAAAACGTTGGGATAATTTTTTTTTGCAAACGTATTTCATCTTCGTGTTAGGACTATGTTGCAATAAAAGAGCGATATATGTACCTGAAGTAACAGAGTTCTTAGAAGTTGATATTATAGCGAGACCAGTCTATTGCTGCAAGCAGGTCCCCTGCAACCAGGCCCTTCTTAGTCATATTCCGGTCCAATGATAGCTAAAAAGCTCGGGATACTTTTCGTGTGATGAATGAAGACAACTTAAATATTGTCTTTTTACAGTTTCACGTTATAATCATATTTTTTAGCTCAACTGAGGGAACTTGTTGTCTTCCAGTCTCTACCTCCTCGTTGCACGGAATGCCTTCACGCCCTTTGACCCAAACTAACTAGACTTGATATTTCTTAAGCACTGTAAGAGATTGAATGTATCTTAGCATTACCATATTGGCATTAGACGTGCCATACCATATTGCCATAACCATAACCAAAACCAAAATTCAATTGGTTTATATGGTTATGGCCATGATACAATTATACAAGGTACTTGCACAAGCAAGTAATGTAAATATATACAATGCAGAAAGTTGTCAAACTTTGTTTACAAGCTGCAAAAATGATAGTGTATGTGTGTGAATAAAATGATTACAGTGTTGCCAATGAATTTGCACATTGAAGAAAATTACACTACACATGCTTTGTGTAGATTAAAATTAAAACAAAATTAAATAAAAATAGAACCCAAAGTAGAATTACACACATATTATACATGAATCTCATTACATGGTTTACAGATGAGAGTAAAAATTACACACTGTGTATTACACACATATTGGCAACAATGAATGACTATAATCATACATGAATGCCGCCTCTGCAATTGTACTTTAGTTACCCTGTGATTGTTATTTTTAAAAACAAAAGACATCTGCTTCTGACAATAATAGGTATGTTTCTACCAACAAAATACGTGTGTTTCTTGGTGTTGCAATTTTGTTGTAGTCGTGCAAGTACCTTGTATAATTGTATCATGGTTATGGCTATGGCGTTATGGCGAGTTACATATAATCAAATATAGTGTTGCCATTGGTTTGGTTCGAACAGCTGTTTTATATGGTTATAGTTATGGGAAGTCTAATTTAAGCTTTAAGTCCCTTTAAGACATACAGATTGGTCACAAACATTTATTGCTCTATAAGACACTTAGATTAGGTTAGGTTGCACATGTTGCCGGCTTAAAGGCCAAACCGGCCTACTTGGGTCTTAGTTGGACCCGTTGTGTTACGTAGAACGGAGATGTGAAGAGATAACACAAAAAAGTCTATCCAAACGTTTTGGAGCTTGTACTACATTATAAGTCTTCAGGCGTACAGATAGATATCATGTCCAAGAAGATTTTTCTTAAAATTCACTACAGATATGATATAGTTCCCGTAGTCGTAGGATTGTGCGTTTCGCAGAAATTAGCTTTGTTCATTGTTATTATGCTGTAAGACTTCAGATTCTCTGACTTGAAATTTTTCTCTGGAAGGTATGGCTCTAGAAGTCTATAAGTGGTAGACATGCATACATTTATATGATTTTGTCCTGCTTATCTTTAAAGAAAAATATCAAATATAACATTGTTAAGGTTTCTTAAACAATCCTATTGAAGCATATTAGATATAACCGATTTCAAACTGCTTATAATCGTGTAAATAAGACTAGATCTCGTCCGAGAATTCCTGGCAATTCTAAATGGCCGATATACAACATAGGTGCGTATTTTCTTAAAAGATTTTGCGGTATTATTACACATTAAAGACCAGTCCGAATTTTAACACTTCCTATGAAGCGGACCAGCCACTTTTACAAGGGGATGGCCTAGGATCGGATTAATTGATACTTTGTATGCACTTTGTGACTTGTCACTGAACTATCCCATAGGGACCTATTCGGTGTAGAATAATATAAATTATATATAAATGTCATTCCGATATTTAACTGGAACAATGAACACTTATAAATTTTTTATTGTTATAAATGCAATGACATTTTATTTTATTTTCAATCAGAAATTTTTTTGAGATTCGAACCGACAACCTCCTGCTACTAATATTTCAAAAGTATAAATATCAGTTAAGCTTATGTTAATATCTAGGTCTAGTTACGGGACTGGTTCCAGAGTCACATTGGAGGGAACAATTAACATTATATTTACACAATTTGATAGGTCCTGGATTTAACCAAATCGAACATGTTCAATGCCGTTTACTACAATAATAGACCGCGTCCCAATTAAATTGACAAAAGATCAAGACGATACATTACGACAATAGTGAATATGTAACCATTTACAGGACATGTCGTTTTTTTCACCATACACACTTGTATTTTCTCAAGTCATAGGACGAGTATGTTTGGATCAATTGTCACCAAATTTTCTGCAAGGTTATAACAATATTGAAGTATTTTACAAATCTTTTAATTTAAAAAGACTTCAGTCAAATTTAATTGATCAAGAAAATGTATCTGATACATTATAAGAATAGATTAAGAACGCATGTAGGGAATTCATTGTGCGGTCTTTAATTACCAATTATTTAATTCATGTTTAGCTTGTTATTAGTTCTTGCTAGTTTGCTTTATGTTTAATTTAATTCAACTTTTTGTTTCACATGCACGTCGAAGTGATAAGGTAATTTCAAACATCACTTACATCGAAAATATAAAACGTTATTTATGATTTGATTAAGCTAAAGTTTGTATCGCTCTGTAGGCCAAATTATATGAGATCATTGCAAAGAAGGGTATTGTGTTTATCAACGTAAAAAGTGTGTGACAGAGCACATTCCACAAACAAATGTATATACTTTGTTTACAAAAAAATTATACATATATCTACGTCACAAGAAGAAAATAAAATAGCAGACCTGGGCAATGCGCAATCTTATTTTCTTGATTCATGGTATGCAGGTATTACAGGTGAGCGATTTTACGAAACCTGTTACTTTTTCACAGCGATTGAAAAATCACTAATCACAACTGCGACCGAATTTATCAAGTAACAGGTTTTGGAAATATAGTTCTTTCATACAAACTGTGAATGTTGTTGTATGCTTACTTTACAGTAAATAAAGCTACCATATGAATTTTTTTTATACCTGCACCGTTTGTCGAGAAAAAATTGTCAAATCGTGTCAAATCGTTTTTTCTGGCAACTATGTATAGCTGTCACATTTTTATATTTGCAATTTTACTGTCTCTCTGCCTCTTATGCAGCAATTCTCAATATTTGGATGGGGTTAATTGCTAATAGTTTGTTTTTGTCGCTCTTCGTATTAGTGTTTATCAAAATACCAATACTAATAAATACTTTTAAAGCAGAAGAGCTGAAATGTGTTAAAACGTGATCAAAGTCACTATTTAATTTCAATCAGTGATGCCATTAGGATAAGAAAGATAAATTTTTCGTATCGTTTGGTGACTTCAGGTACCATGTGTAATCCCGAAATTTTTCGTATCTTTTGAATCTGTACGCAAAATGTACAGAAAATATGAACATCTTTTTTATTTTCAGGAAAATAATATGAATTTTTTGATATAATCGCCTTAGTATAAGCGCCTTAACTCGTATATTAATTTTTACAAAAATGAATTTGTTTTGATAACATCCAAAAATAGTTATGTACGAGTACATATAATTAATGAAAGTTTGCTTACTGTATTTTAAAAAATTACATGCCTAATATTTATGATATCATTTTCTTTACAATATTCATTGAATATGAAATAAAGATGTTATGTTAATAAATGTTAAACGTTAAAAATGCACTTTAAAATTTTTTACAAAATGTATCTTTTTGGGAACAAATGTATCTTTTTGGAAACCAAAATGTATCATTCTCGAAATTTCACTGGCAACACTGATTTCAATGCTGCTCTTATTATTAGATTTTGTCCAAATAACAGAACTGCTACAAACAAAATACTGCTAAACTGCGATCACAGTCACAGTTTAAAAGAACAGCGATTTAGAAATCATGTTCACAAGGAACAACGTTATTAAAAAATCACAGTATCGCTCAACACTAGTAGGTACGCTTGTATGTATGTATGTATGTTCCTTTGCGACACTACATATATCGATATGATAGAAGCCAAAACTCAATATGGCGGCCAACAGACGCCATTTTGTAAATACGAAAAAAGAAAAAATCTGCGAACTATATCAAAATGGGTATCATTTGACAGGTATTTTAAAATCATCTTTATGTTTCCTTTACGATTTTTCAATTCGAATAACCATTTAGGATATTTAACAGTTCAAAGTTACTCGCAGTCGGGTTTTTAATTTTTTTTAATTACTACTTGTTAATTCTACATGTTCTGTTATTATGTTAACCAAAGTACGAAGTTTTGGTCTTTTAACTTATATATCGTCGCATTTCTTCTCAAACCACGTAAGCGTCAATTTTTATAAAATTAATTTTTTTGGTTTTTACGGTAGAAAATAACATTTTCCACCCGATTGCATTCTCATCTTGACAACTTTGTATGAAAAAAACAAAATTTAAAGCCATGTCCAAAACCTCGTAAGCGCCATACAAAATGACATTTGTATGCAAAATAGAATGACTTTTGTATTTAAAGTTGAAAATATTAAAGTCTTACCCGCCAATATTTTTATTTTTGAGATAAAGAAAAAATCTGGAAAGTTTCAGGTCAATCGAAGTGCTTTTGTTGCGGCGCCAGACTCAAAGTCAGTAACTTCGGTAAAATCGACACTTTTCGTCATGTAACTGAAAAACTATTTGTTCTACGCAGCACAAATGTTCCTCGAGCCCCCATTATTTTAATAAAGTTTGTAGTACAAAAAGTATTTTTCGTCAAACTCTCGAGTCGATTCGAGAATCTTCATAAGGCAAAATAGTTTGAATTTTTCGTGGTTTAAGAAGAAACCCTACGATATGTTGTCTGTCCGATACAAACGCACAACTTTCTTACCTTATTTATGTGACTCGCACATCATAGGAATTTGTTGCATTTGTTGTTATTGTTCTAAAACTTTTATCACTTTATGCAGAGCAAATTTCGTGCTCAGTGTGAGTTAGTGTGTCGGTTGTGGACTTGTTATTCAAATAGTTTCAAGTTACTTTTTTCTTTCCTGTTCTTTTTTTTTCAATTTATAGGCGAAAATTTCGTTGGTTTTTGTTTTATATTATATTACTCAATTAACTAAAGCTTTTTTATTTTATTATTTAACCTTAAGAAGAAATGCAGGCCAGAAAGCTGTGACGAATATTATATACCCTAATCCATTTTTATTTCTATACAAAATTCCCACAAATGTAGGACAAGTGGATTCTAAAAAATCTTAATATTTTTTCAAATTTCAAATGATTTTAGAAAAAAGAGTTGTTATCAGATCTCTACATTTTGAATTTAGGGCACTAAAGGCTCAGTTAGCCGACTGTAATGTAATGTAACTGCAACAGTAGGAAACAGCTGATCGATATTGTTATGTGAAAAGTAATGGAAATGGTTACAGAGATGTAATGTAACGTAACCTACTTTTCATATAAAAATATCGATCAGCTGTTTCCTACATTACAGTTACATTGCATTACAGTCGGCTAACTGAGCCCTAAAGTGCCTTTTTTTTGGTGTGTGTGCTTAAGTAAATAAGCTTCTCATAACTTATGCCGAGTACACATTAGTGCGTACTAGTTGCAACGTTTGCCATTTCCGATATTTTTCGTTGTGCGGACTTACTTTCCATATAAAAAACAATGTGAACGGCGTTGCACACATATTGAAAATGACATAACAAAATGACAACGCAAGAAATGCCGAATGTGTACTCAGCATTAGGAATGTCTTAACCGATCGCAAACAAATTTTCAGCATTCAAAAGTGTTTTTTTTAATAAATCCAAAAGTTCATGTCAATGATTTTCTAGGTTCATTTATTTTTTTTGAGTTGAAAAAATGTATCTCAAAAAGCTAAAGTGATGGAAAATGTATTAATTTTCGATCATTTTGGGGTTGAGTGTAGCTGGAAATTGCACTTTTTGAATTTGGTCAGTCTATAGCTTGTTTGCAATTTATCGCGAATTTTCTCTATTTTCGCAATATAAGTGATTGCTCCCAATTCTTTGCAATGTAGCAAATTTCTCTAAGCTTTAAGACTTCTTCCAATTTTATGTAAGTGAGATTGTTTTTGACTCTTAAAATCTGAGTTTCTTCGTTTGTAAACGAAATTTGAAATTTTTTATAAAATATTCGCAGTTTTCGAGTTACGGCCTTCTTTACGGTCTATATAAAGGTAAATCTTTGACCATGTTTTCTGAAAAAACTTTTATATAATAAAGATGAACGTTGAACGTCAATAGAAGTTATTGGTGCATATTTAAATGCAGCTAGTTCGTTTTTACTAAATTTTCGCTGTTAGAACTATAAAATACTGTTGCAATTTGTTGCATTTCTTAAGTCTGTATTTATTTTTAATTTCTTCACTTATTCTTTCCGAACAGAAGTTTGCTTACCGCATCTTCAGGTAATTCAACTTAAGCTCTTAAAGAATCAAAACCCTCTAATTGGGCTATACGTAGTGTCAACAAGAAAGCCATACTCTGTGTGCACAAATATCAATTTAGTACTCAGTTTTTGTCTTTAAATATATATATTTAAATACGGTATCGGGCAGCCTTCAACCACAATCCCCATCTAAGTTACTATAGGCGGTGGGGGTAGTCGTATCCCTGGATATTTTTCTTTAAAGGCTGCAACATGCAAAGGAGCTTCCAAAAACACTTTCTATCCACATGACACTAGTACGGAACCAATGGAGAGCGCCAAAAAAATTACACAAAAATTTGTGGGTTTAAAAGGGTCATTATTCCATACTTTGATTTTAATTTTCAACGGTATTCTTGACTTGAGCCAAAGTATTGAATTTTTCAAATGACTTGAAGGACTCCTACGGTATTATTGAAAATCGAATAATGTCACAAAAATTGCGATCGTACATTTTGCATCCCTGTTGAAATTATTTTCGTTTTTCTCTTTTTTGTTCTTACACAATCGTAGGAACTGCAGCTTTTAAATACTTTGCAACAAATCCAATAACACCAAAATTTGTTTTATAACATGACAAAACTAAAATATATATTAAAACTATACATTTATAATGAAATATGCAAAAATATGTATACATTTTAAAATAAGCAAAAATATGCACTAACAAATCAATGCCGTTCTGTCGCAAATTTGTTGATTCGCAAAGGTATTTTCTTTACGTTGGCCTACGACCAGCGACAGAAAACATGTATTTTCATGAACGTCCTATTCCCATTTATGACAATAACATAAACATACGATGGAGAATTGTATTAATATATATATATAGTACATCTTTAATAGGAAAGAAAATAAAAATAGTTTTAAACTAATTTAAAATTTTAGGACATTATGATACTATATGACACTTAAGACTACCGTTTGAATATCCCAAATATATGTATATGATTGTAAATTATGAGGAAGTGCTCACAGCAATCATATTTTATCGTGTTATTATTTCAAAACATGTAGTTTTAAGACTATCCTTTGAATACCCCAATTATTATTTTTTACAATCCAAATTGTTTTTGTCGTATTCAAAATCTTTATTGCTTTACATACCTATAAAATTGCATGTTTTGACTTTACATAAGATTTTAAACAAGTTTTTACCTTTTTTCAATATAAGAAGTTGCTGAATTGGACTAAAGTAATAGTAGTTAAATCATCGAAATAAGAAGTTTTCAAGTAAAATGTAGAAAAGACATGTTAAAGAGAATATATTGGAGGAATTTCGTTTATATATAACAGCCATGCCTGGATCCAGGGGCGGGAAAAATACTATCCTCCGCCCCCCTTACAAAAAGTCTATAAATATTTTTAGGCAAATTTAGGATGATTGTGAAAAGAACAACATGAATACATTTCATAAAATATCAGGCCTTTTGTCTCCCATTAATGCAAACATTTTGGTGAACTCAATAAAAATGTAAAGGTACAATACAAACGACATGAGTAACTATTATAATACAACCATTTCCGTTTTGGTGAAGGGTAAAATACATAAACGTAATACGAGTATTTGCTCTGCAAAGAGTGTGTGGAATTGTACATAAATAAGTACGAATATTTGTGTGGTGCAATCAATAAAAAAAAAACGCGCGACGCCCTGCATCGTACATGTGTGATTTACATTCAAATTCTGAAATCTTAAGTTTATGCAATTTTATCTTCGAAGATAAATAAGACTTTGTTGTTTTGATCGAAATGTGTGTATAAAAAATTAAAACAAATACATACGAATATAGAGGATTATGTTGGAAAAAATAGAATTGTTACAAATATTAAAAAAGAAACAGAATAATTCAATTTCTTGCTAATAATTTAAAATTTAAATAATAAAAAACAGAAACAGTAAAAACAAGAGCAAGGGCGAATTTGAAAGCTTGACATAATTAAATTAGACTAAAGGTACGGCCAGACTTTGAAAACATTTGCCCAAAAAAACGAAACCACTAAATACTAATGTGTTTATTAAGGCCCAAATTCACAGTCATTAGTTAACTGATAGCAATAGTTTAACCAATACCATTAGTTAAACCACCAAATGTCATTGGTTAACAAATAGTTAGAGAACAGCTGATTCATTGTAAACTTTATTAGTATTGTTGTTTTGTGAAAAATTTTAAACACATTTCACACATACTCGTACGTTGTCAAGTACCTCCCTTGTATTTAGCCGTAATAAATACTTTTTTTATTTTCTATAATATTTTTTTTTCCAAACCAATTTCAGCACCAATTCAATATCTTGCACCGTAAAGTTAGACGAGCAAGCACTGTTTTATCCATTTTTCAGAAATAATATAACAAATTTTTCAGAAATAATATAACATATGATACAGCAGAGCTGCCAATAGTGAAACTTAATTATTTGATAGAGTTACCATTCTGTGCTCATATTAAGAACTTTAGTTAAACAATGCACTATGAATATGAACTATCAGTTAAACAATAGTTATCATTCTAGTTTACTAATAATTAACCAAAATCTGGCCCTCAGTCAAACAGTTTCATGCATAACTAATAGACAATATCACAGAATACAATCAGCCGTATTACGTATGTCGAGTCGAATATTCGTCCACGAGAATTTTGTCATAGATAATGTTTTCGTGCGTTGACCAATTGTCTGAGTGCTGACTGTCGAAGTCTCACATTAAAAAGTTTAACTGTTGTTTTTCGATACCGAATGTATTTTATTTTATAAAATATTTGGTTTCGGCCATCTATCCGGAATGGTGATATGTATCGAGTTTTCATATTCCGAAACAGTTCCTTCCAAAAGCATCATTACGAGCTCTAAAAGCAAAAGAGTTTCCTCATTGGTTTCGGCAGTAAGTTTCACTAGTTCATTCATTCTGTTGTAGTTTAAGATACGAGTACTTAGAGCGTCAATTCTTTAGAAACCTACTTTGAAATTTCTAAATAATGCAAAGACGGACCTGCTTGAAGAATATACAAGGTGGGCCAAAAGAAATCACCCTATTGGAAGATGCTCTCATTTTTGCAAATGGCGGCCAATGTCAAATCTGTTTTGTTATTTGTGATAGATGTAGAATACAAGTAGACAAGCCATGGAGGGATATACTCCCCAAGAACGCGGAATAATCGTGCCTATTTTTTCCGGGTCGCCTCATCTCTCGTTTGGCGATTTACACTGTCCCGAAAGATCGCCCGATTTAGCCGTTCCAGACTTGTTTTGTAAGGTGTTTTGAAGTCCCGTGTTTACGTGAACAATCCCAAGACCCTAGAAGCCCTCAAGAACAACATTCGAGGCGAGTGCGAGAATCTGTCGCCCGAAGTTCTCGTCGAAGTGATGAAAAATGCCATAAAACGAGCCCGTATATCAATCAATTGTGACGGCGCCCATTCGGCCGATATCATCTTCTCGACTTGACCAACAAAGTTCTAAAGGTTCAAATAAACATAATCAAAAAACAGAATCATTTAGAAAAAAAATGAGATCCAAACAACAAACAACGGATGGCTGCTTTTGGCCTACCTTGTAGTTTTACTCATGAAATAGTCTGTTGTAAGACTTGTTTAAAAACGTAACGTAATGCAAGTTCCGTTACTCGGTCGTTTTTGGAAGATATTCTATCAAGAAAAGCTTTTAGAGTTTTTTTACCAGATCATCAAAACACCCAATAATTTGCCTAAGGAAGTGATCCCTTTGCTAATATTTCATTCAAGTCTCGATTATATTTCAACCAACTTCAAATCAACTTGCATTTAAATCTAATTAAAAATATATAAACTTTATTTCTTTGAGCTTATATTAGAAACAGAAACTTTTGAGACATAATTGTGGTTATCAGCGCAAAAAAGGTGTAACCCATATTTTTTGTTGGTTACTGTTCCTGGTCTTACGTACGAGTACATTTTTTACCATACAAACTATCAATCCAAAAGTAAAATAAGCCATATTTTGGTATTCAAAAGAAAATGGAGCTGAAAAATCGTTTTTGCAGAGAACATAATAATGTCAAGTAATAGAGCAATTAAATAAAGCAATAAAATAATTAAATAGTTTGGGTTTACACCACTTTTTACATCGTGTGAGGAGTAATCCTCAAGTTTCACATTATTTTTAGCTACCAACTTTCTGTCCATTTAAACATTTTATCATTCAGACTTTACATATACATACATACATATTCGTATGTATTTCTGATAAATTTTACATCCCAAGTGACACAAATGCATTAACATGAACAAAATGATTGAAGAAAAATAATTCTCATGATCATCGGAAAGGAGTTTGAAATCATTTTTACAATTTTCTAACTTTGAGTGTTTTCGATAATTTTGCAATATTTCTGTTCAACAGACATGGAAAATAAAAATTTTACGTGTGCGTAAGACAAGTATGAGTATTAACAAGCATTTGATACTTAAAAAAAAGTTAAGCTTGTGGGCGGTATCTAATATGAATGCAAGTATTAGATGCAGTTAGCGATTGGTCGTGACAAATGTAGTGTGTCAAATAAATTATAAAATGTTGTGACTATTGTTATTTTGTGACAGGTTGTGATTATTCTTATTTCTTAAATACATTGTCAGATATATGTATAATATAACCCCCATACTCATAAAAAAATAAAATGAACTTGAAATCCATTTTAGTAAAATTTTGTATAAAAAAATTTTAAATAAAATACATTTCAAACTCATTTCAAATTTCACGAATATGGGGGTAAGTATTTAAATAAAACATTTTTATATGTGAAGTCGGTGACAATAAAAATGATAATTAACTTGGGTGTCACACGATCAAGTTTTCATTCAAATTTTAACTTTTAAAACTTACTGATAATTTGCTTTAAAATTTTCGTTCAATTGAGTGTTTCAAGTTACAGTCAAGAAAACAGCTGATTGCACTTTTTGCTCAAAATATGCACTCTTATTTAAAAATATGCTGCTGCCAGTGTTGTTTTATTTCTTTGAAATTAATAAAATAAATAATAAAATTGCATTTAAAAGAAAGAAATTAATAAAATAAATAATAAAAGTGCCATTACAACCAGGGACCGTAACGGTTATAATTTTTATTTTAAAAATTACTTTTTAATCGTTATTTTGTGACTTTTTTTTATTCCTCACAAAATAAGAGTTATTTTTTGATTTTTATTTATTCCTCAGAAAATAAGAGTCATAGAAGTCGAGTAAAAATTCTTGCTTGGCTATTTACATTGAAATCAAAAACAAATTTTGAGTGCTTTGTTTGTGTTTTCAATATAAATAGCCAAGCAAGAATTTTTACATGGCTTCTATGAACTGGCAGTAAATAAAATATAAAAAAATAACTCAGTGTGAAAAATAGAGACTTTAGTATAGATTCTGCATATATTCGTACAATAATTTTTTCCTTTTGAAATTTGTATGAAAAACATATTGTTTGTAACGAATTGTCATTATTTTTCATACAATTTGGTAACGTGTAGAAATGAAATTTTTTACAAAATATGCCTATTTCAATTGAAAAAAAAAACAAATTTGATATTTTTTATTACAAATAATTTTATTTCATTTACAAAAACAACCAATTTATAAGAAAGTGAGTTTGTTTTTTGCTAAGCTTTCACACCCAAGCCGCTCATCTGGTTTTAAAAATTCTTTCACCAATGGAAAGCTACATTACCAGCGTCAAATATAAGATATTTTTATCCGGGTTGGAACCGGATTTCTTATATTTGGTACGGATTTTGTCCGAAAAACACATTTTTGTGCTGGTTAGGGTTTTAAGACCGGTTCTTATATATTTTATAATTAATTTGTTGCATAACATAAAAATATTTTTTGATTTGTCAAAATTTTTTAATGTACTAAATATCTCAACACCTTCATAATTAACACATAAGAGTTACCAGCTTGATAAATGAAACTTGATAAATGAAAGAAAAATGAAATGTCATATGGGCTTTAGCGAATAAAATAAAAACTTCGGCCCATTGGGTGGTCTAATGTACATGAATTTAATAAATTTTACTCTTTGTGAAGAATGATGCAACGCAAAAGTCTTCTGACTTACCATCATCTTCAAACGCTGAAACACCAGATGCTTTATCGTCGTCTGAAGTCACAAACACGTGTTCATTATTAAACGAGTTCTTAAACTCTATTGAAGTAAATTCAGAGGATGAAGACTCAGATGGTGATCTGGAGGAGGAAATGAAAAGGGCGATAAGCGAAATAGACAATTACAATCCTAAGCCCATTGACGTGGATGCAGATGTAATGAAATATTGGGAGGAAAAAAAAATATATATATCCATACCTGTACAGATTGGCACAGGTTTTGCATAGCACGCCAGCAACACAAGTCTCTGTGGAAAGAGCATTTTCTGCGCTAAAATTAATATTGACAGATTTAAGATCGAATTTATCACCAGAGTCCATGCAAAAACTCTTATTTGTTAAATTAAATTAATTAATAAACACATTTTAAAAATGACTTTTATTTTCTGACGAATAAATAAAAATCAAAAAATAACTGTTATTTTGTGAGGAATAAATAAAAGTCACAAAATAACTGTTATTTTGTGAGAAATAAATAAAAATAAAAAAATAACTCTTATTTTCTGAGGAATAAATAAAAATCACAAAATAACTCTTATTTTGTGAGGAATAAATAAAAATCAAGAAATAACTCTTATTTTGTGAGGAATAAATAAAAATTAAAAAAATAAAAATCATTGCATCTATAGGTAGTCCATGTAACATGGAGTATTGTGGTATATTCCTTGTGCCCGTAGCACTTCTCTATTATTGTGATTTTTTCAGTTTAAATTTGGAAAATAATCGTTATTTGCGATCCCTGTTATTATTATTATTATTATTATTATTATTATTATTATTATTATTATTCTTTATTAAATTTATAAGAAATTACAAATCTAATATAAAAAATTCTAGGAGCACTAGCTGCTAAGACTAACGGCTCTAACTATTTTTAACATACTTACAATAACAGTAAGATATCCTGATATGTTCATCAATGCGACTCTATCTACATGAAAGAGATTTTTGTGTAGATTAATAATCCAGAAAGTATTTTTAAGTTTGGAGCAGCATTCGTGAATTATTAATGGAATAATACAAAAAGTGGTGTAAATTATGAAAATGCTAAATGTCACTACATTTTTAAAACTACAGCTGATAGGGAAAAAACTAATGACGCCATCGTAATCAGGAGATAAAAATACAGAAGGATCTACCATTTCTATTTAACCATCAAAACCACTGTTGTGCAGTGTTATCGATTCGGCCTCATTCCCAGCAATTGGGCCTTTGTTACTTTTTTTGCTCTAAATGGAATATCTAGATTTGGCTGACATATAGTTTCGGCAAGACCAATGGCCCAATTAAGAGGCGAGTTCGGTGAACAGTTTATTTCACGTTTGGACCCAGTCAATTACCCGCCTCGATCGTCCGATTTAACACCATTAGACTATATTTTGTGGGGCTATGTCTAAAGGGATGTCCGTCTGTCCGTCACAGGCTGTTATCTCGAGAACCGTAAGAGCTACATACCTGAAATTTTGCCGGAATATGTACATGCCAGTTAAAAATTAAAGGGTGTTCCAAAACGAGCAACGAAAAATGTTAAAATCCCATGTAATATACATACAATTATAAATAGACACTTGAAATTTGCAAAGTTAGTGTGTTCTTATACAGACAACAATTAACACTAAAATTTGAAAAAATCAAAAATAAAAGGTGTTCTATCAGTTAATGTAATTTTGACTATGTAATTTTGACAACTTGCTGTATCTTGGAAACCGTAAGAGGAAAACTCTTGAAATTTTCAAAAACGCTAAAACTAAAAATTCCAAAATTATAAAATCGCCAAACCGAAAAAATCGCCAAAAACAAACTAAAAAATTTCCAAAACTAAAATAAATCACCAAAAACCAAAAAAATCTCCAAAATTAAAGAAACGCCAAAAACCGAAAAAATCGCCAACACGAAAAAAAGCTCCCAAACAAAAAAATCGCTAAAACTAAAATTAATTGTCAAAATCGAAAAAAGAACCAAAAATTCCAAAACTAAATAAACGCTAAAATAATAAAAAAATAATAATAATAAATAATTTTTATTCGATATGAATCTATTTTATTTCCGCAACGGTTGACGCACTGGAAGACAATATTGAAGAATTTATTCGTGAGATACCGGGCGATATGATGGATAGATTATGCCAGAAAACAGAGTATAAAAATTTATGAGTATCTTTCACAAAACATTTAAACAAACTATAAAGATATTTAAAAACTTTGTATTTGCACTAACATAAATAATGTTAAGAGGGTTTTCAAAAAATGAATTTTTCTTTTAAAGAAACTTATGAACTAACTTCTATCAAAAAATTGTTAACTATTTACTGAAATTTACCTGAAAACAATGTTGTGCGTTTAAATTCGCATATTAGGAAACGGGTTGCGAAAGAACCCAGTTTTTACCCTTTTGTAAAGGAAAGTATCATTATAAAACGCCAAAAAAGAAATTGTTCTCAACATCGCTTCCAATTCGGTGATTAGGAATCATAAAAGAAAACTAAAACTTATTGCAATGCCAAGCCTAGGTAAAAATCATTTGATATGATCCAAATTTGAACTACTCCCGGACGACAAATCCTACATTTTTGTGACTTCTTGGGAATGTGTTTTCTTACTAGGACGTCGGAAAACCACTCGAAACCCATGCAAATATATTAAATAAGAATTCAATATATATATATATTTTTTAAATAAAATTAGAGTAAACTAATGCATTCTTTACAATTAAATATAATTTATTTAACAATTGCAAAATAATTAACGATTATGATCTATTATTTATATGACACTGAGTTGAAATATTTCGAATGCACTTTAACGTCTAATAACTTTCCTCAGAAAAGTGGCTAACGCATCATTTACAGATGATCGTGTCAATCGTGACGTATCTGGCTCTGACTCTCGCGATGTTGCATCCTTTCCCCTAGAGTCATCCAGGGAAATTTGGTAATTTTGTTCGGGATCGTATATATTTTTGGAAGCCTTAGAGAAAATATTTTCAAAAGGGATTGGAAAATCATAATCATTATCACAATTTGGTGCACTGTAGTGTGAAGAATGACGTGGTAGTGATGGATACGAATCAAATAAGTCAACATCGTTAGCGTACGGACCATAAATGGGTTCAATGGCTGGAGCAAATGGTTGGGAATTGTAATTTTCAGAAAGAACATTTGGCTCGCTGTAATATGATGCATATGGAGCCGGCTCTTGTTCAGAACTGGGTGGCAATGGAACTGGCACAAGTGGTGGATTTGAGTAATACTGATTTTCTGGTACGTAGTTGTGATCGCTGTTTGGTATAAATTCCCGCTGTAGAATTTGAGTGAATTCAATACGCCCGTTTTCCGTGGGTTCGGATGTTTTTGATACCTGTACGATTTTTTTCTCTGACGGATTGACGATAACTTTACGGCAGAATTCCTTGCAACCCAGTTTACATTCACAGTAGCATTTCTTGTAGGGATCTTTGGGTGTTGCTGACACTGGACTTATTGTAGTTTCGTGAGGCTTAACTGGTGCTGGTGCAAGTGTGGTAAGTGGTCTGGGCCTGGGCGTGCTCGGTTTTTCAGTTGTAGGCTTTGGCATGTGTGCGTTGGGTTTAAAAATCGGACTGGAGGTAGTGGTAACAATTGTTACATTTGATGGTATTTGATGACAGGGTACTTCTTCCCAAATTTCTTCTTCGCACTCAAAACATCCAGTACGTGGCAATGCCTTGCCCATCAAAGAAGATATTAAGCATGTGAAAACAATAACACACGTAGCTACCTTTCAGAAATTCAAATGATATTTAATATTTCATACTCCCCTAAAATCAATAAAAAAAAATACCTTTGATTGCATTGCGTACATTCCATAAAGTATGAATAATTCTTAAAATCCCAAAAAAATTAATTGATTATGAAAGTAAGATTATGGCGCGCTAATCGTGCTGACTGACGGTTATTGCAATATTGTGTTTTGTTATATTTGGTTGTTACCAACACGTCACTTGCAATATTCTAAACTCAGCTTTATGTCCAAACACACTTTTTATAAGAATTTACTTTTGGATATTTGAATAATTTCTCTTCAGTTTCTTATTTTTTCTGTAGTTGTTAAGTTCATTCTTTAATAACAAAACAAATGCGGAACAATGCGGCAGACTTAAAATAAGAGCGGAAGTTTAGTAAATTAACACGTACAATTGTTTAAGAATATAAGCAATCAAAATTGTAGTAATAAATTTACAATCAACCCAAATGTTAAGGGAAGGGTGAATTTTTTAGAGGTGAAGAATTTCAGATCACAGTTTTTTGTGACTGGCGCTTACTTTAAAAATTAAAATTAAAATTACTTTAAAAATTAAATTAAAATTAACCATTCAACAATTTTACACGCCGCACAGTGGGCTAGAACAAGAATATTATTATTATAAATCTGCCATTTTTATAAATCTCATGGGATTGACAGCCTGTTTATTTTTTGGGCCTTTTTGTTTTTCCCCATCCAATATGAAAAATATTTACTCATGTTATGAATTGTTCTATAACTGGAATGCTGGACATTCAATTAAAATTTTTCTACTTTGAAAACCACAGGAAAGACCAATGAGTTCCTGCGCTCTAGGACACCTGGTTATAGCTATGCTGCTTAGCTATATAAAACAAACTTAATGTGTTAAATATGATGATGTCCAATTCGCTGCAAATATTTCAAAACGTTTCCATTTCCCATTACTTTCTTTTCTAGCGGCGTACGATTAAATTAATGTATGGTTCGTACTCTTGAGCAAAAACAATACAAAAACAAATTGTGCAATCCTTGTCATTGTTTTTGTTTCACTCACTTCAAAGAACGAAACAAAACAAAATCAAACAATTTGTTTTTTTTTCGTACTCTGGTTTTAAGTACAAAGAAATCAAAACCAAAAAATTTATAACTGTAATAGTGTCGATTATTTATGTTACTAAAAGCACGTCCCAGCTCTTGTGTCGTGACATAAATAGCATAGCTATAACAAAAGCAATAAACGAATAAATAAGAAAAAAGCTGAGTTCCATAAGGTATTCATTGTGCCAACCTTCTCCGTTGTTGAGTTAATGTCAGTGGAAAAAAGCGAAGTTTAACGTATGACGGATTCTATGTGCCTGGGCCTTTAATGAACACCTTCCAGTAACAACTGTTACAAATTCGTACAAATTTTTAGTAAATCACAAACCTTAAGTCGATATGGTTATCTGCATAGACTTAATGAAATAAATAATTGCAGCTCACTACCTTGAGAGTCGATATAATCACATTAAAAAAAACACCCTATAAGCGCTGTAGGAAAGATAACTTTTCGAAAACTCAGTGATTCAAAAAATATAAAAACGTGGTTTCATCTTAAATTCTTTTATACAAACAGAAGAAGTTTCCATACAGATGCGAGAGGTTTAGAAACATAAATATATGCGTACACACACTCATATGCTCGTTCAATTTAAAGTAACGAAATATAACGAGATATTTGTAAGTTGATTCAGTTATTGAATTTTTACATTCGATGAATGAACATGTTCATTGAAAGTGTGCTAAGACGCAACTTCATTGAGTCAAAAACAAAACAAAATAAAAATTTTCTATTATATTAGTGAATAAAAATACCATTTTCGGATTATGACATACGTGAACGTACTGAAATCCCATTCAGCTTATACGATTGACGTATCACTTAATTTGTTTTCGTACCATTGTCGATGCGATCACTGGTGTGGCGATTTGAGCCCTGATTATTGGGTCGTTAGTGCGACAATCTATTTCGTTATTACAATGATGTAATTTTATAAATGAAAGCTTCATAGATTTGAAGATATTTTCGCTAATCATAAATGCAGATGATTCATTACTAGAGAAAGGATTTTCATGCATTTAAAATCGCGTTTTATGTACATAAAATATGCATTAAAAATATAAATATATGTATTAAAAACTAATAAAATATACATTTATTAACTTTTTGTCAAATCATATGGAATACAAAATAAAGTTAAGAAGAACTTTTGTTTACGTAAATGAATAAGTGTTTTTGTAAATTGTCAAAGGTAAATCTTTGACTATTTTTTCTGAGAAAACATTTTTATTGTAAAAATTAACATTCCACCTCAGCAAAAGTTATTGGTGTATATTTAAATGCTGCTAGTTCGTTTCTAAATTTAGCTGTTTGACCTAGAGATAGGCGCGTGTGGTATTTTTTTTCGCGACACGAACACGCACGACTCAACACGAAGTTTTTGTGACAGAAAATCTGATTTCGTGCGTGTTCGGGTCATATCGTGTTAAGCAAAATTGACACGATAAACACAAAACGATTTTTGGTGTTAAAATATGAATGCATGAATTTGCAGTAAAGAAAACATTTAATATTTTGTATCGTCGAACACGTAAAACCATAAAATTTGTTGATAGTGTGGGTGGGGGTCTCTTAAACTTAAAGTTCTGAAATTAAACAAAAATATGTATCTATAAAAAAATGCTTTTTGCGTGTCGTGTCATGTTGGAAAAATTCAACACGCGCCCATCTCTAGTTTGAACTATAAAATATTGATGCAATTTGTTGCATTTTTCAAGTCCATATTTTTTTGTATAACTTTATCTAATTTATTTTTAATTTCTTCACTTATTCTGTCTTTCAGAGAACACATTTTTTTCAACGCATCTTCAATTAATTCAACTTGAGCTGTTAAAGAATCAAAACCATCTAATTGGGCTTTAGTGTCAACACGAAAGTAATTCTCTGGTTGCACAAATATCATTTCAATTCAATTTTTTTAATTTAAAATTTCTTTAACTTTGTTTATATAAATATAGTATTCCACAGCATTCAACCGCGCTCCCCGTCTAGTTACTATAGATTGTTGAGGGATTCTTATCCCTGAATATTTTTGTTTAAAGGCTGCAACACTCAAAGGAGCTTTTAAAAACACTTTATATCCACATGAAATTATTACGGAACCGGTAAAGGGCGTCCAAAAACCCATGCTTTTGCATTTTTTTTTTGTATTGTATCGAACTTTTCAAATAAATTGAGTTTTCATCCCAGTTGAAATTGTTTTCATTTTCCAATTTTTTGTTCTTACACAGTCGTATGAATAGCAAAAATACTTTGCAACTAATCAGAAAACACCAAAATTAGTTTTATAGCATAAAAAAAAATTAAAAAATTTATTAAAAATATACATTTATAATAAAAATGTGCACTAAGAAATCGGTGCCATGCATTTACATGAAAATCCTTTCCCTATTTATTACCTTAATTATACCTTTTCTTCACTCAATTTATAAAATCGATTAATTTGCTTAATAAAGCTTTTAATACATACATTTACTAAAACAAAGTCATAACTCGAAAAATGCAATTTTTAAGTTGATGATGCAGAATTAATCCTCATATTGTGCACATATTTCGTACAAATTTCTTGTTTACGCTCAACTCTAGAAAGAAAAATAAAATTTTCATTTTCCAATAGGTTGTTCGTAAATTGAAAATTTTAAACTCGTTTTCTTCTAAACTAGATTTTTTGAGTTATGATGTTATTCGAATTAGATCTACCCGTCAGGTGCTCCGCTTGTTACATTCTTAAACTAGCACAGTGAATTTATAATTTATTTATCGTCCCTTCCATGTCAAACTATCCAATATGCAAAATTAGTTTGTTAGATTCGTTACCTTGGTGCCCTAATTTCTAGGATATGCCTCGTTTTAAAATGCTGAAATTCTCATAGACGATAGATTACTCAATAAGAAATATTTTAAGCCTGGCAGTTTTAGGAACACGTAGACTTTAAATTCACAACTAAGGGATCTTTGAGCTCTTCTGAAAGGCACAAATTTGCATATTGGATAGTTTGACATGGCAGGGACGATATAATTTCTTATAGTTTGATTTAATATGTTACATTATTTTCCCGCATGTTTAAAAAAAAATTTTTGGTTGGAGTAACTTAACCCAAACTTGCATTAACTCAGAAGCAAGTGATATTTAAATGGTTGGAGGTAGTTGGCATTCAAATAGGCTGATCGATTATTCGACTTTTTCCAGAAACCGGTTTTCGAATAGTTCAAATATTTGAAATTATGAAAGACCTGGTTTCGGTTTTTTACAATTCAGGAAAAACCGGTCAACCGTTTTTTAAGTAAGAAAATTATTATACAAAAAATTGCTTTATTAAAAAAAGAGTTAACAGTTCATCTAAATATTTATTATCAAATAATAAAAAAATTAAAGGTAAAAAATAAAAATTAACTTCATATACTTATGTATTGTACTCGAATATGTATAATATATATACATACCAATGTATGGACAAGGTTTATATCTATCTCTATATAAAATATGAAGCAAAATGTCAACAAAACTAAATAAAAAACTTTTTGCAAATGGATTTTGACATCCATTGCACACCATAAGGCCAATTTAATTCGCTTCTGCTTCCACCTCATAAGATAATTTCGCTTTAAATTCATGTTTCAGTAAGTGTTGCCACGGTCAAAAAACGCCTAGAACTTTACACTGAAAAAAAATATACTAAGGAAAATCAACAGAACACGTTGGTCTAAGTTTTAACATAGTAAAAACTAATTTCATTGCAAAATAAACAAATCGAAGTATTCGACTCAGCCGGGTTTTAAATTGTAAAAAACCGGAAAAATCAACATTTTGAAAAATCCGACAACCATATTATGAAAAAATCGGGTTATAAAACCGGTTGAAAAACCGAGTCGATCACCCTAGTTGTTCACCAGAATCAATATAATACATACTATTTGCTTTCCATTCTTTGCTATTTTTTGGGATCACTACAATTTAGAGTGTCTCTATTTGCTGTATATGATACGAGGGCGGATCAGTAAGTCTGTGACTTTTTTCAAAAAAATTTATTTTTCAACATAATCTCCCTCTAACTCAATACACTTAGTCCAACGTTACTCCAGTTTTTGTATCCCTTTCAAAAAATAGGATTTTTTGAGATCTTGAAAAGAGGCATTTGTTTGGTCAATAATTTCATCGTTGGAGCTAAATCTTTTTCCACCGAGCCATTTAGGTTTGGAAATAGGACGTAGTCACTAGGGGCTAAATCGGAATAATATGGTGGATGAGGTACCACTTCGTAGCCCAATTCATAGAGTTTTGCCATTGAGACTGCATACGTGTGCACCTGTGCATTATCTTGATGAAAAATAACTTTTTTCTTGGCCATATCGGGTCGTTTTCTTTTTAAATCCTCATTAAATCGGTCTAGTAAGGTGGCATAATATTCGCCGTTTATTGTTTTTCCCTTTTGAAGGCAATCGATGTGCATTATCCCGCATGCATCCAAAAAAACTGTTGCTATCACCTTATTGGCCGACAAACTTATCTTGGCCTTCTTCGGAGCAGGTTCACCCGGAGAAACCTATTGTTTAGACTGCTGCTGGGTCTCCGGAGTACAGTAATGGATCCTTGTTTCATCAACAGTTACAAAACGCCACAAAAACTCATTCGGATTGCGATTAAACAACTCCAAACAATCCTTTGAAGCTGTCACACGTTTACGTTTATGGTCAATTGAGAGCAAATGCAGCACCCATCTTGCAGACAATTTTCTTAAACCCAGCTGATCACTTAAAATCGAAGCCACACTGCCATATGAAATGCCTATGGCATCAACAATCTCATTCACTTTTACTCTTCGATTTTTTCGACATTTTCGGGTATACTGACCTCAAGTGGCCGTCCAGAACGTTCAGCGTCATTTGTACTTGTGCGACCACAACGAAAGTCAGTAAACCACTTTTTTACCATTGAAATCGATGATGCAGAGCCCCCACAGTATTTATGTTTAATGAGCACTCGAAATTCACGTTTTTCCATTTTTAGAAAAATACACGAGGTTGTACGTTTTGAACAGCTGTTAAACGCAAAGTAAACAACGACACTTGCTCAAAATTTGACAGTAGTCTATTAACAAGTGGTACTTGATGGGAACAGTGTTCCATTTTATATAACTACGAGGAAAGTAGAAAAGTCACGGACTTATTGATCTGCCCTTTTTAGCTTTTTTCTGTATTTTTATTGAAGTGGGGATTAAAGAGTGTCAATATGATGTTAATAGGTTTTATTTTTAGGCTGTATAAAATTGAAACATATGTACATATACATATAATAAGTAAGCTTTAATAATAATTTTTTTTATATCGATTTCAATACATTTTCAATTATTACATTTATTCAAGAAATAACTTTGTAGTATAAATTTAATTGGCCTAGATGGGCTTTATATTACAATGCAGTAAATAAATAACTAAATAAATATTTATGGAAGTTTATTTTTAGATTCATTCAATATTTCGAAGCAAAAATTCATATGAATCAGACCAGTTTCATAGTCAACATACATATGTTCATAAGTATATATGAATTGTTTTCAAAAATACATAAATGGCTCTTTAAATATTAATTCGTAATCGTGGCTTCCGAAGTTAGTATAGCTGGCCACCCCTGTAATATAACATATAATACTTAAGTAAATAAATATTTTAATTATTCACAAAATCAAATAAAGTTTTTAAAAGAGCTTGATGGTGAAGATGAACTTTAATTTCGTACAGCAACATCTGTGCCTGTATTCAGGGACTTATTACGATAATAGTATCGCTATAATAAGTATAACGAAAAATTTATCGACTTTGCTATCTAGTAACATATTTTAACGATATTTGCTGTCGGTTGAGGTAAAAAAGTGAAATAACAAGCTCGAATTCATTTAGTCATTTTTAATTCTTCTTTGAGCTTTTCGCTTATTTTGACATTTTGTGTGCAGGGATGCCACATGGCGAGTAAAACACAGATGTACACTATCGTAAAAAATAAATTACAGCATCACATTATTGTTAAATGGTTGGCAAAAAGTTACAGAATCCAGATACTGATACAGATGGTGACCAAAATATACGAAAAATTATGTTAAAGAATTTAGTGTTTAGTTTTATCTTCACTCAGATATGCCTGTTGAATATTAGGAACGGTGCAGAACCGACTGACCATAAAAACTTTTTCCATATTTTGGATTTTTATTTATTTGAAGTGGAAACATTGCAACAGCTTGTTGTACTGGAATTTCTGCAGTCAATTGTAGCTGGTCGTGTTGAGGCGAAGTATTATATTTTTGAGATTGATGGAAGGTTTGTAAAGTTGTAACATTTTGTTGTTCAAAGTCGGAAACATTGTGAACGGATGAAGTTGAGGAGTTTGAATGGTTGTTACTTTTGAATTGCAATTCATTACTTAAAATTTTTAATTTTTCTTTTGTTTGACTCAAAAACTTTTTCATTGCATTTTCCTTAATTTCATACTTTCCTATTGGCGATGTTGTAGTCGTTGTCACTGCAGACGCCGCTGTTGTTGTGGCTGTGGTTATTGTGGTTGCGGTTGCGTATGCTCTTTCTGTTTTTGTTGTCGTTTCAGGCGTATCAATTGTGGTTGTGTTAGCAAACTCATTGTCATTTGCTGGGCTATAAGTAGTGGTTGCACTTTCTTCAATTTCCGTTGCAGAAATTGTGTGATCACCATCTGGCACTGAAGTGACACCGAAATCTTCAGTTGTAAAATTATTAGTTTTTCTTAGATGATTCATGTGCTCTTGGTAGAGCGGATGATTGGATGTAATAATTTCTGGTGGATCATATGGATTGAGGACGACATAATTTGGCAAGCCCAAATCGTAAGTGATGGCACCATCCTGATATATGCCGTTTCTTAAATTTTTAGGATCCTTGGCCGATTCAGTTAATTGCTTCACATGCAATTGATTAAAATGTTGATTTTGTTGAGTGAATTGATAATCATGTACAAAATGTTGTGCATGGCCATTGTGGTAATCGTATATTTTTGCTAAATTGCCGTAACCTGTAATTTCATTGGCCATTATATCCTCTTTTTCATGCACGTCGCTGTGACGATGGCGGTTTTCATAATAAGGATAATGCTGTTGCAAGTATTGTGATGCCGGTGGTATGTACAAGGCTTGACTTGTTACAAAAGCGCAAACTATCGTAATTAAATTATTCAAAACTAAATTGTGCTTCATAATTTTTTGTATTTCTCTTTTGTAACGTGCGAATGCGGAATTGTTAATTAGTTTTTAACTTAGCACTGGGTAGAAACTCTTAAATTTGATGCGTGATTTTTGGATGGTTTTATAGCCATGAAATTTTTCTTTTCAGCTTTCAGAATTTCGTTTGAAAGCAAATGATGTTGATAAACATCGTTTGCTATTTTTATTGATAACTCAATCAAAAATATGTACGAGTATGTGTTAAAAATTAACAAAGATTACATTCAAGAATGCTTTAGATTAAATATTTTATTTTATAACAGAGGTTGTTTTTATTTTTGCAAAAGAAGCATTATTAATTTTAAGAAAGTACTTTCTGTTATTACTGATTGTTTTTTAATAAACAATCTGAGCTACTTTAAATTATTTTTTTTAAGAGTGCGTAAGATACGAACATATACGCGGATGTGATCAGGTCCATATTTATATATGTATATCATACATCCCGCTTTTCATTGGTCGATCCCGCCTTGAATTTCTATCCCGCTTTTTATAGCTTTAAAATTTTCAATCACTTCGATTTTTCTTAAACTGTAACTGATAAAAATTCATATCAAATATTTTTTAAGTACATATAGTTATTGCTTAACTAGCCAAAACTTTGTGTTCTTCGCTACACCCCATATACGTTTTAGGATGAAAAGACATTTTTTTTATATTAGAAGTGTCTCGCTTGCGAATCAACCTTCACTAATCATAATCAGTCATGAATAATTTCAAAACTCTCACTGAATTAGTTTTCAAGATATTTTTTAAGTAAAAATTTCCTCTATTTGAGAGGTGCCACACCCACATGACCAATTCGAACTTTTTTTATAAGGCAACGCACATTATAAAAATCGTTGCTTCTACAAAATTTCATGTTTCTTGCTGCATTAGAGGCAAAATAAAAACATTCCAAAATACAAGCGTTTTATATGTGAGGTGACACGTGTTTTCCGATTTTAGATAAATTTAAAAAGTGGGCGTCGTAAATTTTTTCTGTAAAAACCTAAGTTAGGTTATGACATACATATACGAGTATAAAAAAATTTGTGATATCGGTGTAGTCATTCTTAATTGATGCAATTACGACATTTGATTTTTATTTACGTTGTATGTATGTAGATAAATATATTGTGTATGAATATTCTTGTTTATTTCAAATTGTTTCCTCTGATAAGAAAACCGTGTTTCCCAAGTAAATTCAAAGCCATGTATGTGCATGCTACACATCCCGCCTTCTAAGAGATATTTATTTTTAAATACCGCTTTTTGGCGGTATTTTCTTCAAAATCCCGCTTTTTGATCGATCATGTCGCGTTTTGCGCAAGGGCTGGCAAGTCTAACCGTCGCTGATACAATGACATCAAATCCTCAAGCTACTTTGAAGTTGATACTCGACCGAACTCTCTCGAATGCATATATGTATATTTGCCAGATGTAAGTTTAGAGTCAAAGCTAAAAAGTATATTACAGTTTTTTGATTTTTCCCAAGGTCAAATCCGCTGCAAATGCCTCGAAAAATGTATCTAAACATATCAGATATATGCGAATAACTGACGAGTTAGGATCTTTGCAAGTTTTTAGCTAGGTCCCATGCAGATAACCCTCTGGCCATCACATTATGTTAAAATTAACTTTATTACTATACACGTACACATATGATAAGATGGGTTAAACTTTTTGTTTAAAATGTGAAGAACCCTAAACCGGATCTACTTCAAATTTCAAAACTTTGCCAAGGCGAATTAAAACCGTAACGTAATTTCAAATGTTCAAAAGAAAGTTTCTTATTGGCAAACCAAGGCAAATCCACATAAGGTATACTCAGCTTAATTCGCTTTGAGAAATTTATACTTAAAATTTCAAAAAAATGTATTGCAAAATGTGTGTGTGTTGACCTTGCGACCACCTAGTATGGATTCGACTTGTTAATTAAAAAATAAGCAAATTAATAGACATTTTCTTGAATTTGATTGACGCATTTGTATAGAAAAAAAATATTTCTTCTTTTCGTTAAATAAAAAATACATCTTCAAGTTAATTTTTTAAAATTAATTTTTTTATTTTTTAAACAACACAACCCGCGAAGCAATTGCTTGTTTGCGGAAAATACCCAGGGTCTATGGTGGGAATCGAACCCACGACCTCTCAGCCACAGGGGCACCCCATGTCAACAAGTTTGCTCAACAATCACCAGCTGAGTCTGACAAGCATGGAAAGAGATTCCATCAAGAGACCGCTAGACTCAAATACTGGTAAAGTAGTAAAAAGTTGGATTTTTCGATAGGAACTTAAAAGAGCAAATTCTTGAAAAATATGGAAAAAGATAGAAATTACAGATTTGGCAACCCAGACATTAAAAACTCATATAGACACACAGAAAATAGAAACAACATATGGAACAATTTTCCTTATAACCTTTGCCTTCCAAGAGATTTTAAAAATAAACTTGCACTTGCATGTGTAAGCAATCAAACAAGTTGCAAGTATTTTTATTATTTCCTTCGATGTATTGGTCAATACCCAGTGGGAATTTGAGTTAACTCAAAACTATTGAATTATCAGGAATAATTAGTCACAGCTGGTTAAAATTCGCTCTCATTTTGCATGTTAAAAGTAATCAGTTTTAGAATGAGGGGCCGCAGGACGAGTGCATCAGTTTTGAACTAACCATGAGTTAGGTCATTATGAGTTAGTTACCTTGTGCCAAATCAAAAAAAAAAAAAAAAAAAACACAGAAAGTATTATTTTTAGTTAATTATAATTTAACTTACTATTGATTAACATTTTGAGTCAGCTTAAAGTTTAAACAATTTTAAATTATTTTTTTTAGAAACGAGAACGGTTATCGAACCGTGATGACTTTGTTTGTCAGCCATCATACTTAACACATTGCTATAGCGCCATATAAAATATAAACGGCACAGACCTTACATAAACATGAATTTGACTAATCTCTGCATCAGTTTTGAGTTACTTTAAAGTTAGTTTAATACTTATCGGGAAGAGGACAATTGTACCAAAAACAACTGACTCACGCCTGTATCATTTATGAGTTGGTTCAGAAGTTAGTTGTAAATGAGTTAGCAAAAAGTCACCCACATTTTGAGCTAGCTAATAAAAATCCGAAAGGGAAGTTAAACCGTTTCATACACTCAAAATATTATGTAGGTAAATTCGAATGAAAAATCATTTAAAACAATAGTATTTTCAGTTAAAAACCGGATTACTAACATTTCATTTGAATCAAATGAATTTTTGAGTTATTTTTGAATGTTAATTTTTTAACATAAAATTTCAGTAAAAACAAATGTTTTTTCTTTTATTTTAAATTACAAAAAAATAACCTACATATAATTTAAAACTACTGTTTTTTCATTTTTTTAACAACATGAAAATAACTCACAAAAACAGTAAAAACGACTGTTGTTTCAATTGTTTTAGCTTACATAAATTTACTACCCAAAACTGTAAAAACAACTGCTTTTTCACTTATATTGACTGACAAAAAATAACCTACCGAATCAATTGAAATTACTGTTTTCTTCATTTATTTTTACTACAATATATTTAACCCCCAAAAAAATAAAGAGTTGCTAAAAACTGTTTTCTATAAATAATTTTTATTTTTTATATAATTTTATGTGCAAAACTTATAATTCCATCAATTGATGCTACAATTATATTGATTTTTTGAAAGTAAATTATAAAATTAAGATAGGTTTTCAATGTATGACATAAATAAAAATTGCGTCTTTCGAATCTAAAAATATAAATTTTAAGAATATGTACAATAAGATAATTTTTTATATACTGTAATGCTTATAATTTTATAATTACTTTGATCTAAATTATTCCATTTTTCTCTGGCCTCACACCATAAAGATTTAAGTCTCACGTTCTTTAAGTTTAGGTTTATATAAATCGGCAATATATCCTGCAGTTTTTTCCAATTAAGATAAAAACCATTCGTTTTTTCTGGGAAAAGCACTTCAAAATCTATAGAAATCTGAAAAAGGATGTATATGTAATTACTTCAATAAGATAATTTTTCAATATTCCTACAAGTTCAGGTGCAAAATACCTTCTCTTTCTCTTATTGGTAGTATAACTGGTAACATTATTCATTTTATTAAAGCTACTTTTATCGCTTTCATTATTAAAATGAAATATTATCATATGCTTTCTAAAAGTTTCTAACGATGTAAATTTTTTGGCAAACTCGATACAAGAAAAATGACTAGAACTCGATATATAATGAAGTTTAAAATGAGAAAAAATTCCTTGTTGGACTTAAAGTAATCTCTACAAACAAAACATTCCGCCATTATTAACGAGCTTTACATTTACCTAAAAATAATAATAATTTAAGTATATTTTATTATGTAATATATATATTTTTAGTAATATATATATTTTTTGTGAGACCCCGCCATACTTTAGTGCTTTTTAGAATCATATGTACATATAAGTATAATATCTGCTTACCTTTTTTTAGTTCTATGATGAATACACAACGAAGAAGCACAACTGGTAGAGAAATATGCAATAGACCTGAACGAAATTTAGTTCAAAAATATGCAATTTTTTTATTCCAAAATATACTTACTTATATATGTATGTATGTATGTCGGAATATACTATGTCTGAACTGGACCAGTCCCTCAATAACTCATAAATTTCTCCTGGAAACATCATTATACATATACATATAGATATATATTTACATACATCTGCATATGTACATATGTATGTATGTATGTATGCACATACATACATATGCACAAACGTAAATGCCATATTAAATACACTTAACTTACCAATTAAAATTTTCTTTTATATTTGGATTTTCTTTTATACAAGTCAATTAACTCTTTGTGTTTTCGCAAAAATGGTTTGATTTTTTCAATTATTAAAGAATTTTTTATTTTTGTTTTTCAAATATTTTTGAAGTTTGTTTTCAAGGAAAATAATACATATACATATGTAAGTAAAACTTAAATGAAAAAACTTCCAGGACAAGAACATTTTTTAAGTTTTACTGAATATGTACATATTTATAAATAATTGATTATATTGACTGCACAGAACATCATTATTTTATTGTGGTTTGTTTATTAAACAACATACACAAATAGTTAAAACAGACATGGCTTGGTAAAATAACTAAATTTTCCTTTAATTTAAACTTTACGAAAAACTTCCTAAATAACTTATATTCAGTTAATGTAAAACTTTTTTGAGTGTATATAACTAATAGACAAATTTATAGAATGCAATATGATTGGAAACTTTTTAAATCAATAAATACATGTCTGAATCAAACAGTTTTTCATTAGTAATTAGTGATTACGCTTTTTTGGGCACATGTGTTCCAGATATGTACTCGGCATTGGTAAATTTTGAGCTTTCATTACATAAAAAGCTTTCAACAAAGTGAAGTGCGATAAATCAAAACACTTCCCATGTTCTATTTGCATTGAAAGATATTTATATAGATCAGAGACAGTAGACCAAATACAAGAACGCTGAGGATGAAGGTGTGGCGGCCATCGAAAACGGCATGTTACTCCGTTCTGTTTGTGTTTGTCATAATAATTTATAATTTTTCTTTAGTGCAATTTGTTGTTCCTTTAAAATTCTTACATTTAAGTTGGCTAACATAGCGATACGAACCTTAGCCTAAACGAATAATAAACAGAGAAACAAATAAGCTCGAGCAAAATAGTTAAAAAGTTTTTTTTTTATTGAATATAGTACTCATTTAGTGAATAAGTATTTTAGTATTTCCGACAATCAATAAAACATTTAATTAATTTATTTATTAATGAGCCTTCCCTCTGATACAAATAAAAAATTATTCCCTAAAACTTTTCAAACAAACGTTTGTTTGTTTTTTACTGTCCCAGTAAATTGTTGGCGCCAATTTGATTTTATGAAAAAAAAAGAATAATAGATTAAAAATATTAATTCATACAATCAATATAAAGTAAAATTTTTAACAAGATTGTTTAGAGAAGATTTCTGTTGAGATACGTTAATCCCATACTGTATAGATAAAAAGTTTAAATTTTTTTTGAATGAATCAATATGTTGATTGAAAAAATTAGAGTTTTTTTAAAACAAATTACAAATTTATGCAAACAAAGTAATATTTGATTCAGGAACTTTGTGTTTGAATTGGAAAATGAGTTTATTCTGTATGACCCGCCCCTTTTTAATGGAATACTTCAATTTCTGTTGCATATCAATGTCAAGAAAGAAAAAAAAAGCAAAATAATTTGCGTTCTTATATTGAACAGTGCACTCTATACCATGCAGTTCCATTGCCATCCTTTATTTAAAAATAATTTGTATTTGTTTCTTATGTAACTAATAAATTCCAAAAACATACAAGTATTTTAAAAATTATTTACCACCGTGTAAATTATTAATTTTCACAGTTGTCATCAGACGTGTCTATAGTTAAATAGAGA
This sequence comes from Nowickia ferox, assembly GCA_936439885.1. Taxonomy (NCBI): domain Eukaryota; kingdom Metazoa; phylum Arthropoda; class Insecta; order Diptera; family Tachinidae; genus Nowickia; species Nowickia ferox. Next base: position 29,531,394 of record OW387026.1, read on the forward strand.
TGGATGAATAAGTGTGAGTTTAGAAAAGCATGAAAAGTGCTTTGGGAATGTGAAAAAGATGTGTCAAATGGATGGAGTGTCTTGTATGTAAACTATGATAAAATAATTGAATATATACATTTATAATGTATAATGTATCTTAGGTAAATTATATTATTTTAATGTTATACAGTTCATCCTTCACACATGGACTAAAAGTCTGGCCATTCCAACAATTTCCTTCAATTAATATAATTTTGGTTAATTGTTGAAAACGGAATTTCCTTATTATTAATATTTATAATTGTGCGATAATCCCGAGTAGGATACGTAGTGTCCATGATCTCCCGAATGATGCAATGTTGGCTTCGAAATTACAACATGTTTTGGAGCGTAATGTACGATGGGTGCGTGCTCAACGATTTTGTGAGAGGTCAATATTTTATGATGTTGTTCGGGAATAGGAATCTTAATATCGGTTGGTTCACGCAAAACGATGGCCTGAAAGCCGCTGTGCTTGTCGGCCTTGTATTTAACCAAACGGCGATGGCCATCGGAATCAATCAATTCATAGCTGCCCTCAACCTTATCATCCTTGCGTGCTTCCTTGTGGCTCTTGATATCGCCGGTATGGGGATCGTGTACGGAATAGTGGAACTCATAGGCAGCTGGTGCGTGTTCATCTACATACTCATGTTCATGTTTGTATTCAATACCAACGGCAATGTGAGCAATAGCCATCAAGCAAATAACAATCTGTAAAGAAGAAAGTATATTGGTAAAATTTAGGAATTAGAATAGTGTTGCGGATTAGAATCAAACAAAAAAGTTCTTCAGGATTTACTTTTAAAAGTAATGAGACTCTATCGTGTTTTCTTTAGCTTCATAATAAGTCAACTTAGGAAAAATTATTAAGTTAGTTCTGGGTGTTAGAAATTGGTTATAGAATAATATCCAATCTATTTTTATAATTTTTATTTTAAAATTATGAAAAAAAATTAAAAAATTTAAGCTATGAACAATTAATTTTTGTACTAAACATATGTTTGTTTGTTTTAAGGGACCAATTGGTGCACAACTTCAGAATTACCGAACTGGATGTTGTGCTGCTCTTTGGCACATGAATATCTTTTTGTTTTGAAACGATGCCTTTACTATGAAACTTTTAGTTAATATATCTATCAGAACTCTGTTGAGCACCACAAATAGCAAACCAATACTCCCCAGTCCTCAGTACTATCGGGTTTTGTAAGTTACTAATGCTTTAACTGAGCTTTATAGTCCTTCAATGTAAAAAATATATTCGGTTGCACTGCTTTTCATTCCAAAAAAGTCAATAGCATCCAAATATTAACATCGTATGGATCAATTTATTTGATTGAAAGTAATGAAAAATTAACTCCAGTTAAGTTGTTTTTAAACCGTTGGAATAAATCAGTTTTTACTGTATTTTTTTTTTAACTAATAACGTTGTTGTTAAAAACTTCCTGTCATTTAGTGATCGACAACAATCTGTACGAAATCCCAAAATATTTACACTAATTTCAATAGGAACCAAATGAGAGTTTTATCATAAATTATATCGTAAGATCGGAGCTGTACACAACTGTAACAGACAATTTGTTTGGATATGTGCAAGTTTCTTGATACGACTTCTTAAGAAACTAAAAGTAAGCACTTATATCTCTTTTAAAAGTAATGAAAACGTACTTCCTTTACAATAACTTTTATTTGTTTAATGATTATTAAAACCAATACAAGCAATTATCTTTTCATGGTCTTTAATTTAAAACAGCCATCATTACGAACTAATGAGAAAGTATCAATTATCTTGAAAGCGCAATGGCGTATTTGGTATGTTAAAACGTTTAAAAAACGAAGCTTACATTTCATTTACAATATCTTTAGAGCCACTATCAGCGCTGCGAGGTAACTTTATTTCCTTAATTGGAGTAAGATGTCACCTTAAATGGATAACTAAAAATATTAAAGAATAGTGTTTACTGCATTCGAGCAGCTTAAGCAACTAAACAATAACTGAGTAAACCTTTTAACTATCATCAGATCTGCGTGTTTGCTCTGTTATTTGTTATTTAAATGGTTAATGAACTCAAAACGATGCTTAGCTGGAACACCTTTTAAGCCACGATCAGAATAACTGGCTGGCTATGTATCAGTAATATAAAGCCAAAGAAAGTTATCAATTATCGAATGACTAATAAAAAAGTATGAAAGAATCCTAATTGATATAAAGCTATTTTAATAATTATACATGCCTAGAGCACTTTGAAACTTTTATGCGAACTCTGCGGCAGTGAAAAAAAGTTATTTTGTTTGTGTATTTATTCAAGTAATTCACTTTGTGAAGCTCCAAACATGATTCACAGCCACCATCAGAACTGTAGGGTAGCATTTATTCCCCAAATGCAAAAAACTATTAGCCTACAGGAGGCACTAAATATATTAAGGAAGGATGTTTGATGTATGCGAGCAATTTAAGAAACTATAAAGTTGCACAAAACTCGCTTGAACACCATCAAACCTGAAGCTTAGCTTTTTTGAGCTAACATCATGAAGTTATCTTCTTGAGTGGTTATTCGAAAATGTTAGAGAAGAATGTCTAGCGTATCGGAGCTATAAACCAATTAGACATTTCATCAGAACTACAGGGTTACTTTGTTTCGATAAAAATCAAACAATTAATAGAAAAAGAAGCTGTTTTAAGCAACTAGACATTTGGTTGGAAACCTTTCAAACTGCCATCAGAACTGTAGGGCAACGCAACAAGAAGTACGAGAAAGTTCTCATCGTTTTGTAGGTAAAAAGAGCAGTAGATCTCTGGAAGAATAATATTGCTTTGCTGCACTTTCTTACTTAATTCACTGTACGAGGCGCACAAAAGTTCTCCGCCTTGTTAGATGTTTATTGGAAAGTTTAGTACGCACATGTACATATACTAATTTGAGAATTATTTTAACTGACTGTAAGCTGAGTTTTTCAACACTATTCATTTAGTTTTTTCTTAAACACTTGAGGATGTGCGTTTTAATTAATATTTTAGTGATTTCATGTCCTTTTTGAATAACACAAATGTTGATCCGAATAACCGAAATATATGTATGTAATTAAAATGCTTACCTTCAAAGCCATTTTAGTTTTTTTTTTAGTAAATGTGTACGTTTATTGAAAATTTAAGAAAACACAAATTTGAAATTATTTGTTGGAGTCCTCGGAGAATGTTTGCCACTGAATGTGTTGACAGAATGAGTGTTTGAATGTTTATAATTAAAATCAAATCCTATACACGTTTATATAGTCCAATTCGTCACAGACTTACTGAACAAGTGAAATCAGGAAATTTCTATGTGATTTGTAGACGAATTCTACCCTAAGCCACATTTCGTGGTAGAAATGAAGAAGGCGTTCGCTTCGGCAGACTCAATTAATAATATTTTTTTATTGCTTTATTTTTAATTTAAAGTGACTTAGAGCAAATGTTGTTTGCACTACGTAACATGGAAGTAGTGGCGGCAACAAGCGGTTTCATTGCTTTTGGGCTAAAACATACACAAGAGCCGTAATCGCATAATGCACTCACCCTGTCACACTCTTATTTAACATACAGAACATAACATCGAATTTATAAATTCATGCATCTTATTACTGCCTGGATATGCACATAGACTCTCGCATGGTGTGGCATGGCGAGGTGAGGCGAGGCGAGGCATGCAATTAGACTCACCTGTAAGCGCGTGTGTACTGTCTGTTCGTTGGATATTTAGCAACATGCCTGTAATAATATTTAAATAAATAAAGAAATAAATGAAATTTCGATTAAAGTGGATGGCTTCTGACGCAATTCTACTCTAATTTGTGACACTGGCTTAGGAAATAGTTACTTTATGCACACATACGAGTACATGAAAACACACATTTTTAGCAATTTGAAGACAAGATATCTTAACACATTATCATACTTGCCGTGGACCAACATTTGCATTGATTGAGTATTTTACTTGCTCCAAATTAGGTTACATGTTGCAAACATATGCAAGCAGCATACAAAAGCTAGTTATCAAAATATTTCTAACTGCAGACATACGTTGAGATTCATGTGAGGATTAATTTACTAACTACATAGTTTTAATTCAATTCGTTTGTATTTTTAACCGACTTCACAAAAGCAGAAGGTTGTCAAATCGTATATACAGTAGATTCTTGATAACTTGAAACTCGTTCATTTGAATCTCTCGATAATTTGAACCACAGGGTAACAGAGATGTCACGAGACGGAAGATAATTGAGAACTCTTGACGCCTCGCTCACACCGAACCTGTGTCTTCTTTAATGTTTCTTTCGTAGTGGCATTAATTTAACGTTTTTCATTTTATGCTTTGTGTCCCCATTCGCTATGAAATTTTTGTAAATAAATAGTAATAATTAATATTTGTGAACGAAAATGCTTAAAACGAAGTATCTAATCATTTGAAAACAAATTTTAATCACTTTTTTAGTACTAATAATCTTTTTCGCATTGTTTTCTTTAATTCAACACCTCAAGTTCCTCCATTTAATTTTGTACAAATGTTCATGTGCTCAAATGTATTTTCATTTTATGCTTTATGCTCTCATTCGTTGTCAGCTTTTTGTAAGTTGAAGTTAAAAATTAATATTTTTGAAGGCAAATGTTTAAAATTGAGTTTGTAAGCATTTGGAAACTAAATTTAATCACATTTATAATACTAATAATGCTTTACATATTGGTTTTTTTTAGTTCAACACTACAAAAGCGTTCATTTAATTTTGTAAAAATGTTCAATTGTTCATTTCACAAATTACACATTTCGTTTTGATTATATCGTTAACAACTTAATAACAAATATACTACAGTTGTCCCTTTCTCGCCGAACCTGTGTCAGAGCTGATTTTAGCTTTTTTCATCACTCACTTTCTTCACCTCTGTGTACTTTGTGATTTGAACTGTTTCCCAGGACTCAATAAGTTAGAAAATATCTACATATGTAATTTATCCCCCTTGTTAATTTGGAGTTATTTGCATGGAAGCTTGATCTTGATAAGCTTTACTTTGAAGTTTTTTCGTCTTGACGTTCTATAATTTTTTTAAATAATTTTAATATGAAAAAAATTTAAGAAAAACAAAGGAACGTAATTTTTCTCACCGACTTCTATAATGTGAAGCTTGCCTTTACTAGACTCCATAATTTGCATTGACCATGTAATTGTGTTCTAATTGTTGAAACAACCAACAAATTAAATGGTTTGCATTAGTTTCCATTAGCGATGCCAATCCCGAAGAAAATACCGCCAAGAAGCGGGATGTGCAATACGCACACACACAGTTTCGTATGTACTTAGTAAACAGAGTTTTCAACTCAAAGAAACGCTTTTAATAATAAAAAAAATTATATGCAAACATATTTATCAGTATAAATAAAAACCAAATGTCATAACCGCATCAATTAAGAACGGCTGTACCGATTTCGCTTTTTCTTTTTTAATGTTTGTCATAACCTAACTAAGGGTTTTATGGAAATAAAATTTAGCACGCTCACTTTTTAAATTTAGCTGAACCGATTTCTCTAATTCTTTTTTAATACTCGTAATAATTTAAAGAAATTTTATTAAGAAGTGGACAAGTGGGCGTGGCACTTCCCATATATAGCAAATATTTACTTTGAAATATATTGGGAACTAATGCGGTGAAACACCTGAGATTTTATAGGAGTCACACCATTGACCTTATAAGTTGTTAAAAAAGAAAAACCGGGAATAAAATAAGTGGGCATGGCTTTGCACATATGCAACAGTTTTTATTTGGGAATATCTTTGTATCTAATGCAGCAAGAAACGTGAAATTTTGTGTAAGTAACGATTTTTGCAATGTGCGTTGTCTTACAAAAAAGTTTGAATTGGACTTGCGGGTGTGGCACATCCAATAAAGAGAAAATATTTACTTTGTGATATTTTAAAAACTAATATATAGAAAACGTTGAAATTTTGTACGAATAACTTTGCTGTCTCTGAAAACAATTTAAGAATTGAAAAACTAGGCGTGGGGCCTCTCATAAAGTGCAAATTTTTGTTTGCCTTCAGAAAGGGTGCTAGTGTACTGATCTATCTGAGCAATAGGCTAGTAATTTTTTAATGCCTAAAGTTGGCATGGCGCCTTTCACATAGAAACAACTTTTATTCAAAATGTTTGAAATTTGTTCGTAAGCAGTAACACCAATAAGGAGAATAATATTATACGAGTAAAAGGGAGTTAATAATAATAATTTTTTTAATAACTTAGTATCTGCTACAAACAAATTCCGCTGATTCTGCCGATGATAGAATATAATCGGGATTGGACATGTGGGCGTGGCTCCTTTCAAATAAATAAAATGCTTACTTAAAAAATTATCTTGGAAACTAATGCAGTAAGAGTTTTGAAACTTTTGATGACTATTTAAGTTGATAAATAATGAGAATTGTATTTTACAAAATAGTGAAGGTTGAACCGCAAGCGTGGCATTTCTAATGTAAAAAATTTTATTTTCATCTCAAAACTTGTATGGGCTGTAGAGAAGTACATAGGGCTCTGGCTAGTTAAGCAACAACTTCACTTAAAAAATTATTTGGAATTAATTTTTATCAGTTACATTTTAATAAAAAACGAATAAAATATTAAAAATTCCAAAACTCAAAAAAGCGGGATAGAAATTGAATGCGGGATCGACCTATAAAAAGTGGGATAATCCCGCCTAAAGCAGTACCCATGTTCCACGTCGAGAAAGTTTTCGCTTGAAATGTGTGAAATGAAACAAAAATGCAATAAATTGAAACAAACAGCTGCTTTTCTCAATAAACTGTGTCTGTAACTTTTTTTTGCGATTAACAGCTGTCACGTAAAGAAATTATTCGCCAATTTACAGAAAAAGTGTTACTGTAAAACTTTTGAGAGGAAAGTTCTCGCTTTGAACTGTCAAATTCGCTCACAAATAAAAACTCGGTGAGAAATTATTTCAAAAATAAAAAATATATTAAAAAAGCCAAGTGCGATGGATAATAACACGGAAAATGTTAGTATTTTGTTTTTTTTAAAGTGATTTTTTCATTGTTAACTATTTATCTTTTATAATTTTAGAAAACTATCCGAATTTCTAAGCAACAAAGAGAAAAATTGGCAGATTATATGTCTTCGCAAGAAGACAATTTGATGACATTAACTCTTTATATATACCATTTCAACAATTTTGTTTTAATAATCACTTAAAATAAACAATAAACATTTACTGCCTTATTCATAAAAAATATTTTAGGTTTATTAAGCGCTTATTTGACATATATCTATGGGAAATTTGTGAAATAAACCTCTAATAAACCTAAAATATTTTTTATGAATTAGACCATTAGTAAACAATAAACATTAAAGTCGCACTATGCATTATTTGGTACAGCCGTCTGTTATATTTTCGCCGCCGTCGTTGAAAATTTTTAAATTTTAGTAAATTTTGGTCGCCGTTCACGACATTTGTTATAAGCGTTCACAACGTCTGCGATGTCATGTCGGCTTTGACTATTATATTTTGAAATTTCTGACGTAATAACGTAATCACTTTTGATAGTTTTCGACATGACTTACAGACCAACCTAAATTACGACGCAAAGCGCAACGTAATTTAGCGCTTAGCTTTTACGCTGAAATGAGTAACCTAAATTAGAGTGTTAACGGTGCGCCAGAAACAGTAATGTTTACTCAATTTGATTAATAAAAAACTCTAAATAGAAATAAGAAATAAAAATAAAAACGCTAAATTGACCTGAAAGTAGCTAAAGTTGCATTACTTGACAAAAACAACAGTATTTTTGCAGCCAACTTTACTTCTTTACGCGCTGTCAAAATTGGATTTTCCAATTGCAAAGCGTTGACGCCGCGTTATTTCGGTTGGTTTCATACATTTTGTATGGGCATGAGAAATTTTGACAGCCAGACAACGCTTTGCGTCGTAATTTAGGTTGGTCTGTTAAAGACACACTTTTTTTTCTCACTTTTCGAGAACGAGTTCTCACCAAAGTTACAGAACATGGGCACAAGATGTCTGGTCAGGTTAAGTACATATAGGCAATACATTTAAATTTTTTTTTACCTGAATCTAAATTATTTTTAACTATTTAGAGCTTATTTTGAAGTTGGTTAAATTGTTTTTAAGTTTTACTATAACATACTCGTATGTATGTATAGGGATAAAATTTTCATGTAAATACATATGTACATATCTTCTGTCGTTGGTAGTAGATCAACGTAAATAAAATCAATCAACACTCAACAGATTTGCGACAAAATGGCATCGATTTGTTAGTGCATATTTTTGCATATTTTATAATAAATGTATATTTTTCAAACATTTTTAAGTTTCTTCATGCTATAAATCAAATTTTGTTTTTTTTTTATTAGTTGCGAATTGTTTAAAAGCTGCAGTTTTCACGAACAAAACAAGAACAAAAAAAGATGAAAACGAGAAAAATTTACGATCGCATTTTTGTGATATTATTTGATATTCAAAAATACCGTAGGACTCCTTCAACTCATTGAAAAATTCAGTACCTTGCCTTAAGTTAAGAATACCAATACCATTGAAAATTCCAAAAAAAAGCAAGAACATGGAATAATAACCCTTTTAAACCCAAAAATGTTTGTGTAATTTTTTTCAGCGCTCTCTACTGGTTCGGTATTAATTTCATGTGCTTTTGAAAGCTCATTTGCGTGTTGCAGCCTTTAATGAAAAATATCCAGTCATACGATATGGATACATCCTATAGTAACAAGATGGAAATGTTGTGAAGGCTGTCGGATACTACTATTTCCATTAATAAATTTGAAGAAATTTTAAAGTAACAAAAATTAGGCATTGAATTGATATTCTTGCCGTTGCCTTTAAGCTATAGAAAATATGATAATGACAGATTTGTAACTAGATAATGAAATAAAAAAACTTTAAAATAAAAGTGTTTAAAACGAAATTGCTACGTAAAAACTATTTAACAATTATTTGTCATAAAGATGCTATCTTTTAAGGGACAATTCGAATCTTTTGGAATTACCGCTTCTGATGTGGGCAAATTTTGTCGTTTAAATAACTTTTAACTAAAAATTTCTTTTATTAGCCTTAAAGCAAAGGAAGTTAAATAGAATAAACAATTTTTAATTTTACCAGCTTTTTGCTTAAAAAAACTACATAGCAACAAACAATTTTGGTATTCAAGTGGTACTCATAAATTAATATGTTTTAAAATAATAACGAGAAAAATATGAGTGCTGTGAGCAATCGCTCACAATTTACAATTATAAATATTGTACTTATTTATATTTTCGCTTTATCAGCTTTGCACATTGCTTACTTTCTCTCTCAATTTCTTTGGTGAACTCTCTTACATTTCTCTGTGTAGTTATGACAAAAGTCAGAACAAAGCATATTTATATAAAGTATATGCAGGTCTACAACAACTAAGAAAGTACAAAAACAACAGGCGATTTGTTTGTGTAAGAATAATGGATGAATGTCAAAAACAGATGAATACAACCAGACCTGGGCAACTTGCATCACTTTTGCATAAGCACTAATTGAAAAACAAAAATTTTAGTGCAAATTTAAATTTAATGCTTGTAGTGCACTATTTTTTTCACTTCAATAAAATCTCTTAAAAGTAATGGATTAATATTGCATTAGCATGGCGAAAAATGCACTGATTTTGTATTGATGTGCTTAGTCATCATGAAGTAATGCAATATTATTGCATTATCAAATATTGTACACAGTAATATTGAATAAAACGTTAACCTATTTTATCAGATAGCACAAATAATAAAATAAAAAATATAGTAAAGTTCATTGAGGGCACCTTTATAAGTATGTACGTACAAATTAAAGAAAAGGAAAACTCTCAATATAAATACAAACTAGATTTCAGAACCAATTGAAAAAATTAAAAAGTTTCATACTTCAAGTACGTTGCATCTTGACCTTATATAGAAAACCGTGCAATTGACAAAAGATCAGAACTTAGGTTTTCATTTATTGTAGTTATATCTTAAAAAATGGTGATTTTATAAACGAAAAATACTACCGCTTGGAACAATTACATCTCTCGAAAAAATTATAAAAAAGTAGTGATATGATTTTTCGTCTTGGGTGTACATAGGAAAAAATTTACATATTTATGTATGTACGTATGTTTTTATGTACATATGTAGACATTTACGTTGTATTTTGCACTATAATGCAATAATACTTTTCATAATGTGTGAAGTGGTGAAAAAATAGTGAAATAAAAGTACCAATGCAATATTCATAAATTACTTTGAAGGGATTTTAGTTTAATGAAAAAAAAATGCACTAATATTATCAAAGTTAGTGCTAATGTAATAAATTTGTATTTGCATTGATTTGGTTTAGTATGATAAAATGGTCAAAGAGTTTGCTTATTTAATGCAATAGTCCCAGATCTGCATACAACAAAAAGGATATGTATGGATAGACAAAACCAAAGTAAATTTATTAATTGATAAACCTTTAATATGTGAAATAAGTATAATAAAATATTAAATAATTAAATATAATTATTTTTAAATGTTTGTAACACATTTTTTAAGTAAAAATTTATTTAAACTTTTTCACATACGTTTTCAGTATACACAATTGTGTATAACAAAGCAAAAGAAAACAAAATGGCGTACGAACATTGTAAACAACTTTTGACATTCAGGCATTGCCACGAAACGAGAAAAAAATTAATCACCTGAGTAGTTGCATATACTTGATATAAATTTACTTTGAGTTATTTTATGACTTTTTTGTTTGAGCCACAACATTTTTTTAAACTTTTTAAAAATATTAAGGCATTATGATACTTAATACACTTATGATAACCGTTTGAATAGCTCAAATATTTGGTGCTTAAACACGTTCAGAGTGAATTGATACACTCCCTGTAAATTATTTTGAAAAGAGTGAACAAAAATGGTTTTCCTTTATTTTTGCAAAAAAAGTGCACGAAGAAATATTTTTTTTGTTGTAAAATTTTAATAAAATTCGTTTGGTGGATTCTTAGCTACATTATTTCCATATATAGTTAAGAGCTATCATCAAGTCTGAACTACGTGCTGGACAAAAACTGAAAGCCCATAAAAAAATTATCAACCAAATCGCCAAACCGAGTAAAGGGTTTTATTACCCTTTTGTAGAACTATCAAACCCAAACTATCCAGCCCGTGTGTTTTCCAAAATTCTTCATAATTAATTATTTTGTGTAGGCGGAAATAGATGATTTTGATATATTGGCGTTTATTTTCAACAATATGGCGCTAATTGCTGCATAAAATATATATGTCAAAATTTCAATGACCCACCATTGGTTCAAGACCTCAAAAATTCAATTTCTGAAATTATGTATCAATAAAGTTTACAACAGCAGGCTGCACGAGCACATGCTTGCTGCATTAATCGCCTTGCTAGAAAGAAGCACCACAGAAAAGCGAAAATTTAAAAGGCTCTTTTCGTGATTGTTACTTAACTTGGGAGACTTTTCTTTTTTGATAATACTCAAATAGGTCTCGAGAATAAATAACAAAAAAAATTAATATAAACATTTTATAATTTTTTGGCTTAAAAGTTTGCTCTGGCTCTGAAAGAGCACCACAGAAAAACATTAATTTAAAAATGCGCTTTTTCGGTTGTCACTTAATTTTGCGACTTTTATCTTTTGTTTACTTAAAGAGGTCTCTAGTATAAATAAATGAAGAAGATAAAAAAAATTATAACATAGTTGCTTGCCTTTTTTTCACCTCCAAGTTCGCTCAGTTTATGAAAAAGCACCACAGAAACACGTAAATTTAAAAATGCTCGTATTTTCTTCAAAACAGCTCCGATATATTTCAAACTTAATATTTTTCTTAATACAAAACTGTGTGCCAAATTTCATAACTCTAGCACAACTCCGCTAATTTTGCCCAAATCACTGTGCGGCAGCATAAGTACCTGGGGGGTTAATCTCTATTGCGACGCGAAAGAAAAATGCTACGAAATCGAACGATTGGTACTCTCTAATGCGTTTGCGCATTTGCTTTTCGCATCTATTTTTCTTTTCTTTCGCAAGCCTGGTATCACCGCACTCTGTAATGCGAAATCGTCTGTCAAAATCGTTCGATTATCGCAAATATCTTGCGATAGGTAAATATCAAACGCAAAGAGAGAAAAACGTGTGAATACGCTGAACAAATATTTAAATTTGATAATGAAATTTTTATTTTTGGAGAAAGATAAATAAAATACATTTCATTTTGTGATCACATGCATATGTAAAATCAAGGTGAAATATTATTAACCAAACCATAGCATTCATACTGTGCTGCAATTTTGTGTAGAGGTGTAAGTGCTTGTTTTTGGCCGATCTAACCGATTGTATGTGAGTACCATCTTGTTCCAGTTCTGCAGCTAAATCATATTTGACATGGTTCTAACGTAGTATTCTTTTAATGTGAGACTGCTGCGATATACCTAAGGTATGGTCTTGCCCAATTTGATGTTGGCATCCATCTTGGCCAAGTTATTTTAATGCGGCGGCTAGTTTTATAATAGTTAAAATTGCTCTGGATGTACTTGAAACTTTTACCTACGCTATTCAACGTTTAAAACATACAGAAACGGAAATTTTGAAGATAGTATTGGAATTACATATCTCTTAAGATGCGTCCTACACGATCGTTTTCCTCATCAAACACTATTTTACTTTCAATTAAAAACTGATACACTTCACTTTTTTCTAACTTTCCTTTTCTTAAAAGACGTTTTTTACATATTGGGTGTTTTTTATTGAGGTATAGAACTTTAAGTTGGCATCACTTTTTTAACTGGCGGCCATTTTGTCAGCTGTCAAGTGATTAATATTTAGTTTGGTTTGCCATTTCATCATGAACAGGTTGACAAAAGAACAACGCTTGCAAATCGTGCAAATTTATTTCGAAAATAATGGTTCAGTTCGCGAAGTTTACCGCAAGCTCCGTCCATTTTATGGTCGACATAATCGTCCATCAGAGCAATTAATTCGGTTAACCATGGATTGGCCACCAAGATCGTGTGATTTGACACCATTGGATTATTTTCTTTGGGGATATGTGAAGTCGCTCGTCTACGCCAACAAACCAGAAACGTTAGGGGACTTGAAAGCCAACATTCGTGGCGTTATTGCCAACATACGGCCCCATATGCTCGAAAAAGTGGTTGAAAATTGAACCTGTAGAATTGGCTTTATTCGAGCCAGCCGCGGCGGCCACATGCCCGAAATCATATTTAAACGTTAATGGCATAAAATTATCCTTCCAATAAAGCCAAATTAATGGACATTAAAACGATTTTCTTGTGTTTTATTTCAATTCGAAGTTCTATACCTCTAAAAAAACACCCTGTATTTTGACATTTCATTACTGTCAATTTTTGCCATATTTCCTTTTGCAAACTCAGTGCTGCCACTTTATCAAAGAATTTTTCGAAAGGACTTGCGAAAGTAATAGAGAGTACCAAATTGGCATCTCATCGCATTTAGCTTTCGCATCGTATTTGCTTTCGCAACGCAATAGAGAGTAACCCCCCCTGATATTCAAGTATAAATACATACTCGTATTTCAATGGTGTCATCCTTGTAAAAAATTAATCAATTTATTTCTTTACAAGAATTTCAGGATTTTTTTTCAGTTAAATAATATGAAATAATTGTAGATTGGCAGCACTACATTTGCCCATTAACGCCAACAAAAATAAAAATTAGTTTGATTGGACGATAACGACAAAATCAGCATGGACAACAACCTGCCGTCATATTGCCTTGCTGTCGTCAAAATAATCATGTATATTCTACTTTTGACATATTGAATATGTGAACATGTTTGAGGCAAATATACGAATTGGTGGAATGGAAATTTTCATGAAAATAATATGGTCATGCAAGCGTAGACATTGTGGCCATTTGGCTGATATTGTCTTTTATTATTAATTGCACAGATCTCCCCTTTATTATAACGAAGACTCTAACCAAGTAGACTTTCCTCTGTAACAGAAAAATATAACTGAGTGCGCCAAAACCAATAACAAACCATAGCAAATCATTTTCTATGCCTCAGCATCCACCAGCATCTATCTAGAAAAAAAATGCCGGTTCACTCTCGCATACAGTTATCTCTGCATGTCTTTATCACTAAGGCTTATTGCAAATGGTATAAGCGATCAGTTTTGATACCAAATCAAATGAAATTGTAAGTGGATTTTCTCGTTCTGGTTTAGTGTGCAACTTGTCCCAACGAATCTGGGTTAAACTAATAAAAAGGAAAATTTAAATAGTTAGAAAAAATTAAAAATTAAAAATGAACTAAATACCAACAGACATACGAGTACATGTACATATTAACCAGATAATTTCAAATTTTAGTTTAATTCAAAACAAAAATAACAACTAAAAAATGTTAATCTTGTTTTAAATTATTTGCAACAAATACCGGCTGGTATTCAAGTTACAATTTGCTACTCAAATACTAAGTAGACAAAAAATCACATTTTTAATTAGCGCTTCGACAAAAAGTTAAAAAAAAATTATTAATACAAACGGTCTTAATATTCATATCAGTTTTTTTCGCATTTTTATTTTTTTTTGTGTGATTGCATTAATGAAATTGTAATTTATGCTTCTTGTCACAGCAGCCACTCACTCAATCGTATGTAGATCAGACTTGATTTTATTGCAAAAAAGTGGACACAAACAAAAAAAAAAACAAAACAAAACATGAAATTTATATAATTACCAAATTTAAAAAAAAAATAAATTTTCAAGGATTAGGATGGCAAGTAAATATTTGTCTTCTTCGCATTTCTCGTTTAATGTCGATTGTCAGTTGATATTTTTAGTTTTTTAGATTCTTCATCTTGATTTAGTTACTTTTTTCTAATGATTTGGCAAGTGAAACAACCATATTATCCATAACTACATAAAGAAGTAAATAAAATTTAAATATTAAGGGTATTCACATCAAAAGTTGCCATATAGCTTGAGAGACCCATACTCTATCAACAAATTTGCTGGTGTTAAGTGTTTGGCGATAGTTTGTGCTCGTGTCGCGAAAAACACACGATACACGCCCATCTTTAACCCAAAGTAAATAAATATTTGAATTTTCTATTTTTGTTGGACCTGGGCCTTTCCTAATACGAGCTATATTACATAAAAATGTGGACTTTAGTCCGTAGGTTCTAAAATCCCAAAGCTGGTATTAAAAAAATTTGACAAAGTTTTAACTAGGGATGTAACGATACGCCATTTCGCCGATCCGATACCGATACCGATATTCAAAAATAAATATCGCCGATACCGATTCCGATACCGATACGCATATTGAAATTCAGCTCAAGTAAAAAATTAACAAAACTCAAGTAGAGTAATTCTTCTATTATACAAAATAAGTGTTTATTAATGAGCCATTCAAATCATCAAAATTTTCAATACATTTCAGTTTCTAAGATTCAAACTGCAAAACGTCTGCAATATTTATGATTTTACAAAATAAACGATGGCATTCAGTTTAGATTGGCTCAAGATTTAAAATTGATATTAATAAGACTTAAAAAAACTCTAAAGAAAAAAAAATATAAGAAGTATCGGCGTATCGACAGTAAAATATCGCCGATATCGATATATCGGAAAACCATCAGTATCGCCGATATATCGTATCGGTATGGGTTGCATCTCTAGTTTTAACCGTCCCAAAATTTTTTTCGAAATTTAATTTTTTGGATTTGTTGGAACATTTTGAGCTTCCCAGATCACGATAACCAACAATTTTATAACACTAAAAAAAAAGAATAAGTATGTACAACCTGACCCCTTTTTATATCCCCCTTTTCATGTGCCGTTTCGAATTTCTATTTCGCTTTTTCAATTCTTGTTCGATTTTTATTAAAATGTAAATGATAAAAATTCATTTCAAATATTTTTTTTAAGTGTAGCTATTGCCTGAATAGGCAAAATCTCTGCATTTCGCTACACCTAATACACGTTTTGAGATGAGCTTGCGGTTAGTTGCATTAGTTTCAAAGACAATTTTTTAAGTAAAGATTTTCTCTATTTGAGAGGAGTCACGCTCACATGTGCAACTCTGATTATTTTCTACCATAGACAGAATCAGCGAAATTTCAATATTAAAAAATAATTTTTAATTTACTTACTTTTTTTCTCATTATTAGCGTTACTGCTTACAAAAAAAAATTTAAATTTTTCAATAAATGTTGCTTCTATGTGGAAAGCATCCTGTCAATCTTTGATATTTTAATGCCTTTTGGCTCAGCTAGATCAGTACACTGGTATTATTTGTAAGGACAAACAAAAGTTTGCACTTTATGAGAGGCACCATGCCTAATTTTCCAATTTGAAGATTACTTCCAGATACAATGCACATTATCAACAGATGTCTCAAATTAAATATTTTCTACTTATGGAAGGTGCCACACCCACATGTCCAGTTCGAACTTTTTTTGTAAAACTACGCACATTATAAAAATCGTTACTTACACAAAATTCCAAGTATCTTGTTGCTTAGATGCAGAGATATTCCAAAATAAAAAAGATGATATGCGTGTTGCTATTATTATTGTTTATTTAAAAAACCGTTTCATTTGAGTTGACTTTTTACTTACAAGTCCATTAATTTTACACGTATAAAAGAGGAAGTTAGACATATCACATATCATGACTTACAAAATTATGTGTAGTCCTTGATAGCGTAATCAGATTTTAACAATTCACAACTTTCTGAAGGACTTTTTGCAAAACGAGGGAAAATGTTGTGGTGTGGTGGTGTGGTTTACTTTAAATTTAGACTTTTGCTGTTTTCGAAAAAAATTTTGGAATTTATGTACGAAGTACCATGCATGAAAACAAAACTAGTATTTGTCTCTGGAAATCTAACTAAAGTTCGAACAATCCCAGAAAAATCAATTTTTAACAATCTTGCCCATAGGTTCATACTTGGTCCAAGGACCTTTTAACGCTTTGCCAAATAAATGCACACACATAAGGGTTCTGGGAAGTAGATTTTCTTGTTTAATCCCAGTACTTCAGAGATACCACATGAAGTCTAACATACCAATCTAGGATACCTCTGATAGGTCGTCTAGTACAGGGTGGCCCAAATGAGACCTAGTGATGTTATTGTAGTCGTTGTAGTCGTTGTTGGGGGTCTTGCGGTAGAAGCTGTTGCACAATTTGAACTTTGTATGGATACATCTTAAGATCCAACTTTAAAATTCTCTGTAATGTTGTTCTGGGTATACCCAATTGGCCGGAACGGCGACGAGTTGAGACATATGGATCATTTGCAACACTCTGCTTTACAGCTTCCACGTTGTCTACAGTACGAATATTTCGATGAGCACCTCTTCCTGGACGGTCAGCAACTGAACCCAGTTCCTCAAAACGGCGAACTAAACTTGTAATCATGGAAGATGTGGGCGCTGATCTTACGTTAAAAAAAACGGCGATAATTTCGCTGCGTCAGAACAATTGATCGTTGAGAAGAATAATAAAAATCGATAATTTTAATGCGTTGTTGTGGACTGTACGTATTCATTTTAAATTTCCAAGAGTTCAGTTATAATCTGCAAAAAGAAAAAATTAATTATGTTAAAAAATAAAAAAGTTATTTGTGTTTCACATGTATTTGTAGGGCTCAATGTCACGAACTCTCGGATCAGGTAAGTAAGTTTTTTTTTTTCTTCCACAGATTTCATAATCAAGGGATGTGCAACCCTTTCTCTGGAGGAACTAGGACCGCTAGGTAAGTAAGTGTCTACAGAATGTATTATAGGGAAGACCCGGCCTAAAAGCATATCTGCCGATCGTACAGTGGACCCTTCAAAACTGCTGCCAATAGCTAGATACTCTTCCTATTTTGTCTTGACCTTACGTGTACTTAATAAAGGGTCCGCCAGATAACTTTTTTTTTTGAAAAATAGGGCGCAAAACATCGAGTGTAGCTTGAAACCAAATATTGCCAATATCCTCCTCTTCAATTTTTGTGAACAAAAATTCGTTCAACATGGCCCGATAACGATCGCCATTGACTGTAACGGCCACTCCTTGCTCATTTTCGAAAAAAATGGCCCAATTATGCCTCTGGACCAAAACCCGCACCAAACAGTGACTCGTTTTGGGTGCGTCGGCTTTTCAATATATGCGTGCGGATTTTCTGTGCCCCAAATGCGACAATTTTGCTTGTTTACATACCCGCCAAGATCAAAATGAGCTTCATCTGAAAAGATGATTTTTTTGGCAAAATCGGCATCTTCTGTAAGTCGATCGCAGGCCCACTTAGCGAAGCGTTGTTCAAGCGTATACACAACCATATTCGTTCAGCGCAAGGATAAAACTAATTATCTGTCAAATCAGACATGAGCTAAGTGTTACCATTCACGAAATAAGCACTAGTTGAAAAAAAACGTTAGATGGCGGACCCTTTATTTCATCTATCTCCTGATTTCTGATGTTATTTTAAATTGTACCAATGACAGTGTGACTGGCAATGCCTTAGAAGCGTTCATGGTGAATCCAGTCATGGCTAGGTTGTCCGACCGCTCATTTCCAATGAAATTACTACATGCAGAAATCCAGGTTTTAGAAAAGTGTCGGTCTGACGACAAAGTCTGGGTAGTAAATCCCTATATTAATTAACTAAAATTTAGGACTCTTCAGTGGTTTAAGCGCAAGGAGTCCTGAAGGGCAATCGACAAAAATGCCTATTTTACTCCGTGTATTTCTTTCCCACATTATACGAGGGAGGATCAATAAATCCATGACTTTGCAAATTTTCCTCGTAGTTATATGAAATGCAACACTGTTGTCATCAAATACCACCAGTTAGTAGACTACTGTAAAATTTTGAGCAAGTATCGTCATTTACTTTGCGTTTAGCAGCTGTTCAAAAATATACAATCTCTTGTATTTTTCTAAAAATTAAAAAAAATTTAATTTCGAGTGCTCATTAAACATTATTTTTTGCAAAAGAAAACCGTCAATCAAACCAAGGAAAAGCTCGATAAATACTATGGGGACTCTGCACCATTGATTTTTACTGACTTTTGTTGTGGTCGCACAAGTACAAATGTCGGTGAACGTTCTGGACGGCCAATTGAGGTCAGTACACCCGAAAATTTCGAAAAAATCCACGAAGAGTAAAAGTGCGTGAGATTTTTGATGCCATAAGCATTTCATATGGCAGTGTGGTTTCGACTTTAAGTGATCAGCTGGGTTTAAGAGAGTTGTCTGCAAGATGGGTGTCGCGTTTGCTGTCAATTGACCATAAACGTAAACGTGTGACAACTTCAAAGGATTGTTTGAAGTTGTTTAACCGGATCCATTACTGTACTCCAGAGACCAAGCAGCAGTCTAAAACTGATCCGAAGAAGGCCAAGGTAAGTTTGTCGGCCAATAAGGGGATGGCAACAGTTTTTTTGGGATGCACGGGGGATAATCCACATCGATTACCTTCAAAAGGGAAAAACAATAAACGGAGAATATTATGCCAACTTATTAGACCGATTTAATAAGGATTTAAAAATAAAACGACCCCATATGGCCAAGAAAAAAGTTCTTTTTTAATCAAGATAATGCACAGGTGCGCACCTGTGCAGTCTCAATGGAAAAACTCTATGAATTAGGCTACGAATTCTCCGGATTTATCCCCTAGTGACTACTTCCTATTTCCAAACCAAAGGAAATGGCTCGGTGGAAAGAGATTTAGCTCCAACGATGAAATTATTGACCAAACAAATGCCTATTTTAAGGACCTCAAAAAATCCTATTTTTTGGAAGGGATGCAAAAACTGGAGAAACGTTGGACTAAGTGTATTGAGTTGAAAGGAGATTATGTTGAAAAATAATTTTTTTTTTGCAAAAAAAAACAGTGTTTCATTCAAAAAATTACAAACTTATTGCTGCCGTCATGGCAAGTATTTTAGACTGAAATACACTTGCCCTATCGGGAAGATAGTTGAACGCACAGATCTCTTGAGAAAACTCCAGACACTACACCGCAATTCTTGATACGTCAGTGTAGATTCTGGTGGCGAAAAGTACTAGCTTTGTTTTATTTTGTCTACTCAGCAAAAAAAATTGATTTGGAAGCATTAACAACTGAGGGAAGCAATGTATTGCTTACTTGATAACAAAAGCTTCGAAAAATGCAGAAAAGAAACGCACCGGTATTGATTAAAAAAGAATAAATTTCTTCTTTATATGTGTGTTAGCTAATGAGGATGCAATTATGCCCGAGAAAATTTTTCATTTAAATATATTAAGAGCTAGAATCTACGATTAAAAACGAAAAATGGTACTAATGATCCATTAACTTATTTTAGTGCTTCTGAAAAGCACTAACGTAAGGCAAGCTCTCTAACAAAGTAGAAAATTATCACAAAAAATTTTGCAATCAGTAACTTTTGCATCTGAATACACAAAAAGTATATATTATGACTTCTGTGAAGTAATTTAGTAAGGCAAACAAATTGACTCGTGCAGTAACGATCATCTTAGAAAATCGGACTTATAGGCTTCGGGATAATTGAATAAAGTAATATACGGCCATGTCACAGAGTTCAATTCCGTTCGGAAACGGAATTGAATCCACATCAAAATATAAAGCACTAGCCGGATCATACCCCAAAATACCAGCGCCCCCAACAGTTTGGACTCACCTGACAAATTTCCGTATTTTAGTTTTCTTTCTTAGACACCATATCATACAAAAATGGGATGGATTGGATTCCGATTCCGAACGGAATTGAGCTCTGTGACATGGCCGATAGTATGAACATATTTTAATAACACAATTCAGTAGAACTTTTACTACCGAAGACGCCTAAAAAACATGAAAATTTTAGGTTCAAGTGAATGTGTACCAAAAATTATATTTGCATACATACGAGTATATAAAATAACTGTTTATGTAAGTTGCATATAACTGTGTTTAATTATATTTTTTATGTACTTTTGTGCAGTTCTATATATGATTTTTTATTTATTTAAAAATGTTAAGTAGAAGCCTATTTGAAGTTAATGTACTTACCAAATCAAATATTCATCCTGGTTTAACAAGCACAAAATACGTGAACCAATTTCCAATAGAAAACAATTCATAGATGGACAGCATTGACACAGAAATTTCTAACGAAACGAAGTATGCCATGTTGTAAAAAATTGTTAAAAAATTATTATTTTGTACTTTGATTAAGATACTATTTTTTAGATTGCAAGAATAAAGAATATTGTCGGAAAAGAAAGCATAAAAAAGAAAGTTTCTTCAATTTTTACAAACAAACTGTTAACAAACTTCAATGTGGATGGAAAGAGAGATAAAAAAGACTTTTGGACTTCCCTAATATCATGAATTGCATTTATAGTGAGTATTTCATTTCATTTATTTATTCATTATACATATATACCTAGCCTGTGGGCCATAGTCGGTCACATCATACTACTCAAAAAATATCTACATACAATTTTAAGATAATAAATAGTAATGAATCTAATATATAAAAATAAGTCGGATTTTCCTTCCTGACGCTATAAATCCATAACGCACGAACCGATTTCCACGGTTTTGCATTCGTTGGAAAGGTATCGGGCTCCGTGAGGTTTATAACAAAGAAAATTCAGGGAAAATTTCAAGAGAAAAGCAGAAAAACAGGGAAAATCATTTTTCACCTACAGCGCCATCTCTGATACATAGCATGTACTACAACGGCGCAAGTACGTGGTGTGTGAGTATACTTCACGAAAATAAATACGTTTCATTTTGTTTCATTTTAAGTAGATGGCGCCGGTGCGTGATACATTGTTTGACAGTTTGTAATACAAAAATTGCATATTTTAAGGCCTAGCGCCTCTATATATCTATATATCTTCTATATACATATAAAATCGCAGTGTGTATTTGTTATTAACGCATGATTTGTGGAACTATAAGATCTGTGAAGCTGAAATTTTCAACACAGATTCGGGTCAATACCGGGTAGGTTTTCGTTTTGTTTTTTAACCAACAAGTGACTACTGTATGGAGTAATTTGTAGTTAAAAAAATTTATTGAGGGTAAGACAACGTTTGCCGGGCTCATCTAGTTTTTTATAATTATCCTTGTAAAAAATTTAAAAATGTATTGATACGCTTCTATACTTATGCACATATGAATATATTTTATTTTCAGAGGCTGTATAAAAGGAACAGATGCTGTCCAAATCTATGACGCGTTTTTAAGGAAAATGAGGTTACGCGTGCGTTTGGCAAGGAACAGGATGTACAAAAATGAATTTAAAAAAAAAGAAAGAGAAAATCGAAAATAATTTCTTTTTTTTAAGAAGACAGTAGTGACAACACCTGCTCAGGAAACGGTTCTCAGCAAACTAATGTAAAAATTATTTATTTTTTTTTTTATTAAATAAAAAAGTTTATATGTATTGGGGTGATCGATTATTCGACATTTACCAGAAACCGATTTTCGAATAGTTCGAATATTTAAAATTATGAAAAACACGGTTTCGGTTTTTAAAATTCAGGGAAACCCGGTTTTATAGTGGTAAAATTATTATACAAAAGTTTTGATTTTAAATTGCTTTATTAAAAAAAGAGTTAACAGTTCATATAAATCCTATCTGCCATATTCATTAAAAAAATATTTCAGGTTTATTAAGCGCTTTGGAAATTTCTCAAATAAATAAATTTTTAAATTTTTTTTATGAATTAGACCGTATAAATTAATGTAAAAATTAATGGTAAAACATAACTTCATACACAAATACACAACTCAAAATTATCCAAATAGTTTTGCTTTTCCATAACCCAGTTACTGAACAAAAGTCTGATGACCGCAAAAATTTGTTTTGCAACAGTCTTCTTGGACAATGTAAGATATCGTTATGCTTATTTTTATGTTAAATATTTGTGTCATTTGCACAATATTAACAGTTTTTTGCCACTTCTGAACATCCGTACACTTTTTATTGACATCCATTGAACTTAATTCGCCTCTGCTCTTCATGTTGCAGTAAGTGTTGTCATACCCAAAAAATGTGTAGAACTTTTACACTGAAAAAAAAAATACTTGGGAAAATCAACAGAAAACGTACGTCTTAGTTTTAATATGGTGAAAACTAATTTTATTGCAAATTCTACAAATCGAGAAGTATTTGACTGAGCCGGTTTTTTAATTATAAAAAAACGGGCAATTCGACATTAGAAAAATCAACATTTAAAAAAAACCGACAACCGTATTGTGAAAAAACCGGGTGTTAAAATCAGTTGAAAACCCGTGTCGATCACCCTAATATGTATATGTATAATAATAAAACAAATTTAATAAAAAATTAATTTTTCTTTTTCCTATTTAATTTTAGGGCTTTCAAAAAGACTATTGGTATTTTCCAACTTCTTCTGGGATTCTTTATTAACATATATGACGAATGAAAATTATTCATATATGTTAATAAAGAATCCCTGAAGAAGTTGGAAAATACCAACGAAATGTAGGATTTAGAAATGAATTAATAGTCTTTTATTTGCATGGAGGAAGAAGCAAATGACCTTGAAAGCCCGAAAATTAAATAGGAAAAATAAAAATAATATTTTTACACAAATAAAGAAGGTCGCCTTAGTACCATAATTTTACAAAAAAAAATCTTATTAAAAGAAAGTATTTTAGGAAAGCTTTTTGTAGCATATAAAAGGAATACATGGAAGTTGCGCACTGGAGAATGTATAATAAATTAACATATTCAATGCTATTGAAATGCGATTATTTCATTATAAAAAAGATCATGATTTAAGCGCATCTTTGATTCGCAATAAAATACCTCCCACAAAAACATAAGATTAAAGCATTAAAAATGTATAACTTGAACAAAAAAATGCCTTATTCATGCGCAACAGCAAGTGATTCTCCCTTGCCTCCCTTAAGAAAATGCTTCTGGGAAACAGTGCTGCATTTTTATAACTTGTGAGCAGTTTTCGTATCGGAAAGAATTAAGTAGTTATATTACCATCTAGCCTATTTTACACAGTGTTATTCATATGAAAACAAAAAACATCAACAAATAAAGTTTTTTCTTACTCATCCTTTGTTTCACAATTTCTTCGACTAGAAAAGTTCTAACATTCATTTTAGAAATGAAGCACCGAGTGGAAGGAAATCAGTCCACCTCGCTGTGTTTCACTTCTTGAGATATTACTTTCTTCTTGCGATGGATCAAAATGAGGTGGCTGCACTCACGATCATGCACGCTAATGCTCTAGCTATGTGCTTTAACTCACATTTGTGTACGCTTACATGAGGGTTAATATCACTGCCATCACATGGTCTCTTGAATAATAAAATGTATGATTGCTGAATAAGATTTCTCTTAGAACCATGGCCACATACCCCCTTCATGCCACCCAGAATTACTTAGTATGTATAAATATAGTGACATCGAATTATATACATATGTAGGCAGTTTTTAATATATTTAAGCTACTAAAGTCTCATTTCGCTTTTATTAAACAAGTTTTCTTGATATTTTAACTGAAATTTGTGACTTGTTGTTGTCCTTTAGATTGGGTTAGGTTAGGTTAGCGGGCTGCTGGTAAGGAAGGGTGAAATTTAGAGTCCAGTTGACTTGGGTCCAATACAATGATCCCTTTGTGCTGCCTGTTAGTTGAAGAGAAGATAGTCAGGGAGGGTGATAGGAAAGAGATAGTGATAGAGTAGACAGGTGATGAAGGAAGAGATGGAGGACGAAAGCTTCATTCTTTTACAACTCTGCTCTTTTTTGCACGCTTTTTGATAATGCAGTGTTGCAGCGCCTTCTGGTGTTAAATGAGGCGTATTAAATTTTGAAGCTGTGTTTAGTAGCCATTTTTATTTTATTGGTTATTTTACTTCAATGATTTAATGATTCTGCTACACAACGAAGGAGAGCGCTCTGATGTTACATTAGGATTAGTATATGATTAAGTCGGTGTAGTTTTTAGTGACCAGTGCCTTATGCCTGCATCACTAGAACTTTTCCCACAACAACTGATACAAAGGACACTAATGCACATCAGAGAAATGCGTGGTGTTGTTATTTTAATGACTGTCAGAGACCGGGCTCGAACCAAGGACCTTCGGTTTTGTAGTCAACGTGCTAACTACTTCAGCCAACGCCACCCTAGATTTTGTTCACACAAGCAATTTTTAGATGAGCAATTTTTAGTTCATGGGCGAGAGAGGAGGATATTATGGCTTCCCTCTTTACTTTCCTTTAATCCCTCTTCCCTAAAATACTATATACTTTGTAACGCTGGACTCGTTTCAAGTAGCACCAGTATTTTTTTCGAAATAATTATTTGGTTCGAGGGTGCTGTTGGCTGGATTAGCTGTCGGTGTGTTGACTACAAAGCAAATGATGGCCTTCGAGAGCTCGAGTTAAATCCCTGTCTAGACTCAGTCACAGCAATATCACAGATTTTTGTGATATGAATTAATGCCTATGATGATGCATATCGCAGCGCTCTCCTTCGCGCCGATAATTATAGCATTAAATCGTCTTGGAACTAAAATAACTAGCAAGATGGCTGCATACCGTATGTGTGGCACCTTATTAACACAAGAGGTCTTGAAGTTATGCTTTAAATATCGACAAAACGCACAACTGAGCTGGAATAAAAATTAATAAAGCTTCTTTTTTTTCTATCTATCACTTCACCATCTGTACTTGCACTATCCCCTTCCTGTCGAACCTAACTTAACCTATTATTTGGTCATGGATGATATTTAGTTTGGGTACAACTTGCTATGGGTATGATATGACGATTTAAGCTAAAGTTGTGATGATGTAATGATGTAAAACCCTATACTCAGTTTCATGAATTTGGTGATCAATTTTTTTATGGGCCTCCAAAGATTTAGAAAATATGTGCGCCCTAAGAAAATTGTGTCCTCAGTTTTTGGCCAACACCTTATTCGGCTAGCTCTAAACTATATATGTATATGGTAATAATGTAGCTCAGAGTCTACCGAACAAATCTTGTTAACATCTTATATATACCAAAAAAATAGTTATATCGTACACTTTTTTGTTGCAAGTAAAAAATTTGTTTTCACTGTTAACAATAACTTATAGGGACTCCTGATTTTTTGCTATCAATATTGACAAAGTTGTAGCTTGACCCAAAAAGATCTGCTTTTCTTTATTTTTTATCTGCTTCCAGAATTAATGAGCCAGCTTCCAAATTACAGGCTATTGAAATTCCTCCTAAAATAATTGCCAATTCTTCATCAATTATTATTGCCATATTTCCTCCGCGTATGTTTCGAAATGTGTATAACGAAAGTCAAACGTCAAATGAATAAAAAAAACACTAACACACACAAAACTGTGTATACGTATACATTTTATGTCAGATGAATTAGTCCCGTGTAATTTGGAAAAGAACAAAAATTGTGCGGCTTAAAAATTTTTCTCGTGTAAACTACCTCAATGCCGGCAACTAGAATTTATTGATTGCCAGAAAGCGCCAATTTTCTATTGAAAATGACATCTGTTATATGAGAGCTACCATCGGTAATAAAGTTTTTTGGAATTCTACTGGGGTATCATTAGTTTCCATGATTTTTAACAATTTCACGAGTCACTGTACGTAATTGCATAAAAATTAGCATTTGAATAATTTGCATGGCAAATATTTTAATACTCTTGAATTAAATTAATACTCGATTAAAGCATTAAACTGATATTGCAAATTATTTGCACCAAATTATTCAACAATTGAAGCAAAGCCGCGAATATCGTTGTAAATGACAATATTATTTTCTTTATTATTTCTTTTAAACTTATCAAAAATAATTGTAATTAACATTAACTTTTCTCTTTATACCACTGTTACATTTATCAATTACTTTCCACAATTCCGTTCATGTCAATTTGTCATTAACAAACAAAGTTCTTCTGTCTCTTTTTAATTGTATTTTGACGGCGCTGAGATGCATAATTTTCGATGGGTTGACGTTAAAGCAATGCAAGAAAGTAATGTTAACGGTAATCTGCAAAAGAAATGATAAAGTAAGAAAATAAAAAAAATATGTTGATTATTGAGTTCTTGTTTCAACTTTGTTATTTGTTGAGCTTCTCATTTGCTTAAATGAAAGTTTAACATATTAACTCTAGTTGTTCTAACAAATTTTTGGGTAAAGGTTCGCTGATGATCTGCATTAGCAACAGTGAAATGCGCATAGGATCCAGCTAAACCCCTCAATAATCAATTTCAATGTATTTTTATTAAAAAAATATTTTACTTTGTAAGTAAAATAATAATTTGGGATTACTAGTGCGTTAACAAATTTTAAACTTAAATTGTAAAAATTCCCACAAAAACACTAAAAAAATGGGTATTGAAAAAATTTGTCTTTTACAGCGTTATTTGCGACATTGCTTTAATTATTGAAACGTCAAAGAATTTAATAAAGATTGACATGCCGAAAACAAGTTTTATTTTGCATGTGTACATAAGTATGCATATGTGCACATGTATGTATGTATATTAGGGTGGGTCAAAATTTTTCCTCGTATCGACTACTAATAGCGCAAATATGTTGCATTTTTGCTCGCATTAGATCCCAGTAATATAATATTAATTTATTTTTAGTGTAAGAGCCCGCTCTTTGATCTTCCATTCTGTTACATTTTGAATATTACGACCACGCCCTTTTTTATATAACAGCATAACATTTTATAGCAGAAAAGCATTACTATATCCTAACAACTTTTAAGCTCTCGAGAATTCAGATACAAAAGCAATTCATTCATTGAAACATATGTATATCTTCTTCTAGAAAATATTTTTGATAGAATACATATAAAATAATACATAATAAAAAATGTCAGTTTGGTTTTACTACTCGGACAGTGAACTTCAGTGTTTATTTTTTATTTGAACTGTTTTAACTTCTAATCGTTATTATGGAAACCAGAAGCCAAGGTTATATCTGCATAATATTCGGAAATGTAGAAGATATTAATGATAATGTTTTACCAACTTACGAAGATGTTATGCAATGCTATGAATGGAATAGGTTGCAACTAAAAATAATGAGGAATACTACCAAAGAACCATCGTTTTTTGATATTGCAAAACTTGTAGCTCAAACGGTAGAATGTGTTTGGAGAAAATCGTCTCTTCCTACAGCTTTAAATAAAAGAGTCATACAACTAATAAACGGTTATCATATAAAGTATAAAAATCTAAAAAAGTTGTTGAAAAATATCCATTAATCAGAAATGTAAGCAAATTGGGCTTTGTTGCTGTCCAAGGCAATATAAGGTACTCAAAGAAGAACAGCAGTTTTTGAGTGATCAACGGGATGCAAGAAGGAGACATATGGGAGGAATACATCGAGTTCTTACAACTAAATTGCAAAAAGGAGCAGCCCGTGCACCAAAGACAGAAAAAACGAAAATAAAAGTCACGACAAAATTAACTCAAAACATCAAACCCGTCATATCAGCTGAAAGTATTTGCTGATTATTGTGTAAAGGTTTATTTTCTAGTATGGTGTGAAATAAAAACACATCCAACTTGCAAACATGGGTTTTAAAATTGTTGGAAATTGGTAAAAAAAAACTATCGTGAGTTTTCCTTCCTTCCTGAAGAGATAAAATTAGTAATAGATCCCACAATTCAACGTAACGTCTATTTTACTCACCCAGAAAACTTGCTTCTATCGATGTTGTTGGATGAAAATAAAATAGTGAGAGAACTGGCAGCCAGACGAAATCAACAAGCACGAAGCTCAGCTCATACTGGAAACCAACCTCTCGTGATTGAAGTCCCGACTATCAATTTTGACCCAACTAACTACTTTGAAGTTATAAATTGGAATCAAACATTTTTCGATCCACCAAGTTGAGTGTCAAGAAAGTGACAATCTAATTTTTGCACAGCTGCCATGTCATACTCAGGCGGGCGGTAGAACGAACTATGAGAATAGTATCAGAAGCATCCATAACTCTATGCTATAAAAAAAATCAAGAGAAGATTTAATACAGACGAAACTTGAATCAAGACAAGAGATGCCCGGATTTGGCAGTAAACAAGATTTTGTGACCAAAAAATAACAGATATAATTTAGTGATTTTGTTGTTTTATATTTATTTTATTAACAACCAAAGTTATATTTTTTTAAGTTTTACTAAAAATGTTTTCAGTTTTAATTAATAATAATTGGTAGTAAATAAAATATTAAAATTAAAAAATGGCTTTTTTCAAAAATACTTCATTCTTATGAGCTCCGGCTCGGACTCAAGACGTGACTTTCTTTTAACTTTTTTTTACAAATTTTTATTTGTTTTAACGTAAGACAAAAAATAATTGCTACTAGAATATGATTCGAGAACTTTTATTTTTTCTCATACACCAATGACTCACCCTGATGTATAAATTGTTCTGAAATTAAAGAAATTGCCAAACAGTTCTATACTCTTGACAAGACATGCAGCATATCATATGCTTACATAAAAGCTGGGAATAAATGCATTTAAATGACAATATCACAAAAACGTTCTGAAAACATTTAGCCGAATTCAAATAAAATACACTAAAATTAAATAAATCCCATTTTTCTTTTCAATACCTTTTTTGTGGCCGACGGTAACTCTGGCAGCAGTGTGGTGTTGTTGTATAAAGAAATATTTGGGCACATTCATACATACATACATATGTACATACATTTTTAGCCAATAAATTCTTGTGGATCATACGGAATTGTTGCTTTTGTTATTTTCATTACCATTGAGTCAATAAAACTGGCAATTTAAACTTAATTTTAGTTTATTTTGATATACGATATTATTATCTGACATTATGCATCACTACTTGTAGGCCTAACAGAAGGTCGTGTGGTGTTTTGTAGACGAGACCGCAGTAGTTCACGTCTTAGACAATTGCTTTCACTTGCAACGGTTTCTATTAACTGTGGATAAAATAAGAAAATAATTCTCGTAAGTGTTTATGAATTATGAAAATTACCAATAAAAATGAAAAATGAAACTTACACTCTCCGTTAATACTAATCTTTCCATGGTGTCGGGATCTATGTCGCCCACCATAGAGTCGGCTAAAGATGAAGCATTTGATTCGAAATTATATCTTGATGATACTTCATCTTTTTCTCTATATGCTGGTAGTTCGTCATAGCTAGCGTCAACTGTATCCTTTTTTTCTACTTGTTCGCATTCGCCAGAATAACTCTCACTAATTTTAGCTCTTCCCAATTTGAGCTTTTCTTTTTTGCATATCTCTAACTCGTTTTTTAAACGCTGATTTTCCACTTCAAGAAAATCCACCTGAAAATATTGTGTTGCAACATAAATCACATCAACTTGTTTTTTGCGCTAGCGCTTGATACTTTTAGCTGATTTCACTACTTCAGTATTAAATTCAAAATCATCTACTTACACTTTCCAATTCAAATTCAAGTTCATCGATTATATCGTATGCCTCATCCAAGGAACTTTGTAATTTTGCCAGCTGGGCCTCTAAACTCTCTGTGGTACGAGTTTCTAGGTCTTTAGGGCTTTTAGTTTCAAGAGTACGAGTAACTTGTTGTTCTATTAAGAAATTAAATAAGTTTACACAAGTGTAAATATAGAAAATATCAAAGAAAGTAATTAATGTAGGATTTCATTTGTATCTTATAAGATATAGATTAGAGGAAACTAGTAAATGTTTCCTACAATCTATTACAAAAGCTCCAAGATTTGCATCGCCAGCGTCTTGCACAATCAGGCTGATTATACATTTTTCGCAGGATCTCAGCTTACAAGCCTTTAAACTAGATAAACTGTCTCTCTCACATGAGGTGTGAAAGTAATTTCTTCGTTTCTATATTTGTGGGAAAATAGACAACACTAGTAGTGTTTTTACTGGCATATTTAGCAGCAATCGAATATGAAAAAAAATTATATACAGGCCTCATTAGTTTTTATTTTTGGCTGCCGTTCTTTCCTGTAGCAAATATTTGCAATTAGTTTTTTTGTAAAGTGAATCAGTTATTTTTTAAAGTAAAATATCGACAAAAGAAAAACTTGTCATACAAAAAAAGTATAATTTTTTTCCACCAACGCAATTAAAAGCGGAATTAGGTTTTAATTTATGTTCTGTTACGAATCAGCTGACTCCATTTTGTTAACATAAATTTTATACAAGTCGTTAGTTGTTCTTTTTCGTTCTGCTCTGTTTCGGTTCAACAATCATAAATGAAATAAAAGCATTTTGAAATAAACTGTGATTGTGCTTTTAGAATTTTAAAAATTTAATTTTTACCAAAAAAACATAAAATTATATTGAAACATAACAAGAGACGATGCATCGCGATGCAAAACTCATCACTTTAGTGAATGAGTGACATTTCTGGTTAGATATAGCTGGTAAATTATTACAGAAAAAGTAACAGTTACAATTTAGGACCTGTCCGACGATGTTGACATCGTTCGACTTGTTTTGAATGTAAGTGTGCGACAAGTCGAATGTTGGCGACAAACATGTTAGTGTATGTGTGTGAATAAAATGATTACAGTGTTGCCAATGAATTTGCATATATGTATGTAGCTGTGTCTCCAATTACACATTGAAGAAAATTACACTACACATCTTTTGTGTAGCTTAAAATTAAAACAAAAATAAATAAAAATAGAACCCAAGGTATAATTACACACAGGTTATACATGAATCTCATTACATGACCCACACATGAGAGTAGAAATTACACACTGTGTATTATACACACATTGGCAACACTGAATGACTATAATCATGCATGAATACCGCGTCTGCAATTGTACTTTAGTTACCCTGTGATAGCTGTTTTTAAAAACAAAAGACATGTGTTTCTGACAATTATCCGTTTGTTTCTACCAACAAAATGCGTGTTTTTTTTTTGGTGCTGTAATTTTGTTGTAGTCGTGCAAGTACCTTGTATAATTGTATCATGATCTAGAGGAGGCGAACACGTACATCCAAATATATTTGTTTTTTATGCATATACTTACCAACATTAGCAATAATTAGAGAATTTTATGTTGTTTAAACTTTTATTTTTGTCTTTTTTGTTGAAAAATATTAATATTATTGAAATTTGACATGCATGTATTAAGACATTATTGCTCAGCAATATATTTTAACATTTCGTGCCTTAAACGCCAAAATAACGTAACCAACATAATTTTCAAAACTGAGTTTTTGATGCACAATTATTCCGTAAGTAACAACACGTTTCCTGTAAAATATAGTATCGATAATCCAAATATTGAGAGATATACGAGCCCTTAATTTTAACGTAACCCACATACGCCTAAATTAGTGACCGCAAAATAACGCAAGTAACATAAAAACAAAGAAAGAGCTGCCATGTAATTAGAAAAATATAAAATTAAAAAATTACAAATAACAATCCAATCAACGTAGAAACAAAAATAACTTTTACCTACCGTTATGTCTTCTTTTTTATTTAAAATATGTATTCACTCGTAGTTTCGTCTATTGGTTTGAAGCAAGTGGTATTAAAAACCTCTTATTTTTACAATTTTCTGTTCTGATATTTTATGTACAGTTAAGCAGAATATTGGAAAAGGTGATTAATTTTTTGTTTTTTCCCTTAATTATTCGTGCTTTCTTGAAAAGTGTGTAGAATGATGTCGTAAATTTTGTTTTGCCGTGTGTTTTGATTTATAAATTTAATTTGTTAGTGATGTTTTTATTTGATTATAGGTTTGCAAAATGGCTCTTGTTGCTTACAGCGACACCGATAGTGCTTCAGATATATGTAGATAATAATGCAGTGGAGGATGAAATGTGCGTTGGCACGAGGGGGTATAAGAAAAAAAAAGAAAACAACTCTTGCCATCAACTCATACTCAAAATTTTGTTCAGTGTAATCCTTGTATTAATAAAAAATGTGGAAATGACTGCGCGACTAAAATATCTGAAGAAGATCGTGCAGCAATTCACGAACATTTTTGGAGATTGAGTAAATTAAGATAGAAAGATTGGCTATCTTCTTGTATTAAGCCCAAGCCAGTCAAAAGACAGAAAGCAAAGAATAGTAGACGTAACTCCTTCGATATGGTAGAGAGGATTTCAAAGCTTACCAACAATTCATTTTGAAGACTTTGTGTATATCACAACAAATGCTTAGAAGTAGTACGTCAAGTTTAAAATCAACGGGTGGTAAAAAGTGTCGTACGCCACATAATAAATCTGAAGAAGAGAAAGTAGAAATACTGAAGAGATATATGGAGCAATTACCAGCTGTGCCATCTCATTACTCCCGAAACAAAAGTACTAAGTTATATTTTCCAGTGGAGTTTCGCAAATGTTTCATTTTTATAAAAAAAACGGCCTTTTGGATTTAAGGTAACGATATGTGTATGTAAATATACATATGTATGTATGCATTACAAAAATTTAAGAAAGTAAAATTTTATTATCTGACACCCTGTGCAACGGTTGTTTTTGTTTGTATGAAAAACTCAGAAACTTTACAATGCACCCTAAAATTTTAATTATTTTATATTTTGTGAATAAACATTAAAAAAAAGAACTACTTTTAAAAAGTGAGGAAGTGCTTGGAAATCAAGTTATTATATACAAAAAATGGTCAAATATATTATAAGGTAAATCTTTTTTTCCGCAGAGGGATGTCAGTCATATCGTCTATTTCCACTTCCCAGAGGTAAGTGAAAATATTTTCGTTGTTTTCCGTCCAAAGGATTTCTTTTCTTTTTCAAATTTTTTTGATAATTATTGCCGCTGTAGCTATTTTTAAGTTGAAAATGTATCAATTGGAATCTATTATTTTTCACTGGCATAAACATTATCAGCTGCTTCCGGTCATTTTAACTTGGCAGCACTAAATTTAGCACAGCGAAAACAAGGTTGCATTTCATAAAACAAACTTAAAACCAATTCAAAAGTGGTTTTAAATTGGTTTTAACAAAAACAATTTGTACGGTAAAACCAGGTTTTAAGAGTTGGTTTTAACGTTAAAATCAACTTTTATTAAAACCATGACAGTGTGAAAACACTATTATAGGCTATTAAAAAAATTTCGCAAAAAAAATTCAAGTGAATCAGAAATCCGAAAAAAACCTCCTATAAAATTTGTTTTTTTTAATTAAAAATTTTTTTCAATAACATGGTTTTGTTGAAAATAATTCTTGTCTATTTTTTTCTGTATAGGCAAGTAGGTCAAGGTGAGAAACCAATTAGAAAAATCTAAAAACCCAAACATTTTAACCAGGAGTGGCGGAGCCACGCTAACATTGCACTGAATTGAAAACTAAATATACAGGGGAGTAACACTTATAACATTTAAAGCTAGAATTTGCACTAGGAAGCTTAAATTCGATACATAAATAAATCTCAATCAGAGATTGTTATATTAGGGTGGTAGGGTCATGTTCATAAAAAGTTAACGTAATATTATACAGTAGAGAACTGAAATTTTGCAAACAAATAGGCTTACGTAAGTTACCAACTAGAAAAAATTAAAACACAAGCTACTCTATTGAAACTTTGCATGCACATTGCACTTATGCTAGCCTTTAATTTAGCGTTTTCAAAAGTACTTCGTCTAAGCATACTTTAGAAAAGTAGGCGGGGTAACTTCCACTAAAATTTACGCTATATTTTTCATATTTCTACTCAGATGACTCTTATAGAATTTCGTACATTATTGGGTTCTTGTAGTGACACAATAGTGCACCCATCACGCTATAATCCATTATTTTATATAACTATTACTACGTTTATATATGCACTATTTGCATATAAAAATATTTGCAAATAAATTAACTCACTGTTTATACGGCATTGTAAATTCATAAAAACTTGGTAGCACTTGTATAGAAATGTTACTTATACTTACAAAAAAATTGTGTAAATGAAAATTAGTTTTTATTGCCATTATTTTCTTTTATCAATGTTTTTTGTGCAATATTTATCAATTTAATGTTTTTTATTAGCAAAAATTTTTAAGTGTGGCAACCCCAAGCATTTTGTTTGCAAATAGTGCGTTAATCGTGAATAATTTTCAGAATTAGTAAGTCGCAATAAAAACAATAATATGGCAACAATTTACAGTTTTATTTGCAAATAAGCCTTGCGTATAAACGTGGTATATGCCCTTTTCAACTGGCGCAGTCGTTATGACTAGAAATTTTAAGTTTAAACAGCTTGATTAAATAACACTTTTCAAAAAGTAGTCAGATCCTCACAAAAACATAAATGTGAAAAAAGGCCAAGTTCCTTTCCAAATTTCGGTCATCAAAAGTAGTGAGATAAAAACTTTTACCAAATTCTTGTTTGGCACAATACTTTTCACTGAAATAAGCTTTGCTTTATATAAATTTGTAATCGTAAGGGTATCATATAATTTCTAGATAATCTGTTAACTTTCTTCTGGATAGATTATTTCATATGGGCGTTTCCACAGAAAAGTCCACCTTTTGTCGCGTGACGTTGCTTGCTACACTCAAAATATTTCATAGGTAAAATAAACGAAAAATATGGTTTAGTTTACGAAAATATTCGTTGTTTTTACGGTGCGAAATGCTTCGTAAATAGTAGAAATAGTATTTGTTTATTTTACGAAATACTTTTTGTCTGCAAATAGCAAAATTTTGTATTTTTCAATTTTTTTCGTAAATTTACGAAAAACAATGTTTATATTACGAAATAAATTCGTGAATCATGAAAAGCAATTTTGTGTTATATACGAAATTTTGTGTAAAATTAAAATCTTTATAAAAATCTGCAAAAAAATACATTTTCTTACATTTGAAAAATAATTTTGTTGAATAATCTGTAATTGTTGAAATTAAAGGTCATAATAATTATGAAAAGAAAATGATAATTTAAGGGGAATTGTTACAGCCTCTTTATTCCTCATATATCACATACATACATATTTTGCACTGAAACTCAGGTAAACACATTTGTTCATATGAAAATTAACACAACACCGCCATTGATCGAAATTCGTCGTGCGTGACAAACTCTGCGATAGAGTTATTTCTTACTTCGATGAATTATCCAATTACAAGATCTGTTATAGAGTTGTGTCCAACAGCTCTTTTGAACTAAAATGAGCTGTTGGACACAAGTCCCGTCAAAAACATCAATGTAAATTAAATGGGTTTGAAACAACTTTTGATTCGAACGCTCTCAAACTAGTTCAAAGAGCTGTTGGACACAAGTCTAATCTGTTACTTATTCGTCGTTGGTGTGCAGTGGACCAAATTTTGTCGTTCGTTCCAGTTGTGTTCAAAGTATAAAACAAAACCTAATTTTTTATACAATATGTACAATGACATGAAAATAAATAGAGAAAATATTAAAAAATAAAACAAAACAATAGTCTTTATTCTATTTCAAAGTTTTTTTCCGTAAAACTCACGAAACTTATGTAGATTTAAGAATAATTTTGTACTGTAAACAAAATGATAACAAAACAAAATTTGTTTATTTTAAAAAATTTCCAATTTTATAAAAATGTGTTATTTTCTCCTAAATTCAATGAAATAAACGAAAAATATGGTACTATATACGAAAATAATTGTACGAAATAATTTTTCTAACTTAACGAAATTCGTAAAATTATGAAATCTGTTTTCCTGCACAAGCTACAAATATTTCGTAAAATGTACAACATTTTTCGTTTATTAAAAAAAAAATTAAATTACGAAAAAGTTTTTCGTATTGTATATTGAAATATTTTGAGTGTAACGTAGACTGTTTCTTAAAGAAAAACTTATATTTTAAATACTTTTGTGCATGGTGTAGAGCGTAATCAACTCTACATTTAGTAATCGAACAGCATTGCTCCGAAATACAAGCTTAACGTGACAAAAGGCGGACTTTTCTGTATATATGAACAGAATCCATATATCTATATGTATACAAGAATTACCCCAGTTATACGACACATAGTATAAAATTATATTCTATTCTATTTTTACCATTTTGTTTTTGCTCTATGGCTGATTTCATGACAAGTCCATTGAGAGTTTTTTGGCGACAAAAAACATCTTCCAAAGCCTTACAACGCTTAACTTTTTGTACAAACGCTTCATTTAACTGATTGTATTTGCGTTTCACCTTCTCCAACTTTTCGTACATACGATCACGTTCTTCTTCCAATTTGAAAGCTTTCAATTTGGCTTCGATGTGTACGGCGGAACTGGAATGTTGTTCAGCTGTCAAATTTTGAAGTTTTTGACGCAGCAGAGCATTCTCTTGGCTCAAACGAAAATTTTGGGCATTTACTTAACATTGAAATAATTAAAATGTCTATTTATTACAATTTAAAGGTGCATAGGTACTTTGTTATAGCTTACCAAGCTCTAGCTCAACTCTAAGAAAATCTTCTTTCGATGCTCTGACACCATCCATGATACTCCGCCTTCAGTTAAATATGATGTTATTTTTTATTTTATTTATTTGTATGTTTTAATCTTATTTTGTGTGTCCACATGAAAGCTTACATGAAAAATAGTTTAACTTCTGTTTATCAAATGGCAGTGAATCAACAAACTCAATCTCATTTCTTTCTTATCTGTTTAGGTATTTGATAAGAATTAAGGCACCTTCACCAGGTAGTAGCGAAGACCCAGCTGAGCTATATTTTTTTCCTAATTAAAGTTGCTTGGAAACTTAAAAAATTTTTTACGAAAAAAATATTAAAAAATTTTTTTAAAATAATTTTAACATGAATAATATTTTATTACAACAAACTCTTGTAAACAAATTTAAAAATATGAAAAAATAATAAAAATTGTGAAAAGTTCTTAACGTTGCGTTGGTAGCCACAGTGGTGAAAATTTTTTTTTAATTTTTATTTTGTTAAACAAATTCTATTTTTGACATTTTGGCTCAACTTAAAAGCCATGTTGTTTTTTTTCATTGTTTTATTTTTTTAATCTTGTTATTACCTGGAAAGTAATTTGCCCTAATAAGAATAAGCAAAATACATAATAATAAATGTGAAAATTATTTTCAGCCCAATCATAAATATTCCCTCGGAATTTATTTCTCACGGAAAATAATTTTCTCGAGAAAACATTCCACTCAGTGATGTCAACTATTTATAACGCAAACGCGCTGTTCCCCTTCGCAAAACGCGCTAGAACGCGCTAAGTTACAGCACTGTCAACTGTTTATAGCCAAAACGCGCTACTTTCCTACGCGCTAAATTAAATTTTAATAAAAATCGTTGTATGTACATTATTATTATTATATTAGTAAATACAATTGATTTTTTTAGTAGCTCTTTTCAGATTTTATAATATTGTTTTTTCGAAATTATATCCTAAATAACTAAAATCATTTAATACAGAATCAGAATTGCCTTCCAAATAATGGAAATCCTTAGTTTTTATTTTTATTTTATTTGTCAGACTTTTTGACAACTTATATAAATTGTCGAATAGTTTTGAGATTCAAATGCTTTTTGTACTTCAGTTAGAATAGATGTTTAATAAATTGTATTAATTTTTTGGTCACGAGTACGAGTACATATTTTTAGTTGTGAAATTTCAAAATATTTGCCATTTATAGTATTGAAATGCGTTTTTAAGTCTTACCACAGTCAAGGGAATTTTATTTGCGACAGCAGAATCATTAACCAATTTAAAACATTTTATGAGTTTTGAATACTAGAAAATTGATAAAATTATTAAAAAAAAAGTTTAAAAAAATATTGAACTGAAATGATGATGACTTTATGAAAAACGCGCTAATTTAGCGCTTTTTTTACTAAACGCGCTAAGACGAAAAAAAGCGCGTTTGGCATAGTTAAAACGCGCTAAATCTAGCGCGAAACGCGCTAAATTGGCATCACTGATTCCACTAATCATAAATTCTTTGGGAAGAAATAAGAAGACATTTTGTTTCTCCCTTTTTTTTTTTTTTGAGTGAGAGAGTAAACAAAATTATTAAAATTCACCAACTTGAAAAAATATGTAACAAAAGTTTTTAAATTATTTATTTGGGCATTATTTGTGTTTTTCCAAATAAAAGAACTATAAAATACAAGTTTATGTATATAATTTCTTTTTAATGGAATATTAACCATGTTTTTATGTAAATTCCCTTCTGTTTTGCAAGAGAAAGATTTTTAGTGAAAAAAGCAAGTCCAATTGCGTTCATAATACTTACTTATTAAGTTCCACTATTGGTATCTCTGCTATAGCATATGGTTTGTATTTACATTTTTTATATCGTCGGTTGGTTATTGGTATGCGGCACAGTATATTCAAAATACATTATGACTGCAGCAAACCAATAACCAACAGACGATATTCTTTCTTAAAAATGGACAAAACAGTGCTCGCTCGTGCTGAAATTGGTTCGGGAAAACCAAAATATAATAGAAAATAAAAATAAAATAATGTGTTACAGCTGAATACAAAAAAGATACTGCACAACGTATGTATGTGAAAAATGTGTCTAAAATTTTTCACACACAATAATACTAATAAAGTTTACAACGAATCAGCTGTGATCTAACTATTTCTTAATCAATAAAATTTAGTGGTTTAACTAAGCTGTGAATCAAATATTATTGGTTAAACTATTACTATTAGGTAACTAATGACTGTGAATTTGGGCCCTACAGGAGTATTCATTAGTTCACCACTGCAAAAACTATTTAGCAGCAACTGAAACCATAGTGGTGAATATAATCAAAAACAAATACATACAGAGATGGTAAATATTCAGTGTTCATTTTAGTATCAATGTCTGTTGTTTTCATCAATACTATTTCTTCTAAATAATAAAATAGACATAAGTATCGATATCTGAATTTGAAAATACTCGAACGAACAAAAATGTTAAATCAAAGGGGAGAAAGCGGCGAAACTTTGCCTTTTGCTAGACTAAAAAGTTAAGCTTCAACGAAACAAACGAAATCTATAACCTCTCACCTAAAAAAATATTTTTTAATATCAATATGACTTAGGTAAGGCCGTGTTACACTATCCTATACAATCGCATGATTTACTAAACAAAAATACAACCCTGGTATGTTGAAGTTTATGAAAAACAGACAATCACCCTTATTCCAGTTGCCGACATCGACGTCACTTTAACACAATACTAAAAAATTGGGGCTTCTTTACTCGCTCTCGAGAACAATTTTGTGTTACTGATAATCTATTTGCGTTCCTTAATGTATAGAAAATAGCATAAGCCTGCCAACAGCAGTCAGTTGTTTTCGTCAACGGGTACACAAGCCCCAAGTTTTTGAAATTGTGTTAAAGTGACGTCAATGTCGACAACTGGAATAAGGGTGATTATATTTTGAAAATTTTCAGAGATTGTGTAGCGTAGTGAGTCATGGATTTCATTATAAAACACGTATTAAAAATTATAACCGAAATGAAAAAGATTTAGATTTTGTCATTGAAAATTTTTCCGGACTTTTTTTTTCCATTTTAAAGCTAATTAAATTTATTAAAATAGTTAGGAAAAGTAACATCCGCAAGCAAGTGTAGCTGGATTGTTCTTTAAATTTTATAGCTTATGGTCTCTAGAAATCGAATGTTGTTCGTTGTTTTTATGCGGGAATGTTTTCGGATTTTGCTCAAATCAAGTTTATTAAGAATGTTCATTAAGGTGGCATCCCCGCGTGCCACAGTTGCTGCAATTTTTTCCATTTTGAAGCTTAGAGTGTCCAGATATCAAATAGATTTCAGACTAAGCAGACATATAGCTTATTTTTTCTAGCGTGGACTTTTTCAGATTTTTCTCAAATAAAGTTCATTTAAAATGGTTAAAAAATTGGAGTCCACGTGTAGCACGGATGCCGGACTTTTTTCATTTTGGATCTTCAGTCTTTCAATCTTGAATGTAGTTCGGACCAAGCCAGTAGATGCGGGGAAGTTTTTGGGTTTTTCTCAAATGAAGTTCATTGGAAATGGTAAAAAAAGTGTCATCCCCGAGTACCAGGGTAGCCAGACTTTATTTCCATTCTGAAGCTTAGGGTGTCTTAATGTCGAATGTAGTTCGGACCAAGACGGTCGATGGAGCAATTTTTTTGCGGGGACCTTTGCGGATTTTTCTCAAATGAAGTTCATTAGAAATGGTAAAAAAAGTGTCATCCCCGCGTACCAGGGCAGCCAGACTTTTTCCATTTTAAGGCTTAGGGTGTCTAGATGTCGTATGTAGTTCGGACCAAGACGGTAGATGGCCTAACTTTTTTCGCGGGGACGTTTTCAAATCAAAAAAGTGGCGTCATCACGTGCCGGGGAAAAAATTCCGTGGGTCAGAAGAACAAAAAGGGAGAGTATTTAGAGTCTTTGAGGTCGGCTTTTTCCTTTCAGCCATTTGGATTTCCCTAAGAATTCGCCAATAAGATTTAAGAATATGGGAATCGGGAATAGGAAAATGGTCTGGTTAATTAGTTTCGGCCTCCTGGTTATTTTCTTTAACAAATAGTACCCCAAGTTAAATATTAAATGAAACAATTATATGGCTTTTGGCTATTATTTTGCTTAAAATACTTTATTTTCTCTTACGATTCACATAAATTAGCTTTAATTAAGGCATAATTTTCAAATAATTACAAAATATTCATACTGTGTAAAATTTAAATTCTCTCTTCGTTAAAAAAAAATTTTAAATTTTTTTATACATACTTTTTTTTCTTAATAAATTTAATTTTTAAAATTGTTTTATATGTATGGATGTATCTATTTCATTTTACTGGATAAAACAAAACCGCATAATTTTTAATTGAGGGAATTTATTAAAAAATCATTTTGTCTTTATAAAACAGAGTGATTTATCGTTTTGTTTGTTGTTCTAAAATGTTTTGTTTTTTTTTCTTTCGCAATAAAATCAGTTTATAGTTTTAGTTTTCTTTTGCTAAATAATTTTTAAAAGTGTTATTTTGTTGTATGTATGTAATTATTTATTTTTTTTCTCTACTGGTTAAACTGATTTTACTCAGATATCTGTTCACAGCACTTTATTTCATTGACAATTGTAAATAATTTTTCATTTTTATTAATTTTTTGTTGGTTTTTTCCTTTAATAGATAAGTTTTTCCAATAAGCTTTTAAATTTTGTAAGCTAAAATCCACAATTTTTTCACTTTTATTTAAAAACGCATTCATTTCTATAACTTTTTTTTCTTTGTTCTTAAACCATCGGATATGATTGGTTAATTTATTTTAAAATTAACTCTTCTTGTTGTATATTTGTTTTAAGTTTTTATTAAATTTATTTTTTTTTATTATTTACTACTTATGTGTGTGTGTAAATATTTTAATAATAATTTTTAATTAAATTATAGTTGTTTCCTTTTATATATAAATAATGTGTGTAAATTCATGTTTAAATTTATTTTTCTAAATATTTTAAATAGTTTATGATGTTTACTAAATAGTTTTATTATTTATTTATTTTTTAATTTACATTTCAAGGGATATTCATGAATTAGGCGCAAGGGGTCGTGACTTTCTACTCTGTCATTATTTAGCGAGACGTCATTTTGACAGTTTTAAATTGAGGCTATCAGCGCAGAAGTGATGTAACCTACAACTAGTTAATTAAACAATTGCTCCATATTCTTTAGAATACGAAAAGGTGGCTTACTCTCACGTATTTGTCACCAGAACGGCAACCGAAAAATAAATGTGGGTTACACCACTTCTGCGCTGATAACCTCATTTAAAATACATACTCGTATATTGGGTTTTTATTGAAAAAAAATTATGCACATTATTTTTCATGTTAGTAATTTCGTACGTCCAATCTTCTTATAATCAGAATATGGTATGTATTTATTTTGATAAATTTACGCCAATTTTTCACTATATTCTCTAGGGCCTCCTAGAAAATGATAATACAGTGAACTCGAGATAACGTGAACATATTTTTACCAAGGCAGTTCACATTTTCGAGTTTGTTCACGTTATCGAGTACCCAAATTTAAAACAAAAAATTACCCTTTATAATATAAAAAATTATATTTTAATAAGTAAAAATGCTTAGCGCTATTTTAAATTAATTATTTTATTAATTTTTAATAACAAAAAATAAAATGCAATATATTCAGTTCACTTTGCATTCGATGAATAACAAAACAAATAATATAACATAAACAATACAAGAAATTCATGGAAGAAACTGTTGCTTTTGCAACTCCATATTTTCTTGCCAAGCCACTAACACTAAAACCCTTTTGCAATAATTCAAGAATATCAACTTTATCTTTTAAAGTTAACACTACGTTTTTTTAATGACATTTTTCACTTTCAAGAATTAAAATTTTTTAATCACTTGCAACATCTACGTAGCAATGCCAAAGAGCAACTAACAGCTCAACGCATACATAAACAAAAAAAGAACTTTTAACTATACATAATTAAACAAACAAATAACCTATAATTCGGGGATTTACCAATTCAAAAACAGAATAAAAAACACAAAAAAATAAAAAAAATAAAAAAAAGTGTTCACGTTTTAGAGCTTTCAGATTTTGTTCACGTTTTAGAATAATCTATGGGAAAATAAATTTGTTCACGTTTCTGAGATGTTCACACTTTCGAGTGTTCACGTTTTCGCGAGTTGACTGTATGTTGTAAATTATAAGTGAAATTTGCAGCTTTTTTTATTTCATCATCACGGAAATACATTTCGAAGAGGAGTACTCAGTATTGAGCCATGATTTTCGAACTAAGGCCAAGGTTTTAAAAATTGTCAGATCAGCTTTCACCGATATCATTGTGGCCAATTTAAAGTTCCACCTTCTGTACATGAAAATACATCATTCAATATGACATTAAAAAAAAAAAAAAATTAACATGAATGACCCTTTAATGTAAATTTGTAAAATATTTGTTTTCTTGTATCTTTGTTTGTATTATGATTTTTTTTTTAATTTGCTTCAGTTTCACTCATATCACACGCTTACAATACAGTATCTATCCAACTATGTATGTGCTTAAAATCTATTAAACTAATTGCATTTACTCGTAATAATAATTATTATTAATTTTGCATTACTAGTAATTGATAGTTTATATAACTAATTGCTAAACTTAATTATTGTGTATTAATTATTTTAATAATTATTATTTTCTTTTAACTACACATTCTCTAAGCCATTCGCGTTTCATTTCAGTACACAATGTGCTTAAATAGTAAAATTGACTTTGTCGTTTTCACAAAAGAGCAGAATAAAAAGGTAAATTAATTCAGTTTATAATTACATACATATACGAGTATATGTATGTATATATTATTGTTGAACAAAAAGAAGCAAGAAAGAACGAACAATAGGAAAATTAAGTACAATTTAATTGAACGGTTTGAAAGGGCGGTCAAGTTAAGGAAGACAGAAATTTCCAAAAAATAAAATAAAATTAACCATACAAAAAAAGTTAAGAATATCTTAGCGACTGCAACGACAATTTTTTCGACGATTTTTACATTAAATTCTTTGCCCCTGCATTTTCATTTGCTGTCTGAGTGTGTTTTATAGCGGACTCTTTTTGATGTTTAATCGGCTGATGCTCCTTAATCACTCATTCGATATACATATGTAGTCTTGCCGTAAATGACACATACTGTATTTTTGCCAAACATAATGGAAAAATAAGGAAAACTGGCAGTACAAGCAGTACGCAACATGAAAAGCAAGACGAATTCATAACAGGTGACCTCATTATAGCAGATCTACCCCATTATTCTGTAACTTGCTTAAGCTAAACCTCCATCATTAAAAATCTATAAAG
The DNA here is from genome assembly GCA_936439885.1 of Nowickia ferox. Taxonomy (NCBI): domain Eukaryota; kingdom Metazoa; phylum Arthropoda; class Insecta; order Diptera; family Tachinidae; genus Nowickia; species Nowickia ferox. The sequence goes on from OW387026.1 coordinate 29,576,276, forward strand.
TCGATTTATCGATTTTCGACCAGGAATGCAATTTTAAAACGTGTATTGCTAAATCAGGGAAAGGGTTCAAAAAATTTAATCCGCAGAAATTTTAGTATTTTATGTCATCGCCAAATCATTTAATTTTTTTTATTTGTTCAGCATTTTAGCGATCGAAATTAGTTTTAGTTTTAGCGAATTACAGAATCATCATTTTTTAATGTCTCAAGCAAAACGGTCGTAAGCTTTTCAAGAGCAGAAAATTTTACACTAATAAATATATATGTTTTTTCATTTAAAAATTACTTCACCTTATTGAATTCGCCTAGATCAAGAATTCGGAAAATGTTAGTGAAGAACACTTAAAAAAATATTTGACTTAAATGCCCTCTAATTGATTGCAGATTTCTTGCAAACAGAAAGTAAAGCATTGCCAATTCTTTTTTGTTTTATCACTATTCCATTTTCACTAAATTTAGAAAATTTCTGTTCCTGTTTTATACATTCCACAGCGAAATAGTTGGTTTTGAAAACACCCTTGTTGTTGCCCAAATATGGGCGGGGTAACTAGACCATATGCCCAAGATATTAAGGGCCAATTTCACCAAATTATTTAAATATCAATTCATATTTAAGACATTATTCCATACAAAAATTAATTAAAATCGACATTTAAATTTGAATTGATGTTTAAATAGAGTTGGTGAAATTGGCCATAACAGTATTTAAAAAAAGTTTCTGTGACTGACTATACACGACTATGCCTTCACACAGGAAGTAGCAACGTGGTTGTCAACGAAATTTCACAAAAGAACAGCAAGATTATACGGTTATCCGTGGCAGATCAGTCAACCAGTAAGAGCGAGACGAAAAACTCTCGAAGGGCAAACAACACACACAAGCCTGGCCGCACTTAAGAAATAATTACGATGTCGCAGCCCAGAGCTGCTTAACGACTTCTCGACTGATGAAATTGTTTTATTATTCGTTTATACATATATATATGTATATATATAAGATTTTATGTTAGTTACGTTATTTCCAATAAGAAATAGACATATTCGTAGTTACGTCCGTTTGAATTTCTTTAATAAAGTCGTAATTTTTGATCGCAGAGTTTGCGTGAACATGTAGTTTGATAAAATGAACCATAATCAATCAAAAACTCGATTTCGAATTTTTGTGTAGTTACGTCCGTTTACACTTAAGGTGAAGATTTTCTTTTTCTTCGCTTTTTCTATGTCAAACGTTATTTCGAATGCCTTTTTGCTTGCGAGTACAAACACGCATGGTTGCATTTGAATAGCTGCTCGTTATCGAATGCTGTTATTAGAAATTTCGATATGTACTATTCGAAATCGAATGAGAAAATCCCAAAAGGTAAAAAACTCGCACGTTCGAGTAATAACTCGCTCGTAATCGAATGGAAGAATTAGGCCACGGATCATTATTTATCAAGAAAAAAACTTAATGGAGAAAACGTTACGGGTTCAGTTGGTTAGTATCAGCGTCCGGCAACACTGTACTATATTTGTATGCCCGATTTAAATGACCGGCGGCTCTCGCTCGCTAATTGTAAAGTACACTGAAAAAAGTACTTCCGGTCTTAATCTTCTTAACCCACAACAAACATACGAGTACGTTTTGAATTATAATTCATACAGACACTTGATTAAATAATAAATAAAAGAAACATTTTGGCGCTTATTATGAGTTGCATTTGATTTATAATCTTCGCTGACTATCGAACATCGAAAATCGAATGTCAAATTCATATTATAAGCATCGAAAATTTCATTGAGGAACGAATTTTCCACTGAATTGAATTTTGCTTTCAAGGCAGTATTTTAATGTGAACATATTTTCAAAATCTAAATGTCAAACGATTGGTTTTTTATTTTTAGGCATCAAAAAAAAAGTGTAAATTATTTTGTTCGATTTGATGTAAATCTAAGGCCGTAAGCACTAAACAATTTGAACAGTTTCGATTATGGAGGCAAATTTCCGATTTGATGTGCAGGACCAAGTGTATTTGTATTTCCATTAATCTATATGATTCTTCAATTAAAATTTTAAAATTGTTGCAAATTTTAAAAATATATTCAATGATATTTTTAAAATTTCATAATACTAAATGAAAATTTCGAATGATCAGCATTTTCTACTACAGTCGAAGATGGAAAGTTGCTCATAATAAGGACATTTATTGACATTATACATTTCTTTTAGAGCATTTGAAGCAAACATCCAGTGCACGTATTAAATAAAGTGAACGGTTTTATTTCTCTTCAATGAGAGCGTGTGACAGTAAATGAGAACCAAATCTCGCAAGACTTGTTTTTCATTATGGTGTTTTATATTATTGTAGTCCTTATTATGAGCAACTTTCCATCTGCGACTGTAGTCGAAAGTATTGTTGGAACGAATTTTAATTTTGTATTATGACGATCATTTCACAAAATTTCGTTATTGTGAATATCATACACTGTGATTTTATAAATTTGCAAAAATTTTAAGATTTTTTTAAAATCATACAGAGCAAATAAATAATCATATAAAATCTACCCAAAAATAGATAACAATCGTTCGATAGAAAATTCGAAATTGTCGATGGCCATAACATGAATTTAGCATTCGATGTTCAATAGCCAGGCTAAGATTGAAAAACGAATGCAACTCATGTAATAAGAGCCTGTATGATGAAACACACTCAAACATACACTGCGAATTACTTAAATAAGGAGAATTTTCTTGTTGTTAGATTCACGGTATGGGTCCAAATAAGTTTTTAAACTGTGACAATGCGCCTTCTTACGATGGTCCTACTGTGTCTTTTGCGTATTTTGCCCACCAAAAACTTACGGCCTGGCCCACGATGTCGATAAGAAAGTTTCTATAGCTTACTTATATTGAAAACAAAAACGAAATAATTTTTTTTTTTGCTTTCAATATCAGCAAGTGACAGAAAGCTTCTTATCGACATCGTGCGCCTGGCCCTGGTGGGCAAAATATTTTCTTTAGTATTTTTTTTTCATTTTTTAATGTAATTTTAACTTCGTTTAATATACACTGACAATCGCTTAAAAAAGGAATTTAATTTGAATAATTTTTAACTTCAATTGACCAAATGTATGCAAATTTCATCTCCATAATTTAAGAAAGAAATAAATATTCCAATGAATACACATTAGGACCATCGTAAGAAGGCGCATTGCCACAGTTTAAAATCTTATTTGGACCCAACAACACGAAAATGCTACTTATTTAAGTAATTCGCAGTGTATGTTCTTATTCTTATTTTGAAGTAAGTCAGGAAAATTATTAAATTTTAGGGAGCAAAAAAGCAAATAAATAAGTTAAACGGTCGCCTAGAAAATTATATTTCAAACTTTGACCACTCTTCGATGTGAAGGAACAAAAAAACTCCCTTTGATAATAATAAGTGGAATAGTATTGCACGTTTGGTAAAAAAGGAAAAGAAACTTAACATGAAAAAATATTCTTCCTTAGATATGAACAATTTCTTGTTCGTCCTCCACAACCTCATCATCGTCATCATCATCGTTTTCGTTGCTCTCGTTGTCTATCAGACCGCTGCGATCATCATCAATTTGGATTTTCTGATGAGAAGAGTTGCGTGAATGTTTTTTATTATTGCTGTTACTCATGCCGGCCACAGGTACAACTCCGACAGCCATTGCATGATCATTGGAACCAGCATTACCCACATGGTTTAAGTCTTTCGAGTTTGTACGGCGATGTCTTAATATGCTTAAAGCCGATTCAGTTATTAAAGCGGTATTAGTGGGGCCGCCGGCATTTGTATTTGTTTGTGAAACCTTAATGTTCAAGTCCTTTGAGTTGTTGCGTGAGTGGCCCCGTGAGGCCGATTCGTTAGTCTCATTTGAATTTTTCAGTTTACTTTCCACCACATTTTTGAGCAAATTAACGTTTTTCTTATTGTTGTTGTGATGTAGGTGATTATTGTGGTGGTGATTATTATGACCACGGAAGAATTCTGGATCGAATCTTATATTATTGGGCATATAGATTTGATCATATGAATGATTGCGTGAATGTTTGCGCACAAAATGACCACAACCGGTGATCAGTTCGTCTTCGTCCTCTTCGTCTTCTTGAGGCTTAAGTTGATTTTGTATGAAACGTATGCTGAAATTTGGATCATTTTGGGAACAGGAATTTGAGTGAGCCACCAATTTATGGCGAAATTCTGTGTTAAGGTCACTTGAATTGTTGCGGGAATGTGTGTGAAGTTTCTTTAAATTTTTGAATTTTGAAGTCTCACAAACATCAATGTTTGCGTTCGTATTATGATCCTTTGAAAAGCTGCGTATCATTTTGACATCACACGAAGCACTGCGGAAATGTTTTTTGGATTTGGTTTGAGGAACTGCCTGGCCATTCGATACCATGGCATTGTTGCATTTATCGTAGCTGTACGAAAAGAAATATTCGAATAAAAGTTAAAAAGTTCAAACGTGTATTTCCGAAACTTACCCATATTCAAGCTGTATTGTGCGGGAATTGTTGCGCGAATGACGATAGTTGTCTGCCTTTAAAGCCAATTCACCATCATCGTAGTTGGGATTGTTATCGTGGCCGGACAGTTTTTCTTCAAAAACTATAATGAAATTGATATTTATTATTAGATAAGTGAAATCCATTAAATATTTTAAATTTAGAAAGACGGTGAAATTTCTCACTTCCTCAATCCGTAATAAGAAATACCCTATATTCCTATAAAAGTTAAATGTTGAGTAATGTTGTAGTATTCCAAAACCACATTTTCTTTCCAATTAAAACATTTTAATGTAAAGCGAAGAAAATAAACTTGCAAGGAACTCAATGTGATCCGAATATTACAAGTCAAATGTAGTGCTAATGCGTATATCATAAACGGATAAACGATCTGGTAATGTAAGGTTAGATTTGGAATGATAGTCCAGAAACCCTTCTAAAAAAAATTAAAAACGATCCCTTGCCAAAAAAATTGAGGTGCGTATTACGTGTTTTTCAGCCAAACGTGATGATTTTCGTGATGAAAAAGGCGATATCTTTGGTTTAGCAAACCCAGATATCCTTTATTTTCTCGCGAAATCTTCTACGCAGCCACTGTTGTCAGTTCCGTTGTAGTCAATGCCACATAATTTGTTTCACGTTCGTAGGCTCTCTTTCATTGACTTTACAATGCTCCTATCCTGAGAGCGTCGCTGAACTCGCCAAGAAAAGTGTCAACTGTAAGCCCCTCCAGATCTTTCAATCCTTCTTACTTTCCCAGGAAGGATACTTCTACATAGAACAGTTACTGAGATCTTTAGTCGGCAATTTTGCCGATACCTTCCACCTGTAACTAAAGTGCTGCAGTACCACCTCCTGCCAAGGAGAAGAAAGGGGGTAAGTAAAGGTGTCTATACTGAAGAATTTGGCATTATAAGGTCTTTTCGCCTGCCGAATGAGCGTAGCACTCTTCAGTCAAAAATATTTGTAAGCAAAACAGAATAAAGAGAACCAAGTTGTTCGCTTTCCAACCGACAAAAATCTGTAATCAGGTCTCTTGCGGTTGTTTACCAGAAGCTCAGTCAATTTAACAAAGCCCATAATAAAATCTGCGGCAGTAACTTTAAATGCTCTCAATTTTTTTTATTTTCCATTGTGCTTATTTTTCTTTGTAGTTTTGTTTACAAAATGTAAACAATTTGTTGAAAGTATGAGGTCTGTTCCAGATGCATGACAAAACAGTCCGAACTTGTACAAAGTTATCCAAAAGCGTTCCAGATAGCAATTTTTGTGCAATTGTGAGAGCGAATGAGAGAGTAATTTTTTTCATTTCCTGTACAAACTAGTACGAACTTTTTCTTCTGGATAAGTTCGGACAAGAATTAAATAATCAGCTGTATTTTATTTACATATGAAACTGAAAAATTAATCAGAAAATGTGCAAATATAGGAAAAAAGTTTTTACATACAAATTTATTAAAAAGCAAAATGGAAGTTTTTTGAACAAAGTTGTAAGTACAATTGTGCATATTTCTCCATTTCTTTAATATAAAAATATGTTTTTTTCAATAATTCTCGTAGCTTTTACTTTGTTGGAACTTATTTTCATTTACTTTTTACAGCTGTTGCCAATGATGCAAAATTTTTGTTATTACAATGTTATGCGTTTTAAGCGACTAAAATCACTTAAATTAAATTTAATGTAAAATGTAAGCAACATTAGTATTTCAAGATGTGCAATTATGGTTTTTTGCGTTCCAGCAATTTTGGATAACTTTTGCATATTCAGAGAGTAATTTTCTTTTTTCCGAACTTGTACGAAATCTTGTGGAACAGACCTATGGTAGCATTGTGAGAGCATAAGAAAAAAAGGTCTTAAAATAGAATAGATTCTATCTCTCAACTGCTTCCAGTGGCTGCTTTTTTGTGTCAATTTGTATGGAAAATGTATCCAAGAACCAATTCTGTTTGATCATTAACGGTTGATGCTTCAGGCTGTAAATATTGTTATTGTCTGGGACAAACCACTCTTGCTGTAATAGTATCGATGATGTCATTTTAACTACAGCGGATAAGAGATGGTAAAACAGGTCTAACCTATTATATTGCATTTAAGAAATTTATTATTTGGCATATCGTCGTATGTAATTGAAATTTATTTGCATAGAAAAATATAATAGATTCATATCGAATATAAATTATTATAAATTATTTTTCTTTTGCGATTTTCAAAGATATTATTTGTGAATTCTCAAATAGATTTTGAAAGTCTGTGCATAAGATAAAAGGTTTGTGACTGTTCAAAATATGTGGTTGAAGTCTACTGATGATTTGGCAAGGCACCAATGAAATATACATATAGACAATGCTTAGCCACCTGCAAACAGATTTCAACTATTATACTATAATAAGCCAACGGTGTAATCATATTGCTGTAACTTCTTTTACTTGGTAGTCCAGCTCTTTTGGACGAAGGGAAGACATTTAAGCACTTTCTGTTCCTATAAATACACGGGCAACAGACATTTAAGACGGCTCTCAGAACCGTCAACGACAGATCTAAACAGCTTGCACTCCTTTATCAGTACCAGCGCTTGGTTCTACAGCGTACCGGTTTCTTTTTACCCTATTTTAAATTCACATTTTTCTCTCTTTTTTTATTTATAGTCTAAATAGACAACTCACTCACCATACGCTTTGAGCTAACAGAAAAATTACTTTCACTATTAGACCCAAGTGAGCAGAACACATTCCTTTCTTTCTCAGCGACTTCTTAATCAATTCTAACTTGAGTAAAAGCCGTGTCAATATGCGGTTTGAACTTTTCTTTAATATGGGTCAGATCATTATTATATATTTATTTATTGGCTAATTAAAACCAATTGCCTTCCGCACGCTCAACAGAATTGCAATTTATATAATTTGTAAATCTAGCTAAATAGAGAAAGAAAGTATTATTTCTCACTAGCCTTTTGAATTTTCTTAATAGATTTGATATTTCTGCGCTTACACGGATAAAAATGATGTGGGTAGACAGAGTTTCTTTCATTACATCCGAATCAATCAAAAATACTATTTTGAACTTTTTTGAATTCAACGATAAAATTTTGTACATATGCAATAAATAAAAGTGTTTGCAAATTACTTACGTTTATCTAAACTAATTATGGATCCGATCACAGGATCCATTGAATTTAAGGGTTTCATTTTATCCAATTGCTTGCGTCGTCTCACCAGCCACCAGTCGATCATAAATATGGCCAAAGCTACAATTTTAACCGAAGCACAAAGTCCAACATATCTAGAAGTTTGAAGAAAAATAAAGGAAAAATACTCAAATTTCACCAAATATTCACATTTATTAAACATACTTATATCGAAATTTCTCAATATCATAGATAAGACATCGACCACCTTTTTGGCCACAAGAAGATTTCCACAGCAAACAAGTGGAATCAATGAGATTACCAAAAAGTATGGGAGCTGGTATGTAACCAAACAGGCGGAAGATAACAAATTGCATGCCTAAAGCAAAAGAACGTTCCTCTTCGGACACCGAACGCAGCACAATCATAAGCAGTGGCATTTGGGTGGCAGCCACAATGAAGGTCATGAAGAAGAGTAAAATTAGGAATGGATAAATATTGCGACAGGGGTTGGCACAAGGACCGGCAGTGGCAACAGGAACTACAGTAACTTCAGCAAAATTTTCATTGGCATTTAGGGCCTGGGCCTGGCTTCCTCCAACGCCCAAATAAATACTGCTGGAGATATTCGCATGAACACCTGTTTACAAATAATTGAAATATTTAATATTTTCTTAGGATTTCTTAAACAAAGACTCACAAGCACAATTTGTGTAATTTGAACTGGACGAGAAGGCTGTACAGCCCGCATGACATGGACTAAAATAAGTGAGACCATTATTTCCGCACACCGGTTCCACATCACTGGTCAGGCACTCGCAACCAAAGTTACAAGCAGCCGTCAAATTGACTTGGAATGGTTCCAGTGAGCCCGGCTTGGTATTGTTGTAATACGGCATGGTAGTGCCGGCCATTTTCAAATTGTCACAGCCCAAAAAGAACAACATGGCAAACAAACACAAGCAAAATATATTTGATATGAGCACGAATGTCACCGCTCCCTTGGGTTTCAGTTGGAAACGTTTCAGTATACACCCTCCCACAAAGATGCCAATACAAGCTCCTGGTATGGCAATAGATCCAGTAAACACACTAGCCTGACTTTTACCCAAACTAAATTGGGTTTCCAAATATTTCGGCAAAAAGACCACAAAACCGGAGACAATCATCAGTTCCATGCAGGCACCCAGACATGTCACAATGTAAATGGGATTGGTAACTAGTCTCAACATTGATTGTGGTATATCTGAAAGATATTAAATTAAAGACAAATGAGTTTTTCTTAATAGTTACTTATTTATTTTGGGAGTTTACCCTTGATATCCTTTCCATAGCCGGTATCAATTTTAGGTTTCTGCGGTTCCTCTTTGGTGGCCACCGAAACGATTTCCTTTTTAATTTTTCCCGTCTCATCGGTGTTGCGTGGCAAACTGTTGGAATTGTTGGGCAAAGCTGGTTGTATTACCACCGAGGCTTTACGTATTTTCTTCTTTTCGTGCGTCAAGACCTATAAAATAATTGTGATATATTAATATCAACCACAAGTGAAAATTGGAAAGTGACCAAACTTTTTTTTTCTATAATAAAACTTCAAGGTTCATACTTTATATATGTATGTACACGTATGTTAAAGCATTTTTATTTTTTAAATTCCTGACCGATATATGCAACTATAAATCTTTAAATGAAATTTATTTGCTGTTGGTTAAACATTTGTCTATATGCATTTCGTTATCGCTTTAATAAATCTTCAGTAGACAATATTTAACCAAAAGAAAAAAAATTTACTTGTAATGGAAATATGACAATATATCGAATAATAAATTTCTTGGCCGTAAAATCTTTTTTTTTTTGCTGAGCCTTTTTCCGCCTATTTAAATTCATATTCTCGTATGTCAAAAAGCAGCGAAAAAGGAAAAATTCTATATATAAATAAAAATATGACGGTCGATATGTCATAAGTTATTGTTTTATTGTTTACCTACAAATATATGGGCAATCAATCAATTAAGATTGTATTTCAGATCAATGCGGTTGAATTTCTCCTTATCTTTTAACAAATGTAAAGCTACTTACGCTCCTTAAAAATACATAAAGAAAGTTTAATTGATTGGTCATCGTATGTGACATGTAGTGTGAGATTCTATGGAATTGCCCATATGTATATTTCCTCAAGGATTTTTTTTATTGCAAACAAAGTAAAACGAGGCCAATTTCAAATACGTATATTTTGTGTTGTGCACGTATTGTGCAATTGTGTGCACTTTTGAAGTCATTTGCATTACCCATCGTGAAAACCCTTGTTAAAAGTCCATGAATTCTAGGAAGCTCTCTTCTGACATATTAACCTGACATAAAAATGGAATCTATTACAGAATATCAACAAATCGAGTGATAAATTAAAAATTAGAGGGTGATTTTTTAAAGCAACCTGAAACTTCATAACTTTTTTAAATACACTTCTTATCTATTAATATAAAGATGAAATATCAGTCATTATATTAAAAAAAACTGAATTGAACTATTTATATTTATTCATATAAAGCAAGTTATTATTTCTTACGATCTCTTTGACTTTTGCGCTAACATAAATAAGGTTGATTTTTTATTTATTTAAAACATACTCTGCAAAGTAAATTTGCAAAATATGGCTGCACCAAAGCGAATCGAGTAACAAAGACCAAATGTATCTGTGACTAAATCTGAAGGACATATTCATTCACATAGGAAGCAGCAGCATTTATCGCAGAAGTATAGTTATTTGAGGCAAACAAATCAACAAGAGCGAGGAAGACGCAAAACTCTCGAAAGCCAAGCAACAAACACGCGCCTGAATCAGTAATGCAAAATATGACACAATTGGGACATTTGGGCCATCCCAAAATATGATGAGGAGTAATATAAGAAATAGACATGTGTGTGAAGATAAATTCATCGAGTTAAATTCATTTTTCAAAAATATCGCATGCGATATTTTTCTTCTTCTTTTATTTGGTACGCATTTTGTACTGAAATTAAGGGGTTTCTTCATAAAAATGTTCACTGCGGCCAAACCCTTTTTCATCAGCGAATCAAATATAGTGGAAAATCAGGACAACGACCCATATTATTAAACTGCATTTACAGTATATCTGAATTGTATTTGTGAAATTTTTTAGAAAATTTGGAAAAAATATGACTTATTATGAGTTCTATGAGGGAAATGGCCACTGTGGCCAAACCCTTCTTCCTCAGCGAATCAAACATAGTGGAAAATGAGGACAACGACCCATATTATTAAACTGCATTTACAGTATATCTAAATTGTATTTGTGAAATTTTTTAGAATATTTCGAAAAATATGACTTAGTGAAAAAATCTTAATTTTCGAGTTCTATGAGGGAAATGACCACTGTGGCCAAACCCTTCTTCCTCAGCGAATCAAACATAGTGGAAAATGAGGACAACGTCCCATATTATTAAACTGCATTTACAGTATATCTGAATTGTATTTGTGAAATTTTTTAGAAAATTTGGAAAAATATGATTTATTGAAAAAATCTTAATTTTCGAGTTCTATGAGGGAAATGGCCACTGTGGCCAAACCCTTCTTCCTCAGCGAATCAAACATAGTGGAAAATGAGGTTTCTAAATCTAAATATGAATTTTATTTTATGTTTTTTATTATATTTTATGTTTTTGATTTAATCGTTTTTAATTTTTAAATTAAATAAATTCCAAATACATAAATTGTTATGTTTTCTTTTCTGGTGTGGTAAGTATTAGAGCCCTTGTGTCCCTCTTTTTTAAGCGGATGTGTCCGGTAAAGTTCAAGATATTTCGAGCAAGCGGATTAGGGTGTGACTCGAGTTTAGTTAAATATTTGCCTGAGTATTTTGCAATTTCTTCAGTCACTTGTGTCATATTTAGATCACGATGTAAATTTGAGTTTCTTATGTACCATGGAGCCGATGTTATTAACCGTAAAATTTTGTTTTGTCTTCGTTGGATTTTCTCTACATTTGAAGCTGAAGCAGTGCCCCATAGCTGAATTCCGTAGCACCATATAGGTTTCAAAAGCGACTTGTATATCAAAAGTTTGCAATCTAGACTCAGGGTTGAATTTCTACCAATCAGCCAATGTAACTGAGTTAATTTTAGTTTCATTTGTGTTAGCTTAGAGTCAATATGGTGTTTCCATGTTATCCGTCGGTCAAGGTGTATACCAAGGTATTTTACATGTGAATGTTGAGGAACAACTTGATTATTAATTCGAATGGGTGAACAGGTATCTTTTCGCAGAGTAAATGTTACCTGAACACACTTTTGTTCGTTTACCTTAATTCTCCATAAGTTTAACCATAATTCCAGCTGTGTAATATGTTCTTGTAGGTATCGGGAAGCCTCGTGAGGGTTTTCGTGCATACTAAGGCAGGCTGTATCATCAGCAAATGTAGATGTATGGATATTGCTGCTCAAAGGCATATCACAAGTATAAATCAAATACAAGACTGGGCCCAGTATGCTCCCCTGTGGCACACCGGATGAGATTGATTCGGACGCACTCATGAAGTCTCCTTCCACAACAGTGAACTTTCGAGCAAGAATATAACTTTGCAGAAGATTAACAATGTTTATTGGTAGATATGTCTTCAATTTTAAAATTAGGCCTCTATGCCACACTTTATCAAATGCTTGAGAAACATCAATAAAGAGGGCAGAACAATACTTCTTTTCTTCGAGTGTTCTTCTTATAAATTGAACCAATCTATGCGTTTGTTCAATGGTGCTATGCTGACTTCTAAAACCAAATTGATGATCCGGTATGCACGCATTATCAGTTAGAATTGGGGACAGTTTGATCATGAGTAACTTTTCGAAGAGCTTTGACATTGTTGGCAGTAAACTTATTGGCCTGTATGACTCAGCCTTGGTAAGATCTTTGCCCGGCTTTGGAATCATTTTGACCTTGGCAAGCTTCCAGATGAAACTGTTTGAAATTATTTTTTTATTTTTATTTTTTGCTTTGCACAACTCTTATGTATTATGAATTACTATCACTAAGTTTATGTCCGACACTGGTCGGGCCTAATAATTATATTTAGATTTAAGATTTGAATACTTATTGTTAGTTCATTTTTGAAGATACAATAAATAAATATATGTATGCATAAAAAAAAAAAAAAAATGTTTTCTTTTAAAATTGTGGTACTTTTGTAGAAAAAAAAATATTTTTTGAAAAAAAAAAGTTTTTTTTCAGATACAAGTTTTTAAAAAATATATATATGGTAACGCTGCACACAAGTCTGACAGCGCTGACTTCCTTAGAACATCCTAGACAACCTGTTGGGATCGATCATTTTACTTAACAGCGCTGTTATTACAGGTAAGCAGCAAAATAAAATAAATTCATATTTTTCGAAATTTTCTAAAAAATTTCACAAATACAATTCAGATATACTGTAAATGCAGTTTAATAATATGGGTCGTTGTCCTCATTTTCCACTATGTTTGATTCGCTGAGGAAGAAGGGTTTGGCCACAGTGGCCATTTCCCTCATAGAACTCGAAAATTAAGATTTTTTCAATAAATCATATTTTTCCAAATTTTCTAAAAAATTTTACAAATACAATTCAGATATACTGTAAATGCAGTTTTAATAATATGGGTCGTTGTCCTCATTTTCCACTATGTTTGATTCGCTGAGGAATAAGGGTTTGGCCACAGTGGCCATTTCCCTCATAGAACTCGAAAATTAAGATTTTTTCAATAAATCATATTTTTCCAAATTTTCTAAAAAATTTCACAAATACAATTCAGATATACTGTAAATGCAGTTTAATAATATGGGTCATTACCTCATTTTCCACTATGTTTGATTCGCTGAGGAAGAAGGGTTTGGCCACAGTGGCCATTTCCCTCATAGAACTCGAAAATTAAGATTTTTTCAATAAATCATATTTTTCGAAATTTTCTAAAAAATTTCACAAATACAATTCAGATATACTGTAAATGCAGTTTAATAATATGGGTCGTTGTCCTCATTTGCCACTATGTTTGATTCGCTGAGGAAGAAGGGTTTAGCCATAGTGGCCATTTCCCTCATAGAACTCGAAAATTAAGATTTGTTCAATAAATCATATTTTTCCAAATTTTCTAAAAAATTTCACAAATAGAATTCAGATATACTGTAAATGCAGTTTAATAATATGGGTCGTTGTCCTCATTTTCCACTATGTTTGATTCGCTGAGGAAGAAGGGTTTGGCCACAGTGGCCATTTCCTTCATAGAACTCGAAAATTAAGATTTTTTCAATAAATCATATTTTTCCAAATTTTCTAAAAAATGTTACAAATACAATTCAGATATACTGTAAATGCAGTTTAATAATATGGGTCGTTGTCCTCATTTGCCACTATGTTTGATTCGCTGAGGAAGAAGGGTTTAGCCATAGTGGCCATTTCCCTCATAGAACTCGAAAATTAAGATTTGTTCAATAAATCATATTTTTCCAAATTTTCTAAAAAATTTCACAAATAGAATTCAGATATACTGTAAATGCAGTTTAATAATATGGGTCATTGTCCTCATTTTCCACTATGTTTGATTCGCTGAGGAAGAAGGGTTTGGCCACAGTGGCCATTTCCCTCATAGAACTCGAAAATGAAGATTTTTTCACTAAGTCATATTTTTCGAAATTTTCTAAAAAATTTCACAAATACAATTCAGATATACTGTAAATGCAGTTTAATAATATGGGTCGTTGTCCTCACTTTCCACTATGTTTGATTCGCTGAGGAAAAAGGGTTTGGCCGCAGTGAACATTTTTCTGAAGAAACCCCTTAATTTCAGTACAAAATGCGTACCAAATAAAAGAAGAAAAAAAATATCGCATGCGATATTTTTGAAAAATGAATTTAACTCAATGAATTTTATCTTCACACACATGAAATAGACTCTAAGTGATTGCTTAGAAAACGTAATATTTTTGATTAATATTTTAATTGAATATATGTTTCTATTAATTGAATTTAATGTCCTATCAAAGAATTTAATGTCCTATCAGAGATTTGTTCAGAACCAGTGTTGCTAAATTTCTGGAAAAAATACCTACTCATGGCAAAAAAAAATCAGATTTTTCCTACACGTTGAAAAAATTCCCCCTACAAATATCCCTACACATTTTTGTCATTAAAATCGAAGAAAATCATTAGTTATAAAAAATATATATATTTATTAAAGCTTTGGTAAAAAAATAAATAAAAAACTAAAAAAATAATACATACATATGTAATTTTAATTAATTTCAATTAAAACAACATAAAGTTTTTTTTTTTTTTAATTAATATGAATAGTTCTTTTCAAATAAAATTTAAAAGCATAAATTCAATTCAGTTACAAAAACAGGTTATTTTAAAATTAATATGTATGTGTGCATATTCAAAGGTGAATTCATGTACCAGGTAGTGCCAAGTTAACAGCTGCTTTTTTTAGGAAGTTTGGCTGGTCAAATTTCATTGCAATAAAATTTGTAGGAAGTTTGATTTGTAAATTTTCATTGCAATAAAGTATAGGCAGATTTATGAATATGAATTCGCCTTGGCATATACATACAACACTAACAGTAATAAACATATATAACACCATGATAAAACCACATTTTGAATATGGATCAACCATATTATATACATGCTACTCTGACCAACAAATGACAAGAGTACAAAAACTACAAAATAAGACCATGAGATCAATTTTAAAATGCAATCGCTTCACTTCAGTGAGATACTTGCTAGAAACACTGATATGGATGACTATACAACCAAGTTTACAACTTACTACAATATATTTCATACAGACGATGAAAATGGGAAGAGGACCTGATTATGTGAATGAGCAAATAAGATATGTTAGGGATGTACAACCGTATAACCTGAGGAAGGCCTTAGATTTTAGGACGCAACGAGCAGATACTTTTTTTTAGAGAACTGAACCTTTACAATATGATACCAAATAATATTAAGAGTGAAACAAACATAAACATTTTTAGAAGAAAAACAGTAAATTTCATAATAAATTCTAATTTTTAATAAGAGCTTATGAAATGTTGTTAAATTAATATGAAATGTCATTTAGATATTATTATAAATACTTTTTAAGCCACAAACAACTCTGCAAATATATTTTTAAACGATTTAACCGCAAAGAACATTTTGGAACCGTTTTGAAAAAGAAAATATTACTTTAGAAAAACGTTATGTTTGCATTTATTTCATAAATAATTCGACGTGATTTAAAAATCCCTACATTTTGGAGAATATAAAAAATCTGTCCGATTTTCCCTACGCTTCTATTTTAATATCAAAAATACCTACAAGTAAAGATTTCCCCTACTTTTGGCAACACTGCTCAGAACACTATGAAATGGTAACTAATTATTACGTATTACCATAAAACACCGAATACGGCCATTGAACTTTTGTGTACCATTCGAAGTTCAAAAGCAATACCATGCATCAAACAAATGTTTCCATATTTGGATTTTTTTATAATTATGTATGTATGTATACATATATTTATTATTGGATATTTTTAATATTTTGATTGAATCTTAAACAAATTTTAATAAGTTTTATAATTGAATCTTTAGGAATATTTCAATTAATTTTTTAATTCAATCTTTAACAAGTAAGAGTGCTATATTCGGCTGTGCCGAATCTTATATACCCTTCACAAATCATAAATGTATATATACATACGTAGATACGTAAACATGCAATTAAACTGCAATATGCAGCGCAAAACTGCATTTTGCTCAGCAGCGAACTTGTATTTTTGTCATTTATAATAGAATATTTTCTTCCAACTTCTAACGCTGTAAATCGTGCAATTTAAAAAACCAATTATTTATCTTTCATTAATTTTTTAAAATCACCGTGTTTTGACATGTCGTGATTTGCAGAACAGGCCCTTATGAATTAAGTCAAGTGAAACTGAAATATAGACACTTTGCAGCAATATGCATGGGTATAAGGGTTAAAATATATGTGTTTTATATACATATAGGACACAATGGGGGCTATTCTGGAATACGCGTCGAATTGGTGAAAGTTACATGCAAAACAAAAACAAAACTGTGTAAATGTAAAAAAAAATTTTTTTGTTTCGCATACAAAATTAACCGTTTTTAAAAGAGAGAGAAACGCGTTGAAATTCTCACGTTTATTTCATTTTAGAAATGTATTACAAACAAAAACAATTTTTGAAAATTTGTTTTTATTTTAATGTAAAGTTTCACTTTTGCGACGCGTTTTCCAGAATAGCCCCCAATATATTTTAGTTTATAAAACTTTTTTCATTTACTCTTCCGATAAATTTTTTAAAATATGTACATTGGAGCGACTCACTTGAAAAAAGTTTTTGTTACCCCTCAATATAGTTCATTTTAAACTTTAAAGTATTCAATTTACACACAACTTAATGAAAATTTAATTTTTCTCTCGATAGTTTAGTATACAAGATATTTGTATGAAATTTTTACACAATATCAATATGAGGATTAATTTTGCATCATTAACTCAAAAATCTCATTTTTTGATATGTGATGTTGTTTTAGAAAATGAGAGATATGTATGTATTTTTTTAAGTTGCAAATAACCTACTAGCCTACTATGTTCCGTTGAAAGTTCTTATAATACCTAAGACAGTTTAAAAATAAACTTTTTAAACATTACTGCTGCACTTCTACCAATGAGTAAACATAAGCACCAATAAAATGCAGGAATACAAACTGGCTTTAGATATAAAAGTTTGCAATTTTCTTTTTTTAAAACCAACACTTCTCTATAGGTAAGTTTATTTAGCAATCGAATAATTAAGTTATTTTCGGACCCAGCAAAAACGACATGAAAAAGAAATAGTTAATGCATGGGTTCAATTTAGGTGCAGAACGCAAGATTTAAACACAGGCGTGTCATTGACGACCATGTGTTTACATTTAACAAAACTGCTCGTCATTGAAATGAGTGCTTAGAACCCACGAAAGTTCCCTTATTCGATGACGTTTTTCACAAAGCTAAGAAAAAAAGCATTTTTCTCTGCCAGGATACGACCTCGCTATTAAGACTGTTAAGACACACTCTCTACCGTCGACCTACTGTCTACTTATTATTTCACGCAGATAAAACTGGTTTTATGACAATATGTCAATATGATGATTTAATTCCGTTTTTACATGGCTATTTCGGCGGATATTTATTTCAATGTATTAATTACCCAGCAATATCGTATTCGTTTATGATGAGTTCAAAAACTATAGCTTTATTACGATTTGCGCAAATGCTAAAGAAAGCATGAAAACTATTAAATTTTGAACGCATTAATTTTTTTTTGCTGGGGAAACATTAATAAATTTATTATTTGCAATAATATACATACTAAGATACATTCATGTAGGTATTACACAAGAATGATAAAATAATTATTTTATCATTCTTGGGTATTACATACATATTTATTTACATATACATATGTACATAAGCAGCTACATAGGTACATACATACATATGTATGTAATTAACCTAAGTTTTAGATCTTTAAAATAAGTGCAAAATGCCAATAAAACAAAATGTGAATAAAACATTCGTTCTGAAAATATGAGAACGTGAGTTCATATTCTCATCTCAACATTTATGTTTTTTTTCCTACGTATTAAAAAATATTTCTTTCATATATAGGGTGTTTTTTATTGAGGTATAGAACTTTAAGTTGGCATCACTCTTTTAACTGGCGGCCATTTTGTCAGCTGTCAAGTGATTAATATTTAGTTTGGTTTGCCATTTCATCATGAACAGGTTGACAAAAGAACAACGCTTGCAAATCGTGCAAATTTATTTCGAAAATAATGGTTCAGTTCGCGAAGTTTACCGCAAGCTCCGTCCATTTTATGGTCGACATAATCGTCCATCAGAGCAATTAATTCGATTAACCGGTCAATTGGCCACCAAGATCGTGTGATTTGACACCATTGGATTATTTTCTTTGGGGATATGTGAAGTCGCTCGTCTACGCCAACAAACCAGAAACGTTAGGGGACTTGGAAGCCAACATTCGTGGCGTTATTGCCAACATACGGCCCCATATGCTCGAAAAAGTGGTTGAAAATTGGACCTGTAGAATTGGCTTTATTCGAGCCAGCCGCGGCGGCCACATGCCCGAAATCATATTTAAACGTTAATGGCATAAAATTATCCTTCCAATAAAGCCAAATTGATGGACATTAAAACGATTTTCTTGTGTTTTATTTCAATTCGAAGTTCTATACCTCTAAAAAAACACCCTGTACTACCACATACATATGTATGTATTTACATACATACATACATATGTAAATATGAATATACTATAAAGGAGTTTTTCTGAAGAATTTTAGAAAATAATATAAAATAAAAAGATACCTACATTAGTATACATATGTACCTATTTGTATATTTTTTTAAAAAATATAGGTATTTACATACATATGTACATATATACATACATACATACATCATAAATTGAACTCACCCAGCGAATCAATCCAGCTTAACTAAGCAGAAGTACTTTTTAATACATTTATTGAAAAAAAAAAGCAAAAACCACATGAATGAAATTAAATAGCAACAACAAGCACCCTCAAACAAACAATCTCGTCCACTTTAAAATATTTATAAGCCATCCATGATATTTGGCAAGGGCTTACTTTTTTTCACATACATATACAGACACATTTATATTTACTTGGGCATATTTATATACATATATGTACTCGTATGTATGTATCAACATGTCTTTAAAAAAAATTCATAAGTTTCAACACAACAACCAGTGTTGCCAGAAAATGATGGTGAGAGAATGCCAAATCGGTCAAAAAATTCTGATAAAATGTTCTACAGAAGAAACGTATAATGCTAGATTTAAATGTAGAAAAATTATTGTAATAGCTTTGAATTTCATGTTTATATGAACTTATTAGTATTTACAGGTATTTTTATAGGAAATGTTGCAATTACGTTTAAAATTTTTAACTAATAATCCACTATGACAACAAAAAGCGCTTGGGATAGTTTCATTGTTGCCATTTTAGCATTTCCACTGCTAGGTCTGGAATTTCCATTAGTTAAGCAGCATTTAACTATCAAAAAATTCTGCTAAATGCTTTCTAGCAAAGTTTGTTGCAAATAAAAAATTTTAATTTCTTAACAAAATTCTTCTGTATGGAGGATTTTTCTCATAAATGTACATGTATTTCAGGGTAAAGGTTCCCTGATGATCTGCACTAGCAACAGTGAAATGCGCATAGCATCCAGCTAACCCTTCAATAATCAATTTCAATGTACGTATTTTTAATAAACAAATATTTTACTGAATGGGTAAAATAATAATTTGAGATTATTAGTGCGTTAAAGTTTTTTTAACGTAATTATAACATTTCCAAAACACACCAATTATTAACTATTTTATGTACTATAAAAATTCATGTAAATACTAATGAGTTTGTATAAACATAAAATTCAAAGCTATTTTAATAATTTTTTCTACATTTACATCTAGCATTATACTTTTCTTCTGTAGAACATTTTAGCAGAATTTTTTTGACCGATTTAGCATTCTCTCATCAGCATTTTCTGGCAACACTGGATGTATTTACAATAGTATGCATGTACAATGTGTACGCAAACTATTACTTTGATACAAAGCGAGCACGTTACTACCCAGCAGGAAAACTCAGAATATCTTGTTACTTCAGGTCTTATCAAATCAATTACTATTTTTATCTTACTGCTAAAGAACGCCTTATAGAAGGTCGCTACACTTTTGCATAAAAGATAAGATACACATTCCACATTTCCTTTTAAGAGAAGGGGGAAGAGGAGCAAATTTTTTTTTTACCAAACGAAAATAAAATCTATTAATTTGAAGACTTTTCAGAATGGCTGGCAAAAAAAGCGAGAGGGAAAAGCAAAAATGATATAAGAGTGGAATGGAGCGAGTAGGCCTTGTACATCCAAAGTAAGGAGTACAACGGCCTTCTAGAAAGTATCCTTGTTCTTTCTTTTTCCCGCTGGGTAATTGGGAATTTCGTATTTGCAAACATGTGTATGTATGTACATATGTATATACATATCGAAAACAAAAATATAAACAAACTAGGAGAAGTGTTCATGCAATTTCCTTACAAATAATCTGCGTAAGCAAATGATGCCGATTTTTTAATTGTAGGGGACGCATACATGTTTTATTGTTGTACAATTGCAAATAGATATATAAGTATATCGATGCACACCGAAGTCAATATTGCGCTAATAAATATCTATACATATATAATTGCAAGGCTTAATTTTAAAAAAAATTGCCTTATTTATAAAAAATAGTTTATATTTTTAAGAGCGCAATTTTCATCACATGTAGTACATATTATGTCCATGCAAAAATAAATGAAAATGTATCAGACTTTGGAGGTTTGTGTGATCCATCCGGCTCATTTCTTGCAGTTTGTTAGGCTGATTTTACATCTGGCATTTCTTGTGTGCCATCTGCCAAAAAAAGCGTAACCAGCAATTACTAATGAAAAACTGTTTGATTCAGACATGTATTTATTGATTTAAACTGTTTCCAATCATGTTGGATTTTCTAAAATTGCCTATTAGTTATGCATGAAACTGTTCAACTTAATAAGTATGTACGTGTCTGAATCAAACAGTTTTCATTAGTAATTACTGGTTACGCTTTTTTACGCATCTTCGAAAATTTTTGTTTAAATTACAAATAAATCAAGAGCTGTAAAAGTTAAGGTTTGGAACCAGTAAAATTTTAAATAGCACTTACATAAGTCTTTAAGTACATACTCGTATGTATGTATACCTATCTGTGAATATAATTAATAAATAGTTATAAGTTAGCAAGCATAAGCTTTCGTTTTATTACATCTTCGTTTCATAGATTTATACCTACACATACATACATATGTATGTATGTATGTTATATATAAATAATTGAATTTTATAAAAACAATTTCACTCTAATTCAGTGCGAGTCGCTTTAGTTTAATTTTTACAACAATAAAACACATGATTTTACCCTACAATAACTCAAGAAGGCACATAATTTTACAACCAAAAATATATATCTTGCAGGAGCTACATAAGTGCCATTTCAACTTTTACAAAACTTATATTAGGTATTTATGTACCTACCAAAAATAAAAAAGTACCTTACCAAAAATAAAAAAGTACCTTAGTATATCGAACACAGCAATTTTAAATGCAAATGCAAAATTTCTCTGTGATTAAAGCATTTGTGTTTAAGATGTTTTCGTATATACATATTAAAATATATTATGTTTATATAATCTATAGGAGTTTCACTGCAAAGTTCCTTTTTGGCAGTATTTATAGCAAATACACGTGTTGAAATAATTGTTTACTTGTATGGCTGTGTGTACAAAGTACCGAAATTTTATAAATATGTATGTGTACATATTTTAAAATTTTTGAATTAAATTGAGTGAACCTGGAATATATGTATGTGACTAAGATATGCATAAGTAGGTATAAGGGTTAAAAATGTGTAGGTATGTGTTTTTACTAAAACAACGCCAGATATCAGTAAATGAGTTCAAATTTTCATAATGATTTCACCATGATTTTTCCATTGGAAAATCCCTATCATTTGACAGCCATATCATAAAAGTGTGAAAAATATCGGTTCGCCGCTTTGGGGCGGCTACCACGTTTTTTGGCTACGGAATCTCCACACGTTGATCCTGTCGTAGTAGTTATATCCTATATGTACCTATAAGTTCATAGTGTGTATGTATGTAGGCATATGTATTTGTTCCCACAATGTAACTTAATTTAATTTCTGTCCGAAAAAGTAGAAATCACAAATTGAATCGAAAAAATAAAAATCGGAAAATAATTATTTCTATAATTAAAATTTAAGTAGGCTAAAGTTCGTATCTCTTTATGAGCCAAATTACATGTGATAATTTTTAAGGAACAAATAACACCAAAGTTAATTGGAAATATTCTGACAAACACCAACAAAACAAAACCACTAACAATTATTTCTGCTTGAAAAAAGAAAAATCAAGAAATAACAATTATTTCCGGTTAAAAACAAAAAATCCGGAAATAACATTTATTTCTGCTTAAAAAACAAAAATTTAAATTTTAAACCCATTGAAGTTTAGAAAAATCTAGTTTAGAACAATTAAAATGGTGTGGTTGTCCACGTTGTTTGATGTTTCCCTTCTATACAGTTGCTTTTTTTTAAAGTTCGAAAATAATGACTATTTTTGGTCCCCGATTAATTTATTTTGCAAAAATACATACATATGTATGTATATTGAAAAAAAACTTTCAAGTGTAAGTTCGAAACTCAACAAACGAATCATAACAGGCCGACTTCTAACTTATTAACAATGATAGCCATTCATTTTGTTGCAAAACATATTCAGAAAACAAATAAGCAAATCAAACAGATTCAAACAATCCTATCCCCTTTTGTATGTATGTATGTACATACATACGTATTTACAATCATACATATGTGCCCTTAAGTATGAAAGTGGTCTAAGTCATATGCGTTTCTGCATCGAAATATGAAATAAATCTCTAAAAAAATTTAATAAACATTAAATAAACTTCTATGAATTTATAAATTAAAATGTTGCATAATATAAAAATATTTTTTAATTTCTTCAAAGTAATCTATTAAATATCTCGATGAAAGAAATATATGACTTAGACCACTTTCATAATTAAGCGCACATATATTTAATATATTTTATCAACACGCATTCATTAGCACAATACTTTATTTGTATACAAAAAAAAAATTCCCAGTTCTTACCACAAACAACTTAATATTCTTCTTTCAATACGTTTGCTAGCATATTGTTGCTGTGCGTAGAGTTGACTACATACACACGTACAAGCAATTAAATATTCTTCTCTGAATACTATTTGTCGCATATTGTTGTTGTTGTAGTTGTTCATATGAACACTCTTATGCACATACATATGTATGTGTGTATGTACGAGGGAATGGTCTTCATGCTAGCGTATATTTATACATACATATCTACATAATGTTTTTTGCATGAGGCTACTGATTGTTATACCCATCCATTCATATGCATGCATACGAAAAAGAATGTGCCAAGCAAAAATACCATAAGGCAAAGTCTATGTATTGGTGACAAAAAGGGGTTTAATACGAAATAATGCAAATTAAAGCAAATGTTTAAGTATAGTAAATATTTATCGCATTTAAGCGAGCTTCAGCAGCAGAGTGACTAGTGTGGTTGATTAGAACTTTGAATATGCTTGGTTCTATGCGCGGTAGGTAGTTTTTTCATGAAATTTTTAAAATGTATGATAAAACCATATATTTCAAAATTTTATGAACCGATTATTTTTTTTTGCTGATTTTCATAACCAATTGTGCTGAGGCAAGTGCGGTCGTTTCAGTCCAACTCCGAGCTCTCTAACTTGTTTGGGAGCTTCAAAAACCGCGTTTCACGCCACCCATATAAAATCCGTACAGACAGACGGACAGACGGATAGACGGACAGACGGACAGACGGACATGTCTTTTTTTCATCTCCTGTTCATAAGGATTCAGAATAACTAACTTTATCTGGCAGGAAATGAATATTGTAGAAGTTACAAAAATCTGGACAAACCTATATATACCCTTTACCATTTTTGGTGAAGGGTATAAAAATATTTAAATTAAATTTTAATTGAATCCTAAAAAAATATCAATTAAATTTTTAGTTAATGTAATATTTTTTTAATTAAAAAAATTTAAAAATTTTTCAATTAATATGGCTGAGTTAATATTAAAATTTCCGTGATTGTTGGAAAACTAATTAATTTTTTAATTGATTTTTTCTTTTAATTGAAACTTGTTTTTCCTTTTTTTTGTGTATCTATGAAATATGTATTTACTTTAGTTTAACAAAAAATACTTTTAAAAACTTGGAATATTTGTCGTTAATTTTTGTTTTTGTTCTAAATAAAACAAAACTCATGTATTATATTACTATTACATATTTTTGTTTTTATTTAAACTAAAAGATAAAAGTAATTAAGTAATCAAATATATTAAATATTTTTTGGCCCTATTAAATCGTAAATTAGGGCCTAAACCAAAAAACACAAAATGCATCACTGGCCTGAATTAGAGATGGGCGCGTGTCGTGTTTTTTTCGTGACACGAACACGCACGACTCAACACGAATTGTTCGTGACAGAAAATCTAATTTCGTGCGTGTTCGGATCGTATCGTGTTGAGCAAAATTGAAACGATAAACACGAAACGATTTTTGATGTTAAAATATGCATGCATGAATTTTCAGTAAAGAGACAATTTAATATTTTTTATCGTCAAACACGTAAAACCATCAAATTTGTTGATAATGTAGGCTTAAAGTTCTGAAATTTAACGAAAATATGAATCTATTTGAATATGGAAAAATACTTTTTTTGATGTTCAATTTGATTTCGTGCATGTTGTGCAGTTTCGTGTTTTGAAAAAAGTTCGCGTGCGTGTTTCGTACGTGTTGGACATCTTGGCATTCGTGTTCGTGTCGTGTCGCATTGGAAAAATTAACCACGCACCCATCTCTAGCCAGAATGTACTTGAGAAATAATTACGATGACACGAGAGCTGTTCTCCTGCCCAGTGTGTCTACTCTCTAATTTGAAACGAAAGCAAATGCTTTCGACTTGTAATATTAACAACATTCAAACTCAAATTGTAATGTTACTAATATACAAACTCGAAAGTATTTCCTTTCGTTTCGAAATACAGAGTAGACACCCAGAGCTGCCTTACGACTGCTAACATTTTTTTCAGCTGACCAAAAATATTCCTTCTCAGAACCATCACACTTCACTTCTTTCTCTGATGCTTCGAAATTTCTTATGAATCTATATCAAAGCGTAAAAAAATTTTTCATTCACAGACATTTTCATTCAATTACACAGAAAAAAAATTCAACAATTAAAGTTTTCAATTAAGAATTTAATTGATTCAATTAAATTTTTAATTGTATTAATTAATTTGAAAAACTTAATTGATATTATCAAATTGTTTATAGGTGGAAATTTAAATAATTTTTTAATTAATACCACAAATATTTTAATTGATATTACAAAATTACTCGCACAGAAAAAAGTATTCACCAATTAATGTTTTCAATTAGTAATTTAATTGATTCAATTAAATTTTTAATTGTATTAATTAATTTGAAAAACTTAATTGATATTATCAAATTGTTTATAGGTGGAAATTTAATTAATTTTTTAATTAATACCACAAATATTTTAATTGATATTACAAAATTACTCGCACAGAAAAAAGTATTCACCAATTAATGTTTTCAATTAATAATTTAATTGATTCAATTAAATTTTTAATTGTATTAATTAATTTGAAAAACTTAATTGATATTATCAAATTGTTTATAGGTGAAAATTTAATTAATTTTTTAATTAATATTACAAATATTTTAATTAATACTACAAACTCATTCATATTACTTTTTTGTGTGCGTATTACTGTTTTGTATATAATATTAATGCTTTTGTTACTCAAATGATTGTGTTCTCACGCAGAGCCTTAACTAGTGCAAAAAAAGCACATGAATGATTTGTTGAATATTTACCTTGGGAAATGAAAAGAAAGGTATTGCAACAATTAAAAGCAACACGCCACACAACAAAAAGCCACCCCACCACATGCCGACCCAACGACGATCTCCTTGATCTAAAAGAAAACAGAAAGGAAAAATAAAATTCAAATTAAAAAAACTACCAAAATTTATGACAAATTAATTTGCACAAAACCAGGCCATGCACAAACATGTCCACACCATTTGCACCTTCCGTCCAATTCCACTATAAAGTGATTTACTTACCAATGGAAATTATAGATGAGGAAAGCGAATCCATGTGAAACGATAATAAATATGCACCCAATAGAAAACCAACAACAGGACCAAAAGCAGCCATACTGTACATGCAACCAATGTACATGGAAGAACTTTCCGTTTTGACATGGTCATCAACATATGTCGTGCCCAAAGTAAATAAAGGACTGCCACCGCAACCCAGCAGCAGCTGGGCAATGACAAACAGCAGTACGGGGCCGAATGTGGATAGTTTACCCTCGAGACAATTGTCTTCGCGTAAAGTGTGGGGTGCCAAGGGAGGATTCGAAAGACCACTTGAAAGTCTGCCTAAATCCATATCTTGACTACGCACTAAGGCGCTGCGGCATATATTATCGCTGGTTTCATTAGCAATGGAAACTCCTGGATTGGGTTCACTTGTGAAATGAGGTACCATAAATACCAATGAACCAATACCCATTATGACGGCACCTTTACAAAAAAAAATCGTCCGAAAAAAAACTTATTATTTGTTTTAGCATAATTAAATTTAAATCCAAACGCACCTATGCCAATCCATACCGGTATGTGGCGGCGGCTGCCCAAATAACTTACAAATATCACGGTTATTACATTACCAATTTCATAACTGGACGCTATTAGACCCGAATAACTGGAGGGTATTTCGAAACGTTTCTCTATTGTTGTTATCACGGAATTAATATAACCCGAACTTAATGCCTGCTGCAGCATCACCAACATGGATAGTAATAGAACAAATATTTTTATGCGGGCAAATTTCTGTACACCCCCGGGCCGACATCCCAAGATTCCACAGTCTTGTGAGCTCAAGTCATCATCGTCGTTATCGTTAAGGCCACATGTTGTAGGGTTATTGCCTGTCGCATGCAAATTACTATGATTATGCTGCGCATTACCAAGTACAGCCGACGATTGGCGACTGTGGCATTTGATAACGGTATCAGAGCAGGAGGACGTTTTAGCATGTAAGTTGCGGGCATTATTTGCAAGCACATTTGCACTAGCGGTCGTCATTGGCATCAATGACGATGCCGTCGTCGTTGTCGCTGTACTGCCAATTACATTCGAAGTTCCGATTTGATCTTCAGCTAAATCAATGCTGCTGTCATCGCCACTATTAGTTTCCGAGTAAAGGCCGGTCATCTGATACATTGACTCTTGACGTCTGTAATAGGAGAAATGAGAGGAAGCTTAGCTCTTGTGAATTTTAAATCAAGTGTTGTTTAATTTAGCAAATTGTACAATAGGTGAGACGTATTGAATGTAAATAAGTAAAAAGTACTAAATGATCCAACAGAATTGCGGCATAAACTCATTTTCCATACATATTGACACAAAAAACCTGCCCCAGAAAGCAATCGAGGGTAAAATCTATTTTATTTTGACAGCGGTTTTTCTTATGCTCTCACTTATAAATAAATATTCTCTCAACAATGGCACCATACCTTCAATAAATCTCATACATTTTGAAAACAAAACTACAAAGAAAAACAAGCACAAAAGAAAATACTCGTAAAACAAAAATTAGAGAGCATTTGGAGCTACTGCCATAGATTTTATTATGGGCTTTGTTAAGCTGAAGGTCCATACCATCCGGACTATGCGTATGCGTTGAATGCATTTCTGTACATCCTATGCGATTCAAAATTCAAGTTACATGCAAGACGTTTTATGCGCGAGGTATTTTTGTTTTGATCAGATGTAGTGTAAATATTTTTATCAAATAAACACAATTTTGGGAAAAAATGGAAAGTGAAATTATGACTGAATGAATTTGTGAAATTTGTGGAATATTTTTAACAAAAATAATACATAATATTTTCCACAGCTTATATTAGCTTCTCCAACATTGCACTTTCTTACAAAATAATAAACACAATAGAGATGACACTCAGTACATAAAAGCAATCGATAACTAAAATGCAAATTTCGTTCGTAAAATAACAATGTTAAAAACTGATTTTAATGTATTTTATTCTTAAAAATAGTAATAAGCTTTATTATAAAAAGCTTTTTCTTTTATTAAAAACTTTTTTTATGCCAAAAAATTTAAAATTCAAATCCACCACACGAACATTTTTATCGATATCATTGAAAACATAATATAATTTGCCATCTTTGGCTATCAAAAACAGCTGACATTTTTTGGTGATGCATGCGACAGATACAAAAGTAGAAAGTAAACATACTTTATCCGTCGTATGCGCCTATGCGTTTTGCTCTGTAACTTGCCACATACAATTACACTGATTCTACTTTTTGACACATGCATAAAACGCAACAACGCATGGAACGGATGGTATGGACCTTCAGCTTTAGTTTGACAGCGATTTTACCTGAAGTTGCAGACTAATTCTGTTTGATCATTAAGCCTTAGTTTCAGCTTCTATTAAGATAAAAAAAATACATGCATACGAGTACATAGCCCTGCCTCTATTTCAGAAGGGCACTGGCCCAATAGAGAGCACCTGAGGTCGCGCGATGACATGGAGGGAATAAAAATGTGTTTTTATAATAAAATTAAGAAAGGAAAGCTAAGAAAACCCGAAAATGTATTGTCTTACCGAAAACATTGGGAGCAGTACTTTAGTTGCACACTGTATTGAAAGATCCTTGATCTAGGCCTTTATACCCAGCTAATTGCTTTGATACAGTAGAAGTCATATACTTAAGAATATGGATAAATTGCGAGATGAATAATATAATGATAAGATACAGAAGATCCCGCATCCATCATACGCGGTCTACTAAAAATTATTTATATGCGATGAAAGCTTCAAATCAATTCGTTTCCGTGGCTGTACTAATAATAGGAAAACCTCATCGAATATTATGTAAGAGGGAAAAAGAAGCTCCTGACTTTCCTGACTTTGACGTAAAGTCAAAAAAATAGAAATTTGCTTGTTCACGACAAAACGGAATTGTTATGTTCTTCTTTTTTTATTTATATAAAAAAGGAAGATTTAAATAAAACAAGAAGTTTAGTCTAAAATCATAAGTTTTAATTAATGAAAATTATTGACTCGACAGACAATCTAAAAGCAAGGCTTTCTAAGTTAACAAATTATATATGTGTATTTCTACTGCACATTCTACACATTATTTACAGTAGTGCCATTAATTCTGTGTATTGCCAACATCTCCCCTTGTTTTAGTGATATAATACGGTGCCCAGAACGGAGGCTTGCGAGTTCTGCTGGATCTTCTTAAAACCATATCACTGGCAGCATTGGGTGGAGGTTGACTAGTCGTTGGCTGTTCTACAGTTTGTGGGTAACTAGAATAACGTTGATGTTGAGGCTGTTGATGATAATCAAATTGTTGATACTCCGGATGTGGCTGACACTCACGTTGTTGTTGATACTCAGGTTGTTGTTGATACTCATTTTGTTGTTGATATTCAGGTTGTTGTTGATTATCAGGTAAATAACTTTCCTTTTCTAATGGATCGAACGACATTGGTTGTAAATTAAAGCAATCAATTAATGATGTTAAGCACGATGAATTTGATTGCGTATTGTTTGAATTCGACAAATCAGATCTCAGTTGATTCGCATGACATCTAACAATACGATATCCAGAAACATTTGTAATTTTTACTTTATACATAACTGCACCAAGTTTTTCCACTATTACAGCAGAATTCCATATATATTTATTTGATTTATATATTTTTACAAAGACGTGTTGTCCTATATTGTAGGTTCTTTCTCTAGCACCATGCTGCTTATTATATTGTATTTCCATTTGTGTGTTACGAACTGGTTCTTCTACATTTGGTTTTTTTAATAAGTCTAGATTTATTCTTAATTTCCTTCCCAGGAACAATTCAGATGGTGTTTTTCCCGTTGATATATTAGGAGAGGATCGATAGCATTGAAGAAATGTATATAAACTTTGTTTTGTAGTTCCAGATCCTTCTAGCTTTTGTAACGCTCTTTTCATGGTGTCCACGAACCTCTACGCTTGCCCATTTGATTGTGGGTGATATGGAGCTGTAAACATATGATTTATTCCATTTTCTAAACAAAATTTTTGAAAACTGTCGCTGGAAAACTGGGTTCCATTGTCACTGACAATCAGTTCTGGATTACCAAAAGTTGTAGTAAATTCTTTCAGACAATCAATTATATTTAAAGATGATATAGATTTTATTTGGTAAATGTGAGGCCATTTAGAAAACGCGTCTACAATTATAAAATAATAAAAGTTTTCTAATGGACCAGCTATATCTATGTGCAAACGTTGCATAGGGCGATTTGTAATTGGCCAAGATTGTAAAGTGGTTTTTGGTAATGTCTTAGCTGCTGACGAGCATTTGGAACAATCTCGTACATGTTGTTTTATATCCTCATCAATTCGGGGCCAATATACATAACTTCGAGCAAGCATTTTTGTGCGTTCAATGCCATCATGACCCTTGTGCAATTCTTTTAGCACTTTTTTTCTAAAGCAATTCGGTATAATGATTCTATCACCGTACAGAAGACACCCACTTGCAAAACTTAAATTATCTTTTCTAGAAAAGTAACATTGTAGATTTTTATCAATAGCATTGGGCCATTTACCAGTTTGAAGATATTTTATAATTGTTTGCATTTCATCATCCCTCATGGTTGCAGCTTTAATCATATTATAAGTAACAGGTAACGATTTTGTTGTATCATCAATAACTAGTTTTATATCGTTTTCTAACTGAATGCAAGCAACCACTGTCTCTTCGTTTGATGCCGGAATGTTGTGAATTAGCCTTGATAAAATATCAGCAGCGCCAAAATTGTTTGTTGATACGTATTGTAGTTCGAAGTCATAAGACATCAGTGTTAACGCCCAACGTTGAAGGCGATTTGCAGTATGTGCAGGAATTCCCTTTTTATTTCCAAATATGGCCAACAATGGTTTGTGATCGGTTTGCATGATGAATTTTCTTCCGTACAAGTATTTGTGAAAGCTGACAACAGCAAATACCAAAGCCAGGGCTTCCTTTTCAATTTGAGAATAATTTTTCTCTGCAGGTGTGAGTGCTCTTGAGCAGTGATAAATAGCTTTTTCTGTGCCATTTGAAAACACATGGCATATGTATGCTCCTAAGCCAACGTTTGATGCATCTGCGGCCACTTTAATTGGAAGTCGCGGGTCATAATGTGTAAGTAATAAATCAGATGACAAGAGTTGTTTAAATCGTTGAAAACTTTGTTGACATTGTTTCGACCAATTCCATTTTGAATTTATCTTTAAAAGATTGTCCAATGGGTCTCTTAATTTCCTCATTTCTGGCAAAAATTTTCCATAATAATTTACTGCACCTAAATATGATCGTAACTGACTTATGTTTGTGGGAGATGGTAATTGAAGAATTTGAGTAATCTTGTTTTTATCTGGGGATATGCCCTTGCTATCGATGTAATATCCCAGATAGGTGCATGACGATTTAAAAAATTGACATTTTTCAAAATTAACAGTCATATTAAACATTTTTAATCGTTGCAGAACCTCTTTTACTACATTTTCGTTTTGTTCTCGTGTTTTTGTAGCTATAACCAAGTCATCTAAATATGGATACACACCTTCAATCCCAGAAAGTATTTTTTGTATGGCTTGTTGAAAAGCACCTGGTGCTGATTTGACTCCTTGAGCTAAGCGGTTGAAAGTATAAAGACCACGATGAGTATTTATTACCAGTAATTTTTTTGTTTCATCGTCAACTTCTAGTTGCATATAAGCGTTATTAAGGTCTATGACTGAAAATGAGGCGCAATTATTAAAATGAACAAAAATATCATCTGGAATTGGCAGTGGGAAGTTGTTTGCTTCAAGCTGTGCATTGAGTCCTGTTGAATAATCACCACAAATTCTGAGTTTACCAGATGCTTTCTTTACTACCACAATTGGAGCAGCCCAATCTGAGTAATTTATTGCGCTAATTATTCCTTCCCGTTCCAATGTGTCTAGTGTTGCATCTAACGATTCTTTTATTGCATATACTACCTGACGCTTAGGTCGAAATATCGGAACAGCGTTTGGTTTTAATGGCAAGTTTATTTTAAACTGTTTGACATGTCCAATATCTTTCCTGAAAACTTCTGTAAATTGTTCACATAAATCCATTGGTGTCAGTATGCCATTTATATTTACATTTTGACAAGATGTGTATGAGTCTAGCGGCTTATTCCACAATTCAAACTTGTCAATTAAGTCAGACCCAAAAAGATTTAAATCTGATAAAGAGGAAACTAGAATCTTGCAAACGATGTCAGTGTTGTTTATGGAAACTTTGGCCTCAAATTCTCCAACAATATGTATATTGTTAGTTGAAGCGTCTCGAGGTTGTAAACCTGATTCGTGTAATGTTGGCTTACCGATTTTTTCCCATGTTGGTTTGGAAATTATTGTAACATCCGATCCAGTGTCATGTTGTAGTTTAACATTTATATTATTGATAACTAACATCACGTATCTTCTGTTTTTGTTAGAGGTGTGCACACTTTTTACATAATCATTCTTGTTTTTATGATTATTTTTAAATGTTTGATATTTTGATTTATTTTGATAATTGTTTTTTTCAGGGAAACAAGAACAAAATCCCTCTTTGTGCCCAGTTCTGTTACATAGATTACATTTGTGATTAGTGTATCTGCAATCTTTAGCAAAATGCATTTGGCCACATTGCCAGCAAGGTCTTTTAGGCAATTCAGATGGTATATTTGCTTTTTCTGTAAAATTTGTTTTAAGTTTAACCACGTTTGTTTGTTCGTTCCCTTGCATGGTGACGTCACGCTTTAAACTTTCGATACGCTGAACTTCAGCTACTAAATTGTCTATTTTAATTGGTGTTGTTTCAGTCTCACCTTCAAGTAAGGTCAAAAGTCGCGCCTTTAATTCTTGATCTTTTTCCATTTTTAAGCCATTAACAAAAATTAAACACTTAAAATTGTCAGCAGTGCATTTCGTTAGAAGAAAATTTTCGCAATATCTATTAACAATCGCGGCATAACTGATAATGTCATCCATTTCACCTCGAACATTCTGCATGCATTTCACCCTTTTGCTGAATAAACTTTCTTTTCTGCCATATAGCTTATTCAATATTTCGAGTGTGTCTACGAAGTTTACGTCCCTAGGTTTCTTAGGAAGTAGATAGTCCCTATATTTATTGAAAACTTCAGTACTTACTTTTCTCAACAACAACCTGACCTTCGATGCGTCATCCAAATCTTGTGCCTCTGTTAGGAAAATATCCTCGTATCTGTCATACCACGATGAGAATATGTTGCCTTCATCTGGCTCGTATACAAACTCGCGTATGTTTTTTGAAATTATATCCATTAAAGCTTCTGGTGCCGTAGATTTGTTTGAAGCTGGTGTAGACGAGCTGGATGATTGCACAGTTGAATTCTGTTGTGCCATAGTGGTGAGCATCTCCATCAACCTCTGCTGTCTTTCCATAGACTCCTGTTGGCGAGCAAAAATTTCGCTCACAACATTTTCCATAGATCTTTGTGCCATTGTTTTTTTTTAATAAAAACAATACTTCTGCTCTTTTCCGTTTACCTCGTCGCCAATTGTTATGTTCTTCTTTTTTTATTTATATAAAAAAGGAAGATTTAAATAAAACAAGAAGTTTAGTCTAAAATCATAAGTTTTAATTAATGAAAATTATTGACTCGACAGACAATCTAAAAGCAAGGCTTTCTAAGTTAACAAATTATATATGTGTATTTCTACTGCACATTCTACACATTATTTACAGTAGTGCCATTAATTCTGTGTATTGCCAACAGGAATCTAAAACGTCCGTATTTGGATCTGCCATCTTTCAAAATAGAACAATACAATTAACAAAAAAAAGCTGAATATCATTAAGTTACACTCGACTGGAGACCATTTTAGAAATAATGCATCGAGAGTGTAGTAAATAAAAAAAAGATCAAGAAGCTTGCGCTTTTTGCAGAAGAAAATTGGGTTCAATTGAGGTATAAAATTACTGCTTCCCAGAAGCATATTTGAAAGGGAGACAATGTTACTGAATCACTTGCTGTTGCACATTAATAAGGCATTTTTTTTCGAGATGAGCCAGCTAGAAGCAATACATTCAGCTTCCAAAAACCCATGAATTTTTTGCCTTACTAAATTGCTTCACAGAAGTTATACTTAGATGCACAAGTTACTGGTTTTCAAAATTTTCTGTGATAATTTTCTACTTTGTTAGAGAGCCCGCCTTACGTTAGTGCTTTTTAGAGGCATTTTTCGAAGCTTTTGTTATCAAGTAAGCAATGTATTGCTTCGCTCAGTTGTTAGTGCTTCCAAATCAGAAGATGATGCAAAGATGACTGACTGGGATTAGAGGAGTGTAGTACCATGAATCCTTACCTACGCATCATTACTGTGATGGATATCCGTAGAGAGAAGGGTCAATATTAAAAATCTTAAAAAAAATACAGAGACAGGGCTTTATAATCATCTTCTTTACAATGAAAACTATGTCAACAAAGGCTATGGAAAACATATTTTCAATATTATCAGTTGAAAGGCAGGTCATATACATATGAAGAGGCATGGGATGCCACGAGCCTAATGGTAATGGGACAACGGCTGAAGATATAGCATTGAATCAGATACCAGGGAGTAATTCCACTATTCAAACATGTAGCAAAATGCCAGTTGGACAAATATATACATATACATTCCAACTGCATCATCATAACACACGAATGTACATGGAATAGAAAATAATACAAAAATCATAAGGGTCAAAAATTGGTAACAAGATTATGATCTGAATCGGGAATTTTTCGCAGAATATTGCAACTACATATGTACTCGTACATCACTGTTTTAAAGGTGAGTTTTGCTTTTTTCAAAAAGATTGCAAAAAAATACCAATTTCCAGAACAGTTAGAACGTTAACATATAGCAACAAAATGTTGCTTGTAATGTTCTGATGAAATGTTCTGCAGATACCATATACCAAAAACCTAAGTATCACACGATTTTCTAAATTTTTTTACTACACAAAGGTGCAAATTTAAGTAGGGCGTAAAATGAGTTTCAGATGTAAACTTTTAAAATACCCATACACGTATATCGCAGTAGTTGGCAGAACATTGTTATTTTTTGCGTGTTGGACAACAACTTTAATGCATAAGAAAGCTCAATCTCTAAACAGCGTTATAATATTGGATGATGACCTCAAGGTATCAAGATGTGTTCAACTTTTCATAACAATTCATTAAAAAAAATCAAATGCAAACTCAGTAGAGTGTTAAGTTTCACCAATCTAAGTCCTGACATATTTCCAATATATAAGATTTGTCTTCTGATTTGACTGAGTGCTAGATAGCGGCACAATTAATGTTCGAGTGTTTCATAATCTTCCTGTATCATATTCTTGTATCATCAACAACACCCATGCGAGCCAGGTAATTATTTTACTATGCATTTCCTATTATTTTGTTAACCAGTTTCCTGAGTGTTGTCCTAAGCATCTATGAAAATAATCTCTTTCGCCATTTCTCTATTTTGGTTTCCTTAGAGAATTTCGATCACTTTGCCAACGGTAGAGTTCTGTACATCTTTTATGTGTTGTTCTATAGCCCATTGTCTTAGTTCAGTTTCTGAATTTTTGAAAAAGTTTGCCGTTTTTTAGTGTGATCTTGTTCAGTGATGTTCCCATTCTCGCCAGTTTATCCACCTCTTCATTTTTAGCCATGCACTTTTGTCCCGGAGTCCATATTTTTGCGCTATTTTCATAATACCTGTATGAAATTGTGTTATTTTTGCATTGAAGGATGCTCCGAAGTTGAACTTTATGTTTTCTTAAGGCTTCGATAACTTTTCCAGCTATACCATTACTTTGTACATATCTAATTGAGATTTTATCTCACATGACGACATGGTGACGCTTCCCCTGGGTAAGGTTAATACATTTTGGTATTTGGTTATATGTTCTCCTTTTAGCCCTTCACCCATTACCATTAATTAGTCTTGTAGCGGCCAAAGCTGCCTCATATTCAACCTGTATATCAATTGGTACGATTGAAAGAATGTTTTCCATCGCGTTATGGTAGAATTAGTCGTTTCGTATCGTGTTACGTTTGAAGTTGTCGTATCCTTTAAATATGGCTATTATTTAGTAAAAACGCTGCCAGCGAACGTGTCAGCTGTTCTAGGCCAAGTGCCGGCCAATGCACGGAGTGTGTATAGTTACAAGAAGCCATTCGTCGTGTTTTTACCCTCTTGATAACTTTGTAAAATTTTAAAATTTAATTCATATTTAGAATTAATTCATCTCACCTCATAATCACCCCATAAACGTTTCAATTCAATTGTCAATTGAGTCTTTCAATTGAATCGATTCATAAACTGAATTGAAAGATTTTCATTCAACTGCCAAATTTATATTTTTTTCACAATTACAAATTTAAAAATTTAAAACTTCTATTGCATTCATTCATTAATTTTTATATTTTTTATTTAAAATTCAATGAAATTAAATACAATTTTAAAAATGCATAACTTTTTCTATACAAAATAAAGCTACAAACATAAATTTTGACAGCTAATCAAGAGAGTCGAACACACACAGCAGAATCGAATTGAAAGATTTACTAGTCAACATGAAAAATCAAAATCTTTTGATTTTTCTTCAAACAACTCGACAACTGCCAAACTAATCAATTGACAGAGTCACACACGCTTTGATTTGGACAACAACCGACTCAATTGAAAATTGAATTGAATCGTGCATGGGGTGCTATATCTCACCTCATACAACAAAAAGGTTCTTGAGATATGGATGTGCAAAAAGTGCATATTTTAAGACATACTCACTGACTGATTAACTCACTGACTGACTCATTCATCAATATTATGAAGCACTTGCGCTATACCTAAAGACCGGAAATTTGGTACACATGTAGGCGTAGGTGAATAACCACCTAGAAAAACTGAAAACCCGAAAATTTCAACGAAGAGGGCGGGGCTACGGCCATAAACGGCTCAGAACTCAAAAAATTCTAAGGCGTTTAACTCCATCGATTTTATTTAAATTTGGCACACATATTGCAATAGTGCAAGGTTATAAATTTTCGTTGAAAAAAGTGAGCGTTAACACGCCCATAAAGTTTGAGCCTCCTATTTCATATATACTATTTATATATTTTTTATTATTCGTTTCCAACGAAACTTGACACGAATGATAAGCACTAGCCAAAAAATTTGTTCTTTTAAAAAAGTGGGCGGGAATACGCCCATAAAAATAAAAAAAATTAAATTTGCGCTAGAGAGCTGAAATTTGATACGCAAGTAGGTCAAGATGAAAAACTAACAAGAAAAATCTAAGAACCCAAATATTTTAACCAGGAGTGATAGGGCCACGCTAATATTACACTGAATTGAAAACTAAATATACAGATTTTAACTGAAGCCATTTTATTGGAACTTGTATGCGCGTATGTAAGGCTTGAAAATATGATTTTAAAAAGTGGACGATGATAAATAAGATATGCTCACAACAAAATCTTGAGCTTGAAAAAGTGACAAAAGGGGGAATGGGTAACACCCATAACATTTAAAGCTGAAATTTGCACTAGAGGGCTTAAATTCGATACAAAAATAAATCTAAATCAGAGATCACCAAGATAAATCTAAAATCCTGGAAGTTTCAATTCGAGTGGAATGGACACACACTTTAAACTCGAAATTGTGAATTTAAGTTAAGGGGTGAGTTACGAACTTTAAAAATCCGAAAGCACCGATTGTTAAATTAGGGAGATAGGGCCACGTTCATAAAAAGTTAACGTAATATTATACGGTAGAGAACTGAAACTTTGCAAGCACATTGCACTTATGCTAGCCTTTAATTTAGCGTTTTCAAAAGTACTTCGTCTAAGCAGACTTTAGAAAAAGAGGCCGGGTAGCTCCCACTAAAATTTACGCTATATTTTACATATTTCTAGTCAGATGACTCTTAAAAAATTTCCCACATTATTGGGTCCTTGTAATGACACAATAATGCACCCATCACACTCTAACCCATTATTTTATGTGAATCTACCCTTTTCAACTGGCGCAGTCATTATGAATAGAAATATAGCAGAATAGAAAATTTAAGTTTAAATTGTTTTATTAAAAAAAAAACTTTCAAAAAGTAGTTAGATCCTCACAAAAACATAAATGTGAAAAATGGCCAAGTTCCTTTCAAAATTTTCGGCCATGAAAAGTAGTGAGATAAAAATTATGACCAAGTTCTTGTTTGGCACAATACCTCTTTCACTGAAATATGATATTCATTATATAAATTTGTAATCGTAAGGGTGTCATATAATTTCTGGGTATGCCAATAATTTTGTGCCACAGGATTATGACTTTTTCTGTTTCATGTGTTATAGAAGAGCTGTTCATTATATCTTAATAAAAAAAGCAATGTTATTCGTTGAATCAGTGTATGAAGTATTTATTATCAACATTTTTTTCTAAGAATTTATTCGGAATGGCTTTAAAATAGTGATAAAGTCGAAAAGTATTGCCAATCCAATAGTTATGTATGTGCGGGACTGTATTTAAAAAAATACAATCATTATGCTGACAATTTTTGTGACGTCATAGCCACATGCGTACGTGTGTGTACTAGTGTTGTCATTCGAATAAAAACAATTTTTTTCCATTTTTGTACGAATAAAAAATATTTAGAATAAAAAATTATTCGAAAATATTTTGCCGAATATTCGAATATTCCTTAATTACTTTTTATAAAAAGTATCTTACATTTCATAACTTTTTAATTTGTTAACAATAGGATATTAAGTAATCAAATTGCTCCAAATTATAAATACTTGTATAAGCTTGTTTGCATCTTTTGTTTCTTGCTGTGAAAAGAAAATGCCTCTTTAACGGAATTAGAAGGTGTCTTACAATTCCTGATAAAGAGTTAAAAACAAATAACTGCTTTTCTATATATCTAATCAAAAGGCTTAAGAATCGAATTAATGAACGAGTTAAAAAATCATTAAATACTTTAATATTATTCCTGAGTTAGGAGAATTTCCCATCCAATACTAATTTTTAAAAATATGCTACAAAAAACAAAAAAATAATTGTTTCCAAAAAAAATATAAAAATAATCTCAAGTACGATGAAGTATTAGCTGACATTTCTGAAGTAACCGGTAATGTTTTATTATCTGATCTAAAAAATTGTATCAATAAAGTAAGAAGTAGTTCTAATATATATAAAAATCGTCAACAATATTGAGGTTGATTTAAATTATTTGTAATTATCAAAGGAAGGATTACACAAACTTTAACCCTTTGACACGGAATTAATTCTGGCCATTGAAAAATTTTATATGTAAAAACCATATATAAGCTTAAAGAGGCTTCAAAAAACACGTGTAAAAAATTCTGAGGACAAATGTTTATTGCAAAGTGGGGTTTGAGGATGTACATTTTAATGTAAAATCTGCTTCAATACGTACACTTTTTCACTTTATTTAATTTCTTTTTGGTTTTTAATTTTTTTTAGTATATTTAAATTTAATTTAGTATATGTGCATTTAAAAATTTATTAACAAAAGAAGCGAAATATACATAAGAATTTAAACAATAACAAAACAAAGAACCGACAACTGTAAATTAATTGCATGTATGCTAAAATTCAAATCAGTGACGGGTTGATACAATCAACGTACATTTTAATGTACACCACGCGTCAAAGGCTTAATGCTATTATATGGTGATATACCAACAATAACAATTTGCGACGGAAAGTTTTTTAATTGTTCTTTTATTAAAAGTAAAAAAAAAGAATCGTCTACAAGCTAAGAAGTGGGATTATCTGCAGTTTGTAAATGACTATTTTAAAAGAAATCAATGACATATTAAAAAATGTTTAAAAATGTGTATAAATACGTATACTTTTTAACTAATTTCGTGTCGGTTTTTAGTAATATTTCTAAGTTTTTTATTAAAATTATTTGTTTTTCTTGTGTAATAAAGGTTTTTTTGTTTTTTAATAAAACAAATTAAACTAACACACATGGTCGTCGTTTTCTGCAATTCTTTCTTAATTATTCGAATACATTTTGTTATTCTTTGTTCATTCGAACATATATTCAGAATTATTCGCCTGTTCGAATAAGAAAAAAAGCAAGAAGTTTCATTCGAACAAATATAAGACACGAATAATTAACAATACTACTATAAGCCTTACTTAAAATAAAATATGGGTACATTGTAGTAAACAATGATTTCATTTTTTTACATACACATCAGTGAATGTATTCATTGTTTTACGGGTCTGCATACAATAGCAATTGAAGGTATCATATGTCTTTCATACCGCTACAGAGCGCGCTGGTCTCCGTATTGATATTCCAGTGCAATGCATGTGCTATGCATGTGTTTGGTAAACATACCGTGAGTTGTTGTTGTATGTGGCGCACTTCAATATTTATGGGAAAATAATTTATTACTTTAAATATGTCAAGTGACATTTTATTTTCCCATGAAAATTATAAATGTAAATATTTTTAAAATACTCAAAATATAAATGTATATAAAATAGAAATACGATATTGAGTGTATTTTAGGAAATCACTCATTTTTATAATCTAGATTCTTCACATAATTAGTATATAAGCCGAAATTATTTGTATGAAAATTCAATCAATAAACTGCTCTCAAAAGAGCTCCTCGTTGAGCTCTACTAAAGTAATCATATTTTATTGAATCATAAAAAGCATTCATCTGCTTTCTAGGCATTCAACTGTCTACAAACAATTTAGAGCCAGTGGCGTTAATTAGCGCCGGCACCATCGGGTAGGCAGGCAACCTTTTGAAGTTTTTCTAGCCTAGCACCCTCCAACTGAAATAGAAGAACCTTTTGCTATTTACAACATCAGTTTCTCTGCAATTTCAGATATTGGGTAGCAGCACCTAAGTTTTATGGGTAATCAGTCAAAGATAATGCCAGACTGGGGTCAGCGGTACTGCCACACCCTTTATTTCATGGCGATAATCTAACGGAAGGCCAAAGTGGTCACAACTGTGACACCCTGATGTCAGCTAGTATTATACCATTTTATCCACAAGCCGCAGTTTCTGGAAGCTTGCGTGTTTTTTTATTTCGCCATAAGAGCGGTAGTTCAGAAAATACAGATTTATTAAGAATATTTTTACCTTATGGGCCCATGAAATAAATGTTGGTACATTTTTTTCACCGACTCTAGTCATTTCTTTATTGTACAAGAGTATCAAGCCAGAATTAGTTTTTACTTTCTGTTTTGTTGCGTATAAGCTGACTCTTCTTTGTTTATAGAAATCTAATACAAGTAGTTAGTTTTTCTGTTTCTTTCTGTTCTGTTTCGGTTCAACCTGTGAAAATCAAAAAATTTTTAAGTAATTGTAAGTGACAGCATAAATTAAATAAAAATATTTTGAAATAAATTGTGATTGTGCTTTTAGATTTCAAAAAAATAAATTTTTAAAAGAAAAATATAAAATTATATTGAAACTTAACAATGGACGAGGCAAAACTAATCGCTTTAGTGGAAAACTGCGACCCTTCTGGTCAGAAACAGCTGATACGTTACTACAGAAAAAGTAACTACTCAAATTTAGAACCAGAACGGCACAGCACAGAACAGCAACAGAAAGTAAAGACTAATGGAGCTTTCACACATTTGTTATTTCTTTTACACCAAACTTTTTTTTGGCACTTTTGATAAAATGTTTTTTTAATTGCACTTTTTGGTAACTAACTAATTTTTCCTTTCTTCATCCAAGGATCTTTCTTTTACTCTTAAAACAAAATATAAAAATTTATTAATGAACATTTTTTGCAAAGCAAACCTTTTAGAAATTTATTTAATCAGTCAACAACAGTTTTTTTACCTATTGCAAATTTTAAGCGCACCGCATAGAATTTAAACAAATGGCTCATTGCACATACATGCGAGTACATATGTATGTATGCATTCTAATTACATGAAGTGCCTAAAAATTCAACGTCCATCCTCGTACAGAATTTCAATTAAAAACTTTATCAACTACATTAAACTGAATACTTCTCATAATTCTCTCTCTGCGCGAACGACACCCAACAGCTTTTCAACTTTATTACATAATACAACTGGAAAAGAAAGTAAATGTTTTATCCATTATTTATTACTCCCTTTTTTCGTCATTTCGCAGCTACAAAGTTAAAAAAATTACAACTAAATGGGCGACTGTGAAGCGTTTAAATACTGTTGACAAAAGAAAAAAGTTGTACACACGAAATATTAAAATTAGAAATGGCATGAGCCCAAAAACTCACTCATCTATTCGGCTTAACTTTTCCTATA
Source organism: Nowickia ferox (assembly GCA_936439885.1). NCBI lineage: Eukaryota > Metazoa > Arthropoda > Insecta > Diptera > Tachinidae > Nowickia > Nowickia ferox. The sequence goes on from OW387026.1 coordinate 29,619,222, forward strand.
ATGAACACAAAAGCACTTTATACCTACAGCTACTCTCCTGGTAACCGAAAGTAGCGGGAGGTAACAGTAGTAGTAGGGGCAGCATTTTTTATGGTTTCACTTATTCGGTGGCGTGTTCATCCTGGTACGTTTTTGTACGTACGAGTATGTAACACAAATGATATGTATGTTCTTTAATGGAACAAACTAAATTCATTACTCGAGTACGTACTGCAGTTGACCAAATGAGGACTATAAACGGTAAAAGTTGTTTAAGGACTGCTATCGATTTTAGACGCTCAGTTCAAAAAACAGAACATTCCATACGAGTATGTAGATATTAAATTAATTATTTATTCATGCAGACAAAAATGTAATTACTTGTGTTTTTCATTAGTTTTTATTTATTCTTTTTTTTTGTTTCATAAAGCATAGTTTATGTTTTTGAGGGAGAGCTAAGCACTAAGTAAGCAAGAAAATAAAAAACAGCAATTAAGCATTACTAAGAATTGCTTTGATGTGTTAATCTATAATAATACAGGGTGTCTCAAAAGAAAGTTTGTATTTGATTAGCCTACTGCCTCAACACAAATAGTTTGAGGGGCGCACAGTGAAGACATCCACATTTTTTTTACACATTTTTGTGTAAACACTTCAAGGTGTGGTCCTAGAGCATTGATAGTTGACTAAGTTAAGAAAAAGAAATGAAATTTCATTAAAATCACCTATTTTCCTAATAGCAGTATTCAAATTAGGTGCATATATGCACTTTGTGGCGTAAAATATACATGCAGGCTTTCATAAAAATAGTGCGCGCCCACCGCTCACCCATAAGAATTTTTTTATTTTGTTCATTATTCGACAAAAACCTTTATTAGTGTGTTTTGTGGGAATTGTTACAATTTAAGTTTAAAATTTGTTAACGCACTAGTAATCCCAAATTATTATTTTACTTATTAAGTAAAATATTTTTTTAATAAAAATACATTGAAATTGATTATTGAGGGGTTTAGCTGCATCCTATGCGCATTTCACTGTTGCTAATGCGTTCTGTGAGAAATGTTTTTCGTGCGATTAAAAAAAACATAAGTTGCGCATAATTGACCTACTGAAACCACTATTGCCAACACCAATCGCAATTTTGAGTCCCAGTTTATATTAGTGAATGATACTCGACCGGTTAAACCACATCGAGCACGTTTCTTAAAACATGAGGAAAATCAAAATGTTACCGTCAATGGTAACCATTATCGCACCATATTGACGAACTATGTACTTCCTGAAATTTAAAAGTATGGTCTCGGGTAAGCTCTGTTTTCAACAAGACAGCCCTACGAGCCATACAGCGCGTGAAATAATAACCCTGTTGAGAAATCATATTGGCGAGCACTTAATTTCACGTTTTACTACGGTAAATTGATCACCTAGATCCTACAATATCACACCTTTAGACTATTGCATCTGGGGATATAAAAAGCTTAAGGTCCAGGAATAACCCAGCTACGATTAACGCTTTGGAAGCCAACCTTACACGAGTTATTCGTGAGATACTAGTCACTATGCCCAAAATTTTACCTTTCGAATAGACCATCTCAGATGTGTTCGTGCTCTTATAACCGATAATAAAAATTGTACGTTCACTTTCAAATTTATGTGTTTTATTTTGCATTATAAATCAAACCTCACGACAAATCACCCGATATTTTTGATTTTGATACTACCAGAAACAATTTGAGTTGGGAACAAAGCATATGTGTGTCACATCTTTTGCAATATTTGCGCACTTTTTTTACTTTTTTATTTATCCAAACAGGAAAATGATGGACACCATGGACAAAGAGATCATTTTCCAATAAATGATATGCTGGGGGCTATTCTTCGTCCAATTTTTTAGCAGACCGTTTATTTCTGAAAGCAAGAAGTCCAGCAGCTACTGCCCCACTGAAATCTGAAAGCTGTAAGAGCGGCTCTTCATCGGATATACGAGTATTGTTAGAAGCATTGAATTTTGCGGCGTACTGTTGTCTCAATAACCATGAATTCAATAATATCATCCGTGAAGAAGTAATTAAAGAGTTCCATTGGTGTTTTGAGCCAATGGAAGTGGCGAATAGGCTCGAAAAGCTACCTCGTTCACATGTAAACACATCGAAAACTTGTGCCATACCAGTTTGGGGAGTGATTTCAAGGTTTAAGATATTGCATTCAGAGCTGTTTACAAAACAGAGAAAAGTAATACTTTTCAAATAAGCCCAATAGATTCATACATCCACCAAAAACCTTCAGGATTAGGTTGACCTAATGGTCCGATAGCTTTAGTTGTTTGCAATAGACATCCGGCTCTTTTGCCTTTGAATGATGCTTTTGTTGTGGGGGCAGCTGCACCTTTAACAACGATAGTTGAATAAGACGATGATATGTTCATTGTGCAAAGGTTCCGTGAGAAATTTTAACGCACTCTGCTATGGTCTGTTCTGTATTATCTGGCAATATTCTGGTCTCGATATTATCGAAAAATTAATTGAGATTTTCAACACTGTCATCGCTATTAAAACTAAAATCTGTGTTCTCTATATAACTCTATAGAGAATCGATGAGTTCGAGGAATCTTTTATCAGACATTCTATCCAAATTTATATTTTTCTTATAAGCACGTGTAGTACGAGGAATGCAAATAATACAACAATAAGCCAACTGTAGTGTTTTTATATGTGAAAAAGATGGTAAACACGTTTCTTTTACTTCAAAAAAATAATAAACATACGAGTATGTATTTCATTGTAATACTTGGACCTTGCCATTACGTACGAAATACAAGAACATTTCCATGGCCGCTTGAAGATTAGTTGCAGCAGACGAATCATTTGACACAGTTTTCTACAACTTTTTCGCTCATTTCGGACGGTATTTAGGCGATAACTTGACAAATGTTGGTTTTAAAAAAGCTCCAACCTTCTGAGCTTATCCGCAATGTCACGATCTTTGGCGTAGCTCCACCAAAATAGTCTAAACGCGTCTAATCGAATGACCTTGGGGCCCAATTGACTTTCTTCTGGTAATGTCCCATGCAATACAGCCAAAATCGGCAGTGTTGTATAGCTCGTGGCATCGTCGTGTTGAAACCACATATCATGCAAGAGGTCTACTGTGTAATTCGAAACGAAAGAAAAAGGCTTTCGAATTTACATGTTATTAAGATATAAATTAGAAAGTGTTTTCTTTCGTTTGGAATTACAGAGCAGAACCCCAGTTCATAATTTTCAATTGCAGGTTTAAAAAACTTAATTAGCATACGGTCACAGCGCTCTGCATTGACGGTAAAAGTCCTTCCTGAGTAATTTTTGAAAAATTTCGACCCAATGACACCTGCAAGATATAATGCGCTTTAATTGTAGAGTGACTTGGACTTTATATGGATGGAGGTGCCAATCCAAATGCAAACTACCATATAACGAGTCTTAAAATAGGCACGATTGCTGAGAACGCAGTGAAATCGATAAATTCGGATTGTCCATCAAACTGTGATATTTTTGGCAGTGCCCGCATTGCGATAATGTATAGGCCTGACCATATCTGTAACGCTTCCAGTTTCTTAAAATTTCTTTATCATCTTGCCAACTTCTTGCACAGTGGGTCGATTATGATGACCAAAATCCCCGTAATGATCGAAAGGTAGTTATCACTTTTGAACCACGACTTTTGTAGTAAGTTTTAACTATTTTTACGCGTTTTTCGTCTATTAAACGATCTATACTCGTAACCTTTCGCTAACTAAATGACAATTCAGATGACATATGTATTTAACAGCCGAAATCACTGAATGGATAACCCTGATAAGTACCCGTAAAACCTAAATTATAATGTTGAGCTTTGCGTTGACATCAGAGTACATATTTTACGTGCAAAGTATATTTTATCATCCCTATGCATAATGTAAAACTAGCATGAAGTTAGCGTACGAGTTTTGATATATAAAATTTCACATTAAAAATCACGCCAAGATTTAATAGTGGGTTACAACATTATGCGTTGATTTTTAATGTCAAATTGTATCGCAAAACTCGTTAGGATCAGGTTCGACAGGTGACAACACTTATGCTAACTTCATGCTAGTTTTTCATTATGCATAGGGCCGTTATGTTTAAATGTACTGTAAATACGTAGTTAAATCACTTTATTTATTCTTACATTTTTGTTAATATAATTATAAAATTTTGATAAAAATTCATGAGGCAAGATTTAAATTTGTCATTTATTAATTATGTGGCAACGTTTCTCATTATTTCCCTCCAAAAAAGAACTTCAAAAATCATTTTGGAAACAATGAGAAAATGGAGAAAGTACTTTTTATTTTTATACACAGCGTTATAATTTTAGCGCTTTTTGCAATAGATTTGGCGCGTTTTTTTCTGCTGTAGCAGGTTTAATAAAAAACGTTTAATAAAAATTTACGATGATTTTTGTATATGAATAATTTACTCCAATATAAAGGGTGATTTTTTAAGTGCTTTCAGATTTGATTTATAGAAAAACACATACTCTATAGATAAATGTATGAAATCTTTATTTGAGCCTGTAGAACGATTAGTATTGTCTTCCAGTACGCGAAACGTTTCGGGTTTGTCCCTATAGACACCAGACTTAACATAGTCCCACAAAAAATAGTCTAAAGGCTTTAAATCAAACCATCTAGGCGGCCAATTGAGCGGCCCCAATCGTGAAATAAACTGTTCACCGAACTCGTCTCTCATTTGGGCCATTGTTGTCACCGTCTTGCTGAAACCACATGTCAGCCAAGTCCAGCTCTTGCTGCGAATGGCGCCGAATCGACAATTCTTTGCCATTAACAACACTGGCGGATACAGCTGCGATATTTTCCTTTATCCGCATTCTACGTATGCGTGTTGGTGGTTCAATGTTCAATAATGTAATTTTTGTGCGAAATTTAGTCACAAGCTTCCGAATAGCCGCCCCAGAAGGTCACCCAAACTGACCATAACATGGAAGAACTGCATGATGCACTTTCTTAACTGAGCATAAATTTTGATAATGAAATTCAATAATCAGCGAGCGTTGTTCATTTTAAGTTAAGATTCATGGTTAAATTATAGACCAAACTGAACACATTTAACAGTAACATGATACACGAAAACAGCTGAGTTGCCAAAAACGGTGTTGCCAAAAAGAAAGTTGCTAAAAAATCACCCTTTATAATGTTTTTTTTTTTCTAAAGCATTAAACACATTCATCGCAGCAAGCTACTGACTACTAAATGTCAAGGACAGAATACACGTGTTTATATGAGAATGATTATTTTGATGGCAACATTTGTCGTTGTTGTCAAATTAAACTTATTTCTATTTTTGATGGCTACAAACCAAAAACAGTGTTGACAATATTGCAAAATATGTAAATCAAATTAGTGCCAAGAAATACTTTTTATTGCAAAATAAAAAAGAAAGTTACAACATTTTAATGGTAATTACAAAAGTAATTATTTAATCTTTTATAAAGGGAAACCCACGATAATTCGCGAAAATTTGCAAAATTTTAAAAAGCCATGATATTGATTAAGAATCGCTAAAAATGTAAGGAATGCAAAAAATTCGGCAAAAACCACGAAAATACGCGAAAATTTACTAATAGCGATTCTAATATTATTTAAACAGCCAGGTAAGTTTAAAAAAAAGTCAGGAAGATTAAAACATGCAAAAGACGCTTTTATCGCAAAGTTGCAAAAACTAGCGAGAAGTTGCTAAACCGGAAGCAAGCCCTAAAATTTATTAGAAATCGCGAAAGCCAAAATATAAAAAGTTTGGAAAAATTTGTAATTATATTGGAAATTACTAAATATTAAAGTTCGCAAAAAAATATAAGGAAATAAACTGATTTGTTTTTATATTTTTGAATAAACTATTTTATTTTTATAAATGTGACATATTTAAAGCGAAATATATATTTATACTTCACTATCAGGTTCTTATGTTGCTACTGCCGTTTCCAAAACAATTAAGTAGCTGGCTACCAGGCAACATTTGTTGCCAGCGGCACCTGTAGTCGTGTAGCCATGTAGCCTGCTGTGGTATATGTGCTTAATGCTTAATATAGGCATCGACTTTTATTAAAATTCAATTTATCGCGTAGGGTAATCGCGCGTTTTGGTTATAAATAATTAAAAATGCAGTTTATACCGTAGAAAAGCTTAAGTTTATAGTGCAATATAATTGTACTCTTTTTTTGCAAGTACATACATGAATGTACTCGTATCTATGTATTTTCAAATAATAGAATTTATAGAAGACAAAAAAGTAGAAATAATCTTACCTGTGACCTTTACGATGTGTAGTAGTACTATTCGAATTGTTGTGTATTGCACAACATCCTCCGTTTTCACCTGCTGTGCAATCCTTTGAACTGACGACACCTCCAGCACTGCCGTCTAGTGCATGTGTAAAATTGCCACTAGAACGTCTACTGTTATACGAGGGTGCCACAGTGCCAATACCGCCAGCAGCACTGCCAACATCCTGTTCAAAAGAGGGATTCACATACTGTTGATCATCTGGACAACTGCATTGGCCGGATTTTTCCGGTTTCTTTCCAGTCATTATTAACTCATTCGCACTTTGCTTTTTAAATGTTTAAGTACTATTGTGGCATCGGTTATTGTCGCATTGGTTGCTGCTGAAAGTAAACGAAATTGAGGGGAAGTCAGTATAAAGAGGAGAGTTGTTTTTGTTAATTAAGTATTATTGCAAGTATTTGGTGATGTTAAATATTTTTTTTATCAAATAAATCGAAAAAATTCAACACGCAAACATGAATAATTATTTTCACATATGTAAATATTTACATGTAACTTGTCAGTAGTCAATTTTATTATATTTTAATACATGGTAAAATTATACAAGGTACATGCACAAGCCCAGCCTGTTTATGTATACATTGCAGAAAGTTGTCAAACTTCCCTGCAGAAAATGCGAATAGTGAAAATGTAGCGATATACTAGTGACATTGTCAGTAGCACTACTGACCAGGTGTACCCCAGCCAATGTAATCGCCTATTGACATTTAACATTAGCTTGTCATTGAAAATCCACCACTAGACTGTAGCACTACTGACTAAGTAGTTTTTTTGGGACTATATGGAGACATTTCAACAAGAGATTCACTAGTACATTTTAGTGACCCTCGTCTACAATTTTAAAAGTGCTGGGCCAACAAACTTAAATACATACATATGTATGTATGTATTTTTTCAATATTATTGCATAGCATTATAAAAAAGAAAAACAAATTATTGACGCGTTCATTGACAAATTCTCCAGAAATAATCTAGAACTATTGATTCTAAAGTATCTCTACTCGCGCATAAAAGGAAAGTTGTTGACATTTCCACTAGTGCAATTGTTGCTAGAGAAAATAGTGTTGATATAGAGACATATGGTTCTAGGCTGACTAGAGGGTTTGTTTACAAGCTGCAAAAATGTTAGTGTATGTGTGTGAATAAAATGATTACAGTGTTGCCAATGAATTTGCGTATGGCTGTGTCTCCAATTACACATTGAAGAAAATTACACTACACATCTTTTGTGTAGGTTAAAAGTAAAACAAAAATAAATAAAAATAGAACCCAAAGTATAATTACAGTGTAATTATTACACACAGATTATACATGAATCTCAGTACATGGCCCACACATGAGAGTAGAAATTACACACTGTGTATTACACACATACTGGCAATACTGAATGACTATAATCATTCATGAATGCCACGTCTGCAATTGTACTTTAGTTACCCTCTAAGTCCATATTTACACTATGCAAGTCTATTTGCTAAGCTGATTAGTTTGTTAGGAAAGAGACACGAGGGGAAAAGAAACTTTACTGTTCTCCTCGTCTCTCTCTCCATCAAACTAATCAGCTTAGCAATAAGACTTGCATAGTGTAAATATGGACTAATTGTTATTTTTAACAACAAAAGACATCTGTTCTTGAGTAAATTCTGTTTGTTTCTACCAACAAAATGCGTGTGTTTTTTGGAGTTGTAATTTTGTTGTAGTCGTGCAAGTACGTTGTATAATTTTACCATGTTTTAATACATTTTAATGCAATTCTTGTTGTTTTTATTGTTTTTGTGCTCCGATTTCATTACGTGCTTCCTTAAAAACTAATCTGGTTATTGAGATTGTTGACATAATACTCAATAACAGGTATTAAAAGTTAAATTATTATTTTTTATAGAAAATTATTACAATAAAAATATTAAATAGTCAGTAAACAGTTGACATGAGAAAAAATTTACATGCATACGTATGTATGTATATATACGATGATAGGGTGTACCAAATGTTTTCCTTTAAGCTGAACTCAGACAAAATTTTCATAAAAATAAAAATTTTCAAACTACATATATACAAAGAAAAAAGTAAAAACAGGATTCAATTAAAAAAACAAAGATTCAGTTAAAAAATTAATTAGTTTTCAACCAATCACGGAAATTGTAATATTAACTCATCCATTTTAATTGAAAATTTTTTTGATACTTTCAATTAAAAAAATGTTACATTAACTAAAAACTTAATTGATGTTTTTTTTTGAAGATTCAATTAAAATTTAATTGAAATATTTTAAAGATTCAATTAAACAATTTATTGAAATATTTTTTAGAGATTCAATTAAAATAGTAATTGAAATATAGAAAAAATCTAATAGTGTAAAAATATAAAATATTATGTTGTGTACATACATGCATACATATAAAAAATTTCCAAAAATGGAAACATTGGTCTATTGTACCAAAAACTTAAATGATGCATCGTATGGCTTTTGAAGTTCGAATGGCGCACAAAAGTACAATGGCCGTTTTCGATGTTTGATAGTCTTGCGTAAGTGTAAATGCATGTATTTTGTGATTGGATTTTTTCCATACATATATTCTTACAAAAGACCATTTGAATCGGACCCCAAATACCGCAAATTTGCTAACATTTCCATCCACATTTGGTCTATAAGCTTGTATTCCTTATTATTATTTGCTTATTAAAACAAAATTAATTTCTGTTTTTTTTTTATTTTAATATTTTATTTTTATTCAACACATGTCAAAATTACTACGAATCAAAAAAACTATTAAGTTAATATTAATGAAAATAGACTGGTGTAAAATAGTTCCTGTTAGTTATCGCTGATTCTAGTTCAAAGTTCACTAATGAACTGTTATTTTAGTTCATTACGCATTTTGTTCTTGATTCAACAAGTTGCCAAAACTACTTCAGAGATTCATGCTACGTCATTTTTTATATGTACTTATGTGTGTGTGTATATCACTCTGTTCTATGGTGCTGCAATTAACAAATAGAAAAAGTTTCTTGCAACAAATTTTATGAAATTTGTATGAAAAATAAATAAACAACAAATAATTTTTGTATATAAAGTTTGACGTTTAACTTCTGTACAAGCTGATGAATTGCGTAGCACTTTCACAGCCTAGTATTTTTTATATTATATGCACACAAATTATGATTGTACAAGTACGACAAGATTTTGAATTGTGTGGGAAATATAGTCCAAATCAACTAGATTTTGTTCGAAAGCTCGTTTGTAATAGACTTTTCTCAGGTGTAAATGCACTAAATCGGTTGGGTGGCTTCGAAGTTGCGGATTTATTACCACTTTTTTCATTTCACGCCATTGGGCGTTATAATATACAACAAATTTAATTTTTAAACACACACGATTAAAGAAAATATGTATACATATATTTTTTTTTTTTTTGCATATTTAGCCAGTTTAACCATCGTATTAATGAATAATGTGAACAATGCACGCAAAACTTGGCTAAAAACAGGAATAATTTAATATGATTCGAAATCATATAATCTTTACAATTTTATTTTTGTTTTATGGTTATATTTTCCATATAAAAGTTGAGTTTTATGAAGTTTTTTTTACTTAATTATTAAGGAACAAAATAAATAAAGCTTAAAGTTTTTGGAATCTTTTCAACTATCAATTAATTTTTTATTTATTTATTTTATTTTTTTTTATTTATGTACCTGTTCAATGATGTTCGACAATTTATGCTAAAAACAGGAATAAAATACGCAAATTTAACTTTTTGTTTGAATATATTCTTTGCCATAAATTCGATTATAGATGAAAATCATTCATTCATATAATTGCCTTTAGTTTTTGCTTGAAATTTTGTTTGCCATCACCGCATGACTTTTTTATAACTTTTAAAAGTTTTTTTAAGTTGTTTTTTAAATTATATTCAGCTTTGAATTTAAATTGCCTGCTTAAGAAATTTGTTTTTAGAAATGCAAATAATCCAAAAATTATGAAGAAATGGCAGAGCGTTAGTTTATTTTAAGAATTTCGATAATTTTAAATTTAAAAGAAAACAAATAAAATCGCTAGATGTTTATTATAGTGACGAAACTGAAAGTACCCTGCAAAAAACTTTGCTTACTAAATTGGAAAAAGGTGTAACAGCGCATAGAGAAATGATGTGGACAACATCTGAGCATCGAATGAGACCGATCCCATGCCCCAAAAGTGTTCCCTCCCAGAGATATGCGCGTTTTATGAAATCGAAGTACACCAAAGATACACGTATTTAAATCTTTAAAATGGCTCTTCTGAACAAAACCGGGTTTTACCCTTAGGTCCCTTTCTATTTTGCGCGTCACCAGGGTTCCCAGTTTTTTTTTCGACTGTCATCCCCAATTTGAAAATTTTGATCCCCGAAATTCCCTAAAAAGTAATTTGTACTATCCCCAAAAAGCCCTACTAAAACTAATACTATTTTAATTTATTTAATTATTTTCTTATTAATATTTTTTTTGCACTGTGATTCATATTATTTGTACATATGGTTTATATTTAAATATGTACATATTAATTCTTAACAGAGATTCGAGCAATTCGCACTGAATTTTATTTCTAATTTTAGTTTTGATTGAGTTACTTGTCGAAAAATTCGTGCAATGCAAGCGTTGCACCTTGATACACAAAGTACATTTTAAATCATTACAGTTCTTTAGACGGCCGTAATCCAACTGCATCTTGATATGAATCAAAATGTTTGAGTTGTTACAAATATATAAAATTTTAAAGAACTAATTGTCACATAACTTGGAAGTTATATATGTACGTGTAAACCAAAAAATTACCTTGAGCAATCTCACCAATGCGAGTACCTGTTCGATATGTCTGTCTTGTAATAAACCTTGTTTAAGTATCGCCAACAACAAATGTTAAAAACAATTTCATTGTTACCAGTAACAATTTGTATTTTAAGCGTTTTTAATAACATTTTATATTATTTATGACATAAAAATTGGGAAATGTATTGAAATTAAAATAATCTAAGAAATAAATAAAAAAAATATTAAGTGAAATACAAATCCCCATAAAATCCCCAAAACATAAAAATTATCCCTAATGAATTCCTCAATCCCCAAACCAAAATTTGTAGCCCCATTTGCAAAAAAAAACCCCCGATTTGGGTACAAATCCCCTAATCTGACAATACTGGTAAGTACTTACAATTTGACTGAATAACCCATTATTTTTGTTTGAGGAGTTCAAAAAGTATAGGGTACCCTTTATTTTTTGCTTACAAACATCCCAAAAGTTAATGAATTACTGTTTGCCTAAACTTATTCAAAACTTAATGGGTTCTTTTTTACCTACAAATATGCACAATTTTATAGATTATTTTTTTTGGCAATTTTTTCTAATAAAAATAAGTTAAATTTTCCAACAAAATTATAAAACTTGTACTTCTTTTGTAAATACGTACATATGTATATCGCAGGATATACGAAAATACTTGAATTTTTTAACAAAAATTATAATTAAGTAAATGTAAAACCAAAGTTAATTTATTGAAAATTAATGCATTAATGCAATGTTCTTTATTTTCAAAGCTCATTTTCATGACCAATAAACTTTTGTCTAGATATATTTGATTAATAACTGCAAAGTACTGAAATAAACACTTTCGTATAATGATATACGAGGTCTGATCAAAAAATAACCGTTATTTTCAAATTTCGTGAGTTACGTATGTTCGATTTTCGCATTTTTTTTCTGTTATGTTGGTACACATGTCTGTTATATGTATATGTTGGCAATATCAGCCATTTTGGATTGTCAGTTTGTTTTTGACAGATAAAAATGTTAGTCGTGTTTTGGTGTGCTCTTCGATTTTTTACTATTCGAAAAAATGGATCAAAGAAACTGTATTAAGTTTTGTGTAAAAAATCAAATTAAATGCGCAAGGACATTTGAAATGTTGACTGTTGTGTTTGGCGAGTCTACTATGAGCAGAACACAAGTTCAATTGTGGTATAACCGGTTTAAGGAAGGCCGAGAAGATGTCAATGACGATGCTCGTCCTGGTCGTCAAGTTGGGTCACTGTTTTCTTCGACTGCAATGGCGTGGTGCATCATGAATTCTTGCCACAAGGTCGTACGGTCAATAAGGGATATTACCTGCAAGTTATGCGCCGTTTGCGCGAAGCAATTCGTCAGAAACGCACAGAATTGTGGAAAAAGCAATCATGGATTTTGCACCGTGATAACGCACCAGCTCACACATCGAAGCTTGTGCGTGAGTTTTTGGCCAAAAATAAAATCGTTATCATGCCTCAACCACCGTATTCACCGGACTTGGCCCCCGCTGACTTTTTCCTCTTCCCAAAACTGAAGACACCGATTAAAGGAAAGCGTTTTGCTACGATTGAGGAGATAAAAGAAAAGTCGCAACAGAAGCTGTTGGCGATACCAAAAAGCGCGTTTCAGAAGTGTTTCGAAGATTGGAAAAAACGCTGGCATAAGCGTATTATATCTGAGGGGGATTACTTTGAAGGGGACAAGATAGTTATTGATGAATAAATAAATACTTTTTGAAAAAATTTAAAATAACGGTTATTATTTGATCAGACCTCGTATATAAGTGCTTATTTAATTCATTATACACATAAAATAATTATCGATAAAAAGTACCTCTCATTACTATATAAGCCATTAAAAGAGTACAAAATCTTGAAAAATTGCTTATCATAAAGTTGATTAGTTCAGTAGAACTATTTTTCAAAAGAAAGAACAAAATGTGGCATCTATTAGACGATACGTAAAGGACAATTGAAATTTTTTAGTACAAACTCATTTTTTAGAATAATTTTTAACTAAAGTTTTTAATTTTTTCCGCTTTAAAGTATATTTTCGCCTTTCCAAAGGAAGTATTTTTGATCGGGTGCAATCAAATTAATAATTAGTGTTTTTAATGGAAATTTGTTACAATTTAAGTTTAAAATTTGTTAACGCACTAAAAATCCCAAATTATTATTTTACTTAAGGCCGTGATACACTAGCCTACACGATCGTGCAATTTTTGAGAAAATACAGCCCTGGTATGATGGAGTCTATGAAAATTTTCAAAAGACAAAAACAATTCTCAGATCAGGGTTGTATTTTTTCGTAGATCGCGCGATTGTGTAGGATATTGAATCACGGCCTTAAGTAAAATAATCAATAATCAATTTCAATGTATTTTTAATAAAAAAAATGTTTTTACTTAATAAGTAAAATAGTGATTTGGGTTTATTGGTGTGTTAAAAAATTTTAAACTTATTAAATTGTAACAATTCCCATAAAAACACTTATTATTATTCTTTACTTTTTTTATTGATCTTTTCTCAGTTCCTTATAAGGTTTCGCACTTTTTGGTTTGTATATCTGCTTGGTTTGTTAAATTCGAATTTATCTTCTAGTTGAAATGCAAAATCAGGTAACTACACTTTTTTAAATTTTATAGGAGAAAGAAAAAACTCTAAGTAAAATTATTCAAGTGATTGAAGTATATAGTTTCTTTATGAATCGATTAAAAGAAAAGGAGGAGGTTATCAATTCGTCTGTATTTTTTATTTTTTATTTTTATTTCCATTTTAGATTCAGATTTAGAAATAAGAGGTCAATACAGTTTGCCCCATATATATTTTGTTTCAGTAAATTTCATACTGTTTACACTTTATTTATAAAACATAATTGATAAAGAGTAATTTGCACTTGTTTGTTAAAAAATTCCTTAGAAATTGACTGAGTTATTCAATAATGTATTGGAAGACTTTTTGTTAAAAAAGTATTGCATGATATTTTTCGCGTTTTATTTATGCGTTTTCTGTGTATTTAAGCTACCAGGATGATGAAAGTACAACTTAATAGACTTCTATAAATTTAAAATCGGTTGATATTTAAGTCAGTTACATATTGTTATTATGCCCACCAGAAAAATAGTAACACGTCCCAGGTATTTCGATTTCATTAAAATTTGTCACACAGTATAACAGCATACTCGTACGTTTCCATTATGAGCAAAACAAGTTGCTTTTCTCAAAACACTTCGAAGCGCTTCCACTATGCCTTTGTGTGTTTTGGTTATACGAATTTTTATTCATTTACATATAAACAATATATAAATGCAACTTATGTGGTTTGTGCAATTGCTTAAAAATTTAATATTCTGCATTAGTGCCATCTTTTATCAGCAACAACGCAGGATTGCACTGATAAATTTTGTCATGTTTTGGAGGAAAACAACTTATTTGAGGTGTTTTGCTGATATGAAAAAATTATAGAAAAACATGTAGCAAAACATCGTGCTCCAAAACACGTGTACGGAAAGGGACTATAACTCTTCATTTCAAGAAGAGACGTATAAACAAATTGCATATAAAAATATTGGTTCCGTTCGTTACAAACACTTACATAAACTAATCATGCACGCCTAAAGCATTTTGCTGCAGAGTATGAATTATATCCATGATGAATAATTACGTATTCAATGAACATTTTAGTGAACATAAATAAACAAAAACTGATGAACTCAAATTTAAATACTTGATGACTTTGTTGTTTTTTTTTAATATACATTTTTGAATACGTTTGTCAAAGTGTTTATTTACAATCTTGAAATTTTTTCTAAATGCTTTTACTCTTTTTCCTTAAGTAGTTTCTTGTTAAAGTCTTTTTTTTTTATTTATAAAAATAAAATAATTTAAAAGTGTGTACTCATACACAAGCACAAGTATTCGTATGTTACATTTCATATTAATTAGAGCGTACAATGGATGGATGGATGGATGCCTGAGGTAAAATTAATTTCTTTTTAAAATTTTCAAGCACCTTCTTTCCATACGATTGAAATAGAAACCGCACAAATTCACGCCAACATATTTTTTTTCCATTTTGAACTTCTGGTTTTAATGTACTGTGGCAGACAGACATGCGATTTTATGTATATACTTACATACATATTTTTGCAAGAATCAAATGAAGAAGAAGAAGTGGAAAAATGGAAAATTAATAAACGCATTATACACCGTTTGATACACCCTATTTCACCAGTTAATTGTATGAAATTTGTGGCAGTCATGTGAAGCTACAATTAAAATTAATTGATTAATAAGGCTGCAAAGAAATTGTGCAAATGGTTGACCAATTTAGTTCAAAAAAATCAAGGAATATTTGCAAAAGTCTTTGGCTCATTTAAGTACAAAACAAACCAGACACCATCAAGATACTTGCCGGTAGTTTCGTGTTTGTGTGCTTAATATTTTGACGCACACACGCTGGATGACCCTTCAAGCATTCATTTCCTGTTTGATTTTGAGCTCTCAACATGATGTGAATGTAAATAGTGGGGAATTAATGTTGAGCTAAAGGCTTTAGATAAGATGAAAATGCTTAACCAGTAAGTGACACGGACGATGCTTGATGGGAAAACCAAATATTAAAACTTAACATATTTGCCGGCACATGTTGTGTGTGTATAGTGTTAAGCCTTCAAGCGCGAACATATTTTCATTATAACTATATTTTAATAGTGAACATTGATACAAACGAACTGGACAAAATCAAGTTACATATGACATATTGGTGGGTCATCAATCATGATAACTTCAAAACAAAAAGCACAAGTACACAAACTTGACAGCAAGCATTTCGATTGTGTCTAAAGTGCTTTAGATTTTGTGCAATCAATATCGTAAAAATGACAATATAATAACAAAGAAAATTTAGTAGCAATAATGCCGGGGTAAAATTAATCTAATATTTCTTTTCTTTATCGGTAATTTTTAACAACAAAAGACCACGAAATCTTATTTAAAATACATTCGTGTTTGATGAGCAAGCACAAGAAACACATCAAAATATAACATCAAGCTTGTCATAAATCAAAATTTTTTGATTTTTCATTAGCCATCACTGGCGTAAAGCGGCCCACCCACTTGCAATATAATTATGCAATTTTTCGTACTGTACAATAATATCGCCATTGTACATGTCATGCTCGAAGGTGGCACAATATATTGGCAAATATCAAAAGACTTTTGATTTTTATTGTGCTGGCAACATTCTTCAATGTTATTTACTTTTTCACTGTCAGGAAAATTGGACAATATTTTCTTTGAAAATCTTTGACAATAATATGTACAACAACATATGCAATAATATTGTATAATAGCTGGGCTGCTTAAGACATACAAACTCAGTTTAACAAATAGTAACATGCATAATACATAATGCATCATTAGTATTTTGATAGTGTTTGGATAGCTGAAGTATTAAACAAAATTTCTTAACCATAATTGTAATTCTTGACAAGTTATTTTCTCGAGCAAGAAATACAAAAAATCAAATACGCATTAGCCGAAATTAAGGACGTGACTTGTTTGTAATGTTTCGTTTAATGTTGACAAAGAATATGTACGAATGCATATACGAGTACATATGTACGTATCGCTAATCTACTAGAAGACCAGTTTGATTCAGAAACTATTAAAAATTTATTGTTAACATGTGAGTAAACCCGCAGATAAAATATACAGTGGTGACCAAGTAAAGTTGATCGACACATTTTCTTTCTAATTTTGTTTCAGCTAGATTTAAGCAACAACAAAAATTTAATACACATTGTAAATGAAGATAAAGGAAACAGCTTCAGATTAAAATTTTATTATTAATTATTTTAATCCAAAAAAAAAAAAATACGGAAAAGAGTTGACCTTGCACGGCGTCCCTAGATCTTCTCGTATGATTTGTACGAGCGACTTGTGCGAGCAGAACTTTCCCACACACGTTGCACAATTCAGATTACATTGAAATGCCAATAAGTGCAAATGACACAATGACGCTTTTTATTTCTGTCTTCATATTTACCACGTTTACTTTACCAAATAGCATTTTCATCTCTCAAAATGTTGGTCATTTAAGTCAATAATTGTTTGCTGCAGATTTCTACAGGGGAAAAAAACTCTGCTTAATCATTAATTTTGACATTCTTTAGTAAACTAAGACAAGCAGTCAAAAAATTCTAAATTTTGTAACACTCCTCGGGAATCTAGAAACTATATTTGATAACAATTTTTCAAGCAACGTTAAAATATTTTTTTTTCCTTTGCGATATTATTATTCTTAGAGCCAAATAATTTATTTAGATACAATTTTAGTCTTAAAAAAAGTTTATAAACCGAGAAATGCATTAGACAAAATCTTATGAAACAATTTTTGTTGCAGTAATTTTTGAATATGTAAATATAAATATAAAAGGAGCTTAATGAAAAACCCCATATAAATTAAAAGGAAGAGGTGTCTTAGGAAACCCGGTTATAGCTATGCTGCTTAGTTATAAAACTGTGTTATATTATAATGCAATAAAATTATATAATGTGATGATGTCAAATTTTCTGCAAATATTTCAAAACGTTTCCATTTATTTCCCACTATTTTATTTTCTAGAGGCGTACGATTAAATTATAGTTTGTGGCCGGTGGCTGTTAGCCGGCTTAGAGCCAATTGGTTGTGTTCTCTGGTTTGTGCTCATGTGCAAAAACAATACCAAAACAAATTGAGCAATCTTTTTCATTGTTTTAGTGTTGCTTGTGTTTCACTTACTTCAAAGAACGTAACAAAACAAAATCAAGCAATTTGTTTCGTTTATTTTCGTACTGTGGTCTTTACTACAAAGAATACAAAATATTATTTTTGTTATGAAAACCACGTCTTAGCTCATGTGTCGTGACATAAATAGCATAGCTATAAAACTAAGTTAAAAGCCTAAAATATAGTATTTTTCTACCACATAGCTAAAGCTGATATTTTCCAAAGAAGCCTGGTATACATTTTCCTTATACTTATTAACCTATTGGAACTGTTTTCAAATTTAAACATGCAAGAAATCATTATCCTTGTCTTAAGTAAAAAAAAACAATTTTGATTTTATTGAAAAAAAAAGTCCTTCACATAAAACTTTACGCCAATGCAGTAACCCAATGAATGAATAAACGAAGGAGTTTGGTCTAGTATACATAACTTTCCCAAGTGAAAAGGAACGTCGAAAGTTGTGTTATATTAAAATATATTAAATATTTTAAACATTTACATTAGAGATCATATATATAGGAACAACATTTATGTTCTATAAAAATTTTAATTAGGTGTATGTTTTACATTGTACTCGTAAACTGTCAACTCAGCTAGAAAATTAGTGTAGAAATTTATACAAAACTGTTGAACTTTTCATATAATTTTTTAGATTAGTTGACTGTTTTTCAATGCGAAAACGCTAACTTAATCTTCAAGTGCGCTATTATTTTGCTCATTGTTATTTCTAAATTCGCATACCCCGTATGTTCAAGTGTTTTTACACACAACTATTATGCATCAAGGATACTTATACATATTAAAATGTCTATAACGATATTTCATGGTCACGTAAGGACATTTGAATGAAATTTTTCTTTTTGGCCTCTTTAGGAATTTCTTTGCCTTCTCGCTATTCCAAACACTATCTTGTGCACAAGTACCAGCTTCCGATCAAAGCTTCAGAAAACAAAAACACAAAATAATTTTCTATTTAAAACCAAATAAAGTGCAGCCATGACATTCCATGACAGGCAAACATTTAAAGCAGGCAAATGCGCCAGCGAGGGACTCAATTCAAAGAATACAAATGAATCTATGAATGCAGCAAACAATGCACAACTTCGTGGTAACCTTCATTATTATTTAATGAAAAAAAAATTACAATGGTTTATTATTTTTTACTCCCTGTCCAGGGTTATATAAGAATAATTTCAATTGGAAGCAAATAGCAAATGCTTAAGCAAATGAAATTATTTAAATATACTCGTTCCTAAGTACGTACATAGAATGATTTCAACTGATTTGCATATGGCATAAGTTAGTTAAAATAAGTTATGAAGAAAATAGGCTAAACATAACAATCAACTTCAAGCTGAAACGTCTCTGGGAGAAATCAGACAAAGAAAATAGGCCAACAATGGAATCGATAGCAGTAAGTTCAAAATCTAATTGCGAAAAATTTTTACTCAGCGATTGTTTATATTTTGCTTTATTTTGTTGGCGTTTTTTACATAATTTAATATTAATATTTGGGGTATTCAAACGGTAGTCGTAATGGCATAAAATTTTAAACTAGTTTAAAATATGACTGCTGTGAGCAACCCCTCACATTTTAGTGTGTCATTTGAAATATTAACAAAACTATTACAAAAATTATATATTTTGTACCAAAATGCTAAATTATGAGAAAATTATTCAACGGCTTCTATCTGTATCCGAAAAGTATTTGGTTTGTTTGAAATTTTGAAATTTATGGCGAATTTTCTCTAATTTTGTAATTAAAGTGATTGTTCCCAATTCTTTGCTTTTTTTTTAACAGTTTTAACGATTTTTAATCAGTATCAGACTTTGATATCTGTTTGATGTTACCAAGTTTTTGCGAATTTTCATCATTGCCGCAAATTTTTTTAAGTTTCTGGTATTCCTTACAATTTTAATTTTTTTTTTTCAATAAACTTTAAGGCTTTTTTCAACTATGAAATTATACTCGAATTTTCGATTTTTTTTGGCGAATGAGATTATTTTTGATTCTTAAAATCTACTGAACTTACTCGTTTATAGTTTTTGCGGTTTTGGAAATTTTTTTAAAGATATTCGCATTTTAGCAAGTTTTCGCGATTTATATGATCTAAGCTTATTCTCGAATTATTGCTTTTTGCGCTCTTTATAATCATCTTTATTTTAATCTCTTGCGAATTTGTATCTTTTTTGCAATATATATCGTATTTAGTAGAAATTTGCTGAAAAAAACCGCCGCGTATTTAAACTTAAAAGAACATTTTGTCGAAAAAGAAAAGTAAAAAACAAAATAATTAATTATAACAGCAACATAAACATAAAATGAAGAATTTTATTAATATAGTACACCTTTTATATAAAAGAAAACAAAAGTAGTTTTAAACTTGCTTAAAACTTTATGACATAATGACAAAGGGCAAAAGATCTTACCAAGGCTGAGTCATATAGGCCTATAAGCTTACTATCAACAATCTCAAAGCTTTTCGAAAAGCTGCTCATGACTAAATTGTCCAAAATTTTAGCTGATAATGGGTGCATCCCGGACCATCAATTTGGTTTTAGAAGTCAGCATAGCACCATTGAACAAACGCATAGATTGGTCTAAGTTGTAAGAAGAACATTTGAAGAAAAGAAGTATTGTTCTGCTCTCTTTATTAATGTTTCTCAGGCATTTGATAAAGTATGGCACGAAGGCCTAGTTTTAAAATTGAAGACATACCTACCAATAAACATACAAAAGTTTTTGGAAAGTTATATTATTGATAGGAAGTTCACTGTTGTGGAAGGAGAGTTCACGAGTGTGCCCGAATCTATATCTTCCGGTGTGCCACAGGGCAGTATTCTGGGGCCAGTTTTGTATCTAATATATACTTGTGATATGTCTGTGAGCAATAACATCCTCACTTCTACATTTGCCGATGATACAGCCTGTATGAGTATACACAAAAACCCTGATGAGGCATACCGCAATCTCCAAGAACACATTACCCAGCTTGAAATATGGTTGAACTTATGGAGAATTAAATTAAATGATCAAAAGTGTGTCCACATAACGTTTACCCTAAGAAGAGATACTTGCTCTCCCATTCGAATCAACAATCAAAGTATTCCTCAACATTCTCAAGTGAAATACCTTGGCATACACCTTGATCGAAGGCTTACATGGAAATATCACATTGACTCTAAGTTAACTCAAATGAAACTTAAATCAACTCAAATATATTGGTTAATTAGCAGAAATTCAACACTCAGCCTAGACTGCAAACTTTTGATATACAAGTCGCTTTTGAAGCCAATATGGTGCTATGGAATTCAGCTATGGGGCACTGCTTCAGCTTCAAGTGTTGAGAAAATCCAACGAAGGCAAAACAAAATTTTACGTTTGATAACATCGGCTCCATGGTACATCAAAAATTCAAATATACATCGCGATTTAAATATGCCACTAGTGACTGAAGAACTTTCAAAATACGCAGGCAATATCTTGAACTTTACTGGACATATGCGCTTCAAAAAGAGGGACACAAGGGCTCTTATTCTCAACACTCCAGATGGGACTTCTTGAAAATACGTTTATTTTTTTTCCTTTTTGATTATCACTACTTATGTATTATTTATAACTATCACTAAGTTTATGTCCGACACTGGTCGGGCCTAATAATTTTATTTAGATTTAAGATTTGATTACTTATTGTTAGTTCATTTTTGAAGATACAATAAATAAATATATGAAAAAAAAAATAATGACAATATGACACTTAAGACTACCGTTTGAATACCTTAATTATATCTTATTTTTATTAACTATTTTTCAAAACAAATGCTTAATTGCCACTCTTCAATTTAATTTCACGAACACAAAATGACTATGCAAACTTTTTTATTCGAATACAATTTTCAAGTTTGTACGTACAAAATAAAAAATTAAACCGATTCAAGGTGAGAGTTGTTCGTAAAAAATATTTTATCAAGAAGAGAGACGTCAAACTGCATATATTGGGTGTTTTTTATTGAGGTATAGAACTTTAAGTTGGCATCACTTTTTTAACTGGCGGCCATTTTGTCAGCTGTCAAGTGATTAATATTTAGTTTGGTTTGCCATTTCATCATGAACAGGTTGACAAAAGAACAACGCTTGCAAATCGTGCAAATTTATTTCGAAAATAATGGTTCAGTTCGCGAAGTTTACCGCAAACTCCGTCCATTTTATGGTCGACATAATCGTCTATCAGAGCAATTAATTCGGTTAACCATGGATTTGCCACCAAGATCGTGTGATTTGACACCATTGGATTATTTTCTTTGGGGATATGTGAAGTCGCTCGTCTACGCCAACAAACCAGAAACGTTAGGGGACTTGGAAGCCAACATTCGTGGCGTTATTGCCAACATACGGCCCCATATGCTCGAAAAAGTGGTTGAAAATTGGACCTGTAGAATTGGCTTTATTCGAGCCAGCCGCGGCGGCCACATGCCCGAAATCATATTTAAACGTTAATGGCATAAAATTATCCTTCCAATAAAGCCAAATTGATGGACATTAAAACGATTTTCTTGTGTTTTATTTCAATTCGAAGTTCTATACCTCTAAAAAAACACCCGTTATAAAAAAAATTTCGGACAAAAATTTTGCTCGGACAGCAAGGCTGAATCCAGCTTTGAGGTTTGCTTATGTTCTATTGTGGTTGTGTGTTATCAAGAAAATACTCTCATCAGCCATCGTAATCGAGCTCGAATTCTTTTGAAGAACATTGGCTTACTGCTCTGGTTACAAATCTGAAGATTAGTAGATAGACATATAGCGAGGGAGAATGTGAGAGATCCTTTTCTGTTTCGTTGATATATGTATTCCTCCATTAGCTATGAGATCATGACATCTTGTTTGATAGTGATGAAAACTAGATCGAAAACTTTTTTAAAACTCTAGCAACTCGATCAAGAACTTTTATATTGGAAACGCAGGAATATTTTGTGTGGTGACGCTATACAGAATCTCTCATCAGAAATAGTTCATCCAATAAAATACAAAGTTGGCATTGTCAAAATGAGAACATTGTGTTCTCAAGACAAAAAATAATTGTTGCCTAAAAAAAGGTACAGGTATTTTTACAATCTTGACACGATCAATAATGGTGTTTTACGAACGATTTTTTCCCCATGTGTACTTCATTCTGGGCATTTTAGCAACAATTTCATAGTTTATTAACAAGTAAATAAAACTCTTTTCAATTTGTCAAAATGTTTCCACTGCCTTCATAATGCCATTCACCCCTTATACTCGTAGGGTTAAAATACTTATGCAAACAATAAGTATTTCTCTAAACAACACTTTGAAATGCATGCAAGAAGCATAAGGCAAAAAACCAAATACGAGTACACACTACGGGAGAGTGAGTTTGCATCTGTATGACAGCAGTTGAAGTGACACTACTTATTGCAAAGTACTACTTTACCCAAGAAACACTTGGAGCACAACGACATTTGATACTCGTAACTGCACACGAGTGCATAACTTCAGGCAGATAATTGCAACTTATTTACGGAATAGAAGAGTAGTAATAAAAGGTATGCCAATTACATAGTGCCAGTGATAATATTTTAACGAGTTTAGAAAAAGGTAAGTAAGTAATCAGTAAGTAATCAGCAGTTTATTTTATATTTTTATTCATTAAAGATTATTAATTAGGTAAAAAAAATGTGTCAAGTTTTAAAGTTATTGCCAAAAAAATAATTGTTTGCTAGTGTTGGTGGAAGCCAAAAAGCGCACCTTTGCATCGGGAAAAGAGTTTTGTTTTTAACATGACGCATCCCAGCAAAAAATACTGCAGGCTTACTTATAAGGGAGTGTTAAGCTGCTTTTGCTTACAAGCACCTTCTTGGGTCAGAAAAAGTATGTACTGCTTCTAAAAGCACGGTTACTTTTTGTTGGGATGTGGCTAAAATCAAATATTTATTACTTCTATTTGAACTGTGATGAGTTTATAATGCAAGTAATATTTTTCTTATTCATTCTTTTTAATTCAGTATACAAGTTTTGTTTCCCTAGAAATGAATGGGGATAACTTATTAACATCAGCTGTTTAACAAGTATTTTTCAGTGAAATGGCACACGCAATTAAATATTTAGTATCGTTAGTAGAACATAAATGCTTTAGAAAATAAAGGCGGGCTGGTATATGTCGCTGCCTTAATATAGATAAGGCTCCTTATTTTTCTGAAATCGAGATTTTTACACTTTTCGATACATGAGATGTTCTTCTATCTCGATTTCAATCGATCTTTGCTCGCTATCGAACGTCGAGTTTCGAAAATCAAATGCGTATTACAAGCTGCCAGCACCATCGAAAATTTCATTGAGAAACGAGTTTTCTATCCAGTAACATTTTTCACTCGGTGCAGTATTTTAATGTTTTTATTTTTTTTAAGAGAAGTAATACTCAGGCACTGAACAGATGTTGTGAAGGAAGAGATAGATGAAAGCTTCATTATTTTTTACAACTGTGCTTTTTTGCACGGTTTCAATAATGCAGTGGTGCACCGTCTCTGGTGCCAATGAGGCGTATTAAATTTTTGAAGCTGTGCTTAGAAGCAATTTTATTGGTTATTTTACTTCGCCGCTCGGATTATTCCGCTATACAATACCGACGAAGGAGGGCGCTCTGATGTTACATTAGCACCGGTGAATTACACCGGCTTCAGCGGTGAACTACACCACCTTCGTTGTGGTTAAATGCAGCGTTGCCGTTGTGACACTAAAGTATAACTTTTGACCCTTTTTCGTGCCAATGACACTTTTTATGACCCTTTTTTTATTTTATCCCTTTGTATTATTTTAACAAAATGAATGCCACTTTTTGAAAAAGAGTTAAAGTTCCAATATTCCTCATGAAAGTTTTTAGTATACTTTTATGCATGTGTGTTGTATACATATTTCCAAACATGAGTTTTGTGAACGTACATATAAAAATTGCACGCGATATTATTATTACAACAACTGACTTTTATGCAACTGTCATATTCCATGCATACCTATTTTTTTCATATAAAGTTTAACAATTGTGTAAAATGAACTGATGATCAACTGTGAGTAGGCCCTGATTTATATATGTACTATTAAATATTAGAGCGTTACACGAGCAACACCACACAATGGCGTGAAATAAAAAATAAACGAACGAATTTTTTCAAAACTATCACTGATTAAAAATAAACTTACAAACAAACCTAAAATAAAGGGTCCGCCATGTAACGTTCTTTTTTCAACTAGTGCTTATTTCGTGAATGGTAACACTTAGCTCATGTCTGATTCGACAGATAATTAGTTTTATCCTTCCGCTGAACGAATATGGTTGTGTATACGCTTGAACAACGCTGGGAAATATTGCCTGCGATCGACTTACAGAAGATGCAGATTTTGCCAAAAAAATCATCTTTTCAGATGAAGTTCATTTTGATCTTGGCGGGTATGTAAACAAGCAAAATTGTCGCATTTGGGGCACAGAAAACCCGCACGCATACATTGAAAAGCCGACGCACCCAAAACGAGTCACTGTTTGGTGAGGATTTTGGTCCAGAGGCATAATTGGGCCATTTTTTTTCGAAAATGAGCAAGGTGTGGCCGTTACAGTCAATGGCGATCGTTATCGGGCCATGTTGAACGAATTTTTGTTCACAAAAATTTAAGAGGAGGATATTGGTAAAATTTGGTTTCAACAGGACAGCGCTACGTGCCACACAGCTGAAGCTACACTCGATGTTTTGCGCCCTGTTTTTGAAGATCGCACTATTAGCCGCAGAGCTGATGTCGTTTGGCCACCTCGGAGCTGCGATTTGACACCGTTGGACTATTATTTGTGGGGTGCCGTCAAAGATAAGTGTTACGCCGACAAGCCAGAGACAATTGACGCTTTAAAGGACAATATTCGTGAAGCCATTGGTGAAATACAGCTGCACACAATCGATAATGTGCTTAAAAATTGGACCGATTTGAATGAAATTATTTTTCATTATTAACCGGAAGGATTGTACTTTCAAATAAAAAAAGAAATTTGAGAAAATATTCAGTAGTTTTTTTTATAGCATTTTCAAAAAAAAAAAGTTATCTGGCGGACCCTTTAGAAACTTGTGAGTCCATGCTTTCCTCAGAGCCCGAATCAGAGCTGAAAGAATGAACTCCAAGTGAAGAATTAATTACAAAATATAGAATAAGTATTTTTTAAAAGTGATAAACATTATCAAAAGTTTTTGTAAAAGTAACTTCTTTTTTGATAATATGATAATGTATTTAATTAATTTTTAAAATTCGTGTTTGTTTTTTTTTTTAATTGAAATAAATGTTATTTTGTGTTCACATAAAACTTGACCCTATTTTACATTAAAATACCCTTTTTTGACCCTTTTTTTCTTAAATAGCCTTTTTATGACACTTTTTCGAAATTTTCAACGGCAACCCTGGTTAAGGGATTCTTTTTTATTTTCAAACACGCAAACATATATTTTAAACTATTTTTGTTGATTTTATATAAATCGTGTTGGAAGAGTTAAACAATTCGAAAGCTTTAACTTATAAAGGGAAATACTCAATTTGATGTGCGGGATCAAAATATTATTTTTTCCAATACCAATTTTTTTTAATATTTTCTTTCTTTTTTTTATTTTACTTTCGGTCTCAGCTGATACAATATTTTGAAGAATCACAATATCTGACATTCTTCGTCGAATGCTCGTCATAATACAACGCAATAGTGTATACTGGTGGCAACGTTTGTCATTTCCGATAATTTCCGTTGTGCGCATTTCTTTCCATGTAAAACACATAATGGGAACGGCGGTGCACACATTTTGAAAATGTCACCACAAAATGACAACACAAGAAATGCCAGATGTGTACTCGGCATTACAAAGAAAATGTTCATATAAAATTATTTTTATAAATATAACACTTCGGTGGCCTCCCTGGTCTCCAGATCCAGCAGAATTTTTTCTTAGTGGGGTTACTTTTTTTGAACAGGAAGTTTATAAATTGAAACCTTCAAGCAGCACACGAAAGTGATTCTCTGAAATCTTGCTTTATTAGAGCGCATTTTTCAAGTTCAACTATACAGCCTTTCTTCGCGATATTAAAATACTAAATGAAATTTACATACTCGTATGTTAAAAGATTATTTCCGGAACTAGCAAAGTCAGAATATTAACGTTTTAACTTTCGAATGCATTGCTTCTCATTGCTCAAGTTGCAGAGCTTTCTTTATAACTTTGTTAATTTTTTTGGGGTGTCAATTAATAATATACTTGCATACACATATATTTATATAAATGGGATTCTAGGTACTAACAAATTTTAACATTTTAATTCTTTTTTAGCTTAAGCTCATTAATTTTTGTTGTTTTTATAGAGCTTTCAAGCTTTGAAGATTTGGCTTGTTTTTATGGTTAAGCAATTGTCTATATGCATTTCGTTCCTGCTTTTGGAACTCATCAGTAGACTTCAACCCAAAACATTTTTGAATTTAGCAAGAACGAATATTGCTTAATCATAAAAACAAGACAAGTCTTGAAATTAAATAAATAAAGACTTTATGTCAAATAAATATACTTCGGTATTTCATTTTTTAGCTTTCAAGCTTTGTTCATCTAATAATCGTTGCAATTTTTCAATGATCTAGGACTACTACTAATAATTTTTGCACAAAAATGTATGAGCCGTTCCACTGTGCTACGTACAATTAACTAATTAATTACAATTTTTATAGCTTTTTCCGGACGCTTTGGTCGTCAATCGTAATTATACGATATGTTTTATCATGTAATTTTTTTTGTTTTAAGTAAATTATCTTCTAATTTGTGAGAGATACGGAAACACATCTAAGGAAGTTATTTCTTAAAAATGTTAAGTTTAGCTCAAAATGCTTTATCCGATACAAATCAAATAATTTTTAAAAAAGTTAAAAGCCTCAGAAGTTTTTTTGTTGTCTGTTTCAATTTTGTGTTGATTTCGTCCAAATTAGGTAAAATGGGATAATTTGGCAAATGTCAAAATATACTCAACTTGATTTGAATCACGAAATATCATAAAATCACGAAAATATTTGATTTGGCGACGGCAATTTTGGTAACTTAAACTAAAAGTTCAAAATTATCAATTTGTTTCGATAAAGAAGTAGTTTTAAAAAATTATTCGGATACTCGATTACAAAGGCTCGAATAATTGTTAATTCTGAAATGAAAGTTATTGTTCCTGATTTTAATTTGTTAATTATTTGTGTTCGCATAAAACTCTGCTGAGTTATTCACGATGCCAGCAATTCCAGTGAAAACAAAAGGCTGGCTTAGCTTTTGTGCAAAATGTTAAATTGTTTTCCCAAGAAAACAAACAAATAACTACGTAACATACATACGAGGTTTGTTCAAAACGTATCGCAAATTTTGAATTTTTGCAGGTTACGTATATTCGAATTTTGATTATTTGTGTGGCCGACAATTTCGGCCATTTTGAATGTTCAGTTAATTGTTGACAGCTGCTTTGCTTGCACGTGCTTTGGCTCGTCTTCGATTTTTACATTGGTTCGTGCGGCAGCTTCCCTTGAGATGATTGAGCTTTGGTTTCCACATCATAACCATAAACCCACGATTCGTCACCAGTTATGATCCTCTGGAGCAAATTTGGGTCGTCGTGGACAGAGTCCAACAGCTCATTAGCAATGTTCATGCGATGATGTTTGGTCGAAATTGAGCAATTTTGGTACGAATTTCTCGGCGACCCGCCTCATGCCCAAATCATTGATAAAAATCGAATGGGACGAGCCAATCGATATGTCTAGGTCCTCAGCAACTTCTCTAATGGTGATTCGACCATTGGCCAATACCATTTTCTTCACTTCATCAATTTTTTCGTCTGTTGTTGAAGTCCTCACATCTTCTCGGCCTTCTGAGAACATTTTGTAGCACCGATAAACGTTGCTTCGGTCCAAGGTAGCTTCTCCGTATGCCACAGTCAACATAAGGAATACATCCGCGCACTTAATTTCGTTTTTCACACAAAATTTGATACAGGTTCTTTGTTCCATTTTAAAAATCGAAGACGAGCTAAAATACGTGCAAGCAAAGCAGCTGTCAACAATTAACTGAACATTCAAAATGGCCGAAATTGTCGGCCACAAAAACATCAAAATTCGAATATACGTAACCCGCGAAAATTCAAAATTCGCGATACGTTTTGAACAAACCTCGTATACAATTATATATATGTGCTCGTATATATATTTATTTTCAGCAATCTGTAAAGCTTTTGTGATCATTCCCAACTATTATCCCTTTTTTAATATTATGACTTTGTCCAACTCAGTTTCGTTTCCTTTTGGCTGTTCCTTGTCTTGCACTAAACGTGGAATGACACTTCGAGTAGTTTTATTTCATAACTTTCCTTTTGTTTCCTCATTTAAAACTAAAGAATAAAACGATTGGGAGAAAAATGATGACAAATAGATAAAGTTCATCGAACTAGACATAATTCCGCAAACTAAAATAAACTTAAAGACATTTTTACAAACGTTTTGTTTTATTACGAGTAGAATATTGTTACGTGTTATTTGCTATTAAGCAAATTTACATAAACATTAATTATTTACAGACTAATAATAATAATAATGAAATTTCTAATACTGTTTAATACCACACGCTTGCGTTTTTAAAATTAACACTTAATAAGCAGTCGCGTATTTAAATTTTGTCGATTCAGTTGTTTTTAGAGTTGGTTGTATATAG
Source organism: Nowickia ferox (assembly GCA_936439885.1). Lineage (NCBI taxonomy): Eukaryota > Metazoa > Arthropoda > Insecta > Diptera > Tachinidae > Nowickia > Nowickia ferox. Next base: position 29,648,921 of record OW387026.1, read on the forward strand.
TACTACTCGTGTGTGTAATGGAACAAAAAAATGAAAAATGTGCACAAACATTTTAAGTGATTTCATTAAGATTCAGAAGATAAGTTTGAAAATTGTTATGAAGTCAATGATGAGTCATGGTGGCACAAAGGGAATAATAACTGGCTCACAATATTAAAAATGTAAATTTAAAAATTGGAAAAAATACTGCGATGTGAATTTTCAAAACTTAACGGTAATTGGTATTTCATAAGTAGAGCGTGAAGAAATATTTCTATAAAATATGTATGTACACGCTGGTATTATGTATTCTACTAAAAATACAGACAACTTATAAGTGATTTTGTATGCAAAATTTGTTTGCGGTGCGCAATTGAGACTGCTGCAAAACAAATGGTAATCTGTTATATTAGCGGCAATCACTCTTCTTTGCAAACTGCTAGTTTAAATATTGCAGATTTAGCAAGTCTAGTATATGCATATCGTCACCTAAAATCCAAAAGGCCGTAACAATAAAAAAATTCAAAATATACATTTTGATTGATTATGATGACATTACCAAAATGTTATTCATATATGTTCAAAAGTACAGATTTTATTCATTAAATCCAAAAGACCCTAAAACATAAATAGTCTTAAATTTATAAGTTAATTTAATTATTATTATTCGAACTGCATTTGTTTCTATATTTAATGAATTGAACAGGCTAATGTTCGTATCGCCTTTTAAGCCAAATTACATGTGATAATTATTAATGAACAAATAACATCAAAGTTAGTTGTAAATATTCTGACAACACATAGTTGAACGGAACAGCCAGCCGTTTTCGAAGGCCACTAAATCTTCATCATCAGCGTTCTTCTGTGTTTGGTCCACTGTGTGTGGTGTCAGTTGATGTAGATTTCTGCCTTATATACGAAACTTTTTTTGCAAATGGAATATGTGAATTCGTTTGATTCATCGTATTTCAATTTGCTGAAATGTGTTTTGTAATAAAGGCCCAAATTTACCGTCTCTAAATTTACAACAGTCTTACCATTGTCGTTTTTTCATTACTAATTATGCACATGTTAGTTAATTTGCTTAGTTAATTTGGCTTAAAAGGCGATACGAACCTTAGCCTGTTCAATTCATTAAATATTAAATTTATAAGGTTTTTTGCTTCTCCTGTAAAAAGTGCACTTACGGCTTTTTGGATTTTAGGTGGCGATATGCTTTATTTTGCAAAACCACAACAAGAAATAATACATAAGCAAGACAAAAACAATTTTGGGTATGGAGAAGTGCAAATGTTTGCAGTGCTAAAACAACGTCCACGTGATTGAACGTGAGCACACAAGTCTAGCTTGTAAGACCACATGTTTGTACTAACGACTTTTTGTACCCTGTCGGGATTTGAGCTAACTTAAAGCTAACGAATGGTTAATTAGAGACGAGTGACAACTGACTCAAAAGCTAACTCATTTTACATGTTAAACGCTATTCAGTTTTTCAATGTAATGGACTCAGAATGAGTCAGTACTCACTCACGCTGCATAAGTTTCAAATGACCATAAGTTAGCTCATTTCGAGTTAGGTTTTGGCTGATAAAATTCAAGTGCACTATTAGTAAGCTGCGAACTGACTACCTAATGGTTGACCCAAGATGAGTTAGTTTGCGGCGCATCAAAAAGAGCATGATTTGAGCTAGGTATGATTTAACTTACAAATGATTAACATTTTTAGTGAACTTAAATTGGAAACAATTTTAAATTACGTTTTTTTAGAGATGAGAATGGGTATCGAACCGTGATCACTTTGTTTGTCAGCCATCATACTTAACACTTTGCTCTCGCGCCATATAAAATATAGACGGCACAGACATGAGTTTTATGCGGACATCTTCTCCATAAACTTTTACTCATCTCTGCATCAGCTTTCACACAAAAAAGTAATATGAATGAGTTTGTAATATTAATTAAAATATTTGTAATATTAATTAAAAAATTAATTAAATTTTCACCTATAAACAATTTGATAATATTAATTAAGTTTTTCCACTCAAATTAATTAATACAATTAAAAATTTAATTGAATCAATTAAATTATTAATTGAAAACATTAATTGGTGAATACTTTTTTCTGTGTTGAGTTAGCTAAAAGTTAGTTCAAAACTTTTATCAAGGAGAAGTTAGTTGTACAAAAACAACTCACTAATCTCTGCATCAGTTTTTAGTTACTTTAAAGTTAGTTCAATACTTATCGGGAAGAGCACAATTGTACCAAAAACAACTGACTCACACCTGTGTCATTTATGAGCTAGTTTAAAAGCTAGTTGTAAATGAGTTAGCAAAAAGTCACCCATAATTTGAGCTAGCTAATATAAATCCGACAGGGTACTTATGAACATCCATATGTATGTATATATGTATGTCTATGCTTAAAAATATTAGCCCAACTCATAATCATGAGCATTTCACTAACCTTGCAATATACAGAATCCACAATTTATTGTATAGAAAATAAATCTTTTACTATTCTTCTTTCTGAAGATAATTTAATATTTCAGCTGGCAGCTCGTTAATCGATTTTTCTTTGCGCATTTCCCTTTTTATTCGCGTTTTAATTATTTTATTTTCCAATTTATAATTCTTTATTTTATTTATTTTCAGCGGTACGTTTTGCATTTAAGTGTTGCATATTTACAGTAAATGTAAATTATGATTTTGAGTGCAGCAAGAGCTTTTCTTTGTATATTGTTAGTGTAAAGTAAAAATATGCTATAGACTACAGCACTTTGCAAATGTTAATGAAATGCAAGACCATTTGCATAAAGTTGTGAATTGTTCTTTTCCATTTTCTTTTAAGAAACATAATCTTCTGTAAGGCATATTCACATAAAGTAGGCTCGCATCAATTAGCTTTTAAAAATTCATACTTGGGTTGTCAAAAAAAATGCATTTAATAATGTGTGTTGCCATCTGAGGGATAAGTTTCAGCCTGTGAACACAGAGTGTATATTTATATCTCAGTTTTACCCTCCATAACTTTGCTTCTCTGAATCGTAAAACGGCTAAGCTTAAAGCATCGTTTTACAATGAAAGCTTCCTAAGGCATGGAGATGAAAAAAGTACATAACTTAAGACATACTCAATGACCGATTCACTCATCTAAATTCCGAAAAACTTTTACTATAGCTAGAGAGTTAAAATTGGATACACAAGCAGGCTTGAAAACCCGAAAATTTTAACCCGGGGCCTAATTCCCGCATTCGATTACGACCGTGTTATTACTCGAACTAGCGAATTTTTTAACTTTTGGGACTTTCTTATTCGATTTAGAATATCACATATCGAAATTTCTAATGAAAAAATAAATATACTTAATAGAAAGAAACCAAAAACGTTTGTCTTAAGTATAACAAACATGTGCATGTAAATTTAGAGATGGTAAAAATGAGCTTTCATTACAAAAAAGATTTCAGCAAATTGTAATGCGATTAATCAAAACAATTCACATATTCCATTTTGCAATAAAAGTCGCGTATATAAAGCAGAAATCTACATCAACTGACACCACACACAGTGGTGCAAACACAAAGAACGCTGATGATGAAGGTGTAGTGACCTTCGAAAACAGCTGGTTGTTCCGTTCTACTCGTGTTTGTCAGAATATTTACAATTAACTTTGATATTATTTGTTCATTAATAATTATCACATGTAATTTGGATTACAGAGCGATACGAACTTTAGCCTAATCAAATCATAAATATATAGAAATCCACATTTGTTCCTTAAAAATTCTCACATTAATTTTCATATAATTTTGCTAACAAAGCGATAAAAACTTTAGCCTAATCTAATCTAAAAAAGGAAGTAAATAAGTTCGAGAAGATAATTAAATACTAAATTAAATTGTCATATTTATTTTTCATTGTTATTTTCTTTTTGAAATTATAAAAATAATCATTATGTGCAGTTGCTGATATTTCCTGAAGGTTATTCCAATAAAATCTTGATATTTAATCAAGGAATAAAAATTCTGAGATCTTATTTCCATTTTAACCTTTCTCAAGTCATGGCTTTTTCATAATCTTTTTTATTCAGTAAATGTTTTACTTCTGTGCTTTTTATTTTATTCAATGATGTGCCTCAATACAAATTAATACTTCATCATTTATAAATAATTTAATTGCATATTAAGTAATAATTCGAAGCCATAAAAATACATTTGTGTAAACAATGGAATAAAAATATTAAATTAACAAAAAAAAAATTAAAAAATAAATGAATGAAATAGAAAAGAAGTAGAAGCCTATAGTAATTCGCTGATAAGAAAACAGAAGCGTCAGTAAATTTGACGTTTTATATCATTTCAATTATTCTACTTCTTCTTTAAATTTGAAATATTATTAAATAGTGAAATATAAGAGGAATTAACTTTCGAGGCATGTTGGAGTTTCTAAGTAGACGTTTGGACATTTACTATAATTATTCCCATTTTCCAGAAAATCACAATTTATGTTTTATTTTTATTAATATTTATTTTTTTAATTTCTAAGAACAATGTAAAATGAATACTTTGCTTTATGGCAGTCAGTCGTAGTCCGCAGGCAGTATAATTTATTAAAGTTATAAAAAAAGTTTCAATTAACTTAACAAATGTAATCAAGAGGCAATTAAAAATTCAAGACATGCATGAGTCGCCTGTGTGACTAAAGTGTCTGCATTTGCATGTGAGAGTTGTAAAGTTATTCATGATTTCAATTTGCTTTTTTCTTTTTTTTGGGTCTTTAAACAATTGAAAAAGGAGACTATAAATAACGACAGTTGTATTTTCGAAAAACAATGCATGCAAGTTTCATTTTTCTTTTTAGGGGCGTTAAACCTAAATATGTGATACATTCACGCACTTTTTCATTTATTTACATCCACGATGACAAATTTGAAGTCAAAATTTTTAAATGTCTTAAAATTTTAAATTTCGACAAACATTTCACTTGTTGTTGCTTGTTCATATGTATGTATTTTCGTTTCTGGTTGGGAAACTCATCAATAGACTTCAACCAAAAAAAAAAAACAGATCCTTGAAAAAAGCTAAAAAATACAAAGTCTATTGGTTTTACCAGATAAAACAATTTCAGGGGAAAACATACTAAACCAAATTAATATTTCTGTTAAAGTCCACTTTTGCCTTTAGAACTTGACAGAATTTAATATAAAACAGAAAATGTCAATGAGTGAAATATGGTTTCCGTTTATATTTAATTGTGAAAGGTAACAATTTTCTTAAATATCTTTTCTAATAAAGTTTCGTGTCATTTATCGAAAAAGAAATTTAATTCTTTGCAATGATATACTCGTAGGCATACGCGCGTCTTCTGACTGCATTTCTAAGTTGACCGTGAGAGTATCAAACGTGTTTGGGGAGGGCTCCATGAAAAATCGCCCAAAAATAAAAATGAAAAATCGCCTAAAATTTTAAAATGAAAAATCACCCAAAAAAATTAAAAATCGCCCAAAATTTCAAAATTAAAAATCACCCAAAAAAAAAAATGAAAAATCGCCCAAAATAAATAAAATATTGCCCAAAATTCAAAAAACACCAAAAAAAATTCAAAGGTATAGTACTTTCATTTTTATATTAGAAAAAGAAAAGTTACAGAAAAGCGTAAATAATATTCGTTTCTTACTGAATTGCAATGCAGAAACTCTTTATTAGGCTGCGTCGTGTCGGGAAACACCATGGTGGAGAAAATCCTTACGCCCGGCCGTAGGCCGGCAGTGCAAGAAATCGTTATAAGGCAGAAAAACTTTTCGAAGCAGAAAATCTTCGGCCGGGCTACACCATGGTGTTTCCCGACACGGCGCAGCCTAATAAAGATTTTCTGCCTCGCAAAGTTTTCCTGCCTTGTAACGATTTCTTGCACTGCCGGCATACGGCCGGGCTTAAGGATTTTCTCCACCATGGTGTTTACCGACAGCCGAATAATGATTTTCTGTCTCATAAGGTTTTCTTGTCTGATAAAGTTTTCAGATTGACAGATTTTTTGGGTGTATTTTTTCCGTTTTAATTTTTAAGCGTTTAAAAAATTTTGGGCAATTTTTCATATGAAAAATTACTTAAGATTTGTATGAAAAACTTTTTGGGCGATTTTCAGTCTTATTTTTGGGCGATTTGCATCAAAAAAAGTACGATCGTACCAACTTTCCCATCATTGCTTCAGTTCCCAGTACGTGCGACTTTTACTACCCCGCAAGCTTCTCTTCAGTCAGGCAGTCAGTCGAGTCGAGTATTGTTTTACGAACAGCGAAGTTAACATCGTGGAATTCTAGCTTTGGATTAATATTCTGTTCTTAAAAGGTCTTATACTGCATTTACATTGTCTGGAAATCTAGTATATTTGATTAGAAATCTTTAATGAAATCTATATCGTTTACACTAAGCTTTTTTGACATTTTCGAAGATTTTGTATCCGAGACAAAATCCTTTGTCTGAAATTTAGTCTTAAACTATAACGGAAAAAAATGCGGACTTAGCTCATTCACACACCTTCAATAGAAAATTGTGTAGAGCGTAGCTAATTCACTCACCTTCTATATAAATTATGATGTACAGTAAAAAATAAATAAAAATATTAGATTTTTAGTAGATTTCCTACAAATCTATTGAAAATTTAGTACTAGATTTTGATACAATGTAAATGCGCTTTTAATATCAATGATGATTTGATAAGAATTGTTCACTGTTAATTTTTTTTAATTAATTGCAGTTGCTAGAAACCCTTTATTTTCGAAATTTTTTATTTTTGGTTGTAAAATGTTATTGGGAAATGCTTCGGAAAAGAATATAAGTTTGATTATATTTCAGATTAAGTTAAATTTATTTAAAGTTAAATATTTCTTTGACTTTAATTACCTGCACTTTTTGTATTTCATGGTTTTCTGACAACAATTATGTAACTTTATATTATAATACAGAGTGTGTTTCGACACGCATTACATACCAGTCCTTCATACTTGTATGTATGTTCAATTTATTTAAGTCGTGGGATAATTACCTGAAATAAAGAAATAGAAACAATTTAATTATTTCAAATGCACACATTTTAAGTATAGCTGTTGATACGAGTATTTTAAGCATGTAAATAAATTTCCATCTTGCTTTAGAATATACATACACTAAAAGTACTTGAAACTAGCAAACAAAAATTTACATTGAAGACACTAATAAACAATTAAAAAGTAATTTTTGTTTCCAATACAAACATACATAATTATATTTGGGTCGAACTCGTTCACTAGTTCATTTTTGACATAAACTGATGATCAGACCCATTTAATTTAAGTGGTCGTATTTAGTCGTAGCTTTCGCAAAGTTTTATATTTAATATGTTGTTGGCTTGAGTAGTAAATAATTACATTTTCACAATACGCATGTGAATTTAATTTCATTCATTAAAAATCATATAAATTCTAACGTGGTGGCATAACTATGTCCATACATGCGAATCAGCTACACAACTTTAAAGCAATTGTGTTAAATTTCAAAAATTATATTATAGTATATTTCATAGTAGGCAATTTACAGATAAACGGTTTGGACGACACTTTCAGTGATATATTGACTAACGCTTAGAACATATACTTTCGAAAAAAAACTACTTAATTACCCAACAAACATTTTCTAAGGAATTTCTATTTTTAATAAAATACTGTCTGCTAAATATTATCGTAGTCAGCCAGCAAAAACCTTAAGAATTTTGGTTGTTCATAGTTGTTGTTTAATTCGTTATAATGTAATGATTTAAACTTCTGTGAAACTCTCTCAAAGATAGAGTTTATTACTTCTTTGAAAAAAGAAAGCGAAAGATAAATCAATGCTTCTAAACAATTGGCACCGTGTTCAGTAATGTAGAAACTTAAATTCCCCGCACTTGTGGTTCCACATAAAAAATACATATCGTTCCTTTTTTGCAACGTAGTCATAACTCAAAAAAAACTAGTTCGCCAGAAAACAAGTTTAAAGTTTTCAATTTACACACAACTAAATGGAAAAAGAAAATTTAATTTTTCTCTCAAGAGCTGAATAAACAAAATATTTGTATGACATTTTTGCACAATATAAATAACGATATGAGGATTAATTAACACGAAAAATGCATTTTTCGATTTGAGCGATATACGAGGTTTGTTCAAAACGTATCGCGAATTTTGAATTTTCGCGATTTTCGTATGTATATTCGAATTTGAATTTTTTTTTGTAGCGTTATGTTGGTACTCATGTCTCTCACTTCTGCCGACAATTTCGGCCATTTTGAATGTTCAGTTAATTGTTGACAGCTGCTTTGCTTGCACGTGTTTTGGCTCGACTTCGATTTTTACCTTGGTTCGTGCGGCAGCTTCCATTGAGAAGATTGAGCTTTGGTTTCCACGTCATAACCATAAGCCCACGATTCGTCACCAGTTATGACCCTCTGGAGCACAATTTGGGTAGTCGTGGACAGAGTCGAAATTGAGCAATTTTGGTACGAATTTCGCGGCGAACCGTCTCATTCCCAAATCATTGATAAAAATCGAATAGCAACTTCTCTAATGGTGATTCGACGATTGGCCAATTTTGAATTTTGAATTTTTTGTGGCGAACGTATCGCGAAAATTAAAAATTCGCGATACGTTTCGAACAAGCCTTGTATGTGAATATGTAAGTATATAAAGTGAACAGACGTCAGGTTAAGTTTTGCGTTTGTGTGTTTGCCAAATAATTATCGCTAGTTGCTTCGCCAAGTCCAAGTACTGAAGAACATGTTTATTTCTTTGCCTTTCAAGTGTTTGCTGGGTAACACAAATAATATCAACGTGTGATATCCATACTCATGTACATACACACACAAATGCGTGCGGTAGCTCTAGCTGAATCTATAATTTAACTACATAATTCTGATTCTAATACAAATTTAAAAATAAAATAAAAATAAAACAAACAAATAAATTTATTAATCAGTATTTTTCCTCACATTAACTTTAACTGTTTTAATTTGAAATGGACAGAGGGCAGCAGCATGGCATGGTCACGGTTTTTACATTTAGGTTTTTGCCCCTACCACAATCATTTGATGCCCCTTTGAAAAGCCTAATAAATTTACACTGAACTCGTTTTGTAGCAGAGTCATCTTGATGCAAAGTCTAACCCGCAATCTTCTTTGCTCTTTTTCCCTATAAAACATTATTGATTGGCTCACGTAGTAGTATCAGGGACAAAGTTATAAATGTAAATGTATTTCAAGTCAAATCAGTACATGTAAAGCGTCTATTGCACTCTTACCTTTAAAAATCAAAAATATAGCACTGCACTGCAGTGGTTGTTCTAAAAATGTTGTTAAAATGTTTGTGGGTCTTCTCGAAATTCCTACTGACTCAAAGAGTATTGATTTTTTTATTTAGGTGGGAAATATTGTAAGCAAAAAATCAGCTGACACACGCGATTTACCCTGGGTCTTTAACATTTTCGGTTCAGTTCGGAACACAGAGTTGTAGAAGAAAAAAAAACATTGGGCCTTATTGTGATAGGCGCATTCCGACTACGACATTTTGGTCTTAGATTAAAGAAAACAAGTTTCGGGATGGCTGTTTCAATTTTGCCTTGACTGTGTTCGATAAAATTTTTCATTATCATTATCATTATTTTCCGTTGCTTAGCTAAAATATATTTTTAAAGACTCGTTTTAATAAAACAAATTTATTGTTGGCATATAAATGATTCGCAATAGGATATATATCACTATTTATTTATTTATGTATGTATGTAGGTGTATGCATATTATATTGTCTTACATAAACGCGCATGTACAGGGTGGGCCAACTTGGACTGACTGATTTGAAATGCTTGTAATAATTCTTGGGCCAATTGAATTTTATATGGAAACATCTTGAGGTCAACTTTTAGAATACGAACGTAGCGATGTTCTGGAGATGTTCAATTGAGTAACTCGTCGACGAGTAGACACAGTTGGATCCGTGTGAACACTTTCTCGTACAGCTTCTATAGCTTGTTCAGTGCGAACAGGACGAACAACATTTCTTCGTAGTTCATTACCCACTGAACCCAAGTTCTCAAAACGCGTCATTGAGCTTCTTATCATGTTTACACTGGGAGCCTCTGCAGTATTAAAATGCTGACGGTATTTTCTTTGCGTTGTAACAATTGATCGTCGTGATTGATAATAAAATTAAAAAATTTTTACACTTTCTTCCACTGAGTATGATGACATTATAAAATTTTATAAAATTCTGTATTATCTGCAAAAATAAAAAAAAATACAAAATACAAAAATTATAAGCATTTCAAATCAGTCAATCCAAGTTGGCCCACCCTGTATTTATAACCAGTTAAAAATGGATGTAAAGTACATTTGCATGTTTTTACGAATAAAAATTAAATTATGTGGGTTTTTTTTTACTCATACCATAAACACAACACCTTGCATGACAGTATGTTTGTCAACACTGCGCGTCATATAAATAAGGAATTTAATTTCGAGTTTGTTGAATTTTTAAAAATTATATGAAATTCAGCTTTTTAGTGATCCATTTTGTTAAAAATAAATTAATAAGCTCATTTTATATAAAATACTATAATTTTGGATGGTAACCTATTAATACTCGTATGATAACTTGTGTCCAGGGTTATCAGTTTTAAAATCTATCTTCATGCACAACTAAAAATATAAATAAACGTGATTCCAATATTATTTTACTTACGAGTACATGGGTTTGCCACTTTATTTAAGTGTGGTATATGAGCGGTGTGACCATTTGAGCATTTTTGCAGCTAAGTTTGGCAAAATTTAATTTGATTTTTCCGCAATTTTCTTACATAGCTAAATATTTTTTAAATCTTTATCTCAGTACATTCTACGCACTTTATAAATTTAAAGTTAGATGCTACACTTGCTATACAGCAACGAAAGGATTATACATAAAACAAAATATGGCATCACTTAATATCAAACTCATATAATTTGTTCGCACGGCGCTTCTGGCACTAACAAAAGTAAAAAGTAAACCTACTTTTTACATCCGAACCATCAATGCATCGGACGATTTGTGCTGTATAACTTGCAACATACAAATACCCTGGTTTTACTTTTTGACAAACGCACATTATGCAATAAAGCGCAGAACGCGTGGTACAGACTTTCAGCTTTACGAGGGGTTCCAGTAGAAGCTGACATTATGTTTAGAAAGACGAAACTATACTACACTTCCTATGACAATGTCCTACGATATTCATGGCGGGCAGGATGAATTCCGTATCTTAAGCTGTCCACATTCCTTAAGGAATGTCGACATCAATTTTTGGCTTTTGTATTGACGTGATGTCGACGTTGAAAACTGGAATAAGAGTGAATATATATTTGCTTAGTTAGTCGTAATTTAAAGCAGCTTTGCAATAGTTTTCTGGCATATCAGTCGCCATTTAGTTATTTATAAAGAAAAAAAAACTGCATAATAGAGTTAAGGTCTTTTTTCATTGAAAATAATGTTGGTTTACAAGAGGTTTACAAAATTCGTTTTATTTTCTGAGTGAAATGCTATTGAAACACAAGCAAAATTTTATAGAATTTTCCTGGTACTATTTTCACTTAACCTGTACACATTTGTCATATAAATCTTACAAAAACTTGGTCTAAGCTAAATGACATTTAAATGCCACAGCAAAATTTTTTAAAAGAAAAAATATGTATATAAAGAAACAATTTTGTATGTGCTTTGGTTATGAATAATACTTGTAATTGCACTTCATAATCAAATAACTTTTATATTTCTTTGTTCAATTGTGATTTTTATTGTTTTTATTTGCATGAGCACAATTGAATTTTCACAGCGACTCATTCGCATGTTAACGTTACTTTGAATTCAACTTTTAAGTTTGACATTTAGTGCAGTATATGCACAAATGTCATAATACAATGACTTTACAGCATGAAGTCAGAGCTATAAGAGAGTGCGGAGACAGAGTAAATATTGAAGCATTTCTTAGAAGAAAAAAATGTATAATTACACAGTAAAACAAAATCAATCGTGTAACGGCTTCTGCGAGAGGAGACCAACATATTACTCTTGTCGCGACGCGTCGTTTGAAAAGTTTACGTCTAAAGATATTGTCAAGCACGATAAGCTGGTTTGTAAAAGGGAAGTTGGAATCACGAAATCTTTCTGTGTATCATAATATCAAATGAAAATTTGTCCGATGGCCTCCTCAAACTTTCAATTACAAAAAAAACGAATTAACCAGGCTGACCAAAATGAATGGGATTTTTGCGAATTAGAGAGTATTGTTGAGGTCTTTGAATAAAGTGGGTACGAATTATCGTGGTTTGGCTATAGTCATTAAAAAAGTGAATTTTTTTTTACCAAGGATAAACCTATATTGAAATCTTGAGAAATTATTAGAATTATTATGTTATTGCTTTTTGGAACTTAATTTTTTTCGGCGATACTATAGATTAAGTTTATTTTATAAGATAATGAATTTTTTTTAGACTTTGTTTTATTCGAATTTGTGCTACATCTGAATCACAATATTTTGAATGCTATTGACTTCTTTGGAACTTGACTTTTTACTGAGGTATTGTGCATTATGTTTTTTATATCTACTTAAAAAAACAAATTCTTTTTGTGACAATGAATTCTTTTGCGGCGCTGCCTTGCTAGCACTTTTAATTACAGTCATTAAAAACGCCAACTAATGCACTTTTTTTTCTTAAATAAGTGAATGAAATGTATGTTCTTGATTACGGATATTAATGTTAATTTATGTGTGTGTACTCTTATTTTTAATAATTTTATGCAACTTTTTATAGGTAAAATATTTCGAAAAAAGAATTCCTTTTAAACAGAAAATATGTGTGCATATGTATGTACGTGTGTATGTATGTAGTTAATTTTCATTTAATTGTTCATGTCCCATTAATATCAAGCCATTAGTTTGTGGCTTTAATTGTAGATTTTAAGAGATATGTGTGTATGAAATGTGCTTAAAAGCCATTATTTTTAAAATAACAATTTTAAATCGACCCGATTTTATTGGCTTATAAATATTTATTGTTATGAGCAAGAAAGCAAATATGTCACTCTTTCAATTTACATTTAATTAACTAGAGCGTAAAATTGGGAAGTTGTGCAAGTGAAATATTCATATATTTTTCGAAAATGCGAAAATATTCTTAGTATATCATGTGGTTTAGAAACTTCGCAGATCTAAGAAGGCGTTAAGGTTTTAGAATATTATTCTAGGTAATTCACTGGTACTAAACAGAGACAAGGACTTCATGCATTTAAAATAGGTGTTTTCGGCGCCAAAAATATGACATTAGAAACGCAAAATATGCACTAAAAACAAGAAAATATGCACACAAGAGTGGCATTGAAAATTCAACTTTTGATTATTATAAAAGTCCAGGCGAAATGTTGTGACACCTAGTGTACAAGTGATATGGGGCAATTCAAGCTAGATCGGGGAACATTAAGGTCAGTTAATTAGAAAATTAATTAGAAAATTTGCCAATTTTAAATCGGCAAGGGTACTGATATAAATATTCTAAATTACATACATGTATACTAGGCAAATTTTTTTTCTTAATTAATATATTTGCACTACATAAAATATCAGATCGATCCGACAGTGCCTTCTGGTGCCTAGTGGGGCTTAAGGTACCCGATACACAGTGGGGGATTCTGTTAAAAAAATGCAAATAATTCTGCAGTTTATAAACTGACAATCCGGTTATTATGAAATTTCATACAGCATTTGAAAAGATGTCACAAAACTTAAGCCTGCAAGTTGGACGAGCCTTATATAGAAAAAAAAACTGGCATAAAGTTAACATAAGTGGCAACATTTAACATGATCTTAAAAAGTTTTGACATTAAACTTCACATTAAAAATCACGCTTGGACTTAGTACTGAATTAAAACTATGTAATGCACCCATTTTTAATATCAAATTGTATGGAAAAACTCGTTAACACATAATTCAATTTCGTCACTTATGGCTTATTTACTAACCTTGGTCCACTGTTCTGCTAATGGAAAAATCAGATCTTGTTTGATTAGGAAAAAAAAACTTATTATGAATTAAGAAAAATATTCGTAACATTAAAAAAATTAATTTAAACTAAAATTTTTAAAAAATTAGAATTTTCTATTTGAAAATTATCCTACAGCTTGTGATCCATTTTATCAATATTTTATCAATAAATGCTCGTTTAGGTGGAAAATTATGCAATTAATACAAAAAAAGCAAATACAAATAGAATTTGCTTTTGAGTTCCCGGCAATTCCAAAACAAAATCGCAAAATCCCAAATATGGAATTTTTCAGTATTTTTGATGTATTTTACTTATCTTTCACCAGGTACAAATAATATTTTTGTAAATATTTAAAAACAGTGAGACGATTAAAATCAGCCAATCCACAAAGCTGAGAATTTTCGAAGCAAATATTAAGTCGGTGCTCCTATAAGGTCACAAACGACATAACAATACGACTTTAAACTTTTATTAACTGCTTATGAAGAATATTACGCATCTTTTGGCCTAGAACGATATCAAATGCCGAGTTGCTAGCAAAGACAAACTAAATGTAAGTAGCAACCGAGATACGTAAACGGAAGTCGCAGGTCATACACTCTGTCGAAACGACAACAATGTATCTAAACAAGCTTTTAGATGGAACCCATTTCAACAAAATGGTAGAGTAAGCGGCAGGCCACGCACAAAATGGAGACGTTCAACGGAATCCGAAATGAACTACCTGGGTATATCTTGGAACGAGCTTAGGTCTATTGCTCAAAACCGGGTCAGATGGAGAACAGCTGTTATCGGCGCCCTATGCTCCAGTGGAAGTTACAGGAAAATATATGATATATATTTCTTCATTGTGTGTATGTTTAACCCACATGACAGCAAAGGGTTAATTTTTCCAACAAAAAATGTTGAAAAAAATTTGGCATATTTAAAATAAGTCGATTTTGGAATAAATATTTGAACTTTGACCTCAATGAGGAACGGGTCGCAGTAGTCCGTTTTAGCTCAAATGTTCACCATTTGTTTTAAATAAATCAGTACAATAATTTTCTGGGTGTTTTTCGAAAATCCAAAGTTTATATTTTTCACACATTATTATTTTTTTCAGTTATAACAAATAAGAAAAAGTGCCACTCCAGATATTTCACACATTCTAATGCCACTTAAATTATTATATCTAGCTTTAAGATTTGAATACTTATTGTTAGTTAATTTTTGAAGGTACAATAAATAAATATAAGCGAGTAAAAAAAATTAAAATGAAAACATAATATTATACTTTAGTCCTTAATTTGAATAAATGAAAATCCATCAAATTTTATACCCTCAGTAAATTGAAATAATTTAAGTGGTATATTGATCACCGGCAAGCTATAATTTGAATGTTTTCTGCTCTTCGCTTTACAATTTTAATTATTTTAATATGCTGTGCCATGAAAAAAAAATGAAAATATATTAATTGGTTTTAGCTCTAATTATGCTTTGCTCTTGAATAACAGATGAGTGCGTATGAGCAATACTTGAGAAGAATAGAATATTACTCATACGTACTCATATCTAAAAGGTAAAAAGGGTGAATAAATTTTAATATTTTTCTTATTATTTAAAATTATATAAAAAGACATGATATATTTTATTTTATATTTTAAAATTTTTATAAAATTATAGTTACAGGTAGAAAAATTTAATTAAATTACGTACCAAAAATATTAAGAATTTGTTGTTTATATCATCTCCATTTTAATTTAAAAATTTTAAAATTCACTAAAAATTATTCTTGGCAGGTGCAGTTATGAATTTTTAAACAACTAATAAATAGTTAAAAGTAAAAACTTTACATAAAAACTGAAGTTAAGTATAATTTTTAAGCAATTTAATATAAGTATTCGAAGGTTTTGAACTTTTCAATTGAATCTTCTGCAGTGACTTAATTTTTCTCAATGGAGGTTACACTTTTCAAGCCCAATTAAATAAAACATACTATTTTACTTGACAGATATTTGTGCATTGACTTAGAAAAATCGGTTGGACAGTTTTTCCTTTATCAATAACTTTGATTTTTTTTAAAAAAAATTAATGTTGGGTGCATACATCTGTAACTCAATACAAATATTCTTTAAAACTCTTTTTTGATGCATATTCTTTTCAAAAACTTTAGAAAATATTTACTTCTTTCAAATATCGTAGAGAAAGATTTCAAATATTAACACCCTTTGGACAAAAAAAATTATTTTTGTACAAATTTTAAAACCTGGACTTCAGACATTTGTCATAACTAAACAAATGGGAAAATCTATGCACATAAAGGGTGATTTTTTAAGAGCTTTCGGATTTGATTATAAAAAAACACATAAACTTTTAGAGAAATGTATGAAATCTTTATTTGAGTCGGTAGAACGATCTATATAATTGAATGTTAAAAGTTGATTTCATGTATGTAAATGTCCTGGGTTCAATTTTGGCATACCCTTGCCAAATATCGGCCGGTATCCCACGAATAAATTTTTCAATATTGTCTTCCAGTGCGTCAACCGTTGCGGGCTTGTAATAATAGACATGAGCCTTAACATAGCCCCACAATAAATAGTCGAAAGGCCCCCCCAATACAGTAAATCGCCAATTGACCGGTCCCAAATGTGAAATACACTGTTCGCCGAACTCATCTCTCAATTGGGCCATTGTTTCACGTGCTGTGTGACATGTGGCACCGTCTTGCTGAAACCACATGTCAGCCAAGTCCAGCTCTTCCATTTTGAACAAAAAAAAAGTAACAGAGGCCCAATTGTTGCGAATGGCACCGGATCGATAATTCACGGTCATAAACAACACTGCGGATACAGCTGCGATATTTTGCTCTATTCGCACTCTACGTATGCGTGTTGGTGGTTCAATGTTCAATAATGTAATTTTGGTGCTAAATTTAGTCATAAGATTCTGAATAGCCGCCTCAGAAGGTCACCCAAACTGACCATAAAATGGAAGAAGTGCACGATGCACTTTCTTAACCGGGCATGAATTTTGATAATAAAATTTAATAATCTGCAAGCGTTGTTCATTTGTCAGTCGATTCATGGTTAAATTATGGACCAAACTGGCCACGAAAATATATGATTTGCCAAAAAGAAAGTTGCTAAAAAATCACTCTTTATTAATATAAAAAAAAATTATTTTTATAATAAAAAATTTGCAATAAATATTTTATATGAGCAAATTTCACTGCTCTGGAAAAAAAATATGTTTTCAATAAGAATATGTGTTTTACATGGACATTTGTGCCCTAAACTCAAATCCGTTTTCAGTTTTTGTCTATGACATAGAGGTTTTTTTAATGGGCTTGGCCAATGCAAACTCATAAACAAAGCGGTCGCGCTAAGTTATTTCAATATATCTCCATAACGGTTTGTTTGATTTTAATAAATTAAACACTTAAAGATGCAAAATAAAATTTAAATAATTTTTATCGATTTTTTGGCGAAAAAAAATATTTTTAATGCGAAATTGATTTTTTTAATTTGTTTTCAAAACTTTATAAAAAAAATTGTAACCGCAAATATTTTATGTTTTTGTTACTTTTCGGAAAGAAAAGGAAAATCTGTATAAAAATTTTGTTTTTATTTAAAGCAGATATACCACTTTGACAAACATTAGCCCGTGCATGGTATAGCAAAGTTATACTCACCACTTAACAATTCTTAGTGGTGAGTATCAATATGCTATACAATTTTGCACATGCTACGATGCAATAACATTTCCACAAGATTGTGAATTGGGCTATTGTGTAATCATTTATCCGAAACACACTTGCATCTTGTAGTTCAATTGCAAGGCCATACCAAGTAAAGTAATTAGTTTTTTATGGTTCCTGGAATTAAAATATATAGTAATATGTAATAGGAATATATCTATACAATGGCTCGGAAAGCAGTGTGGCGACATAATGAAAATCAATATCCGTCCGTACCATTAGCTCATGCAGTAACTATGAAAGAAACCTTCGAAAACAAGAAATTACTGCTCAAAGAAGTTCAGTACGATATCTATTTATGAATATATGTGCATTTAAAAAAAAGTGGATTTGCTAGGAGCATATACAAAATATTGTTGCTTTTTTGTGAATTGGTTCTTAAGATTCCATGCGATTCCGGGAATCAAAAACACTGCAAATGAGCCTTTAGTTGACAGGCAAAAAATATTTTTGCCAGCAGTGTGCATCAAACAAGGCTTAATAAACTATTCGGTATAAGATATAAACAGAGATGGAAAGGCATTCAAATACGTGAAAAGTACGTAGTTGTGGGTCCCCAAATATGAGAAATCTTTAAAGAATTAGTCAAACCTAAGTTGGTCAATTAAGAGAGAGGAGCATGGGTGGGGTTCGAAAATGTACGTCATAATTTTATTGGAAATAGAAGGGCTTCAAATTGCGAAGAACTGGTACAAGAACTTCTTCTTTCATATCAACAACTCAGGTGCAACGTGCCATTAAAAAGAAAATTCCTGTATTCGCATTTAGTGTTTTTTCGTGGTGTCATATCTGTTTAGCATGGTGAAATGTTCTAACGAGGTATTGCACACATGGAAAAAAGTTATAGCGGCAAGTGGTGGTTCCCAGAAATATGAATTGATTCTTGCTAGGAAACCAATCATGAAACAGCAGATAAAAGTTATAAAGAAATCGATCTACTAATAAGCAGTTGATTTTTTATGTTAGACTAGTGTTTAATTTAATTTAAGATATTAATTTATATCATAGAAGCCATTTGTGTGTAAGATTTTTCACTTTTATCATAATAAATACGTATTTTATATACCAATATGAATATTTTATTTAAATGAAAATAGCAAACAATTGGAGAACACATTTGGATTCAACATACAAAAGTCCATTAAAATCACATAATGAAGTTTTTGCTTGAACATTTGTTTTGAATGTGAGTGTGCGCCAAGTCGAACGTTGCCGACATCGCAGGACAGGCTCATAAACTTTTCCACTGCACAAACCAATTAAACTATTTTTATTTTGATCATATGCAATACAATTATATGGCACTGTCAGCAAAGTTCATACCGAAATTCTAATAAGTGGAGTTTCACGACTTATAAAAAAAATTAAAACTCCTAAAGGTATTCAGAAGACCTCGTGAAAGATACATTTCGAAATTACGAATCCATCTGAAAGAACGTAATGACATACTTCATTTGGATTTGAACAGCAACATTATACAGTACAAATAAACTTGAAAGAACAAAGTTTTTGTTATTTTCAAAAGTATTTCTCTACCTAATAACAAACATGTTCTCATTACAAGAATATTAGAAACAAAGAAGAATAAAATGCACATAATCGCAACAAAGAATTTAAACAAAGGAACACTAAACACTTCATGGGTTAAGTGTGTGACTCAATATCTTTGCTTCTATAAAGAAAAGAAACCAAGATAAAATATCTTTACACAAAGGCAAAATAACACAAAAATTAATTACAAGAAATGGAAAGATACTCGAACTAAAACAAAAAAAATACTTAAACGATAAGATTCATTTCTTGTATGTTACAAGTTGATGTTTTGCTGTTTTTTTTTTTTTGTAAAAATAGTTCGTTTTGCGAGCTGATTTTCTTATCATTTTGTTTCTAAATTTCCTTTTTTAAAACTGTATATCAGACAAAACTAAAACATTTGGTTGGGCCTGTTTCCAAAAATGGCAAACAATTAAAATGTGAAACTTGTTTCGCTAAAGCTGCTTTATTTTTTCACAGTTTTTCTTTGTTCACTAAAGAGCGGAATATTTATAATTGTTCATTCAGTTTAAATTAGATAAAATTAACCTTAGTTTTAATATTCTTTAAAATAAGAATTTAGAATATTAATTTTGCCTCTGTTCTTCAGAGTATTTCATTACGTAAGTAGACGATATAATATATATGTTATACCTAGACACACTTCTTTTCCGTATATTAATATATAGTATGTACAAGGTGGGCCAAAAGAAGTCATCCGATGTTGTTTGGCTCTCAGTTTTTTTCTATAGAATATATATATATGTAAATGAAAAACTTCGATTCTGTTTTTTGATTATGTTTATTTCAACCTTTAGAGTTTTATTGGTCAAGTCGAGAAGATGATATCGGTCAAATGTGGGCCGCCACAATTGATTGCTCTGGCGACAGATTCTCGCACTGGTATCGAATGTTGTTCTTGAAGGCTTCCAGGGTGTAGGGCTTGTTCACGTAAACACGGGACTTCAAAAAACCCCACAAAAAAGTCTGAAACGGTTAAATCGGGCGATAGTGCGGGCTAGTGTAAATCGCCAAAACGAGAGATGAGCCGACACGGGAACGCCACGACACACGATTATTCCGCTGTTCTTGGGGAATGTATCGCTCCGTGGCTTGTTCACTTGTATTCTACATCTGTTTAGTTCACAAATGTCAAAACAGATTTAACATTGGCCGCCATTTGCAAAAATAAGAGCATCTTCCAATAGGGTGATTTCTTTTGGCCCACCTTGTATATCGATCATTTACTTCAATAACGTAATATAAAAATTAATTTTTTGAATACATCAGGCAGAATTAACTCGCACGCAAAGAAAACATTTGGCTGTAGCATGGTTGAGAAAACAATATTATGTTCTCCGAAACCAATGTGTGGTCATTGAAAACAAGTTATTGTTATTTTAAACATTAATTGCGTTACGATAAACAAAGTAATGTTTGAATTTAATAATTATATTATTATATTCATAAAAAGTGTGATATGGTTAGAATTTCACAATATAGTTTTGTTAAAAATGTATGACTACAACATAATTTGTATTATTATGTATAAATAATATGATGTAAACAACAATATAATGTTCTCCAAAACCATACTATATTTAGTTTTAAAAAAATATTTTTCAGAAATATCTTCTGTCAGTTCACTGTTTCGTTTGTAAGCTATCGATATGGCACGCGTAGTGTTAAATAAATTAATAAATAAATGAAGTACAAACAAAAGGTTAGATCAACAAAAATATATAAACATACATTTTTTTATACAAGCGTGTCTGTATTTCGTGTATACACACATATTTCTGTAAGTACACGCGCACATATGTGACGCGCGGAGAGCCATTTTAAAGATTTAAATACGTGTATCTTTGGTGTACTTCGATTTCATAAAACGCGCATATCTCTGGGAGGGAACACTTTTGGGGCATGGGATCGGTCTCATTCGATGCTCAATGTTGTCCACATAAAAAAAAAGAAAGTGAAAATTGATTTTTTTTTCCCTTAGGTCCCTTTTTCTATGCGCTGTCACATATGTATATACATTTTATTTCAACAATTTTATTTTGTATTTATTTCGAATTTGACGCAAAGCTGTTCTAAGCAAAAGATCTACCAATATGTGGTTAAAAAACAAAATATTATTATTATATAGAATAATACTGATGTCGTATTTAACAATATTATTATAATGTTAGAATATGGTATGGTTAGTCTTAATTATATTTTAGTCACATCTAATAATAGTATTGTCATATTTAACCAAAATGTGATAACTTTGAACAATACTAAGATTAGGTTTAATAAAGTTAATTGTTATTGTAGATAATATTATTATTAACTCAGATAATAATATTACTAAAACTTTGCTTTTCTATTGACAATAATATGATTTGACTGCAACCATATAATTCAATCATACTATGTTGCTGTTTGATTATGGTTACCTCAACCATATTTTTTCTTTGCGCACTCATATCATTGTTAATATTGAGAAATTTTTCCCGGGGAACAATTTCAAACAGTAGCAAGTAATAGGAAAAACAAAAAAAATCTGAATGGAAAAGGGAGAAATTTCTCGCGGAATTTTATTCCTGATTGCCTTGATTACGAAAAAATGTCATACAATTATCTTGTGTATTCGCATCTTGAGAGAAAAATTATATTTTATTTTTCCATTAAGTTGCGTACACAAAAAAAAATGTATTTTATATTCAACTAGATGAGCCCGGCAAACGTTGTCAAAACAAAACGAAAACCTATTCGGTATTGACCCGAATCTGTGTTGAAAATTTCAGCTTCACAGGTCTTATAGTTCCACAAATCATGCGTTAATAACAAACACACTCTGCGATTTTATATATATAGAAGATATATAATCTAGCGTCTTAAAATATGCAACATACTTGAATATTTGTATTACAAACTGTCAAACAATGTATCACGCACCGGCGCCATCTACTTAAAATGAAACAAAATTAAACGTACTTATTTTCGTGAAGTATACTCACACACCAGGTACTTGCGCCGTTGTAGTACATGCTATGTATCAGAGATGGCGCTGTATGTGAAAAATGATTTTCCCTGTTTTCCTGCTTTTCTGTTGAAATTTTCCCTGAATTTTCTTTGCTATAAACCTCACGGAGCCCGATACCTTTCCAACGAATGCAAAACCGTGGAAATCGGTTCGTGCGTTATGGAGTTATAGCGTCAGGAAGGAAAACCCGACTTATTTTTATATATTAGATTACTAAATTCAAAAAATTTAAATATATTTATGCTGAAATAAAACTTAGCACCGAATTCGTAAAACTAAATACGAAAATTCGTAAAAAATCAATAGAATGAATAACACGTATCTTTCTTTATCAAAATAATTTACTGCATACATTCATCAAATCAAATAAAGACAAAACAACCTGTCATAGTTTTTTCTGTGTACATTGAAAACTTTAAGCTCGTTTTCTGTACCACTACTTTTATTGTTTGAGTTATGACGAATTTGTAGTAAATGAGCGATATGTAAAGGATGTTTTTTAAGCCCGATAGAACTTACGAAAGGGTTAGTACTGCGAATTTGTCCAGTTTTACTTTGAAAATCAGTCATCACTTCGCTCATGAAGATTTTTATGGCGTCCATCTGAGCAATCCCTTATCAAAATTGCGGCATGTGGAGTGAAACCAATCCTCAACAGACTAAATTACAAGCAGAAAAATTCACGCTCGTGGCATCATTCTTTAAAAATGAAACCGCAGCTCGCGTTACGATCAATGTAGATCGTTAACGGGCACCATGATCAATAATTTATTTTTTAAATATATAGATGACATTGATCTCCGCAAAATATCGTCTCAATTGGATGACGCTGCAAGCCGTACGGCGACTGCCACTATCAAGTTATTCAAATCAAAATTTGGCGATAGGTTGATTTCGAGAAATGAACCCTTAAATTTGCCTCCAAGTTCGTGCGATTTGAAACCTTTCAATAATAATGCCCTGTAAGGCGGCGTGAAGTCACTGATTTATATCGATAAACCAGCCTAGGATGCCAACTTTATTCGTATTATTCGTTACATATGGCCAGCAAATCTCAAAAAGTGGCCTAAAACTGGATCTCGAGAATTCGCACGCACTTACGTTTGTCAGTTGATGATTCTTATGTGGTTAAAAATCAAAACATTGTCAGATAGGAATTTTCAATATATTTAGCCGATGTCTTTAAAATTACAAAATAATACTACTAATTTTCATGAGAATGAACATGAACATTGCTAACGAGCTGTTGGACTCTGTCCGCGACGACCCAAATTTGCTCCAGAGGGTCATAACTGGTGACGAATTGTGGGTTTATGGTTATGACGTGGAAACCAAAGCTCAATCATCTCAATGGAAGCTGCCGCACGAACCAAGGTAAAAGTCGAAGAGGAACCAAAACACGTGCAAGCAAAGCAGCTGTCAACAATTAAATGAACATTCAAAATGGCCGAAATTGTCGGCATAAGTGAGAGACATGAGTACCAACATAACGCCAAAACAAATCAAAATTCGAATATACGTAGCCCGCGAAAATTCAAAATACGCGTTACTTTTTGAACACACCTCGTACATATGTATTTATTAAAACATTAAACCATTAAAATTGCTTATCTCGACTCAGAACTAACTGTAAGATTTTTTTACATACATGCACATACTTAAGTTTATTGTTTGTTATATACTTATTTATTTCAGTCGTTTTAAATGTCTGTCTATCTGCCTGATATTAAGACACATTTATGTCATTTTAAATCTCTATCTCTCTGTCTGAGACCAAGAGATATATTGTTAGTCCGCACTGTGACTTTTGAATAAATATTTATTTTTCTAACGTTTACTCGGAGTTTTTACTTTCAACTTCTAAATTGATAACAAATCATATTAACCACAACAGCAATAAAAAGCAAAAAAAATAACAAAGAGGAAATTGAATACAAAATAGACGCATTAAGCAAAACTTACAGCAGCAATGGAAAAATAACGACTGGCAAAACATCACCAAGAGAGATAAAAATTTATTTAACAAATCAGTCGTCAGTCTGTGTTGTTTAATCTATTTAGCAAACGGATGTACGAGTATGTGCATCTTTTGTTTTTCCCTTATTTTTTATCTTCAAGATACAAACAACTAACAACGATAGCAAAATCAAGAAATAAAATGAATAAATAACGAGATTAGCCGCTACCCAAACAGAAACTATTGTTAGCAAATTTTTCACTATCTAAAATTTTTATATTTTGATATTAATGTTTACGCTTTTCAGAAATCGTTTTAAAGAATAACTTTAAAGCTTTGGAAATAAAACTCTGCGATCATCAATTGAGGATTTTACATTTATTGGATTGCATTGAAGTGCGTTTTAGGTTTAGAGTATGCTAAGCACAATTAATAAATGAAGAAGCATTGTGGTTTCCAAAAGCACTAAAATTATTAACAAAAGCATTAAGTTGGCATCACTGATGTAAACTACATAATCTCGCAGACTTTTAGTTCAAGTAACAGTGTTTTAGATAATTGTTTTGTTTTGGCTTTTGCTAAACGAACCGATGTACATACATATTTTAAAAAGCATCTGAAAAAAAATTATAGTTACATACGCATATGATTTAATTTAATATAAAAATTGCTCGCGTTTAAATCACAATACTTGACAATAAATCATTTTTATTTATTTGCAACTACGTTCATGATTTAATTAAATGTGTGGATGATAAAATGAAAATAAATTTCAGCAACAATTGTACAAATACTATTTTGAAATACATACGTCACAATTTCCTTTGATTTACGTATTATTAGTTATTGTTTCCAAAAAGTTTCATGATTTGTTTTTCAATTAAATACCTGCCTTGAAGAATTCTTAGCGTCTTCAATGATTTTTTTAGATTATTTTTTTTTCAATGATGTCTGTGCGTTAAAAATAAGTCATAAGTAGACATATACATACATATGTACATATCGTTACCTTAATATAGAAAGGCCCTAACCATAATTTTTTTGAAAACAATTTTTTTTTTCGGTAGAAGAACATCTTATAATTCGAGAAGTGCAGAAATCTTTATTTCAAATAAAATAATGATTTAGGGCCTTTCTATATTAGGGTAACGACATGATTTTACAAAAAGTGTTTTTTAAAAAAAGTACATTTAAAAAATGCACGGTTTAGATAAAGTACCTTATACAAAAAAAATAAAAAAAAGAGAGTTGTCTTAGGACACCCGGTTAGAGCGATGCTGCTTAGCTATATAAAACAAATTTCATGTGTTAAATAACAATGTTACAATCAAATTATATGATGATGTCAATCAAATTCGCCGCATATACTTCACAACATTTCCATTTATTTGCCATTATTTTCTTTTCTAGCTGCGTACGATTAAATTATTGTATTGTTTGTGCTCATGTGCAAAAACAATACAAAAACAAATTGAGCAATCGTTCTCATTGCATTTGTTTCACTCACCTCTAGGCAGGCTGCCTAGAAATGATATGACACCCTGACGATTACAAATTTATATAATGCATGGCAGATTGTAGTGATAGGTATTGTGCCAAAGAAGAACTTGGTCAACATTTTTATCTCACTGCTTTTAATGGCCGAAATTTTGGATGGGAACTTGGTGGCTTTTTTCACATTTATGTTTTTGTGAGGATCTGACTACACTTGAAATTTGAATATATTAACATATTAAAGTTTGCTTAGCCGAAGTATATAAAACAGAAGGATATGCCTATTTTTGAAACAGTAAAATTATAGCCTTGCGTAAATGCAATGTGCATGCAATGTTTCAATAAAGTAGCTTGTGTTTTAATTTTAGGATTTTCGATTTTTCTGGCTGGTAACTCAATTAGGTCTATTTGTCTTCCAAATTGCAGCCCTCTACAGTATAAAATTACGTTAAATTGTTATAGGCCTGGCCCCGCCCACTTTTCTAACTCATGATTATACTAGGGTTCTTGTGGTTCATGTAAAGTTTCGTAGGAAAAGTAATGATATGCCGAATAATAAGCCGAAGTACATGACAGAGAAAGCCAAGTTTTATGGATGTAGTCACAGCCACTTTTCAAACAGAAAATTGTTACTTTGGATAAGTGCAGGGCAATGTAAATTCTTAATCAGAAGTAATTTCTTAGTCGGGCTTAAGTTCAGTAATTTCAATTCTTGTTGAATGAAATATTTTTTTTTATTAATTAATATGAGTTTCTAAAGAAGAGAAGAAAAATTAAATTAGACTTTATTAGCTGGGGGAAATACCGATATTTCTCTGTGCAGCCACGCACTTCATCAGCACCCAAGTCTATCTATTGGGGTAGAGATTGTTATTAACATCAGCTATTTAACGCAAATTTTCAATGAAATGGAATATGAGAAATGTTATGTATAAAATTATTGATTTACCTTTGGTAAATACATTAGTAAGTATCACTATTCATTTTCTGTTTATCCGTTTTTTAATTTTTATATTCAGGTTAGCACGAAGTTATGTCACTCTACCTAAGTATGTTTAACTATTCTTGCTTATCTTTTACGATCATCACATTAATTATTTTTACTTATTCGATGTACCGTCGATACATACATGTAATTATTATTGTAGGTGATATTATGTTACATTGTTTTTGCTTTCTACAGTTGATTTTACTTTCCAGTATATAAAACTGTGATTGCCAAGTGAACATATATTTGTCACGTGCCTATGATGATTTAAGTGAGACAATTTTTAAATTTTTCAACAAGAATTGAAATTACTGAACTTAAGCCCGACTAAGAAATTACTTCTGATTAAAATTCACTATAGTTCAACTAAAAATTTAAAAATTGTCTCACGTAAATTCTTAATTTTGAGTTTAAAGTGCTCGTCCCCGCCTCTGGAGTGAAACTTCCAGGTTTTTAGATTTTTCTTAGTGATCTTTGATCAAGACTTATTTGCTTATCAAATTTCAGCTCTGTAGTGCGAATTTGAGTTTTAAGGGCAAGGACCTGCACACCACATAAAACTTCTTTATTTTAAGATTTTTTCCATCGGCTCACTCATCTACACTTACATGTGTGCAAAGTTTCAGATCTCTAGCGCGAATTTTACCTTTAAATTTTATGGGCGTTAACCCGCTCATTATATTAAACTCAAGATTTTGCTGTGAGCAGCGCTTATTATTCAGGCCAATTGTCGTAGTAAGCTGCTGATACGAAATACGTTAGAATTTAAAAGTTAAAAGGTTTATGTTTATTTTTTTATATCAAGCAATATTAGCGTGGCTCCGCCCACCCTGGTAAAAATTTTTGGGGTTTCAAATTTTTCTAGTTGATTTCTCACCTAGTCCTACTTTTGTATGAAACTTCAGGTCATTAGCGCAACTTTAAATTTGTAATTTGTATGGGCGTAATCCCGCTCACTTTTTCAAGCTCACGATTTTTTGGCCAGTTCTTATAAGTGATAAGCAAGCAAGTGTCAAGTTTCGTTAAAAAAAGATAATATCTACATAAATAGTATATTTAAATCTGCTGAGCCGAAGTACATGTAATAGGAGGCTTGAATTTTATGGGCGTATGAATGCCCACTTTTTAAAAGGAACATTTACAGCCTTGCATCATCGCAACATACATGGCAAATTTCAATAAAATCGATTTCGCCAAACGCTTCAAATTTAGTTTTTTAATTCTGAGCTTCATGAACGTAGTCAAGCCCTCATGCCTACAATTTTCAGGTTTTTATAATTAATTGCTCACTTGTGTACCAAATTTCAGTTCTCTAGCTATAGCGGAAGTGCTTCATCATTTGATGAGTGTGTCAGTGGTCATGGATCATTGAGTATTGTCTTAAAATATGCGCTTTTTGCACCCTTTACATCTCAGGAAGCTTAAGTCGTAAAACTTTCAAACTTCGCATGTGAAGTTAAATTTATTGTAATTATGGTTTAAATTTTATAACTTTACGATTGCCGGCAACAAAGTTATGAGGGGTGTAAAAACACAACGAATGGCTTCGTGTAGATATACACACTGTGTGCATTGGCCGGAACTTGGCCTGGCGCACTACCCTGCGCCTATATATTTTTTAAGAATACGACAGGAAATCAACAAACACATCACATGGGACAAGTAGTGGATATCCCATTGAAAAAACACTGAAAAATGCTTATTTATTAGGAAATATTAAAGGACAAAGTCACTTACTCGATCGCAAACTTGAAGTAGCTCTAGCATGATTTCAGGAGATCTGAAGTATTTGGAAGAATCCTATCGAAGTTGATTATGCGCACTAGTATTCTGATGCATGGATGCCATATGTTATTCTTGAAAATATTTAACTTTTCTTTAAATTCTCTAACTAACCAAAGCAGATTTTGATAGACGTACATATGTATATATAACAGGGTGTCCATCGGGAAGGTATACTACTTTGTTTTGCCGCCATTTTGGTAAACATTAGTCTTGACAGTTCATATTTGGCAGTCGTGAAGTAGAAAAGTGGCAAATTTATTATGGAAAGGTGTTGTAATCGTTAAAACGTTTTATCAATATCAATCATCGATTACTGTGACGATGAGAAAGTTACATGAAATTTTTGGGAGAAACAACGTGCCAACAAAACGCACTATTTGTCATGTAGTGAATGATTTCGACGAAAGAGGGTCTGTAGGTGATAGGCCCAAGCATGGACCACAACGAACTTCAAAATCGGCTGAAAACATTACTGCTGCTCAAGAAAGTGTTCAAAACAATCTATCAACCTCAATTCGACGCCATGCTCAGGAGCTTGGTCTTCGAAGAACAACTTTGGCCACAACTTTGCACATTTGTTTCCACATAAGATTCAGAGCTTCGTTCACAAGCCCATTTACGCCGCCGTACATATGCCAGTTTAATCAAAAATTATAAACAAACAAAGTAGTATACCTTCCCGGCGGACACCCTGTATAACTAAATAAAATTGCTACAAAAAATATACAAAAATAATAATTTCGCAAAGAAGACATGACAAAATTTAAGACCCAAAATGGTGCACTTTCAATTTTTACTTTAAAGTGAGCAACAAAAACGTGATAAAAACTTAGTTTAAATAAAAAAAAAGAAACTAACAATTTATGCACATTTTAAATTTGACACAAGAACAACAGAGAAAACCTAACAAAAGTGTGCCGAAACAGTTAAGTGAATTATAAAATTCACATGTACTAATTTAACGTTGTACACGAGTACACTAATATACGAGTACATACTTTTGTAAATACCACAAATATTTTCTTCGAGTGTCAATGCACAAAGACCTTATGTGCAGTATTTGCCAAATACATTTCTACAAAGATACAAATATATTTATATGTATGTAAGTATGTACTCTTACATACATACTAACAAAAGTATGTTTATTGCAAATATTGTGTGAATTTTTATATGGCGGCATTTGGTGTGAGTTATAGCAGTTTTCGTTTTTTCTTAACTTCTTTATTTAAATTAGCAAGTTTAATTTTTGCTGGGATTTTAGAAGCAAAAATTTTTTTTTACTTCTTGCCAATTTGGGTTGTAGGTGAAAGTTGTTTGTGAATCATATGGCCTCTTTTGGGCGATATTATCGCATGTGACAAAAATGAAATTTATTATGGAGTAGTGTTTTCTTTACCTACTTTGTTTTTTGCAATTGCCAGATATACTTAAATATAATGTATGCAACTGAAAATGAATCTGCAAAGTTTGAAAAATATGGCTTGAAATTGTCAAAAGTATTACATCTGGCGAGATAGTTTCAATTATTAGCATTACATGTAAATTTTATTTTATTGGAGTTGTTGTTTGGTATGATTTCTAATTTAATTAATTATATTTTAAGTATGGGTATTATGATAAAGTAGTACACAGTATCTGAAATAAAAGTTTATATATTAAAATCCTCTTAAATCATTTAATATTGCCTTCACATTTCAGTTTTCCCATACAAATCAAAATTGACTTCGTCCCTGGATTTGGTCGAAATCTTCTTGAAAGCACGTAGAACTTAGTGATGCTACTATGGTTTTTATCATAATTGTACTAAAAAGTAAGCCTCTGTACTTAAAAGGGTGTGTGAATTAGCTACATTGCACTTGGTCGGTTGTAGTTTAAGAAAAATTTCAGTTAGAGGCTTTTGTTCTGGCCTCAAAAACTTGGTGTAAACGATAAAGATTTTGATACAGATTTTTTAATGTTTGAAAGTATGTAATTTTATTTTTCCTTTTGATTTTATAAAACTTTTAATTTAACGAGCTAATTTCACTTATAGTACACACAAAAAAGTAATATGAATGAGTTTGTTATATTAATTAAAATATTTGTAATATTAATTAAAAAATTAATTAAATTTTCACCTATAAACAATTTGATAATATCAATTAAGGTTTTCCACTCAAATTAATAAATACAATTAAATTATTAATTGAAAACATTAATTGGTGAATACTCTTTTATGTGTATACAAAGCATTAAGCATTTTTTTCTAATGACAATTAACTATATTAGGCTTGCAAAAATCTCATGCAAACTACACAGAAATAACGAAAACATATATAACTAGAGTTAAAAAGCCGTTCGATCTATCCAATATAAAGTGAAGCCTAGAGCATTTTAACGCCATTTTTCCACATGTTTAATCTGGCCAGGCAATACGTAAGAAACGGGAGACCAAGATCTGAGGCCAATAAGTGCATGCCTGTGAAATTTCCGCATTTTATCTGAAAAGGAATTACTGCTAATTTTAATAGTCTGGACGCCCAGTTGAAGTCTCTACACCCGAAGCAATTGAAAAAATTTACGGTGTTAACCGAATTGAAATTGAAAGTGAGAGAGATCGTGGAAGCCATAGACATTTCAAATGACTCAGTGGTTTAAATTTTTAACAATCACCTGTGTTTGCGAAAGCTTTCAGCAATATGGGTGCCACGTTTGCTCACAATAGAGCAAAAAAATGCATGCATGTGACAACTTTGCAGGAGAGTTTGCACGAGGAGTTTTTGCTCAGTTTTGTTACACTGGACGAAACGTAGATCCACCACAAAACATTGCATTAGATTCGTCAGCCAACCGGTTTTTGGCATGCACGATATATAATCAACATTGACTAGCTTCAACAGGAATCCATGCCGAATATTATACCATTTTATTGGGTCAAATTAATGAGAATTTAAAAAAAAGAACCGCATTTGACCAAGAAATAAGTTATATTCCACCACACACGTGCGGTTTTCATAGAAAAATCCACGAATTGTTTCCTAGTCCACCACATTCCCCGGATTTAGCCACGAGTGATTATTTCTTGTTTCAAGTTTTAGCGTAGTATTCACAGTCAAAATGCATGTTCTGCATTCAATTCTTGAAGCAAAATCAAAAATTTTGATTTTTTGTAGTTTGCCAATTGGGTTGCACTAAGCTTCCCTGCAAGAAGACTCCCACTCAAATGACCGGTCATTTGACCGACAGTGGTGATGGATTTATCTATCTAAGTTTCTATCAGTTTGTTAAGGGAAATGTGGAAAAAGTGATGTAAACTTTTGTGTACGTGTGATTTTGCATCTTTGTCTAACTAATTAAAAACATCTACTATGGAACATCTATATCTATTATTGAACTGTATGGCTGGCATAGGCGAGAACTCGTGCAGGCTTTTTAGTGCTTCATTATCAAAATGTTGGTTCTGATTAATAAAAGAAAGTTTTCCCCACTGTGTTTTATAAACACCAAATGAGATTTTGTGGGCCATATTTTTTAAACTTCTTGAATTTCAGAAAATTTTGTTTGAGATAAAGAGTCACCACAACATTTAGAATTTCATGCACGAAATATTTTTGATGTAGAAAAAATTCTTTACAAAAAAAATTTCATGTTTTTAACATTATTCTATTTTATTGAAATCGTAAAAGTATCGCCAAGGAGTTCAAATATCGCCAAGTAAATCGAAAATCGCCATTTAAAAAATTTTCATCGCCAAAAATAAATTTTCGTCGCCACGTTTAGCGAGATATCGCCATATCTGACAACACTGCTCACAACTGCTTTCTGCGGCTGCTTCTTTGTGCCAATTTGTATGGAATATGTGCTTTGCCGGTATTCTGTTTAATCATTAAGAACTGACAGTCAATAGCATAAAATAACTCTCGAAAGCTTGTAGACTAGGGCCCAACTTTTTGGTATTGTATTGACGTAGCATTGATAAATAGTTAGGGAATAAGGGGTAATATTAAAAATATGGAATTTTCATAAACAAGGAAAGACGCTAGATTTGAACAAATATATGTATGTATCTGTTTCAATTCATGTATAGTATACATATACACACATACTTCTATTAA
The DNA here is from genome assembly GCA_936439885.1 of Nowickia ferox. Taxonomy (NCBI): domain Eukaryota; kingdom Metazoa; phylum Arthropoda; class Insecta; order Diptera; family Tachinidae; genus Nowickia; species Nowickia ferox. The sequence continues at coordinate 29,681,600 of OW387026.1, forward strand.
AAACAAAGACAAAAATAAATAAAAAAGGGTCTAAAATTTATAAATATTTGTCTATTCGATAAAATCTAATCAAGTACTTTTTTGTTTTAAACCAAAGAAGTGAAAAACTTTATTGCGTTGCTTATTTAAGTTAAGCAAATATTGCATCATTGAATATGTACAGAAATAATTATTCATGTTTGTTATCAGTTGACTAAAAGTTACAAGTTTTGTAATCATTTCTTAGCATTTAAATTAAATAACTATTGCACTGCAGTTATTAAAAATAAAAAGGTTTATATTTCATGTCGCTACATACTCGTATATATGACCAAGTGCAGATAATAGTCGAGTACTATATCTACAATTGTCAAGGTATTTCTTTTTAATCTTATCAGAAAAATACTTACATAAAATATATAAACAGATGGACCTTTTCACTAGCCTCAGAACAAATTTGCATTAAAAATAAATTTTTTTAGAGTTGTGCATAATAGTTCATTTTACTGAATCGTTCAGATTGATCAGAACGATGAAATAAACTAGTTCGTTCATTTCGTTCATAGTTCATCGTTCTTTATTTACTCTGAACGAACGGTGATTGAACGAAAGATCATATTTGTTTTTCTTTTGTCGCTCTTGCTTTGATATTTTGTTTATTTGTAAATAATAATGCAAATGAAAATCGAATTCCGTGAAGATTTGTGGAAAATACTGTGAGGAACGAAAATAAATTTTAAGTCGTTTTTTTTCAAGCAAGCCATGGAAAAAATGTTGCCACTGAATAGCTAATTTAAAATGTTTAATATTTGAATTTTGACTGGTATATTACTAGAATGGAATACGGAATACGAAACTAGACAACAATCCTAAAGTCAGAATCGTTCAATTTACTGAATCGTTCAACTGAACTAGTTCGGTTATGAACTACACAACCCCAAATTTTTTACTTACCCAGCGGGAAAAGTGTTCATTTATTAAACGCACAATGGAAGATATAATGTATTATATTCCAGAGCCAGACAATGCGTTCCTTTGGAAGCGAGATATGGTAATGTACGAGTACATTACCACATCTGGACGAAGACAAAACAAGGGGACTGTTGAAACTAAACAAGTTTAAGCTAGGAAAGTTGACAGGCATCTTAACGAGGCACTCTAATCTACGAGGGCATTTGTACCGGATTGGAGCCACGAATGACAGTGAATGCAGGGCATGCATGGAGGACATGGAGACAATGGAGCATTTCCTTTGTCATTGTCCAGCTTTCGCCCAGCAGATATCCCATTGTTTTGGGGATGACACCTTACCGGGCATTACCCACCTTAAACCTATTGACTGGAAAACTTTGAGGGACTACGTGAACTATACTGAGTTCCTATAAAGGTGGGGTTCGTTTGTTGGTTTACATGAGAGCGCACAAGAGGCCTAGACTGGCTTGTGTGTATGTCCCCGGACATAAACGTAATGTCTCCTCTCTTCAACCTAACCTAAGCTAGATCAATATTGTTTTATTTATATTTTCATAGTAGGCTTCGTTAGAGACATAGGGATTTCACTTGAATATGAAGCTCCGTTTGTAGAATTTTATAGCATATATAACTGGATTTTATCTATAGTCGTCTCATGATGTTATCGCTTTTAAGCACATATTAATTTTTAACTAAAAAATAATTAAATTTATCCCAGATTAGTATGAATGAACTACACGGGATTCAGCGGATACTAATCCTAATGTAACATCAGAGCGCCCTTTTTCATCGGTATTGTATCGTAGAATCATCAGCGAAGTAAAATAACCAATAAAATGGCTACTAAGCACAGCTTCGAAAACTTTAACACGCCTCACTGACTAAAGAGGCGCTGCAACACTGCATTATTTAAAAAAATACGTGAAAAAAGCAGAGTTGTTGCTTTCCTTCTCCACCTGTCTTCTCTCTCAGTATCCCTTTTGTAAATAAGGTAACACCTAGTAATAGTAAAATAAAAAAAATCTGCTTTGTTTTTAAAAAGTAAACTACAACTTATTAATGTGAGGGAGTAACTGAAATTTTTAAGATTTCTTGCTGATTTCAAATACTTCTATGGCTACAGTACAGAACACATCCTTGATGCTCATTGATTTCTAAAAAAGGAATATCCAATACAGAACTATATAAAATGGACAAATCTACTACACTATGAGATAAGAAGCCGCATTGCAGACATATTTGCAAAAAAAAAACATTCATATCCAAAATAATAGCCCAGTGATACTCACCACTTAATAATTCTTAGTGGTGGGTATCAGTATACTATACAATTTTGCACAAGATTGTGAATTGGGCTAATAATAATCAAGACGTTCTGCCAAATTTTTCACGGGAACAGATCTACTAGATTAGATATCAATGAAATAAGTTTTGTTTGTTTGATGATTACAAGTTTAACATACTTACTTAGTTCGAATATTACGAAACAAGTACGTCGAGGTACTGTAAAACATAGTGGCGGTCATGTTATTTTTTTTTATTTTTTTTTTTTTGAAAAGGCAATAAATGCCTACTACTATTACTAGGTGTTACCTTTTTTAGGAAAGGGATAGTGATAAAGAAGACAGGTGTGCGGCTGTTTTTTTTTTTTTTTTTTTTGATAAAGCTTGAAGTTTTTTCACAAAATCGGTATTTTAAAGAACGTAATTCTGCCACAGGCGAAGTAAAAAATGTCATTCCCTTAGATATTTTTTATATGATGACGACCCAAAACATATAGCAATCAAGAGGTCGCTGTCACTGAGTAGTGTCCTTTACAGTCTCTCGACCTTAATGCTGTAGAAAATCTAGTTAATCGAAAAATTAACACGGAAAAGCTCGGATGAGGCATAGAGAAACGAATTTCTGCCTTAAAGGATTCTTGGACAGCAGTTCCAATTGAAATGGACCATCCTCTTAATAATGAGGGGAGGTAATCGATAAGAAATATTAAAGTCGAAAGTTGGCTCAGTTAATTTTGTTTAGCGTGAATCTTTAATTTTGAAGTACCCTTATACATACATATGTAAATACATAAATTCGTTTGTTAGTTACTTAGTTATCTTTTCATTTATAAAATAAAATTTATGAAAAATGTATGTAAGAATTAGAGTACATATTGGTTTTTCGTTCAGCTAGTTTTGTTTGACACTGTAAATATCTACCTACGGCAACTTTAGCCAGAGAGTTGATAAAAAAAATATTTAAGAAACACAAATAAATAAGTTGCATAAATATGTAAGTTGTTTACCTTAAAAAATTTAATAATGAAACTGAAAAATTAATTTTTTAAAACACACTAAACTTTTTTTATTCACTCAAATTAAGAACCAAGTAAAAAATATGCAGATATGTATATGTATATGTACATATAAACGTACATACATACATACGTACATTATACATATATGCATGTGTATGTATTTATTTTTACATAATTATTTCACTGCTTTCGATCAAACGCCAACCAAACAACAAACTCAAATAAGTTTCTTTCTCACTCTTAATTACAGGTATCTGTTCAACAAATCATTAATTAAATATTTTATTTTTTATTTCTACACATTGATTTGTTTTTTCATTGCCAGTGTTAAAACAATTTTTTCTTTTATTTTAATTAACAATTATTTTTAAATAAAATTGTTTTCACTCTTTGCACTATTTTCTTAAGTACCATGTGGCGAAACGAAATCAATGTTTCTTCTCTTTTTCCGCTGACAACATATGTCGTCAATCTGTTTGATTGCTTTTGTATGTATAATGAGATTTTTAAACAAAAACAAAACGGGAAATAATTACAAAAATATTTACGAAATATAGTGCCAAAAGAGAAAACGAAAATGTACATATTACCGTAATACCTAAATTGCACACGCGCATTAGTAAATTTTTGTTTGTGATTTTTATTAATTTTTCATAGAGATTTTTGAGTAAAATAGTGAAAAAAGTAAGAGTATTTTGTTCACTCTTACGTGTCTCACAAGTTACTGGAATCGAAACAAAGTGCAGATACAATGTCATGAGCTTGCCATATTGTGCAGCTGATAATTTTTTTTAAACAATCTACTAACTGCAACTGATTGGGTTTAAAAAATACCGAGGGAAGGTCAATAAGTCTCTAAGATTTCACATAAAAAGCATTGAAAATTTAACACAAATCATTGTCTACTTTTTATTATAACATTTATGCACATTTTATTTACAAATGGTTAACTCGCTGTTAATACGCAGATGGCACAGATTGCTATTTGTATATACATTAGCCCAATTCGTAGCATGTGCAAAATGGTATAGCATATTGATATTCACCACCATCAATATACGAGTATATACTATACCATTTTGCACATGCTACGATGCAAGACCATTTGCATCAGATTGTGAATTGGGCTATTGTGTTCAGAAATCAAACAAGCCTTATGGTAGAATTAGTCAATTCGTATCGTGTTACTTTTGAAGTTGTCGTATCTTTTAACGGTCTAATTCATAAAAAATATTGTAGGTTTATTAAAAGTTTATTTGACAAATTTCCCATAGAAATATGTCAAATAAGCGCTTAATAAACCTGAAATATTTTTTATGAATATGGCAGTAAATCTGGATGTTAGTTAGTAAATATATCAGGTTGCAAGCGAACGTGTCAGCTGTTATTGTATTTTTCTTTGCTTTATACATTTGTGTGTATGTATGTGTGAGAGAAGTTGACGTTTGCTCCGTAAAAATCTATTTTCTGTAGATTTCTATCTCACATACGTTACGATACATATTAAATAAACAGCAACAGGTTTTATTTATGTTACATATTTTGTCAGCTGATTCGTAAACTCACGATACGAATCTACTAATTCTACCATTAAGCTTAAAGAAGACGTGACATAGCCATAACGCCATAGCCATAATAAAACCAAAATTCAATTGGTTTATATAGTAACTGCTATGGAGTTATGGCGAGTCATCTATAATCAAATAAAGTGTTGCCCATAAGTTTGGTTCGAACAGCTGTTTTCTATGGTGATGGTTACATGTGTCCACACCTGATGATTTTATATCATAACTCGTGATATAACACCGGCAGAGCAACTGTAATTTTTTCATTAATATCAACACAAGGGGGTAGACGTTGATGATTTTATATCATGATGAATCAAACAAATATTTGAAAAACACTTGCCAAAAATATCTAATCTGCGTGTTGTTTAAATTTTTGGTCACAAATAATTTTTGTGCCGCCTATTTTAAACGAAAATTGTTTAATAAATAAACATTAAATGCACAATAACACATAAAATTGACATTTGATATCGAATTGAATTTATCAGGCCATGAGCTCTGATGATTATATCATAATGCTGCCATAACATTAATAAATTGAGTCTATACGTGATGAATTTTCATCATGATATGAATTTGACATTCATCATGATATAAATTCATCAGGTGTGGACACTATGTTATGGCACGTCTGATTGAAACTATGTACAGACGATTGTCAGATATTACAATATTGTCAGATCTGGCAATGTGCTGGCAATCAAAAATTGCCAGCACAAGGTAGATTGTCAGTTCACACGGTTGTATCAAATTTGTCAGAAAATCTTACAATTTATTGCCAGACGGTTATATGACAATAAATTCATCTGACAAAATCGTCAGTCGAAAAATTGTCAGTTCACACGATTGTCATTTGCAAAAATTGTCAGATCTGTTATTATGGGTTGTCAGACTCAAAGCATTTGTTAGAAATTGTTAAATATCAATCGTTTGTGGTTATGTTAAAAGTAACAAGTGAAAATATAAATTATTATTGACCACAAAGAACCAATTACAATGATTTTGTCGGCAAATGTTGCATAATATATTTTTTCTTCTAAATCAAGAGTATGCAGTATTGCCCATAGAAATAAATCACTTACAATGACGCCATTGTAAGATGCATAAACTTCGTACGTCTGACAAATTTAAAATGTCTGACAACTACCTGGTAATAATTTTACAATGTGTTCACACGATTGTAAGATGTCTGACAATTTGTTGTCAGCTGCTAGTCTTGCAATGAACTGACAATGCTTTTTCTGGCAACGATGTCAGACGAAAATTGCCAGTTCACATGGTTGTAAGAAGTTTTTTAGCAAATTTCACTAACAATATTGTAAGATCTGACAACCGTCTGTACATAGCTTTATTTGCAAACTATTTTCGCAAGTTGTTTGGTTTGACACGCATAAATTTCTTTTAAACAAGTTTTGACTTAAAACTGAGAAAAAATAAGCACACAAAATACATATGTATGTGTTCCGGTGCACACATGTCAATTTTAGTTGAGCAAGTTTTTAGTTCATTGACAAGTGATGAAAATATGATGGCTTCCCTCTTCATTATTTTCTCCTCTCTCTCTCTCTCTCTCTTCCATATACTCAAAAGTTGCTCAAAATGAATGAAAATCTTCATCAGAATCTACAGCGTTTACAGCAAGTTCTTTGACATATAAAGATTTCGTATCCAAAACAAAACCCTTTGCCTGAAATTGTTTATGAACTACAACCAAACAACTGCAATATAGACAATTCACAACCTCTTTTATGTAAACCGTTTTTAGTACAATTAAAAAAAACATAGTTGCATTACGAAGTTTACTAGATTTTAAGTGGATTTTTGGCAAAATCTCATGACAAAGTAGATTTTGTTTAATATGGGAAATCTACTAGATTTTGCCTGAAAGCTCGTAAGCCCTACGTTTTGAACAGATGTAAACGCAGTATAAAACCACATTTTGGTTGTATATTTCAGTCGTATATTTATAATAAAAAAGAAAATCTTGCAAAATGTTCAAAATGTAGATGTAAACGTTATAGACTTGCAGAAATAATCTGACTGAAATCTGCTAGATTTTATTGAGATGCAAATGTAGTATAAGTTTCAATAAAATAAGTTATATGAGAGATGTGAATATTAACCAAGACGCATCTAGCAGATTGTAGCTTAACATCAGCTGACTATTGTTTTCATTTTTCATATGTATATATAGAAAATGCGTTGCTGCCGATCGTGATTGCAGTATACTGATGCATCCTGTAGGATTGTCAAATACCATAGACTAAAAATTAACCTATATCAAACACCAAACATATGTATATTTAGCTTTATAACGTGTTTGACATCTGTTTCAAGACACACGCGTGTTGATGATCCCACTAGGCTTTAAATGTTGCAAGTTTGCTTTACCTGATGATTTTGACAATTGGCTAGGAATGTAATTTATACCAACAAAATGCATGTGGTTGTTCATTGTTGTTTAATTTAGGTACCTGATTGAACTGCCGTATTATTAACAAAGCAATTCTGTACGTGTTTTCTCTTTTATTAAGCAATTTTATTTACTTATATTAGTAAGCTTTAACATTTTGACAGTTTCAGCTAGGAAACAGTCATGGTAAAATTATACAAGGTACTCGCACGACTACAACAAAATTACAGCACCAAAAAAAACACGCATTTTGTTGGTAGAACCAAACGGATAATTGTTAGAAAATTATGTCTTTTGTTTTTAAAAATAACAATCAAAGGGTAACTAAAGTGCAATTGCAGACGCGGCATTCATGACTGATTGTAGTCATTCAGTGTTGCCAATATGTGTGTAATACACAGTGTGTAATTTCTACTCTCATGTGTAGGCCATGTAATGAGATTCAGGTAAAATATGTAAAATCTGTTTGTAATTATACTTTGGGTTCTAAAAGTTTGACAACTTTCTGCATTGTATACATTAACAGGCTGGGCTTGTGCATGTACCTTGTATAATTTTACTATGGAAACAGGGAAATGAATCAAAATCAGCTGGCGCTTTGAGGGCACAACAAAATTATATTTATGTATCTATGTGGATACATAATTGCATATGTACGTATGGGAGCACATGTGTATTTTTTTTTGTGAAATATTTTAAATTTTTGCAAGGCACAGGTAAATCAACAAGATATGAAATACAAAATAGAATTGAGTGAGAATTTGAATCTAACATCTGCATGTTACACACATAAATGCATACATACATATGTATGTATGTATGTAGATTTGTATGTATGTGAGTATGTATGTACTAATTATATCAGTAAGAACATAAAATATAATTTGCGAGCAGGTAGTTACATAAATATCTACCTACATATGTATGTATGCATCTAGATACTTTTCTTACCTGTTATTTTTTCTTAATTTTATAAGAGATGTTGAAATGCTGTTCTTTGTTGTTTTTTTCTTCTTCTCTGTTGCTAAGATTTCTTTTGCTGTCTTTCGTTTTAGCTCTCGTTGTTTCTGTTTTCTATACAAGTTTAAATGTCAAATGTTGAAATTAACAAGTGAACAAACACACTTTCCTTTTTATTTCAGGAATAATTTTGCGTTCGTTACAAGTATTTTTAATTTTTATAATTTATTGATTTTACAAATTTTTATGTAATATTTTTGTTAAACACTTTATCTGATTACTTAACAAAATGCTGCAGGAAACGACTAAACGGATGTTAAAAGAAAATGTAGGAATTATGTTTACACTTTATGTAATGATAAATAAATATATTACACACACTAAAAAGTGGAAAAACTGAAAAGCAACGAAAAAACTAACAGCAATAAACACTCTGTAACACTTTTATTAAACTTGATATTTTTTCGGTTTTTTTTCCTTAACCAGTCTTTTTCACCGAACAACTTCCAACTGCTGCAACTGCCAAATATTTATTTATTTATTACACCAACAACAAGCCAACTAGGCAGCCAGCCAAGCAACCATCCAACGACAACCACCTTCATCAACATGAATTATTTGCCGACTAACGTGTATGTTCATTGTTCAACTTACGGACCTACATTTAACAAATAAAACATAAGCAAGAGTATTTCTGATACGGTGCAATTCTACTCAACTCAACTCAACTCAAAACTGCACATGGAAAACGAGTGTATTCACTTGGTTGTTGTTAAATAACAACAACAAATAAAGAGTAAAATTATTTTAATATCAGGGGAAGTAGTCCTCGAGGAAATTTATTTATTTTCCTTAGTAACTGGAATATACATACTCGTACATACTTAATTCGAAAAATAGCTTAGAGCATGTTCTACTACCTATAATTACTCATACGGCTCCAGAGAGTTTGATAGATGTTACATTTGCATACGAGTACATACCCGGCCGTATCAATAAGTCTGTAATTTTTGTAATATTTCACTAAAGAGAATTATTTTAAAATTTAAATCAGTACATCTTTGCCATGTTTATTGACTTTAATATAAGCATTTCTTTTAAGGACTAATTGACCAAACTAAATTCCGACGCAAAGCGCAACATAATTTAGCGCTTAGCTTTTACGCTGACATGAGTAAAGGCCAGGGCACAATGCATCCGTCATACGTTAAACTTCGCCTTTTTCAACTGACATTAACGCAACGACGGAGAAGGTTGGCACAATGAGTACTTTATATACGGAAGCATTTGAACAGCTTCAATAGGTTGGTTCTCCATTTTATTAATTAAATTATACTTTTTTATTTATTTCGTTTATTTCTTTTGTTTTATTTAATTTTTGCTGCCGCAAAACACAAAAACCTAAATCAGAACATACCAAAAAAAAAACCAACCAATATCTCTGTAAAACTACTCAACGTACGCAGAAAGTTAAAAGTTGACCAATTTTTGTACTTTGCGTTGACGGACACGTACTGAATTTAACATACCTCATAAAAAACCATGTATTTCAACTTAGCTGTCAGTTGAAAAAGGCGAAGTTTAACGTATGATGGATTCATTGTGCCCCGGCTTTTAACCTAAACTAGAGCAGAAACAGTAATGTTCACCCACTTTGATTAACAAAAAAAAACTCTAAATAGAAATAAGAAATAAAAATTAAAACGCTAAATTGACCTGAAAGTATCTAAAGTTACATTACTCAAAGCATATTTATATAAAGTATATGCAGGTCTACAACAACTAAGAAAGTACAAAAACAACAGGCGATTTGTTTGTGTAAGAATAATGGATGAATGTCAAAAACAGATGAATGCAACCAGACCTGGGCAACTTGCATTACTTTTGCATAAGCACTGATTGAAAAACAAAAATTTTAGTGAAAATTTAAATTTAATGCTTGTAGTGCACTATTTTTTCACTTCAATAAAATCTCTTAAAAGTAATGGATTAATATTGCATTAGCATGGCGAAAAATGCACTGATTTTGTATTCATGTGCTTAGTCTACTTCATGATGAATATTATTGCATTATCAAATATTGTACACAGTAATATTGAATAAAACGTTAACCTATTTAATCAGATAGCACAAATAATAAAATAAAAAATACAGTAAAGTTCATTGAGGGCACCTTTATAAGTATGTACGTACAAATTAAAGAAAAGGAAAACTGTCAATATAAATACAAACTAGATTTCAGAACCAATTGAAAAAATTAAAAAGTTCCATACCTCAAGTACGTTGCATCTCGATCTTATATAGAAAACCTTGCAATTGACAAAAGATCAGAACTTAGGTTTTCATTTATTGTAGTTATATCTTAAAAAATGTTGATTTTATAAACGAAAAATACTACCGCTTGGAAAAATAACATCTCTCGAAAAAAAATTATAAAAAACGTAGTGATATGATTTTTCCTCTTGGATGACGATATGTACATAGGAAAAAATTTACATATTTATGTATGTACGTATGTTTTTATGTACATATGTACACATTTACGTTGTATTTTGCACTATAATGCAATAATACTTTTCATAATGTGTGAAGTGGTGAAAAAATAGTGAAATAAAAGTAACAATGCAATATTCATAAATTACTTTGAAGGGATTTTAATTTAATGAAAAAAAAATGCACTAATATTATCAAAGTTAGTGCCAATGTAATAAATTTGTATTTGCATTGATTTGGTTTAGTATGGTAAAATGGTCAATGCGTTTGCTTATTTAATGCAATAGTCCCAGATCTGCATACAACAAAAAGGATATATATGAATAGACAAAACCAAAGTAAATTTATTAATTGATAAACCTTTAATATGTGAAATAAGTATAATAAAATATTAAATAATAAATATAATTATTTTAAATGTTTTGTAACAAATTTATTAAGTAAAAATTTATTTAAACTTTTTCACATACGTTTTCAGTATACACTATTGTGTATAACAAAGCAAAAGAAAACAAAATGGCGTACGAACATTGTAAACAACTTTTGACATTCAGGCATTGCCACGAAACGAGAAAAAAATGAATCACCTGAGTAGTTGCATATACTTGATATAAATTTACTTTGACATTACTTAACAAAAACAACAGTACTTTTGCAGCCAACTTCACTTCTTTACGCACTGTCAAAATTGGATTTTCCAATTGCAAAGCATTGACGCCGCGTTATTTCGGTTGGTCTTATACATTTTGTGTTGGCATGAGAAATTTTGACAGCCAGACAACGCTTTGCGTCGTAATTTAGGTTGATCTGTAAAGCTTCAATTAGACGTGCCACACTATAACACTATAACTATTACCTTATTTTCTGTCGTCGTTTAGTGATACCATAACTACGTATAATCAGCTAATATTTACGTTATAATAGATTTTATCTTAATTAAAAATTGCACATACACACAATTTATTTATTTGAAAAATAAAATGAAAGCAATGAACAAAAATTTGTAACTAGAAAAACAAAAAACTTCAATAAAAATCATTTATACAGTTGTCAGCTTGTTAAGCGCAGTTTGCCGGTCAATATGCAGGCACAAGCATCATGTACGTGCGCATTAAGCTCCCAGCATGCATGCACATGCATCGCATAATAAATAAATATCATCTTCTTATAAGCTAAGTGCAACCCAATTGCCAAACTGCCCTCTTAAGTACAGTAGATTTCTCGTTTGGTGTATACTAAAATTAATATAAGTATTTTTGGTTTTCTGAGAGTGCATTAATTACTCATGCGAGAATGGAAGTTATTAAATTTTGTGGTTACTTTCTGATACACAAACTACAACACAATCGTTGATCAGAGCAATTAATTAGATTAGCTATGGATCGTTTTCGCACAACGGTTACTCTAACTGTTACTCCACAGACACGTCGTGCAGTGCTTACATGCTGATGGAATCATTGGTCCGCACTTCTTTAAAAACGTTGCTGGTCAGAACGTTACAGTTAAGGGTGACCGCTATAGTCATGATTACTGACTTCTTTGTTTATCAATTGAACAACCATGAATTGCTGGACATGTGGTTTCAACCAGACGGTGCAACACGTCACACAGCTCGTGTCACAGTTGACTTACCGAAGGAAACGTTTGACAACCTCATAGTTTGACGTTTCGGACCCGTGAATTGCCCTCCAACATCGTGCGATTTAACGCCGCTAGGCTATTTTCTGTGAGGATATATAATTGACCACTTGTAGGCCAACATTCGCCGCGTTATTGCCAAAATACGGCCACAAATGCTGGAAAAAATTATAGAAAATTGGACCTCCAGATTAGACTACGTCCGAGCCAGCCGTGGGGGTCACATGCCAGAAGTCATATTTAAATTATTATGCTAGAAGATTATCTTTCCAATAAATTAAATTGCATGTCAATTAAAAAACTCATCTTTGTTTTATTCCATTTCAAAGTTCTAAGTCTCTATAAAAAAAACTTATTTTAGCTTCTATTGAAGTCATGAAGATGTTTGAATAAACAGAGGCAACGAAAAGCTTTTTTTGCGCCAATAATAAAGTAACATCAAAGAACTTAATTTTTCACGTTTGTAAGGCCGAGTTTACATCAGTGTGTCATGTGCCCGAAAAAGCGTAACCACTAATTACTAATGCAAAACTGTTTGATTCAGATATGTATTTATTGATGTGTGAACAAATAAAAACAAACCAAACGCACTTGCGTATGCTACGTATGTACTCGTATGTGTGAATACACATAAAAAAATTCCAAGCAAATCACGAATGTGCAGTGTAAACGGCATGATTCATAAACATGATTGAGAAAGCAAAGCATGTGATTCAACTCGTAGTGGAAACATAGCATTATAAGAAATTTTACTTTTCAATAACATTTGTACGATTTTATTTTTAAGCAATAAATTCCCATATTGTGCATTTAAATATGTAAGTAGTAAGCATTGTTTCGAATAAGGGGTTAAGTTGTTTTTTAATCGAATCAATAAACATAAACTTTCTTTTGAGACACCCTGTACGTCAATGCATATCAAAATACCTCCTCCAGCGATTTGGTTTTCAGTAAAATCCACTCTAAGTAATATTTAGTTAAAAACAAAGTATAGTTCACGTAGTGCATGATGGGTATCTTCTCTCCCATCAGATAAAAACCTTAAATTTTTAGTCAAGCTCGAGGTACGAAGTATATCGTTTTGGGAAATACCCAAAGCGAATTCATACTATGTGATTTCATTTCAGCCGATTATGATCAGCTGCTAATTTCTCTGGTGTCAAATCAAGCAAAACGTTCTGAAATTTTTTGACAGAAGCAAATTTTACACTAACATTGTTGTTGCATTGTTACATTTCATTTCAAGAGGCGTTCATCTGGCATGATTTGTGGAAACACCAAGCCCAAAGGTGAAAGGAGGAGTTCCACACTTTTTAAAAGTATGGAAAGTACAGTCAGCTTCTATCTCGGATGTATTTAGAGTACAATAGCTTACTTTACGCCTAACGGCATCACTTTCGCAGAGTGCGCTTAAAGCGGTGGATCTAGATACAGCGCGGCATGTTGCACTTCTATCAAAACTTTTTGCTTCTGGTATCGCTGATGGCTTTTATCATTTCATGCAGAGCTTTCTCCTGGTTATAGATCAGTTCTCATCAAACGAATTTAATATTTGTAAGACTGAATAATGTATGCTTACTTTTATAAGTGTGGTCGATAATGCTGCTTCATTTGGAACCATGGGTGAAGTAAATATTAGGGAAGAAGAAACTTTTGGCGTAAAAATACAGTATGAAGTTCGTTAGACTTAACACAGTTTTCATGTTTAAGGGATACTTCTCGTCTCTTTACTATTTATATTACATAAGGCTGGTATTCACTATCTTACATAACCACACGGCTTTTGAAAAAAATACAACCCTGATCTAGCGAAGTGTTATTCAGCCTTATTCCAGTTGTCAACATCGACGTCATGTCAATACAATACCAAAAAATGTGTACTTCTCTATTTCTCTGGAGAACAATTTTGTGTTATTGACAATCTATTTCTGTACTCTAAGGTCTAGAAAACAGTATGAGCCTTTTAATAGCAGTCTGTTGTTTTCGACAATGGGTAGACAAGCCCCAATTGTTGTTATTATATTGGACTATGGCGGTTTCTGACAGTCATTAAATATCAACGCCAGGCATTTTTCTGTTGTGCATTAATGTCCCTTTGTATCAGTTGTTGTAGGAAAGTTCAAGTTCTCTTTTTCTCATAAAAAAAAGATAAAAAGCTTTTGACTGTAGTAGTATACTAAATACAAGCTTTTATGTATATCCAACCGAAAACAGGACACAATCACTGTCTATTTTGGGGAATTTCGACAGGAGCGGACGAAGAAGCTTATTGGTTGAAAAAATTTATTTATTCATACCACCATAGGTGCAACTTTCTGTAAAATGTCTACTACAATGGTTTCTAGTGCAACAAGGCAACTTGGATCCAAAACCGTTTTTACGCACAAAACATTCCTCATTAACAGCACATCCATCCCTGGTCGATTGACCAGTGAACAGAACTGCGCATTTTAGAGAGAACTCGTTTTTTTTAGCAGTAGGATTCAAATGTGAAATAAGCTATTGGAAAAAGTATTTCCCATTACAGTTAAATCTTGCTACAACAGGTAGTAAATGTTGAAAAATTTAACGTTCTTGATATTGGATTTTCGGTAACGTGAGACTCGTTATACCGCGTTTTGCATGTACTTTCATTAACTAAATACTCCAACCGAAATTCAACAAACATACTTTCCTTAACTTGCAATTAATTAAAACATTAAAAACATACATACATGCGTAGCTCGAATTTGTTGTCGTATACTTAACGTGACCAGATGGTTTTTACAAAAAGCGGGACATGATCAATCAAAAAGCGGGATTTTGAAGAAAATACCCCCAAAAAGCAGGATTAAAAATAAATATCTTTTATAAAGCGGGATAAAGCACATTAGACCTATGGCATCGGTTTTCATTTTTTGTTAACCCTAGGTAGCCCAATTTGAGGCTTTGTGGCACCTCCCCCTTTAAAGATATATAGTTCGAACTCCCGATTTAAACTCTTGGACACCTCTTTAAATGCGGTATGAAACTTCATAACAATCGGACGGCTTGTTTAGAAACTGCAGAATTATTTTAATTTTTGTACAAAATCCCCACCGTGTATCGGGTACTTTAGGCCCCACTAAGCAACGGAAGGCACCGTCGGATCGAGCTAAAAAATTAAGACCGTATTTATGGCAGCAAACTTCGAATTTTAGACAGCGCACATATTAAGAATTAAAAAAATCCAATACAAGCTGCGATCAGTCTAAAGGCTAATGCAATGTAACTGTAATGTAGGAAACAGCTGATCGACATTTTTATACGAAAAATAGGTTACGTTACATTACATCTCTATAACCATTTTCATTACTTTTCACATAACGATATCGATCAGCTGTTTCCTACTGTTGCAGTTACATTACATTACAGTCGGCTAACTGAGCCTTAATGCACATGCACAGTGTCGGTATGTACTTAGTCCTAATTTACACTATGCAAGTCTTATTGCTAAGCTGATTAGTTTGTTAGGAAAGAGGGACGAGGGGAAAAGAAACGTTACTATTCCTCTCGTCTCTCTCTCCGTCAAACTAATCAGCTTAGCAATAAGACTTGCATAGTGTAAATATGGACTTTGGAAACACAGTTTTCAACTCGAAAGGATGATTTCAATCTCATCAATGAAGAACGGCTGCGGCTAGAAACTTGAAACTTTGTGTAAGTAACGATTTTTATAATGTGCGTTCACTTACAAAAAAAAGTTCGAATTGGACATGTGGGTGTGACACCTACCATAAAGAAAAAATATTTACTTTGAGATATCTGGAAAACTAATATAGGGAAAACCTTTAAATTTTGTAGAGATAACTCTGTTGATATTGTACACTGTCTCTGGAAACAATTTTAGAATTTAACAAGTAGGCGTAGTGCCTTTCATATAGTGCAAATTTTTGTTTGTCTTCAAAAAAAATACCAGCTTACCGATCTTGCTGATTTGTTAGATGGTTTAGAAGGAACAGGAGGCTATTAATTTTTTTAAGCCTAAAGTTGTCGTGGCACGTCCCACATAGAAGCAACATTTAATTCAAGATATCTTGGAAGCCAAAATAGTAAAAAAATTTGTACGCCAATAACGAGAATATTATTATAAAAAGAAGTCAATAATGGAGCAAAAAGAGTGTCAACTCCTTAGAAAATTAAATATTAATTTTTTATACTCTTAGTGTCTGCTACAAACACAAACTTGGAATTCTGATGATAGAAAATATTTGGGATTAGACAAGTGAGCGTAGCTTAGCTCCTCTTAGTTAGAGAAAATGTTGTGAAAGTCTTCATGATTATTTATTAGGGAAGTAACGAATGTTCGCATTCGCAAATTATTCGCTTACTTTTGCTACTTGCATTCGCTTTTGCATTCGCTAAAATGTATGCGAATATTTCAAGCGAATACTAAAGACAAAAAAAAATTTGTACTTCTTTTACGAAAACAGTTTACGATTAACAAATGTCAAAAAGAAAAAGATGCATAAGTCAGCACGAAAAAGCTACATATACTTACAGTGGTGTTTGGAAATATTTTTCGGTTTTTGAAAGAGAAAAGGCAGTGTTTGATTTGTGCAAAAATATTTTCTACTTAAGACTAGTCTGTTCAAACTTTTGAAAAATATGGAGCAGCATTCATTCCACTCATATTATTTCGCATGAAAATTTAAAAGGTTGAAGATATACATATTTCATATGTTTTTTCCAAGATGAACAGAATACTACTCGTACTTCTGCAACATTTTTTTAATGAACAATTCATTCCAATTTTTTTAAATATGTATTTTGACAGCATTTCACATGAAATGTTGAACAAATTATCCCTGCTTTAGGGCCAAAGTACGAATGGGTTGATTGGCTAATATTTTGTATATATATTTTTAATTATTATCTATACTAATTTTAATATCTTTATCTTTTTTTTAACTTTCTGTTTTCTGTTTTAAAAATATTTATTTTTAATAAATTAATAAATATTTGGTCAATTCAAGACTCAATTTAAATAAAATGCTTTATGTAGTACATCCATGTACGAGTATACAACACAACTTCAGATTCTTATACAAATTTATTTTCATGTGATTTTTTAACGTATTAAAATATTTGCATTCGCATTCGCTAAACTGGTATTCATTACATCCCTACTATTTATGTTAACAATGAGAATTATATTTTATAAAATGGTGAAGGTTTGAATCGCAAGCATGGGTTGGAGCGAAGCACACAAGGTTTTGGTTAGTTAAGCAATAACTACACTTATAAAAGTATTTGGAATGAATTTTTGTCAGTTACATTTTAATAAAAATCCAATAAGATATTCACAACTTAAAACTCTAAAAAAGCGGGATATAAATTCAAGGCGGGATCGACCTGTGAAAAGCGGGATGTCTGGTCAGGTTACGTATACTGCATATAATTTATAATGCGTATAATTCTCAGTCTGTTTAGATTCAAATGAATATAAAAATAAATAAGGTAGTACACTGAGTAAACAGACTTTTTTAAAACGTTACACGAACATTTACAACAAAAATTAGTTT
Organism: Nowickia ferox; assembly: GCA_936439885.1. Classification (NCBI taxonomy): domain Eukaryota; kingdom Metazoa; phylum Arthropoda; class Insecta; order Diptera; family Tachinidae; genus Nowickia; species Nowickia ferox. Next base: position 29,699,468 of record OW387026.1, read on the forward strand.
ATTTCGTTGGGTAAAAGAGGGGATGATCGGAAGCAATTTCCCCAGGTTTCGGAATCAATGAATAACTAAGTATATACGCAAATATGTTTATATCAAGAAAATATATAAAATGTGATCTGCAACCAAAATTTTTATTTTATTGATTTTTTGATTTTTTCCTTTTTTTTTTTTTGCTGGGTTGCAGTATCAGTGCAACTACAAGCAAATGTGTACACATGTAAGTATTCTTGCCATTTGTATCGAATCAATATCTGTCATACTTCGCTCCTTCTCCATCTTCTCCGTTTCCCTTTTGTTTGTGGTGAATGCAACTAAAAGCAAAACCCCAATGTTGCATAGTGCAATATACATACATACTCGTAAATGTAAAAATGTAGTCGCATATACTGCGGTGATTTATGTATGCACATGTGTGATTCTGTACTGGCAAGTATGTTGCATGCTTGTGTGTATCGAATGCAGAACATCTAGGTTTTCTTGTTTTTCTAAATTGAGGCTAATCCATTTTAAAGATGTTGTTTCTTTCTAACCATAATGTACTGCAGCCAATCTAAAAATAATTAGTAACCAGCAAAGCAAATACAAGTACAAAATTTAAACAAACAAAAATCCCATATTATAAAAAATGAAAAAATAAATAAATATATTCGCACGCAGATACAGTCAGATTCCACATGTACACATGTATGTATATCTGATTTTTAGTATAAAAATTTTTTAAGGTTGATTGACAGTAAGTAGCAAGAAACTTTGAAAAAAAATAGGAAAATCTAAAAATTTTAATTTCTTTCCTATTCATAACTTGACGCCTGGTATGCGTGCATCGCCCGAGGAATAAGCGAATTATCTCTGTCATCATGTGAGAGATTTTAATTGTTTTAGACAGTTATTTTGTACAGAGAAATTAAAATTTTTGTAAATATAATTTCAAAGAATAAGTATAAATAAGAAAATTCATTTGTGCAGTGTGAGAGGTGTAAAAATAAATAGTACATGTGCATGTATGCGAAAATTATGTATATGGAACCATATGAAAAGATTTAAATAAAAAAAAGATTATTTAATAAAAATTATGCCAGAACAAATTCAAATTCAAATTTTCAGTTTGCTTTCAAATTAAATTAACATTGTATTTAATATTCTACTCAAATATTGAGCTTCCTTTGAAATGAAAGATTCTGAAACGTGTTGTCATGGCAGAGAAAACCCAAGTATTAAAAAAATGCATTCATTAGGGGGGGGGGGGGGGGGCTTTACCTGTTTCAAGTGCTAATAAAACACTTATTTCTTTTAGTTTTTTCCAATACAGCGACCAAAGTCTCAACATATGTACATATATATATGAATGTGTATATAAAATATTTTTAGTTGAAGAGAATTAAAATTTTGGTTCATTTTCATGTTCACATGTTTGGTGGTCATGTTCAATCCGGCATGTTGTGCGCTCTCTCCGATGATGCGAGGAACCCTCAAGTTTAAGTTCATTCGCAAGCAAAGAAGCATTCCAAAGCTCGCGGCCAGAATGTTTTGCCATTGCATTGGGAAAAGAATAGTATTAATGGAGCAGATTTGATATGTCGTAGAACACTATGAGACTTGACGACGACTTTTCTATTCGTATATGCCTTTCCATCATAGTATATACCACAATATCTTATTATTATTATTCACTGAGAAGCTAGCGGTAAGGTCTTACTGGTTTCAAGTTCCGCCAGAACCAATTGAATTGGGTCATATTAGGTAACATTGTGATACCTCTGTGGGATAAAGGAAGAGAATGACATCCACATCACACCATTTGTTCTATAATACTCCCATCTGATTTTGGTATATATGGGCTTAACCTTCCGATATTGTTGCAAGCATGGCCATGACATCACACTTTTCTTATTAGTAAATGCTAAGCAGTGAAAGTTAAGGTACTCAGTAGCTTCCGCCTCCTTCTTTATTACGACAGATTGTGCAGAGTTCGTTGTAAGGTAGATTCAATATCCTATTGAACATATCGGTATGCAGCGACCTATTGATATCCCGCTTTAGTACACAAATCTTATTCCTAGAAACTCTACCATGATGATAGACTACCTGAGATAGGGTCGTGGTTAAGTTAATCTGCACGTTGAACAAGTAAACAGGGTTGTCAAATATGGCGATTTTTCAACTTGTTTGGCGTCTAAATTTTTGATTTGGCGACATGGCGATTTTTCTGGCGCTAAGTAAATTTGTTGGCAATTTTTGTGGCTATTTTTTCGACAAAATAGAACTTCAAAATTTTTGTAATTTAGGAAAATTGGTTTTTTGAAGGAGCAGTTTCAATAATAAACTCTACCAAAACTCGTTTGCATGATATTAAAACAATTTGATTATGATGATTTTTCTTATATTAATTATAGTAATTAATGCATTTTGAACTTGGATGAGAAAAATTTATAAGAAATAATTTTTGGCGATTTTATATCTACTTTACAATTATTTATAAAAATTTATATATCAAAGAAAGTGTTGTAGAAAAACACTTTTTTGACTTTTGGCAATTTTTAAAATCAATTTTTCGAAATAGGTCAGAAAAAATCTGACAACCAATTTAACGGTGTACCAATTTGACAGACAAGGTGCAGGTTAATATAGCCCTTCCACAATATTGTTCCATATCTCGTCTCGTAACCAAAATTCATGTCGTATATACACCCGATAAAAACACATCTGCTAATATTAGGAAGTCATTATCGTATCGAGCCATAACCGCTAAAATAGCTCAAGCGACACATCTTTTTGACTTTGTTTTTTTTACGAATATGCAATATTTACGTTCGCAAATAATCGATTTTGGTGAAAAAATGAAGTTCGAAAATTATGTCGCTTAAGCTTTTTTCGCGGTTATGGCACGGTGTATCCGGTACTGCCTTAGCCAGTTAACTGTCTTTCCTTTCGTAAAAATTATTGCCTATATATCACTACATTGAGTGTCTATCCAGAAACTTATTTGCTGTGGAAAGCAGGGAATAAAAGTTTCTTTCCACTTAACCCAATATTATGAAACCCATTCGACCATCAAACACATCGGTCCGATATTTTCAGATTGCACCGTATGTGATTGAAATGTCGGTGATCGGTCTAGCAAAATTGAAAATATGCTTTGCTCAATATTTCTGCAAAAGTTCTCAACTATTCTAGTATTACAGTATGGCCAATGATCGGCCTTTTCTTTGCATCGCTTGCCTAAGTTCTTAGCGAATCGCTTGAACGTGAGATCAGTTGACAAATAGTAACTCATTGCAAAGTGTGCCTTGAAAAGATTTGAACTTTATGCTCTACTAGAAAATGGAGTACGAATATTCATCTACGCCTAGCTCCTTAACCGAACTCTATTCAGCAGTGAATATGTATTTTAAATTTCTAAATCGAATTTTCTGCCGGACAAAAATCTACAATATTTTTTGGTATACATGTTAATTATTCAAAGATTTCTGCATACTTTTATTAAGATAATCGTATGGCTATAATAAATCTAACGAAACCTTAACGACTTATTATATTTTAGCGATACTCGCTGCCGGTTGCAGAGAAACACGCCGATCGGCTCACGGCCGGCTGAAGAGCCGCCGCTGACTTTCAATGTAACTTCATAACGCCGTCGATCCGGCTAGCTTCGGCTCAAAAGTGCAGCCGGCTAGCGTAAAAATGGTCAATTATTTTGCGATCAAATGTACACAAACAATTGCACTTTTTAAAGTTGAACTTTTTTATTGCAAAATTATATTGTATTTTCTTTTTATATGCTTTAGAGACACATTTTTTTCAAACACAAATTTTTCTGTATACAACATACAATAAAACAAAATGCATCGTTTTTGAAAGCATTTCGTTTTCTTAAATCGAAAAAAAATTAATCCTCTGATGATTTTCATATATTGTATTATTATAATTTAGACCAAAGTTAGGCAAAAGGGCGCCCGGGGGCGCTTCATTATACTCTTTTTACACGTACATTCGTACAAGCATGCATTTTACTCTCTTTCATATTACATATGTACGTGTTTGCCTAACTTTGATTTATACCAGTGATCCGCAAAATAAAATATGTTTGTATTGGTCAGAAAAATGAGAGTAAAATAAAGTTACACTGGAAGAAAAGTTTTGTAATTTCAAATACATGCTGTGCTTATTAGTTGTTTGAATATTTTTTGTAGATAAGCAGTTTAATAAAAACTTAAGTAAAAACTAAAACATCTAATAATACATTCAACAATGTAGTGTATAAATTTCAAATTAAATGTATTCATAGCGCTGTGAAATCTATTAAAATGCCCTCTTAAATTATCTTCCCTATTATTTTTAAATGTTTCATAACATAAAATGCATTGCGTATTGCCAAAAGCATTTTTTATCACGAAATATTTCTTAGCTTTCATAATAATTATTATTTTTCGTTTGCTGTACAAATTTTTTAAATTTGAACTTTAATTTCGTTCGGTGTGCTCAAAAAAACTATGTAAACAAAAAATCAGAAACCCTCATACCTAAATAAGAGTGGCAAGCGTTGCGTTAGCAGCAGGGTATGCATTTTCAGTACATTTAAATGTGAAAATATTATTTGATTGTACTGAAAAGACGTACCCTGCTGCTAACGCAACGCTTGCCGCTCTTATTTAGGTATGAGGGAAAGAAATTCGTACACGCGTGCGCTTTCTCAGCGACGACTAAATGAAAGAGCATAAGCATATGTGCGATTTTATTGTCCACAATTGTGGTATGGCGTGCGGTTCACTGATTTAGACCTTATAAATAGACCTTGTTGTGTATAACGGCTTTTAGTTGACTCAAGCCAGCGTCGCCGACTTTTTAAGACGGCTTGTTTCTCTGGTCGGTTGAAGTAAAAAATTTAAATCACAAGCTGAAATTCATCTAGTTTTCTTATTATTCTTTGCACATTTCGCTCATTTTGACATATTGCAGAGATTGATTGATTGATGAGTAAAACAGAGCTGTACACTATAGAAAAAAGAAATTACAGAACGACGTTATCTTTAACAAAAAATACCGATATATATTACGATATTATTTTCGGTTCGCAGGAAGTTACTGAATCCATGCCTGGAACGTAGACAAGCTTATGTTACAATCATTGGATATCATTGTAATCCGTGTCATAGGGCCTTCTTCAGGATTTCTATTTTTAGTGTGTTAATTTAAACTTCTGTAAATCGTGTGCTTTTATTGACAGCAACAAATTTTCAGTAATAATATTTCAATTCTTACGAAATAAATCTGTCATTTGTACGTTAAACTGAATATACATACATATGTAACATACAATGATTGAAGTGTTCTACGAACCGGAAAGCTTTTGCTAGATAAACCAAAATGTTAAGATATTTATAAACTACTTTAAGTTTTAATTTGATAAGCACAAAAATCTTTTAAAACTACTTTTTAAATATTATTGTATTAGTTGTTCTAGTTAGGAAATGAGCACTCAGTGCACTGGCGAGGTTGCATTAATAGATTATAAATTTTCTTTTTGCACTTCAATGTCGTTCTTAAAAAATTCATTAATTTCTGCAAAAACATTTTTAGTTTCATATGGAATAATTTACTTTTCTGTGTGGGTTGGTGGTCGTTTGTTTCTTTGCTTTCCTCTATAAAATTGTCGATTCGTTAAAAACTATGTTGACCTGCTTTAGTTTGTCACGGTAAGTGGTGAATAGTATTTAGTTCATTTTCAATGTAATATTTCAAAATCATTTTGTGTCTTTACTTTTAAACAAAGAAATTAATATTTGCATACATAATATAGAAAGGCCTTAACTCATTATTTTTTTGAAATCGAGTTTTTCTGTATTTCGATAGAAGAACATCTAATGTATCGAAAAATGCAAAAATCTCGATTTCAAAAAAATAATCGGCCCTGTTCTGCAAACCGAATCCGAGCAAATTCCTCGCTTTCAAAACGTAATAAAGGTTTTGGTGTTCTCTAAACCGAACTCACAAAGTTTTACTCGTTTTTAAATCGAGTAAATATACCTGGTCGAAGGAAAATCGAATATTGTATTATTCCAAGAAATCACTGAAGAAACATCAAAAAACAATTAGCATTCATAATTTGAGATATTTAATCCCAAATTATAACTAAATTACATGCAGTTTGATAAATTTAATTGCACAACGTTTGTTTCCAGTTTTACTCCAAGAATAAAGATAAATTATTTGTATGAATAAAACACTTTTTCTGTCAAATACTTAGAGCCGGTCATTTTAAATGCTTATTTTTTCTTTAAAATGTGATTTATTTTATTAACAACTGACTTTCACGTTCAAATATTTTATTCAACTTAATTACGAATGTCATCAAATGGAGTAATTTGTAGAGCACCAAATAAACATTTACTCCTTCTTGAAAATTTCTCGATTCGGTTTACAGAACAGACCCGAATGAGTTAAGGCCTTTTTATATTAAGGCAACGATATGTACATATGTGTATATGTACATATAAAAACACAGTTTTATACAAAGAAATTTAAATAAATATAAACCAAAATCACAATGTAAACAATAAAACAAAGAAAAAAAATTGTTAAAAGACACAAACCAACAAATAAAGTATAGTCCATGTAAAACGAATTCCCCAGTCGCTATAATTGCAAATTCAAAACATTTGCTTACTTTTACGGAACAAATTAGTTAATTAATTTTATTTTTCTTCGTCATTTCGGTCGGTGTCTTAAAAGCTTTTAGATGTCTGAAAAAATTTCTAGATATACTCGTAGATGATTTTTTATTTAAGAAATCCATAAAATTATGCCTGCAAAGCAACACAAGGTTGTTAAAAATATTTTTTGTAGCCAATTTTTTTTTTAATATGTATGCAAGTTATAAATATCCACGGCCTTAATTATAAAAAATAATTTTGATTTACAAGATGCTAATAAACGAATTTTCCTACAAAATTTGTTTAATAAACGTTTTTTAACCCTTTCGGTACGGGAGACGATTAGTTAGTTTCAAACTATTATAAGGGGCTAGTTTAGCTGAGATATGCATATTAAAGTTATATATATGCTTGGTTTATATGTCCCCACCCTGGGAGGAGATTTGGAGGGTAGGACATATAAATATTTAAAAAAAGTGTATACACAAATAAATAATATATATATATATATATATATTCTTTTTTTAATTTCACTAAATAAAAAGCAAACATTTGAAAATTATTTTTGAAATGGTGCAAAACAATCTTTGCACAACGGAACTTGACATTCATGACATAAAGTTTTAGCCCGTTTTTAAAATTTTTTTTTTCTGGCAACCTGAACACCGACGTCTCGTAGGTCCTTCAATTGGCAAGTGAGTAGCAGATTGACCATAAGTTTTCTTATTTTTGGAATGATAACCACCATGACTAAGGCTTCTCCTAACGGCTGCAGTTTTCTGTCCTTCTGCAATGAGACCTTCTGCTAGCAGAACTGGTTCCATTTTACGATGTAAATTCGTATACATATATGATCCACGAATTTACAGCTGACATCATCACCAATCTATAAAAAACTTTCTTCCACCATTCCACCAGCAAAAATAAATAAAATAGAAAAAGTGCGTAAGTCGAGATTATCTGATTTTGAGTTATTGGAACCCCTATTATCCTCATATGCAAAAGTTCCGCTTTAGAAAATTTCAACGGTTTTGTGCGATTTTTAAGGAAGTTATAGCGCAATGGACTGGGTCTCCGAGTGGAGGTGCGTTATAGCACCGCCCTTCCTAACCTATAGCGCAATGAATTTCTGCCTATCCTTGTCAGGTTATAACCTCTTATGGAACAAGCGCTTAATTTAGCTTATAATTTAGTATATTTTCAATTAAATGTATTATTTATAGGGCCAATCGCTCGACGTCGACAACTTTCGACTGGTCACACACTTTCATTTGAAACAACAAAATATTAAAATTTGTTTTCTTGTTTTGAATGTACTCGTATTTGTGCGAAAAGCCGAACGTTGTCCACATGGTGGGATTGTGCTCTCCCAGAAAACAGTAAAATATGACTTAATAACTTTTTCTTTATTGCCACAGGTTTATTAGAAGAGCATAATACATATCTTTAATATCTATATAAAAGTATATTTACAGCGATTTGATTCATATGAATCGATTTTTACAATTTAAAACAAGTAGTAATTAAAAAAAAATCAAAAAATCCGACTGCGACCAACTTTTAACCGTTAAATATCCTAAATGGTAATTCGAAATGAAAAATTATAAGAGAAATCTACAGATGATTTGAATATACCTGTCGCCTATTTTTTATTTTATTTCGTATTTACAAAATGGCGGCTGTTGGCCTCCATATATTTAGTGATACTCCCAGGGTTAAGACAAATCGATTGATATAAGAGCGCGGTCCACGCGTTCTTTTTATATAGTGCAAGGGAACACACATTCAAATATACATACATACATTCATACATACAACTGGAGCAGCGTGAATAATTTTTTAAAGCTGGTTCTATTAGAACTTCGAAGGTTAGAAGAGATTCGTAGAAGAATCATTATATTTAAGACCAATATTAGAAAAAGAGAGATCTAATCCCCTAGAAAGCAGCTGAATCACCATCCCTCCCCACCCCCCAAAGTTATACTTAGCAGCGGTTCGGGTGGGGGCGGAGGGGCAAATGGTTGGATACGGAACGAACGAGGATAGGTTTAGCATGTAGGCGCATTGGCAATACAAGGAGTAAGCCTTGCTGCGAATCGTGCATATTGACCAGTTCGGGCTGCCAATATTTTTGGAAGATTTCCTAGCCTTAGCTCGTATAGATAAAAAAAAGATAACATGTAAAATCTACGCCATTAATAAAATGGAAGGATGAACGCTTCAATAACGTACTGAATTTATTAAAATTTCCTACGAAAATTTTGAAAATTTCGCGGTCGCTAAAATCAAGCACTTTTGGATCTCCGTGAAGCACCTTTTCAGCCAGTAGTCGTGATAAGTAGGAGATGTGAAAAATCGAACTAGTGTACTCCATTAAAGAATAACATATATTGTTGCTTTTACAGCCCCTAGTGTTGGGAAAAGCCCCGGCTTATCTTTTTCCCTTCGATCTTTTGGAAGTCCACAAACGACAATACACCGTTTTTCAAAAAGGGTTGGCTATGAAGGCTTTTAAAATTTAATTAACACAAGAATTCACGCCTACCCAACATCAAGAACGTGGTGTGGTTTAAAATTGGTTCCTTGAGATGCATCAGACTGATTTAGAATTTCATCGAAAAATAATCTTGAGCGATGAGGCCCATTTTCACCTCAGACATTACGCTAAGAAGCAGAATTGTCTCCATCCTGAGAGTGTGGTTGTCCGACGGGTGCTTAGATCTTATTTTTTTTCGAAAATGAGGCTTTAGCCATTGTTACGGTGAATGGATTGCAATATCGAATTATAATTAATGCTTTTTTATTGTCGGAATCGGAAGATATTAAATGTTGATGACATTTACATGCAACAATACCATCGCTATTTTGCGTGAAAAGTTTCCTGGAAAAGGCGATCATAATTGGTCACCGACATCTTGTGATTTAAAATCTTTAGGCTTTTTTATTTAGGATTACGTGAAAGACAAGGTCTATGCCGATAACTCTCAATCGATTCAAGATTTCAAAAATGCAATTCGTGAAGTTATTGAGGACATAAGTATAGCCGGAAATATGATATGCGAATTGCAGTTGGAAATTATCAAGCGTAGCCTTGGCGGCCATTTGTCTGATATCGTTTTCCATTATTAGCGGCATACCCTTCTCTTTACAATTAAATAAATCTGCGATAATTGCGCTTAAAAATACTTGCTTTTAAACACATTTAGCTTTAGAATTAAATAGCAAAGTTGCCAACTCAAAAGACTCATTTAATATACTTGTTGTTTATAGAGTAGAGTGATAAATAAGCCAAACAACAAATAAACTCGAGAACAGAGAGCAAAGAATCGAGTAACAAGAGCAAATCAGACACATAACAATAGATTGAAATTTCAGCAGCAACAACAAATACAACGACACCATAGAGGTGCAGTGCAATAGATACTGGCGACAACAATGAAATGTTTATTTTTCTGTTCGCGTTGTATAAGAGATGGAAAATTTAAGCATTTTGTTTCAAACAATTATAAACATTAAAGTACTTTTCTAAGTATTTAAGTACTTAATTGTTATTTTTTTATTTTATGTCTGGCACTGCGTAAACTAAGCTTGTGAAACAAGCAAGTAAGCAAGTAAACTGTTTTCATTTTAAAGCTTTAATATATAGGTATAATTCTATGAACTCTGTCAAGAATATTTTTTCTGCGCTCATTTCTTGGTTCGAACTCTTTAAAAATCACGACACAACTAAGCGTTTGCAACATACACTATACAATTTCACTGCAATGATTTTTACTCAGTTCACTGCGTAAATAGCGCAACCGCCTCCATACACTACACGAACGCACTGTACAGTACCAGACTTGTGCAGTGAACTTGTGTAATGTATGGGCGACATGTTATTCCTAAAAATAAACTAATCTCTATCTCCAGCTTGGCTCCCACAAAACCAATCCAACCTTATATCTGTGGCCACAAGGAAAAAGTACTTAAGTCATATTTGACTGTTTTGCAGGAAAGCACTTTTAAGCGTTCAAGTCGATTTTCAGAAATTTATTTCTTTTAAAGTTAAATTGCAAAATTCTCTGTTCACCTTTATTTTTTTAAGTAAACATCGTTCCACACGCTGTAAATAATACATTCAAGTTGAAATATACCAAAAAAATAACCTAAATTAAGCTTTTATTCCAAATTAGATTAGAAGTTTAAAAAATATAAGCCGCAATGAACTTTGCTATAACTTCTTGAAAACTCGCACAAATTAATTGAGATTTTGCCCAGGGGTACTTTGAAGTGTTCAGATAACGGCAGTACTATTAACTCAAAATCAGCTTATCTCTACTGAAGCACTTTTTCCTTTTTGCCACAGATAGGTATATTGAAGAGTTTTGAGGCTCGTACATAACTAGCGATTTAAGAAGACACCATTTACTTTTATAACGATGATCGTATAGCTATTGTACCGACTTTACTATGCAGTAACATATTTTAACGATATGCGCCGTCAGTTAAAGTAATAACAAGTAAAGTCACAAGCTCAAACTCATTTAGTTTCTGTATTCTTCTTTACACATTTCGCAGAGATGCCACTTGATATAGAATTAAATGTTCGTTCACCCTTGTGTCGTTTATGCTTGGAAGATGACGAGACGACGGCACACATTCTTTGTGAGTTTCTGTGTTCAGATGATATTAGGCGGGCTTCTCCAATATCTGTGCTGACTTTCATAAGGAGAGTCATACAGAGATTGATTTAATTTAATTTACAGATCCATCAGTTGTCGCAGTGCCGGTCTTTGGACCAAAAATCTTCCTCCCTTTTCTAATCTAATCTTTCTAAACCACATCTGTACACCATTGTAAAAGCTAAATACACAATAACATTATTTTTACTGCAAACGTGTAAATATATCGATAAACATTATAAATTTCGGTTTGCAAAAAGTTACTGAATCCAACGCAGAGTCATGTATCATATCAATCAAACACTTATTACATAATAATCCCTTCATATTTTTAAAATTTATTTTGCTTCAAAATATATAACAAGGCTCTTCGATGCGTAAATGAACCAAACTTTCTTACTAAGACTATTTCACTACTTTTTCAAAGCGCAGATTCTTTTTTATTCCCATAAAATATGCTTCGTTGGGTGCGATTAAAGACTTGAAATGTAGAAAAAGAACGAATATTTGTTTGTTTCGTTTTTGGTCGATTTTAATTTTCTTATTTTCAGGCTGCTAAACTAAACTAAACTAAACCCGGACAGCAAAATATTCCTAAAGCTACACATTTCTTGTGCTTAAGGAATTTTGAGTTCTTTTTAATAATTATTCAGGTCAATTGCAAATATTCCCCAAAAAATAAAAATAGAGTAACAAGGAATAGGGAAAACTAACAATGATTTTTTATTCAGAATAAGGTTGATTATTAAATAACTTGTCTAGTATAATACTGTTTTCACACCGAAAGTTAAAACCTGGTTGTAACGTTAAAACCATAAACAGCTGATTTTGCGTTCCCACTGAAAGTTTGATAAATTCAGGTTTTAAACAACAGGCTGTCTTATAAATTTGTCCAAAACAAAATAAATTTACTGTAGAAATGCGTGTATTTGTTGCTGTATTTTTTTCGGCTTTTTATAATACTTATCTGCCACCCTGTACAACGGTTGGTTTTGTTTGCATGAAAAACTCAGAAATTTTACAATGTACTCTAAAATAGAAATTATTTTATATTTTGTAAATGAACATTTTAAAATTATGTAATTACTTATACAAAGTGAAGAAGTATAAAAAAATTCACAAATATATTATAAGCTTAACCTTTTTTTCCACAGATGGATATCAGTCATATCGTCTATTTTTCCAGAGGTCAGTGAAAATACTTTCGTTGTTTTCCGTCCAAGGGATACTTTTTTTCACATTTCTTTTCACAATTCTTGCCGCTGCATCTACTTTCAAGTTGAAAATGTATCAATTGGTATCTTTCTTTTTCACTGGCATAGTCATTATCAGCTGCTTCCGGTCGCATTTCATAAAACAAATTTGAAACCAATTCAAAAATGGTAAAATCAGGTTTTAACAGTTGGTTTTAACGTTAAAACCAACTTTTATAAAAACTATGTCAGTGTGAAAACACTATAATAAGCTTCCAGGGAAGCTTATAGGGCTGCTCTAATAGAAATTAGCTATTGAGCAAGATTTAAAATCATGCATAAATATGTATGAGAATTGAAATTCCGACTTCATCAGCAATTGTTCTTAATTAGTTTATTGAATTGCAAATGATATACAAGGCATCTCAAAAGGAAGCTTGTATTTCTTTAGAGCAGCTACGTCCAAGCCATACGCACAATGGGCACACATTTACCAAAGAGCTTTTGTGCTTTCACGCTGACGAGAGCACAACAGTCAACAATGCTTCCTCTTACATTCCTTTTCCACACGCAAAGTTTAGTCCCGGTTCACACACTTCAACTTTTCTTGATCCACTCGTAATTCAGCTGTAAGAAAGACGGAGAAGGAATTACAAATATCTCTTTTTTCTTACAGCTGAATTAAAAGTTGATCAACAAAAGTTGAAGTGTGTGGACCGGGACTTACTTTGCAAAGTTGCCTAAAACTGCATCACTACAAAATTAAATTTCTAAAAAAATTAAGGCCTTCAAAGAGTCTACAAAGCCGTATATAAGAAATTTGATTAATTGATCATATGACTGAATTTAAATAAATAAAAAATTATGTTAATTATGTTATGTTATGATAAGGGGCTTACTGATTAATTAAGTTTACTTAACAAAGTTTTAAGTTTGTAGGAGATATGGGGCGAAATTTAAATGTTCTCTTATTTTTTATTTCGTTGTATGTACTACGCATGCAGTGAACTTGTTCTGTATTAAGTACTATAATAATTAATTGAGAAAAAAGGCCAAAAACTGCAGAGCAATCCAACAGAGAACATACAATTTATCGAAGCAAACTTTGCGTGTGGAAAACATGTCCAACAGTAAGATACACAAAATCATCGAATATTTAATCGAAAATGTGAACTATATAGAGAACTTTCAGATTTTGAATATGCTGCATTCCTAAACACAAATTGCTTTGCATACCAAGGTCAAAACAATGTTTAAATTAAGCCGTATACTTAAAGCAGTGCAAATAAAATGCACGCTCTAGTGGCCTTGTTGTATATAAAGCAATACGCGTTTACCAAGAGAAACCGGTAAAATTTAAAAAATTCGATGTACAAATTTTTATATTCGTAGTAAACTATTGCCAAAATAAAGCAATTATATTTGAGGTACCAAAAGCTTTTCGTAACAACAAATAAGTACTTTTACGAGGCCACGCTTTCAATTGATGGCAAAATGTGCTCGTCGTTGATGTTGGCTAAATGTAAAATGGAGGGCTGAAAAGATAGACAGACAGACTGACATGAACATGGCCAGACAACAAAATGCAAGTTTTTAAACTTGGTTGGGTTGGTTAAATGAATGGATGGTTGTTTGGTAGGTTGAGTGATTGCTTGTTTGGTTGATAGCTTAACTTTTTTTTCATTTTTATCATATTTTAGGTTTTTCTGTATTAGAGCAAATGTGTAACTTAATAGCTGTAAAACTACATGCACACACAGATGCACTTATAAAACAAAGAATTAAGAAATTATTGCTAGGTACATACATACATATGTACATATTTATGTAGTGTTGGCGTTGCTTATTATTATTTCTTTTTGTCGTAGACACTATTATTTATCATTGCGCTGAAATAAAACTTGAAAAGTCATACGTACATATTCTTCACTAGTGCAATAGATTTCAAATGCACTTACATACAAACATAAGTACATATTTACATGCATAGTTCATATGTACATACATATGTATGTACATAGCTATGTATGTACAAAATTTCAAAATGTTTTTCCTACTTTATTTCATTTTTTTAACTCAACAAACGAGGACATGTCTGCTGTTGTTTGTTTGCAGTCATTGTTGTAGTCAATTTTTCTTGATGCTGAATTTAGTTTTTAATTTATTGATTTTTCTTTTATTGGTTTTATAAAATATTTCTTCTTATTTCATACACATTTCTGGGCCATATTTTAACAATACTGGAGATACACTTGTTTTTAACACACAAAAGCATAACCAACAATTCGCACGCATACCTACACACATTAAACACAACCATACAAAAATATGAACACATGTATGCACATACATATGTACATACATACATACGTATATATGCACATATGTATGTGTGTGTGCATACAGGTGATTGACCCTTTACGTGTGGTAACAAAAATAATACATAGAATGTTTACAATTTTTCACAAATCATACAATTAGAATAAATTATTCTTCTACCTTTTTTGCTATTTTAATTAGTTTTGTTGCTGTTTGCTTCTGCTATTGATTTATGATGGATGATGGTCGGATGCAAAACAACAATTTTTTCACAATTTAATACACACACAACACCGCGATACATGATGTATTCATAATGCGTTTTAAGTAGCTAGACTTTTTTTAATTACCTTTGAAGATAATCTAACTCACTCACACTAATTCATTTGAGACTTTTTTTTGTATTTCTGATAGCAAAAAACAGAAATCATAAATGAAAAAAAAAATATTTAAATACACACAGATTTTTCCTTGCTTTTTATACACACTTCAATGTATGCATGTATGTATGTACATATATTTGCTTAGTTCCTCTATTCTCGTTTTCCTTTTCCGATTTTGCGACCGAATAACTGAGTTAACACCAAGAAACTGATTTGATTTGAATCTTTTGTTCTATTTCCAACTTAATATTTTGCGTGCTCATCGAATATGCCTAATAAGAGAAAAGACGAAACTCATTGCCGCTGTTACCAGATCGTTTAGATTTTGAATGTCATCAAAAAATCGGCTTAACAAAATTAAAGCAAACATTTTCAATATTTGGTTTTATTAAAACAGAAACAATAACAAAATACGTTGTACTTCGTTAAATAAAGTGATTTCGCTGGCTTAACATGCAAAGACTCTAAGTCCATTTTCTTTGGAAATTGAGATTTTAATGCAGTTATGAACAATAACTGCCTGTTCCACGATGTCACTCATTTTCGTTCGCAAGCATTTTAAACGACAAACAGCTGTTTTGCGTTCCACTAAAATCCTTTAGCACGACAAGTCGAAAGAGAATGAAAGCGAACGAAGTGAATAAAAAAATTTTCAGTCATTTGTACGAACTCAAATGCCAAAAGCAGGCACTTGTATTTTTATTGTCGACTGAGACAAAATAAACCAAATTATTTTTAATTATGTACATAAATGAAATATTTTGCTTTTATAATAAATAAATAGAATGAAAATACATTAATTACAAAGGAAAAAATTACAGTTATCTCCCTTTTTAGTTCTTGTTTTGTAGTGATGAGCTGAAGCGCTTAGTAAAATTTACCATAAGAAAAAGCTCCAAGTCCCTATAAAAAGTGTCAAATTGTTCAATCAGACGTATTAAAAAAAACGACTAACTGTTTTATAATAACTAATATATGCTAATTTTTTTTAATATCAATGTGTCAGTATTGTATTGTTGTTCGTCTCCCCTATAAAATTGATGAGCATGGAAGGACTGAAAGCTTTTAATAAAATTTGCACTATTCGGAAATTTATTCTATTGTACTCGTACATGCTTCATTTCACAAAATCGCTTTCAAAAATTTAAAAAGTTATCATTTTCTGTTTTAAGATCTATTAATTTAACTGCTCTAAATTATGAGCTTGCATTTCCTCTACCCAAATAAAAAGTGTTTGGGTAGAGGAAATGCAGTTTGTTCTGTAATATTGAAAATATAGTTCTGTTTCGACGTTTAATACGATATTCAGGCTTATTCCACTAGGAAATTTTAATTGATCACAAAACTAAAAACGCTTTAAGATTTGATTAAAGCTCAATATAAAAGTTAACACAATTTTATTTTCTTCAATATATAAATTGCTCTCTCTACTAAATGATCATCAGATGAAATCAAACTTGCGTTTAAAAAGCTGCTCACCTTGAAACATTTTATTGCTTCTATGATAATGGTAAGTATATATTTAAAAATTTTGAATAGATTTGGTTTCTGTTATTTAAGCTTTCTAAAATAGATTTTTGCTTATACATTTTTCAATATTTGCTGCAAAATATTTTTTTTTCAAGTGACTCATACAAATATGTACATACATATGTAGTGCAAGTCATCGAGTTTGGCTATAATGCAGAATATGTTACAGTGAGATTAACAAGACATAAGTTTGGAAATTTTTTTGTTGGCAATTGTCAAAATAGTGGATAACACAAAAAATGACTCTGTTAACCGTAAATGTTAGTGTTGGAACATATGTGTGAAAATAATTGCTCAAAGATGCTTTTGCGCAATATATTAGAACACAGGCTGTCAAATTTACGTTTAAAGGCTTTCCCTCAAATTCATAAAAAAATAAAATGATTTTGAAATCCATTTTAGGAAAATTTTGTATGAAAACTTCGAAATTAAATACATTTCAAATTCATATTAAATTTTATGAATATGGGGGTTTATGTCTAATAACTTTTGAATTGCATTATATTGTACGGCTTGCTAAGCATTGTTTGACATATAACTATATAGATATATGTATACATATATTAACAACTTTAAATAAAAATCAAAAAGTTCTTGATTATTTCTTCTTTTCATTATGTATGCATTTATTTCTTTTGTGCAGAGATAATTGTGTTTGCCAATTTTCTAAGTCAAGCAAAATGATATTACCGCACGATCTAAAAAGTGATTTAAACATCGTCATTCTACAACCCTAAATCGTCAAATTGCTCTTTGCCATTTCCTTAGATAAAAATCGGCTAAATTCCGATAAATCGCAAAAGCTGGCAACAGTACTTATTGCTTATTAGTTTTTAAGAGAATTTGTGAATATTTTTAATGAGAGTTAAATAACACAATACCAAACAAACAAAACAGCTGTTTGCATTAGGGTGTCAGATTTTTTCCGACCTATTCGCCAAATTGATTTTAAAAATCGCCAAAAGATGCCAAAATCTGTTTTATGTAGTTTTTTTTAACACATATTTGATAACAAATTTTTTTTTATGTAACACTTTTTTTTAAATAAATTTCTATAAAATAATAGTATAAGAATTTAGCAGAAAATCGCCAAAAATTATTTCTTTTAAGATTTTTTTATACAAATTCAAAACGCATTAATTACCATAATTAATATAGGAAAAATCATCAATATTTAATTGTTTAATTTCTTGCAAACAAAATTTTTTTAAGATTTATTATTTTATACTACTCCTACTAATTTCCTGAATTACAAAAAGTTTGCAGTTAAATCTTGTTAAAAAATAGCTATTAATCACCAAGAAATTTATTTATCGCCAAAAAAAATTGCCATGTCACCAAACCAAAAATTTGGACTCCAAACAAGTTGAAAAATCGCCACGTTTGGCGAGAAATTGCCATATCTGACAGCCCTGATTTGTATCAATGTTGTCTGATGAGGAGTTTTATCACCAAATTGAACATTTTTTCCCGGAAAATGGGAATGTAAAATTGGGTTTGGGAATAGGGAGTTTGTTGAATATTTTTTATATAATGGATACTTTTTCATTCCGTGTCTATGTTATCATTTGCAGTTATGAAAGATTATTTATATATTTACATCTAAATTTTAATTACACCTGAGCATTTCAAAAATAATACATAAATCACAAGGATTCTAAACAAATATATACATACGTATACATCTACGAAGTGTGATCAAAAAATAACCGTTATTTTAAATTTTTTTAAAAAGTATTTATTTATTCATCAATAACTATCTTGTCCCCTTCAAAGTAATCCCCTTCAGATATAATACACTTATGCCAGCGTTTTTTCCAATCCTCAAAACACTTCTGAAACGCGCTTTTTGGTATCGCCAACAGCTCCTGTTTCGCAAGTCCGGTGAATACGGTGGTTGAGGCATGATAACGGTTTTATTTTTGGCCAAAAACTCAGGCACAAGCATCGATGTGTTAGCTGGTGCGTTATCATGGTGCAAAATCCATGATTGTTTTTTCCACAATTCTGTGCGTTTCTGACGAATTGCTTCGCGCAAACGGCACATAACTTCAAGGTAGTATTCATTATTGACCGTACGACCTTGTGGCAAGAATTCATGATGCACCACGCCATTGCAATCGAAGAAAACAGTGAACAAAATCTTCACATTTGACCGAATTTGACGACCAGGACGAGCATCGTTCTTGACATCTTCTCGGCCTTGCTTAAACCGGTTATACCACAATTGAACTTGTGTTCTGCTCATAGTAGACTCGCCATACGCCACAGTCAACATTTCATATGTCCTTGCGCATTTAACTTGATTTTTTACGCAAAACTTAATACAGTTTCTTTGATCCATTTTTTCGAATAGTAAAAAATCGAAGAGCACACCAAAACACGACTAACCTTTTTATCTGTCAAAAACAAACTGACAATCCAAAATGGCTGATATTGTCAACATATATAACAGACATTTGTACAAACATAACAGAAGAAAAAATGCGAAAATCGAACATACGTAACCCACGAAATTTGAAAATAACGGTTATTTCTTTATCAGACTTCGTATATAAACATTGGAGTTTAAATAAGATATAAGTATTTTCTTAGAAATATTTACGTTATCCGATATAATAATATACATATGTACATAGTTATAAATTTGTTAATTCGGATATTAAATAAACTCTACGGAATGGATCGAAATTCATGAAATTTTTCCAGGAATTGTAAGTGTGGAAGTTCATATAATCTTAAATGCCTGTTTGGAATGTTGGTTGATGTTTATTTGGCGGTGAAGGCAAATGAAATCAAGTTTTCCTTGCTGTAACTTTAAAAATAATGCTGTTGGGTAAAATCCTTTCAATGTAAAGAGTTTCATAAGTGCCAATCGACTACGATATGGCGACACATTACAGCTGGATTATAATTCAAGAGATTTATTATTCGACATATTGTCATAATTATATTATAAGTTACTAAGCCTACTATGCTTATTTTTCTTTTGTGATTTTCGAAAATATTGATATTTGTGAATTCTCAAATAGTTTATGAAAGTCTGTGCATAAGATAAGTGGTTTGTGACTGTTCAAAATGTGTGGTTGAAGTCTACTGACGATTTGTTAAAGCAACAATGAAATGCATATAGACATAGCTTAACCACCAGCAAATAAATTTCACTTATAATATAATTATGACAATATGTCGAATAATAAATCTCTTGAATGTTTCATTAAAATATTATTTTTCATTTTGCCTATAAATACTTTTATTGTTATCCAATGGATTTCTAATTGTATAAAGGTGTAGAAAAATAAAATAGATTCATATCGAATAAAAATTATTTGCTGGGTTTTGTATAAGTTACTAAGCCTACTATGCTTATTTTTCTTTTGTGATTTTCGAAAATATTGATATTTGTGAATTCTCAAATAGTTTATGAAAGTCTGTGCATAAGATAAGAGGTTTGTGACTGTTCAAAATGTGTGGTTGAAGTCTACTGATGATTTGTTAAAGCAACAATGAAATGCATATAGACATCGCTTAACCACCAGCAAATAAATTTCACGCTGGATTATAATAAGATATAAGTTGTATATATAACTTGTACTGAATATCTCAAATTACAGAACCATATTCATGAATGGCTTTTACTAAGGATATGAAAAAAAATTTTTGTTACATAAGCATCCTTAAATCTTTTGTCCATTGATTTACGAAACATAAAATACTTTTAGAGTTGTCACCAGCATAAGTGACATGTGTCTAAATAATCGTAAAAAATCTTCACTACTATATTGGCTTAAATTCATTGAAGTGTTAACTATCTCAATTATACGGTTTCTTTATCACCAAATACACCCATTAGTAATAAGTGCATTTTTACTTAAATTCCTTGAAGCTTTTAATATTTCGTGTGCACTCAAATTTAGCAAGTTAGCATTCTACCATGTCACAAAGCTCAATTGTGTTCAGAAACGGAATAAAAATTCGGAATGAAATCACTTTAAGTTTCATAAACGCAATAAGCATTTTCTGCATGTTAAGAGTCCAAATTAAATAATTAAAAAATATTTTTCCAAAAAAGAATACTATTTTTCACATATTCATTCAAAGTTATATTACAATTAATTAGTTTTATTTATTTATTATGTAACTTCCCAAATTCATTACAAAAATAAAATCAACAACAAAATATACGGAATTGGTTTCTCTAGGATTGCCAACCATTTGCTTTTGTATGCACTTTATCAAAATACTTTATCAAAATCTTCATATTGGCAGCACACAAGGCAGAACTAAAATATACGAATTTAAAACGCCTAAACATATGCCACATTATGCTTTACTACAAAATTATATTGCCATAATTGTAACATAAAAACGTAATTAAAATTTTTTCGGATTGATGCAAACGCTCGGAATCTGAAGCACCGAGATGAAATTTGAATGGAATGGTAAATGCAGAATCAAAAAATTCCGAACAGAATCTGTAACACGTCTGATTATTTAAATATATTTATGTGAATTTTTGGGATTTTACATAAATTTATTTACGGCCTGTCCCACGATGTCACTAGAAATCGTTCCATCGAATACTTATATTGAAAAAAACAAAAAATTTTCTAATGTTATTGTTGTTTGCAATACAAGTTGTCGATCGAACGATTTCGAGTGACATAGTGGGACAAGCCGTCAAAGTAAATTTTCATCCCAGAACTTACAAATCCTATTCACTTAAATCAAAGTTTTGTTTTATAATTGTTTGTTTTAAAAAGATTAACAATATATTTATTCATATGGACCAATGAGCATTGCTCATTGGAAGACAATTTAACATTTTGGGATATAAAGAATATTTCCTGTTATATGTATGTACTGCCGTATTTATAAAAAAATAAGTTAGTTAAGGGTCCTAAAGTCTATGTCATGCACAAATAGTCAAACATGTACAAATAATTTTACACGTAGCTTACCTGTCAACAGAAATCTTGCAAAGATATGCAATACTAAGCCAGGAGCTTTTAAAAAATCAAGCTTTCAGATAAAAAAAATAACTCCAACGCTTAAAAAAATTCGTTGCTCAAATATATAGTAGTGCCATCTATTGGTGAGGCTTCAAAATGCCAAGTTAATAAACAAGTTTTTTCTCTTTTATTCTCTTAATTTTCTGCAAAACGTTTGGAATTGCACTTGACTTTATAATTGCTTAGTACATCTGGCAATGCCAGACACACGTACTATTTATCCCAACAAACACAAAATCAAACGTTTGAATAGTAAAAACTTCACTTGATGTATCACAATTTCCGATCATTACCAAAGTCATACAAAGGTTGGAATATAACGATGGAATTTATGAGAAAAATGATTTGAGAGCAGATAATTCAGATAAATCTTAAACATTAAAATAAAAAAATACTTAAAAACACTTGTAAAGCGAGATTATCAATTCGTCTCTATTTTTTTACTTCCTAACTCGGTTCATATTAGACCAATTGTAAAAATTTTTTATTGTCTGAGAGGGTATAGCTACCCATTGGACCAAAAAAACTTGGGCGGGGACAAGCCCACACATTTTTGATTTAATTTTATGATATGCCACTTATTTGATTGCTGCGAAACCTAACAAACACTTATGGGTTTTGTAATTACACAATTTTAAAATTGAAAAATTGGGCAGGGCTACGTCTATTAAAATCTATTATTTTATTTCATGTGGTTCTACTTAATCGATTCTTAGAAAACTTACCACAAACCTTAAGCTAAAGAACAACACAATCTTCGATTTGAAAAAAGGGACAGATTCACACCATTAAAATTACATATTTTATTTAGTTATTTTTAACAAAAGTTAACACATACCCATAGCCCTAAAAAATAAAAAATCTTGAATAAAAAAATGGGCGGAGGCACGCCCATTAAAATTTAATTTCATATCCCATAAATTTTTCGAAAATGTTCAATCAGATCTTTGCATTTAAGTCGGCTTTTTGGGCAGTATTGTTTTATTTTAATTTATTAACTCATTAAAACTACTTGCAAATAACGCACTATTTGCATATAAGGTGTAAAATGTTGCCAGTTATTTTTGTTTTGTAAAAAATATACTACAAAGATAACAACGTATGGCAATATGATGCACAAATAATAATGTACGTATAAATCGTGAGTTCAGTATTTACAAATAGTTTTATTTGCAAATAAGATCTGCGTATAAACGAGGTATATGTGAAACTAACAAAATGACGTCAGAATCAGTAACGAATCAGCTTTGTGACAGTATGGAGTAATCGCTTAAGTCGACTTTAAGGAAAGCAGTGTTTTTCGAAAAAGCATGAGTCTACTTTCGGATGATCCTTTCTTTTTCCTTTTTTTTTTTT
This sequence comes from Nowickia ferox, assembly GCA_936439885.1. Classification (NCBI taxonomy): domain Eukaryota; kingdom Metazoa; phylum Arthropoda; class Insecta; order Diptera; family Tachinidae; genus Nowickia; species Nowickia ferox. The sequence goes on from OW387026.1 coordinate 29,722,575, forward strand.
GTTTTTTCAAAAATCGTTTGTTTGAAGTCTATTGATGGGTTTTCTAAGCAGAAACAAAATGCATATTTTTAACCAATAATTATCTGTAAAAAATTACAATTTTACATATTATTGGTTTTGTATTATTCTTGTGCTTATCATTCCAATACAATATTTTCGCTTTTATTGTCGTTTTAAAACGACACTCAAACGAAAGTAGACCCAATTGAAACCAAGTGCACGTGTTTTAAATAACATTTGATGGTACATTCACATGTATAACGTTCATAGGTTGTTTTGGAAGAATTTACAAAAAAATACCAAAAATTAGTCAATGTCCAGATCATGACTTCTTATCGCTAGATCCCCAAAATGTTATGGAAACCGTCAGAGCACAAATAAGTCCGCTATTTCAGAGGCGTGGGCAGCTCTAATATATGTAAATGTTAATATAATTTACCTTTTGTTGTTGAGTTATTATACTCATATATACTGTATTAAATGAGCTCTAGGCACAATTTTTACTGATTATTTTTAATGAAAAATCGGACCGTCGAGCATAGCTCATTTAATAAGTTGTAAATAATAAAATGTAGAAAGGCTCGAAAAATAATACTAATACATACATTTACCTGTGGTTTTCCTGAACAAGAATCTATTTTATATATTTCTCATTTCGGTTTTATAATATCAAAACTGTTATATTTGAAATAATTTTTAAATTTTAAAAAATATAAACTTAGGGTATTTACATAATTTCTATCTTTATTTTAAATTAGTTTCAAAAAGAACCATTTGGCTCTACTGAAAAAATTCGATACGCGCTATTATTCATGTATATTGGGTTTTAATTGCTTTATCTTTTTATTTATAATGAATTAAAAAAAACCGTTTATAATCAAATTGACGCATTAAATTTTTTGTCGGTTCTGTGAAATTTCATGTTAGTTTCGTCGAAATGAAATAAAATGAGCTCATTCGGGATATATCAAGATGTATGGGCAATTATTTAATTTCAACTTGATTTCGAACGAAATTATGAAATTACTCAATTTCATGGCACGCTAAATGGGTCCTAAAACTTGTTTTCTAAACAAATCTAAACTCTTTTAAAATGAAAAAGTGTTGCTTTGATGAGATTCCTTTTATATTATTAAAGGTCATGACTCACTATCATACAAAGTCGTGCGATCTACGAAAAAGTACAACCCTGGTGTGAAGAATTGTTATTGTCTTTTGAAAATTTTCATAAATTCCATCATACCAGGGTTGTATTTTTTCGTAGATCGCACGACTTTGTATGATAGTGTATCACTGCCTTAAATAATATGTATGTAAATAATATGTATGTATGTATATGGCACCTATCTCTCTAGGGAGATAGATTCTAAATGTTTGTTGGGATACATACATATGTTTGTACGTATACATAAACACGCATACATACGCAGTGTATTTTGTGTTCAATGGTGTTGAATGGTCAATCAAAGCATATAGTATGTAAATAAAATATAGTAATGGCCTTAACATTAATTAAACATTAATGTGTTAGATTGTTTACGTTTTTAATTGGACTTTTTAAGAAATAAACAAAATTATTTCCGGTTGTGTGAGATGTGCTTTACAACACTTACAATGAGAAGACCTCTTGCATTGTTCGTCAGTGATGGAATTTGAAAATTTTATTTTCTTATTGAGTTTGCATCGTAAATGTGTCAAAATGCTTTGAATAGTGCCAACATAGGCAATCAAGTTAATATTCATCTAAAAACCATTTCTTTTCTAAAATTAGAGGTACATATTTAGCATTTTTCCCTTTCGAAGAGAAGTTAACAAAACTGTTAAAATCGAACATTTATTAACCTTAGAATACTAACCCACGTAAATTTTACGTGTACTTTTTTATTATTCTTGCTACAAAAGCATCAAGCGGCCTAATGAATTGGTATCCACAAGTGCTTTTTTTTAAACGTTTTTGAACAAACACCGAACTATAAACAAATCATATCTAGTCATTAAACCGCTCTAACAACGTGATCATTACAAGGCTATACGTAAATTTTAAGTGGTGTTAGTAGTAAGAGTACAATTTGTGTACGTAAATTATAGGTGGCATCACGGCTTCCAGATGTGACGATTTATCGTCATTTCGACGATTTTTAGTGCCGAAAATAGCAAAATGACGATTTGACGATTTTTTCCTTAAAATTTACGATTTTTCAACAGTTCAGATAGGGCAGCTTTTTATGAAAAAATCTACTGTTAAAATTCATATATGCATAAAATCTTTTGGTGCAGTTTTTCAGACTCTTTCTTAATAATTTATTGTTTAATATAAAAAAATTTATTTGTTGATGGTTTAGGATTCAATTAAAAGAAATTGCATTTATAGATACATGCATAAATATCGATGGTCTAAAGTAGAAAGACCCTACCTCGTATTTTTTTTCACCAAATTGAGTTTTTCAGTGATTCCAATACATTTCACACAAATACACCTCGTCAAGTAAAACAAGTGGAAAAATTACCAATATAAACCTAAAATATGCAAAAAAAAAGTTATAAGCAAATGACAAACAGACCAACCTAAATTACGACGCAAAGCGTTGTCTGGCTGTCAAAATTTCTCATGCCCATACAAAATGTATGAAACCAACCGAAATAACGCGGCGTCAACGCTATGCAATTGGAAAATCCAATTTTGACAGCGCGTAAAGAAATGAAGTTGGCTGCAAAAGTACTGTTGTTTTTGTTAAGTAATGTAACTTTAGCTACTTTCAGGTCAATTTAGCGTTTTTATTTTTTATTTCTATTTAGAGTTTTTTATTAATCAAAGTGAGTAAACATTACTGTTTCTGGCGCACCGTTAACGCTCTAATTTAGGTTACTCATTTCAGCGTAGAAGCTAAGCGCTAAATTACGTTGCGCTTTGCGTCGTAATTTAGGTTGGTCTGTAAGGAACTTTTCATTTTGATTTTATGTAATTCGGCTTTAAGAAAGTGACATCGCTAATCATCTGACTATAGAAGCCGTGTTAGATAGAACGCTTTGAATGACGTTTCTAGCGTTGGCAGAAAAGCGTAAAGCAAAATGTGTATGACACAATAAAAACTTTGACAACACTCACTGTTTGTTTTACTGCTATTTTAATACATAAAATACACACAATTCGATTACTCTGATGCCACTAACTCGTTTTTCATGTAAATTTGCCAAAAGTTTAATAAAATATCAACAAATTAAGGTAATTATACCAACTGATTGTCAAAGCACTCAAAAAGTTGAGAGTTGCCTAAATTTTTGCTTCGCTTTGCGTTAAAAGTACTTTATGTGACAGGTTTCATATAATCATGTACATTACATCTTAAATGTCAAAGCGAATCTTCAACGCAACGCGAAGCAAAAGTTTTATCTGGCAGGGCCTTAAGCATTGTCAAAAAATAATGATTAATAAATGATGAATCCAACCTTTATTATGGTTATTATAATTGCATTATGGTAATTATTTCTAAAGTGCAATCAGGCTTTGCTTGTGATATTTTGCCTTCGAGAATTTTGCTGCATGTTAGCTCGAGAGTTTTAATAAGATTTTTATTGATGGTGATCATAAAATAGTCTATTTTGGGAGCATCTACTTTATATGCCCGTAATTTCGGAATACAGATAATTTACGTAAGTAAATTTGTAAATCTGTACACTAATAGACATCTACATATATATAGAAATAAAGGGCATTAAACAAAGTAATGTGTCCAGTGTTGTCAGAAAATTATGATGGGAGAACACCAGGGCCGAACTTACATCTGGCACACATGTGCCCAAAAAAAAGCGTAATCACTAATTACCAATGAAAAACGGTTTTATTCAGACATGTATTTATTAATTTAAACAGTTTCCAATCATGTTGGATGGAATAAAAAATTTAATAAATGAGAAAATTAAAGAATTCTGTTGAGAATAGATTTGTTTGCGAAAAAGATTAATTAGTTTATTTCATATACGAGTATGTACATATAAAAAACAAAACAAGGTAATATTTATTTCTGCATGAAATAAATTTATTTTGCGGAAAAATTTTTGTTAAAGGGGAAATAGCTGCTTTGAAGTGTTGCTTGTTTTAAAATAAAGGTTCTTTTTGACACTTAAGTACATAATTGTGTACTCGTATATTTTTGTTATCTATAGCCGAGCAGAAGTGTATTTTTTAGAAAAGCAAGTTTTAAAAATATTAGATTTTACAAAGTTAAGACTATGTACAAAAAGCAAATCAAGTTCATTACTACGTGGGTATGTAAAGCGTGTTTTTTCTTAGAGTGTCACAACTTTGAGTTGGCATCACTGCTTTATTGGAGCACCTATTTAACAGCTGATAGTTGATTTTTGTTTAGTTTACTTTGAAATTTCATTATGAATCGACTTACACGAGAGCAACGCGTGCAAATTATTGAAATTTTTAATCGAAATAACTATTCTATTCCTCAAACTCATCGTGCACTTATTCCATTTTATGGCGTACATAATTCTGGTTGAATGGGTACGTAAATAAGCAGAATTGTCGCATTTGGAGTGAGGAGAATCCACAAGCTTTTGTCGAAACACCATTACATTGACAGAAAATCGCGGTTAGGAGCGCTTTATGAGCGGGCGCTACAATTGATTTACTCAAAGAAACTTTTGCTAATGGCCCAATTAATTGGCCAACAAGATCGTGTGACTTAACCCCATTGGATTATTTTATTTGGGATTATGTCCACGTCGATAAACCACAAGCAATTGAACACCTGGAAATCAACATTCGAAGAGTTATCGGCGAAATGCGGCCGCAAATGCTGCGAAAAGTTGTTGAAAATTGGTGTTCCTTCTACGCGCCAGCCGTGGGGACCACATGGCAGAAATCATATTTAAACATTAATTTCATCAAATTTTCTTTCCAACAAAACCCATTTCATTGATATTAAAAATATATTTCCTTGTTTTATTATGATTTAAACTTGTGTGACTCTATAAAAAACACCCTTTACTTCACGTAGTTTTGAAGACTGAACTATTTAAATAATCAGTTTATTTTATATCCAATTTCTATTAAAATATGCTACAATCATTTCACTATTTGTGAAAAATATATATAAAAAAAAGATACTTACGATATATAGTTGCTTTAGTGGGCGCTGTAAGTATGTATGTATGTAATACGTATTTATCTATGCTTGTTATTTACTACTATTTGTATTTATCAAAACAATCTTATGTATGTAAACAGTCCTACAACTATAATACTAAAGGATATAAATAGTTTATCCAATATATGATGAGTACAAATGCACTTAAAATAAACAGATACAAATGTATCTATAAGTAAACATTACAACATATGTAAATGTAAATAGACGAAAATAAAACATACGCAATAGATATCATATGATTAGTTTACGCATGAGTATGAGATCTAAAAATATTTGTTATGAATGAAATCCGCTGTACGTATGTACATACAACCAGTAAAATGTACTTGCAAACACGTGCTGCAGACAAAGTGTGTATATGGGATGATTGTCTGTGTCCAAGCACTTGTTGATTTTATGAAAGTGTGAGTTGATGACATTGATATAACTGGCAGTTTTTATACTGTTGTTGACTACAGTGAAAATATTTGCCAACCATTAGCGGGCAGCAGCAGCATCATCAGCTGTTTAACTTGACAGCGTGATAACAGCACCACCACCACAACCAACACTAACATTTCCACCACCATCCACGATACTAATGGCTGCTACAGTACTGTTAACATTGTCCTTAACATCCTCATCATTTGGTACTTCTTTGGGTGGTATGTAAAACCACCAAGCAGCAAAGAAAAATACGACAGAACATAATTTTCCTGTTAAAGCCAAAATCCACATGTATCTGGAACGAAAAAAATTGCGTACATATGTACATACACACATGCTTTTGTATATTAATACGAAATATTATTAGATTGTTTAAAATGATCTGTATTGCTGGCTGAAAACTTCGAAAAAAAACCCCGAATTCTATATACTCGTATGTACATATTTAAAAATTAATGTTTGTTTGTATGTCTTTTATGCGCGGCTAAACCGCTTATCCGATGGCGATATGTGCCCGTAATTATGACAGTGGTCTAAGTCATGTATTTCTTTTGTCGAGATATTTATTATATTACATTTGAACAAATGAAAAAATATTTTTTTATTATGCAGCATTTTAATTAAGAGTTGTTATAGTCTCGCTTAATAGAAATTTATTTAATATTTATTAAATATTTATTGAAGTTTTTTTTAAGATTTATTTAATATTTCAAAGCAAAAATGCATATGACTTAGACCACTTTCATAATTAAGGGCACATACATATGTATGTGTAGTTTAAAAAATAATATTGTAGCAGCACTAGAATAAATGTCAAAAAACAGATGTTTTGCAGTAGGCTATCAATTCTTTGTACAATCAAAAATGCAAAAAAGTTAATTAAAGGTCGCCAAATTTTACTGAGAAAGGAATTATACAAGGCATATCAAACAGGTACATGCATCAGGCAAATTGCTCATCCGCTGATTTTTTGTTTACACGTTTATAACGAAGAATTCATTTGACAATTACTTTTGTGCCTTGTTTGATGCATACAATTTTTTGACAATTACTTTGTAAAACTATGTGAGAAGCACAGAGTTGCCACAGTGTTTTCTCTAATGCGTGTACCTGTAGTAAATGTGCCTTGGAATTATACTTATGCTTGGCGAAGTAGAATAGTATAAAAGAATAATAGAGTGTAAAGGTAGGATCACACGAGCACCAATTATTTCTCCATTTCATATGCCAATCGTGTGATTTCACAATCTATTGTCACATACAACAATCGAGAACAATATTGTGGCGATTTGCCGCATTCAAATGCAACTCTGGTGCAGCAATCGTGTGAACGTTTGATAGACAACCATGCCCCAATAAAAATGCACCAATATTTATTGTGTTTTCGAGCGGCAATCAAAGAAGCCAATACGCGACAATTTCTTAAGCGTTTTTGTAAGTACTGTAAACTTCAACTTACTTCTTATGTAATTATAACTGACTTGAAACGTTAACACGTAACTCTGATCCAATCCTTAAGGTAGGATCACACGATTGCCGCAATGCACCAATTATTGGTTCATTTTATACGCCAATCGTGTGATTTCACAATTTATTGCCTTATACGACATCGAGAACAATAGTGTGCTGATTCATCGCAATCACATGCAACTCTGGTGCGGCAATCGTGTGAACGGTTGATAGACAACCATGCCTCAATAAAAATGTTTAAAATGCACCAATATTTATTGTGTTCTTGAGCGGCAATCAAAGTAGCCAATACGGGACAATTTCTTAAATTAATTTTTTTTTTCGTGTGTTCCAAGTGTTGCCATAAGTACTTATTTGAAACGTTAACATGGAAGTGTGAGCCAATCTTAACCCCTATACATATTTACAAAACAGATGCAATTTCATTTCTTTTAACGAATAAACCATTTTCACGTACAAAATAAAGCAGAAAAAAAACATTTCTTTTTAAAAGAAAACCATTTTAAAGTAAAACAAAATAAACTAAAAACTACCAAAACAGCTGTTTATTTCTGTTGCCGTAGAACAATCGTGTGACTGGGCTGTGGCAATTATTACCACAAGTTCATTCTTCGCCAATAAAAATTGGGGCAGATTGGTGTTTTTGCGGTAATCGTGTGATCCTACCTTAAGAAAACAGGTCAAACAAGACCTGAAGAAAAAGTAGACTCTTGGAAAAAATTCAAGTGCTCTTTTAATGCAAAGCATATGGTCTGTAAGCACGGTTGCCAGATTCGACGATTTATCGTCATTTCGACGATTTTGGGTGCCAAAAACAACATTTTGACGACTTGATGATTTTGGCATTCAATTTGACGATTTTAAATAATTATAATGATTTCTTCAGAACTGTAAAAAATGTTTAACTTGGCCAAGAACTTGGTAGCTTTTGCTAAAGTATGCAATCAAAATAAGGAGAAAAAGGCAATAAATCTTAATTTTTGTATTAATAATTTTCGAACTCAATGGTTTTGAAAATTCAAAATTTGTATGCTCAAATGCAAAAACTATTTGAAAATGTTATGAATAATTTTTTTAAAACAGATTTGCTTGAGTATGATCATTTTTATTTGATGTATTATAAAGATGAGAATAATTATTTAGACATTGAAGAAATTTACTTGGGAATAAATGCCAGGGATGTATTTGCGGATGCTAAAGTTAATCAAATTTAAAAATGTGTGATAAGATTTTAGTAACATTTGAATGCGAAGATGAATTCAAAGCCTTAAGTTTAAATGCTCATTGCAGGGATTATTATAGAAAATAAAAGTAATTTTCACGATATTCTGAGAGTTTTGTTACTTTGTTGAATAATGATAAGAACAGGAAGTTGAATCTGAATTCAAACAATTAAAGTTATTAAAATTGCCTGATTTACTTGAAACTTTTAGATTTTTTGAAAAAAAAAATCAGAAATGAAAAAGGGGACTTAAAGGTCTCTTATTTCCCAAGTTAAGTAATTTTATCCCGCGTTAACTAATTTTATTTTACTTTTACCGAAATCTTCAGCAAATAAAGGGGAAAAAAGAATGCTAGTTTATAGGCGAGAGTTTGAGAGAGAGAGAGAGAGAGAGATTCGTAAAAAACGTGCATATGCATACACAAAGCTATACATAAAAAACATGTCGTAAATAATAAAACTTGTATTATTGTACAAGGTAGGCCAAAAGAAATCACCCTATTGGAAGATGCTCTTATTTTTGCAAATGGCGGCCAATGTCAAATCTGTTTTAACATTTGTGAACTTAACAGATGTAGAATACAAGTGAAGTGAGCCATGGAGCGATACACTCCCCAAGAACGCGGAACAATCATGTCGTGGCGTTCCCGGGTCGCCTCATCTCTCGTTTTGGCGATTTACACTAGACCGCAAGATCACCCGTGGTCCCGTGTTTAAGTGAACAAGCCCGAGACCCTGGAAGCCCTCAAGAACAACATTCGACACGAGTGCGAGAATCTGTCGCCAGAATTCTCGCCGAACTGATGAAATATGCCATAAAACAAGCCCGTACAGCAACCAATTGTGACGGCGCCTATTTGGCCGATATCATCTTCTCGACTTGACCAATAAAATTCTAAAGGATCAAACAAACATAATAAAAAAACAGAATCGAAGTTTTTCATGTAGAAAAAAAATGAGAGCCAAACAACAAACAACGGATGACTTCTTTGGGCCCACCTTGTATTTATCAATAAGACTTGTATAGTCTGAACATAGATTAATAGAAAATATTAAATTTTTAAAGCAATTGCACGAATCACAATATTTGTATTTATATGTAAGAGCCCGTTTAGATGAAGGGTTAAGTAGCGACAAGGCCTACGTTATCTTTTGGAGTCCCTTCTTAAATTATCATAACTGCGACTTTTTGTGTCCATAGACAAGACGACACAATTGTCGAAGAAAGAAACAAAATTGAAAAGCTAAAAGCTCAATTTGTCCCAGTTTTCATGATGGAAAGCGATACACATAAAATTTATTATATAAGGTGTGAGTGTTGATTACAAATTAACTTAGTTTAAGTAACTAGTACCAATATTTCAATTAATCACTGTTATTGAGTAACAAATACGGAGATATCTATAATAATACTGAAGCCGATGACTCGGCCCACTGTGCGCTGCTTAAGTTTTCAAATTAAATAAAAGGAATAGAAATAACACCAAGATTAATATATTTTCTTACCTGCTCATATAAGAATTTTCATACACCAAACAGGCACCTGCCTCCTCGTCACACGTTTCCTGCCACAATATACAGGTTTCATCGATTAAAGCACCAAAAATCATGGGAGCCGGGATCGTGCCCAATAAGCGCACCTTAATCCACTGTATGCCCAAAGCAAAAGAACGTTGGTCATCATACACGCACCTAAATTGGTTCAATAAATCAAGACTTATTCTGAGTACACATGTTCGAATAAAATTTCATTTACCTCAAAGTTGCAGAAAGAGCGGGCATTGTGGCCAGAAACGTAAACAACATCAGCATGAAACACAGTGCCACAAAATATGGCAGATAACGACATGATGAGAAACACATGGTGTTGGTGGCATCGTACTTATTTTCAGTTGTCGAAGATATACATTCGCAGTCTCTATACGACTTGCTCTCATTTGTGGAAACTTCAGAGGAACACCCGGCAAAACATGGATTGTAGTACATGACATTATTGGAGCCGCATATGGGATCGTATAATAGACTTTGGCAAGAGCAATTGATATTACAATTGGCAGCCAATGTTACCGGCATAGAAGTCGTTAGTTGAGAAGTTACTTCCGTGCTCTGGTAGGATGCTGTTACTCCAGCAAATGTCAGATTGGGACAAGATAGCAGAAAGCAACTGGTGAAAGCGGTGGCAATTATTGTAACCGTAAGACACATTTTTATTATGCCGCTGCAATTAAGATTGAACTTCTTGACCAAGTAGCCGCCCAGAAATGTACCGCCACCTCCTGCTGGTACCGTTATCAGGCCCATTAATAGCGCCGACCACACTGGTGATATGATAAATTGATTTTCAATTTGTTTGGGTAAGAAGGCAGCAAATCCTGCTATAATCATTCCTTCCGAAGCCCCTGCCAAATTTAAAAAGACAAATGTGGGATTTTGCAAGAGGGACCACAATGCCATGGGCAATTCTCGTACTTTTGTGAAATTCTTGGACTGCTCAGCTTGCTTGCTGGAATTATATGCCTCCGAAACTTTTTCCTGTTGCAATTTTTCGGAACCCGGTAGAGAGCGGGGGTAACCAAATATCGGTATGGACAGGAAAAAGCAAACAAAGGCAGCTACCACAAACCCAATCCACCAGGCTCCTATCCAGACTTTGCTGGAGCTTGTTATGCTTAATCTGGAAGAAAAATGGTATTTATATGTAAATTTTAAGTTTGAATAAGTTTATTTCTTCAAAGTCCAAAACAAACTTCACATTCGCAAGTGCATACAAAATGATTGCGTCTTTATTTCTTGTGTGTCAATCTGAATTCAGAAGTATTTTTACCTGAACTTCCTGTAAATATGAATGCGAGTGTAAAATATATTTTTTTTAATTTCCTCTTATAAAACAGAGAAACTTAGTGATTTCACTTGGATTTGAAGTCAGAGAGATCTATTCGCGCTAAATTTGCGATCATGTCCGTATGTATGTATGTGTGTGTATACATGTAAGCTTCTTATAACTTCCCTGCAGTAGGCGTAGCTAGCGAATGTCTATATATTTCGTTAACTACCAATACCTACGATTAACTACCAGCCTAACTACTAGCAATGCAAAAGACTGACGATTTTAACATGGGGATGAGATTGATGGTAGTCAATTGCCACCATATGCATAACACTTCGTCAGTGATTTCGCTAATGAATACAATTAATTTTTCTATTGATAAAACAAATAATTATTCACCCTTATCGGGAATAAAAGGTGAACTTTTGTTCACGTGAACTTTTATTCCCGATAAGGGTGATTAATACATTTTTCAAATAATTGTTCTTTTTCTTTTTTATGCACGTTTTAACTGACTTCTGCTGCTCATTTTAACTTTCTAAAAGAAAAGCACTTTTTTCACTAAAAACTACAAGTTTTGACCACGAACTTCCAATTTTAACTCCCGCCATCACAAAATCAAAATAATTGAGTACTTAAAGTAATTTTTTTTATTTTCTTTTGAATAACAGCACAGTCCACTGTTCCAATCGCAAAACCAATTTCATTGAGGTTAAAGGCATTAACATATCCATGAGTGAGACAGCCAATAGGGGAACTATTGCATTACTTTTGGCTAGTGTAGTAGCTAGTCGATTTTTCGTTAGGGAGTAAATTTCTACTTTTAAAACTGGAGGGTTAAGAATGTTTAAACTCTAAAAACTTTAGTCTGACTTAGATGTCGTGAGCCGATTTGGAAAATTTGACGAAAATAGACTGATTATTCGAGAAATTTGTGGTCTAAAGATTCCGAAAAAGGTATTTTTAATAACTCCAAAAGTCTTTGTAGTAGTATGTTTACGTTCCCTCTGGACCACTTTTTCCATACAAAATGTTGGCTCATGCCGACCAGTGTTGCCACCCATGAAATTTAGTGGATGTGGGTCGGGTGTTGGTCAGTGTTGCCACCGTGCAAAGGAAAAAAAAAAAAAAAAATGTGCATACCTTAACCCTTTAACGGTCGTTGGGGTTAAATTCGACTCTATGATATTTTGTGTTATGAGGCGGCAGCGTGTTCGGTTTTGCTTAAAGTGTATGAGGCGACAGCGTGTTCGGTTTTGCTTAAAGTGAAGTCGTGGTGGATGTTATTTTTGTTGAAGTGAAGTCGTAACATTTAATGTGTTCGTTAGAGGGTTAATACAATATGAATTAGACTACATTAGGGCGGTTTACGAAAGTCTGTGATTTTTTGCTAGTATTTAATAAATAAAATTCATTTACTGCGGTATATATTAATATCTCTAATACAACTCATAGTAATTTGTTTCAATTTAAAACAATTTTCAAAATGAACATAATTAAACTAATACATTACAATCAAGTGTAGGAGTAATTATAATGTTTTTACTATCTAACAAAAAAAAATAAAATAATAACAAATATTTTTTTCTTTTTTTCACTTTTTGTGTGTAAAACGTTTTCTTTGAATGATGAAAATCAATTGTTTCATTAAAACTCATTAACAAATGTTCTTATATACTTTTTATTTTTGCTAAAAAATAAAACTTTGATAAAAAGTTGTGGTTAAGTGTATAAATAATAAAAATGAACAAACAAACAAATAGTTAAATTAAAATTGCATTAACATTTTTATTTAAGTAAATATGTTATACTAAAAAAAGAAAATAAAAAAATTATAAAATCTGGATACTTCAAAGGGATCTGGCACACATTGTTTCGGTGGTTGCTGTTGTTGTTTTTGTCTTCAATACTCAATTTATTTCTCTGGTGTATCTTGAGCTTAAACGAAAATAATCAATTATTATTATATTTAATAATCAAAAAATAAAAATAAAAATTATTTTACCAGAAATTACCTGATGTTTCCGCAATAATGGTTAATTCATAGTATAACCCACTGCTTCCTTTCTTTATTTTGGAAATGTAGTATGTATTAACATTAACTTCTGAAATAGCATCATCGTCTATCGTCTCAATAAATATACTCGGGAGGTATATATAATGAGTTCCCTCTACCAGACACCGAATTTTCATTCCAAAGCGTGTCTGAACACGCTCCATCTTTATTATTTTATAATTATGATCAAAAACCATCTCCTTTATAGGGAGAATGGTTTTATTTTGTGATTGTTTAAAAATTTTTTTTAAATGTGATTCCATTTTTGATGATTTACTTAACTTGAATGACACTTAAAGTAAAATTGGTGGAGGTTTTTATACAAAATTCAGAAATGTAATTTTGTTTCTAAACAGGAAAAAATGTGGTTTCAATTTTAATGTTGTGTGTTTTAATTTTAAAAAGCTTCCGTTGCGGTTTTTCATTTTATAAGGTCCCAAATTTATCAAATACGTGAGAAATTTTAGATGTTGTAGGGTTTTTTTATTGATACATATGTTTTCATAATTTAAAAAAAGTTTCTATTTCGAGGTTTATTTAAAAATGTGTTTTTTCTTACTTATCTTGAATAACACTTAGAGTAAAACTAGAGAGGTTTTTTTTTTTTTTATACAAAATTCTGAAATGTAATTTTGTTTCTAAACAGGAAAAAAATGTGGTTGCAATTTTAATGTTGTGCGTTTTAATTGTAAAAAAGTTTCTGTTGCGGTTTTTCCGTTTTTTATAAAGTTTCTATTTAATCAAATGTGAAAGAAATTTTAATGTATGCAGAGTTTTGTTGATATATATGATTTTAATTTTAAAAGGTTTCTGTTTCGTGGATTGTTTAAAATGTGTTTTCTATTTCATCATCATCGTCATCTTCTTCTTCTTCAGTACTGTCATACAAGTTGTTGTAGAATACAAATTGCTTCTTCTTTTTAAGGACTAGAGTATATGATCCCTTCACTTCTTTAACTTTCTTTAAAATGTGTGGAGTTGTGTTTAGATAATCCATCTGATTTTTAGTAATAATCAGAAATCGTTTAGGTAAATAAATGTAATATTCGTTATTTAGATCACATCTTATACTTTCACCATATTTTGTATCTACTCGATCTATCTTGTTGATTTCATATATAGTATTTTCTTCCATATTCTTTAAAGGTAAGTATGTAATATTAGAACTTTGAAACAATTTTCTTAAGCTTGCCCTCATTTTTTTTTGCTTTCAACTTTTTACCGTAAGACGAACTTTCAAACTGATTCTTTATATTCAATAATTGATAGTATAAGACGTTTTTAGATATTTCAATAACTTCTTATCAGTTGCGGTTAAGTATACGTGTATGCATACATATACATTTATATATATATATATATATATATATATATATATATATATATATATATATATATATATATATATATGCATATATAAAAAGAGATTCAGTTAAATTAAAAACTTTGATAAATATGTATTGGGGTCAATTTTTAAAAACTGGTGATAAATATTGTACTTGTCATGCACAGTGGAAAACTTTTCAAATAATAAATGCAATAGTTTTGGATATTATAATGCAGGTGTTTCTAACCGCAGAAGGAGGAACTAGAACGCAAATTTTTTCTCTTAATAGAGGACAAGAAATGCCAACAAATATTCCAATATTTCAATTTAGTCACAATCAACATATAAAAATTGAGGTTATTGGTGGTATGATATCACTAGTCGGAACAGTCTATGAGGGTGGTTTTAAAGATATAAATGTATACTCATACAAACCATCATGTGTTTATAGTGAAATAGATGAATATGCAACTAAATCTTATAATGGTAAGACTGGTATCCATTCATTGAATAAAAATCAACAAAAACCTCCCCTCCCCCAGAAAATGGTTAATAATAGTATAGTTAAGAAAGCAGCTGGTGGTGCCAGCGGTGGTGATGACTCATTTCAATATGAAGATTATTAAATTACTATATAAATATAAGAAACAATTCTTATCATCTCATTCAAAAATATATTGCTAACCTAAGAACATATATATTAAAAAGAAAAACTAAAATGAAAAATATTTTTATCATATTGTTTTCATATATCTATATCATACAAGTGTTTTCAGCTTCATTACCTATTGATTTGAGTGAAAATGAACTTAAAAATACAGAATTTGCAATTAAATT
Organism: Nowickia ferox; assembly: GCA_936439885.1. Classification (NCBI taxonomy): domain Eukaryota; kingdom Metazoa; phylum Arthropoda; class Insecta; order Diptera; family Tachinidae; genus Nowickia; species Nowickia ferox. The sequence continues at coordinate 29,737,902 of OW387026.1, forward strand.
ACCAAATAATGATACTGTGAGCATACAACTAAATTTCAAACTTTTAAAGTTTACTAATGATTTAAATAAAAACATCGAGTCAACAACAACAACAAAAATAGAATATAAATCAAACGAAGAACAAGAAGACTCCTTACCACCACCATCTATAAATCAACCATTTACTGTCGAACAAGCTATTGAAGCATTTAGGCAAGATTTAGTAAAAAAAGAAAAAAATATTGCAGGAATAATTGAAAGTTCGGCTCCATTTTATAGACATTTTCAACTTCAATACAAAGATAATATAAAATTGAGAATCCGTTGTACATATGACAGCAATTACTTGAAACGTCGATTAAATATTTCATGTTTCGAATACCGTCAAGTTGAATACGAGAGAATTTTAAGTAATGGTGAAATTGAGACGGTTTCTGAGGATGATACTACATACCGATCCGATATGACATTAATCAACATTCAAGATTATACCCATGATTTGGATATGGAAATATTATAAATTAAGTAATATAATGAAATACATTTACTACTACTTAACATAAAGTTTGTTATTGATGTGTTAAGAACATTTATTTAACATAAATAAAAAATTAAAATAAGAAAAATAATGAACAATCAGTTTTATTCGAAAATTGTACATGACTTCTTGAATGAAGAAAGGTTTTTGTGGTATGAACATGAGATTATTTTGAAGAAATTAAAAGCTCAATTCGATGAATATGCATTTTATAAGAAAAGTAAATCAAAATTTGGATATCATTATAACAATTGTGTGTGGTCCAACGATGAAACAACTTGTGGACCTGATACCTGTAAATGTTCCCTTATCGATAAAAGTTGGGATCAAGCATTATATATAATGAATTTTTATAATAATTTAAAAACATAGACTTTATAAACAGTTCTACAGTCGTCGTTGTGACTTGATTAGTACTAAACAATGTCGGAGGAGAGAATATTAGTTGTAGACGTACAAGGTTTTTATCTCAACAATAAATTCATTGTAAAAGAACTGAGTATTTCAATTGACGACTCACAAGTTCAAACATTTATTATTAAACCACCTTTTCCATATTCATCGTTGACAACAAAAGAAAAATATTCAATTAATTGGCTTTATAATCATCATCATGGATTAAAATGGAAAGATGGCGATTCATCCTTAACAAATATTGTGGAATATTATATTGCGTATGTTAAAGATAAAAATTATATTAATTATGCTAAAGGATTAGAAAAAATTAAGTGGATTCAAAATATTTTTAAGGATAAAATTAATTTTTATAACCTGGATGATTTAAATTGTCCAAATTTAAAAACATTATATCAAAATGATGAATCTGTAAATGTTTGTTCTTATCATAGAAAATATTGTATATGTGCTCAAAAAAATGTAATACTCTTAAGAAAGTTTATTAAATCAAATATTAATAAAGAAAACATAAAATTATAAAAGACATTTTTTCTTTTTTGGATTTATTATTTAACACTTAAATCAGATAGAATAATCATCAAACATCATCAGTTCATTCTGAATACTTGAAATGTCAATAACAATATCTTTAAACGGAAACAAATCAACTCTGGTTGGAGAATATTTTCCTCCAATTGAACTCCCTACAAAATATGTTTGTGGACTTATTGATTTTGTAACATTCAACTCCATACCTAATGTAGATGTTCACAACAATTTGTTTCATATAGGAAATCATATTATTACTATTCCGGTTGGTTCATATGAACTTGAGGATATTGATTTTTTCTTAAACTCAAGCTTAAAAGATATTGATGAATCAATTCATCTAGTAATTGAAGCTAACAATAACACACTTAAAACTGAAATAACCTCATCAATGGATATAGATTTTTCACAACCAAACAGTATAGGAAAGTTGCTCGGATTTAGCAAAAGTAAATTAGAAGTAAATTCAACTGAATATTATAACACTGATCAAAATCTTCAAAATGATAAATCTGTGGAAGTGATGATTGTAGATATTAATCAATTGAATACTACAAGGTTATTTGAATCTGACTTACCTGCACATATTACGAATGTTAATACAATACGCATTGAAAGCAACTTAACAACCGGATCATTTATTAATAATACTTCGAATCATGTTATTCATGAATTTCCTCTTGATGTTCCTCCAGGATATAAAATAAGCGAAAAACCTCGAAATGTTATTTATTTTCCCGTCAACTGTCAGCAAATAAACAACATAACGATTAGAATCTTAAATCAAGACGGTGAACTTATAAATTTTAGAGGAGAAAAAATCACTCTTAGACTCCACTTCAAACCAGAATAATGATAATTTACAATAAAAACGTAATGCAAAGAGGATTGCCATTCAATCCCTCATCAACTCGCATTCGAGAAAGTATAAAAAATAAAAAAAACCCGTTAACATCATATAATATAGAATACTTGAAATCATTAGGATTTAATCTTCAACAATGAATGAAATACTAAATGTCCTTCAAAAACCTATATATGATGAGAGTATTGTAAAAAGGGAATATCATAGTTACTCTCCATATCTAAAATCATTCAACAACAATGATGAAATTCGTATACCAATTCAAAATCAGGATCTCTTTGTCTTACCAAGTGAGAGTATGATTTACATTCATGGTTTTATAGTGAAGAAGGAAGCAAACAAAGAGGTTCCAGCTACAGATGTGAAATTTAAAAACAACTTTGTTTCATATTTGTTCGATGAAATTCGTTATGAAATTAATGGTTTTGAAGTTGATCGTACACGCAAACTTGGAATTTCATCTACCATGAAAAATTTTTTATCATTGAATAAGGCTGAAAGTGCTACACTAAAAAACGCTGGTTGGTGTCTTAAAGAAACTTTTGTTTTAGAAAAAAGTCATTTTAGCTGTTGTATACCTCTGAAAATGTGGATGGGTTTTGCTGAAGATTATAACAAAATACTATTAAATTCGAAACATGAGCTCATTCTTCAACGTTCGACATCCGATGAGAGATCATATTATTCTACAAATACAACTGATCAGTTGAAGTTAACAATTCTGGATATAACATGGAAAATGCCGCATATTCAACTATCAGACTTTGCAAAATTGGAAATGTTTAAGATAATCAACAACAAAAATTCTATACCAATTGCATTTCGTAGTTGGGATTGTCATGTAAATCCTGCACTACCAACGACTACAAAGGTTTTATGGAATGTAAAGCTTTCTCCACAAAACGAAAGACCACGATTTCTTATAATTGGTTTACAAAAAGTGAAAAGTAAAGAACAAGGAAATATATTTGACCATTGTAATATCTCTAATTTAAAAGTATATCTAAACTCAGAGTCATATCCATATGATGATTTACATAATCGTTTCGAAATGGGTCAGTATTCTGTTCTATATAATATGTATGCAAAATTTCAACAAGGCTTTTACATGCGAGAACCTGAACCATTGCTGGATGTTAATGATTACAAGTCTTACGCACCGCTTATTGTTGTTGATGTTTCACATCAAAATGAAACTGTTAAAATTGGACCTATTGATGTACGAATTGAATTTGATACTGAAGCAAACAAACCAATTCCAGAAAAAACATCAGCATACTGTTTAGTTATTCATGATCGCTTAATCGAATACTCACCTCTAACAAGTGAAATTAGAAAAATTATTTAATTCTAATATTTCTTTTAAAATTTTTAATAAATGAAAAAACAAAAAAATATATATATATATATATATATATATATATATATATAAATAAAACAAGATATTTTTAATTCTTAATCAATGTATTTTATTAAAAAACATTTATAGTTTCTTTTTAGTTTAGCTTCGAAAACAAAAATTTTAAACATAAATGACCACAATTTATTGTATTAAAATTTTGATATCTATCATAATTATAACTTATGTTTTTTCCTAAATATTTTATTAATTGTTTCGGCGGTTGCAAATTACCAAAGCTATCAAAATATTCAATTTGATTGTTGTTTTTCCAGTACGCTACCCAATGTGTGCCAGGTCCCTTTGAAGTATCCAGATTAATTATTCCACATTCTTTTTTAAATGGTTTGCTTGGAAGAGTGTTACACATAAACACACCTCTAAAATTTGGAATATGTTTTGCATATTTTCTCAAGTCTACATCAGAAAGGGCTCTTTTAGGTAGCTTCATTAAAAATTTTGTTGATAAGGCTTCAAATATAATCCAAAACCTTTTTTATATGGTTTTAAGAACATGCCTTTTCCCATCGCAATGGCTTCCATTGTATTATTGTGTCGTTTTGCTTCAGTCAGCTGTTCCTTTCCATTTTTAACTGCATTGATTGCTTTTGTAATACCAGATACACCACCAGCTAAACCACCAAGTGCACCCAGTGCAGCAAATATAGGGGCAAGTGGAAGAAAACCTCCAGATTTTGGTAGCGGTATTATTCGAGGTGTTTTTATTAACGATTTTTTCTTCCCCTTGAAAATATTGTTTACAACTTTTCGTGAAATCTTTATAGCATCTTTCAAGTTTTCACTTTTCTTTATATTCTTTCTTGCACTTTTCAATGCATGTGTAAATAGTTTGTGGGTATTTACTGGAGACGACTTTTTAGTTTTACTAATAACGTTACCCATACCGAATTTTGTTTTTGCTTTCATTGCAGTAGCAACAAACCAAGCGTTTGATTTTTCACTCAAACTACTATCGCTTGCTTTGACCCTTTGCCAAGCCTTTTCAGTTAAGATTCTATCAGCAATATGCCTTTTCTCTAAATCTTTATTGTTTGAGTATGCTATATCGTGCTCTCTGCAAGCAGTATCCAATGGATTGATTCCTTGATCACCTCTAGCTAATCGTTTCTTTAATTTTGTACCAGGTCCGCAAAATTGATAACCGGGTAGATGAAGTTCAATGGGAAGTTTATTAATTATTTTATTTAGAAAACCTTTACCAATGAAAGATGGATGGCGACTGAATAACTTTTTATAAATGATAGGCATATCTATTAATACTTTATCGATTAAAGATTGAAATTAAATTGATTGAAAACAAATAAAAGAGACTGGTTTATATATTATGTTATCATTAGATTTCAGAATGCGTTTTTTTAAACAACATAAAAGGATTGATGTAAAGAATATCGAATCAAAGTTTGATTCATCATCAAATAAAATTCGTCATAGTTCATTACTACCGAATTCTATTCGAGCTCTTATTGTGGGTCCATCAAATTGTGGAAAAACAAATGTGATGATCAGTCTTATTGAAAGTCCTCATGGATTGAAATTTAAAAATATTTACTTATATTCAAAGTCAACACAACAACCGAAATATAAGTACTTAGAAAGTCTAATTAAACCCATTAAGGAGTTAAATTTTTCATCATTTTCCAATAATAATGATGTTCTATCCCCAGACGAAGTTAAACCGAATTCAATATTTATATTCGATGATATAGCTTGTGAGAAACAAAATCATGTACGTGCCTACTTCTGTATGGGTCGTCATAAAGACATTGATAGTTTTTATTTATGTCAAACTTATACACGTATACCAAAACACTTGATTCGCGATAATGCAAATATGATTATAATTTTTAAACAGGATGTAATGAATATTAAGCATATTTACAATGATCATGTTGGTTCTGATATGTCTTTCAAAACATTTCATAAGTTATGTGCCGAGTGTTGGAAAGAAAAATATGGTTTTCTAGTTATTAACAAAGATGATTCTATGAATAATGGTCGATATAGAAAAGGTTTCGATATATTTATAAATCTATAAAAGAAATATTACAGATATTTTAAAATCAGTACAAGATTAATTATTAAACTGATAACTTCTCAACTATTAAACTGCTAACTGCTAAATTGCTATACTGCTATACTGCTAAACTGCTAAACTGCTAAACTGATCTGTTTTGAATCTGTTTCTAATTCAACCTATAAATATGAACACAAATCTAGTTAATAATCTTATTAAAACTCGAAATATTTTAAAAAAGAAATATAAGAATATTTTGCTTGGAGAAATTGCAAATGATGAATTGTTGGAAAAGACATTGAAACCAATATCAAAACCATTAAAAGAATTAGTTCAATCAACTAATAATAATAATAATAATAATAATAATAATAATAATAACACCATTATAAAACATGAAAAATATCCGGATGGCTCTTTTAAACATGATCTTGAGAATAATAAAGTTGCCTTCAGTACACCATATAAAAAGAGTAAGCTTGATTATAACACGTTTTCTTCAAGCTCTAATAACAAGAAAATCGAGAAAAGTTCAAACACGTTTCAATCATTTGATGATGAAAATTATCATGATGATGACCATGATGATGATGATGATGATGATAATAATGATAATGTTGATAATGAGGATGATAACAATGATGATGATAACACCATTGCAATACATCCCAATCAAAGTATTCAATATAATTTATCAAAAGTTAACTTAAATATATATGATAAAACCTATGGTCCTCATAAGGATAAAAATCAAATATGGAGACTGGGTAATGAACCCATCGCTTTCAATTCAACCAATATTACTGTAGGTAATTTAAAATGGCCCTTCACATCAGGCTTATATGAATTGTTAGTTTATAAGAAACCAATCAGTTATAATAAAACAGATTTAAATAATTATAAACAAATATTGGAGATGACTAATGTCCATAAACGAAATAACAGTATTAATGGCCAGATTAAAGGAAATCGTTCAATTAAATATACAACGATTATTAAAAACCTATTTAAACAACAGAAAATTCATGAGGGAAAAGGTTTAATGAAATTGAATAGAAAAAAGCATAATTATGTTTATTGGGATGATCCTAATGAATTGGTTGATAGATTGCGTCTTTTGATTTCATCAACAACAGCTGGTCACTCAAATCATAATAATGAAATTGTATCAATTATTGAGGAATTGAGAGAAGCAAAAATTATTATATAAATAGACTTAAAAATGTACAAACAATTCATATTCATAAAATGCCTATCGATAAGTTTGGACATTATATTGAAAGATCTGTAAGATACCAAAATCAACATTTCAAGATTCATTTGGATAGTGATCGTAATTTCAACTTTAACTTGCGGAGAATAAAAAATATTGCTAGTCCTGTATTGGAAAACGATGCCGTAAACAAAATTTACATGAAAACTTATTTAAGTGAAATAAAGAAACAACTGGATACAATGTATATGGAGAGAATTAAGGGAATGGAGGATCGTTTTAACGAAATAATACAACAACAAAACGTGTTGACTACAGAAAAATTTGATAATGTAGAAACACGTTTAAGTAAATTAATACATGATCAAAGTATAATACTAAATAATCTCAATCAATCACTAAATGAAATGAAATCATTATTTAATCACAAAATTGATTCAGTTGAAGAACGTCTAAATGAAAAAACGAAGCTCATTACAAAGCATTTAAAGATAGATATATAAATCGTTTTTGATTTAAATTCAATATCAACAGCATTTAAATTGATGTAATCTGTAAGATAGACGTTAGAAATGGAGCGACAAGAAGTGGTTCAGGAGCTTCATAAGCAAGCACGTAGAAATTTCATTCGACGTCGAGTGGTGGTCAAGGGAATTGATGATCTTTGGCAAGCAGATCTTGTTGAAATGGGTGCTTACTCAAAATATAACAAAGGCTATAGATTTATTTTAACAGTTATAGATACATTTTCAAAGTTTGCTTGGGCTGTACCTGTAAAATCTAAAAGTAGTGAAGATATAACCAATGCTATGCAATCTATTTTTTCGCTAAAGAGAATTCCAAAAAACTTGCAAACCGATAATGGTAAAGAGTTCTATAATAAAATATTTCAAAACTTGATGAAAAAACATAATATCAACCACTATTCTACATATAGTATCATGAAAGCGTCTATTGTAGAACGATTTAATAGAACTCTAAAAGGAATGATGTGGAAAAATTTTAGTCTACAAGGAAATTATCAATGGATACATATATGCAAGGATTTAATTAATCAATATAATAATAAAAAGCATAGAACAATTGGAATGACACCAAAGTCTGTTAACGCAGAAAATGAAAGTTCTATACTAAAACAAGTCTATAATCATCCCAAAATATATAAATCTGGTAAACTAAAAGTTGGAGATCACGTTCGAATTAGCAAATATAAACATATTTTTTCAAAAGGATATACTCCAAACTGGACAACTGAAATTTTTAAAATTCGTACTTTACAGAACACAAACCCCATTACCTATTTATTGGAAGACTATCAAAGGAATCCGATTGTTGGTGGATTCTATGAACATGAACTATTAAAGACACATTTTCCAAATACATACTTGATTGAAAAGGTTATCAAAACTAAGGGACACCAGGCGTACGTAAAATGGTTGGGATTTTCCAATCAACATAATTCTTGGATCAATAAAGATGAACTTCAATAATATTATATATATATACTTCAATATGAGATTTATTTTTATTATATTATAAAATTCTCAAAAAAATAAAATAATATCTAAAAAAGTTTTGTTTTGATTTTTTTTTTCTGAACGATTAAATTTTATATCAACTTAGTTGAGTAAGGTTAAGAACAAGCACGATTAAATTTTATTAACACAAAAACAAATTGTGGTTACTTGTGTTTAAAATTTCTATTCAATAGATGACTATAGTTTAAAATAAAAACAAACTAAAATATTTTAATGATATTCTTTATTTATTTATTTATTTATTGTTTTTCACGTTATATATATATTCACTTATAATCTAAAATCACTTAATACTATTGTACAATATTATCACTTGAAGATGATGTTAATACATTTTCATTGGGATATGATGATGATGATGATGATGATGATGATGGTTGTTGACTATTTATTGCATAATGTCCCCATGCATATGTATTAATACTATTATCTCTAATAAATCGCTTATCATCTAAATAACTTAATGCTAATTTACTAATGTGTTGAGTATATATTTCATGAATCTTTGATCTAAATACATACATAGAATCATAGTACATTTTTTTTTCAAATAAACATTTTCTAAAGTCATTAATGTTTAATCTAGCTGTTACACTACTCTTAACACCTTTAATTTTCTTAATTTCTTGATCTACCTTATCTATTTTTAAAGAATACATTTTAGCACGTAAACCAATGAACTCTCTAATTATTTTTCCATTACATTCATCCTTCATCATACCCAAAACCTTTTTATTTATCAGTGGAAAATGATAGACATTTTCTTTTGGATATGCAGATGTATCGAAATGTATTGGGAGATCATTTCGAATATCATCGTATATGTCATTTGTTGTGACATCATAAATAAATGAATCCGTATCCATATAGCAGAGATTAATATTTTCAAAGTATTTTGGTTTCATATACTCGTAATGGAAATTATACATTTTCCATTTCGATAGTTCTAAAACAGAAAAACCTATATAAATAGGTTTGTTGTATTCCGTTCGTACTCTTTTCATTTCAATGACAACCATTTCATCGTGAATTTTGAGACAACTGTGGAAGTTGGGTTTAGCAATAAGAGATCTAGCTCCTAATCGCTTACCTCTATTTTCCCATTCACATACTATTTTAACATCTTTTCTCTTGTCAACATTTTCCATAGTCTTCCCATATACAGCATTATTGAGCAATTTAAAAAAGTTTTGTTCAAATGTGTTTTTAGCCAATGTTCTGTGATAGTTATTTTCATCAATATATTTTTTCAACCAATTAGATTGCTTAAATTTAAGAATCCTATGAATTTTTCTCAGAATTAAACCATTTCGAATGCATTGTTGCAGATTGCGATAGTGTATTATATAATTGCTTTTATTGTTTAAATCTGTTACTAATTTTCTTTGCTTCATGCTTTCAGTTTTCTTGTTTTCTGCACAAAATGGAAAATCGTTATGGTAATCATGCAATGCGGTTGGATAGTCCAAATCTACCTCTAAGATGTAACCAAATTCGGAATCTTCTGCTATAATGTTTACATTAAAGTCTTCGCAGTTTTCAACCCATTCGAAATTTTTAAAGGGAAGATATTGTGACATTGCGTATCCATATAAGTTATTCACATCAAAATACATTATATAATTTTGATTCTCTTTTGTATAATTATAATCAGTAATATATTTATTGTTGGCTATCGCATGCCGTTTACTACATTGTACAATACCCCCCCTAATACCTCGTGCAACGAAATTGTACATGTTAATATCGGTCAACAATTCCAATTCTATTTCAGTTGTTTTTAACATAGCATCCCAGGACAATCCTGGGGTAGTATAATATTGACAAGGATCTAAATTATAAATGGTTTTACAAACTTTACGGAAATTTTCGAAAACATCACACAGCAGCATAACATCTACTTTCAAATATAATAGAAGATAATCTAAGAGTGTGTTGCATTTAAACGTATTCCAAACTTTTTCAGCATGTTCATAATCATCCTCACTGCACAACTCATTCGTAAGTTTATTATAAAAGCATGAGCGGGGTGGTAGCTCTGTCTCTTCAAGACGAATCTCTGAATCTAGATAGTCATAGGGAAAAACACCTTTGCGTTTCATTAAACCGAATTCATTTGGTGTAGGGAAAATAGATCTTACGGTCGTCAGATCATCATCAGATAAGTATCCTGTCAGTTTTTCTAAACTTGATTGCATAAACCGACAAGAATCTAGAAAACGCAGTTCAATAGTACTTCTTTCATCGACGGCAATTCTTTTCGATATCGATATATATAACTCTTTGTTTATAGGAATTATATTTATATCACCTTCAATCGATGAAAGTTCTCTAACAAACAAATGACAGTCATATGACGAAAGATTGTGAAAAAATATGGGAATGAATTTTGCAATTTGATATTCTAGATTGCAACTGACATGTGCCGGTCCTCTATATTCGCCGGTTAAGTGACAATGATCAGCTACCCGATCTACAGCAGATAAAAACTTTGTACAAATGTGACATATTCTATCCTCTTTTTGTTTTAGTTGTTGAAGGGATGTTAGGACTGTCATTGGTTTTACTATACTTAAATAATTATGATATATATCTAGACAATCCTTGACTAAATTTGAAAAAAAGTGACTTGATGGGTTATCCCCACTATAAATTCTAAATATATCTAACGCACTATTATAGGAACATTTTATATAATAGCTATAAGCAACTGGATTGTGCCTTTGTGTGGACCTTACATTTACTGAATTTTGAATATCAATTGATTGTAAAATACACTCAAAATCCGCATAAACTACAAAAGGCACATCCATTTGCTTTTTATAGTTTTTAAAACTCACAATATTGTTGACTAGGGTCGGTAGTCTAGTTATAATTTTATTACACTCTTCTTTGTGTTTTAATAGTAAAGATTCCGATTGAAAATGAGTTAAACATGTATTGCATAAATACAAACATCTTCGATGTCTTGTCAGTTGGCTCCTTATTAATCTAAAATTAAAAAGTTAAAAAAACTATTATTATTAAGTGCGAAATGTAAAAATTTTAAGTTGAGATATACCTTGAAATATTTTTAATCCATACGTAGTGAAATTTCACACCATCTTCCAATAATAACAAGTTAATGTGTCTATCCTTTTCTTTTGAAGTAGAATAGTAGGGTCCGATTATATCATCCTTATCATCCAAACCAAATACATTCACACTAATTTCTGGATTGTTGATTTCAAAGATCTTAATTTTATGTGTTGATAGCGGAAAGTTTAGACTTTTAAAATTTATAACAATATTGTTTTCCAACGTTATAATGTCATCTTCAATATTTATAACTTTATAGGATGTGCATCGATTTGAATGATCATCGACTGGAAATAAGGCTGATATTATGGCCCACTTGAAACAATATTCATCATTATTTTGGACATTGATACATGCATGTTTTCTCTGTATTGCCGATGTTAGAGCAATATACGATGATCCCTTCATGCATTTATATTGATTAATGTTTATTTCTAAACGCAATATTTCTGTTAATGCCCATCCGCTATCACGCTCTTGAAATTCACTCATCTTTCTCACAATCTCTTCACAGTGTGCATTATAAATATTGCTAGACTCTTCTACCGTTGACGATGAGCAGTTTATTACAGTCATTTTGCTTTGATGTGACTTTATTTCAATGGTACACGATTCTTCTTCTTCCTTAACCAACATGTATTCACAAAATATTTCAAGATTAAATTTTATGCTAATAAATTTTTGTGTCATATTCCGTAACAGTTCAACCACTTTATATTTTATACCCGATAAAAAATTCTCTGGTATTAGATCCGATTTGTTATTGTTCTTAATTAAATATGTTATAATGCGATTGTTAAATACTGATTTGTCATATACTATTTCATCAATGTCACTATCATCATTAGATTTCTTAGCACAATTAATTTTGTGTTTATTTGTTCTTACATGATAGCACCAATTGGATTTAGCAACATATTGATTACAATCGAGACAATTAATATTATTACTTTCTCCTTCTCCAGTCTTAGAATGTTGTAGAAGATGAAGCTTGTAACTCGACTGATCTGAGAAATATCTGCTACATGGAATACATTTAATCGAAGACGATGGTTCTTCGTGATGTAGTCGATAATGTCTTCTTAATGATGAATTCAGCTTGTATGCTTTTGCACAAATATCACAAATAAATTTGCCACCCATTTTAATTTAATTTATTTTATTAATTTTTTTATTATTTTTTTTTTGTTAATAAATAACAAAAAGTATAATCACACCTTAGAGTTTAGTACAACAATGAATATATTTTATTAATTTGATTTTATTTTATTACCCACACACTTAATTAAATAATGTGGTTAACATTTTATACTGATATCAAATACGAATAGTATTAGGAATGTTATTATATACCGCAGTAAATAAATTTTATTTATTAAATACTAGTGTTTTGTTTTTAAATAATGTGGTTAACATTTTATACTGATAACAAATACGAGTAGTATTAGGGAGATTAATATATACCGCAGTAAATGAATTTTATTTATTAAATACTAGCAAAAAATCACAGACTTTCGTAAACCGCCCTAATGTAGTCTAATTCATATTGTATTAACCCTCTAACGAACACATTAAATGTTACGACTTCACTTCAACAAAAATAACATCCACCACGACTTCACTTTAAGCAAAACCGAACACGCTGTCGCCTCATACACTTTAAGCAAAACCGAACACGCTGCCGCCTCATAACACAAAATATCATAGAGTCGAATTTAACCCCAACGACCGTTAAAGGGTTAAGGTATGCACATTTTTTTTTTTTTTTTCCTTTGCACGGTGGCAACACTGACCAACACCCGACCCACATCCACTAAATTTCATGGGTGGCAACACTGGTCGGCATGAGCCAACATTTTGTATGGAAAAAGTGGTCCAGAGGGAACGTAAACATACTACTCTTTGTCAAATAAATTTTTATGATTTATCTGCTTTAAAAACTACGTGTAATGCAGTAAATTTCTTCTAAATTATTTGTATGGTTCAAGATACATGGTTGTTGAAAAAGTTCCAAATTAATAATATTTATCGTGATTGGGGTATTTCGCTTCGACTACGAAATTTTGGTACTAAATGAAAAAAAATGTTGCGGTGTTATGGAATATGGTTGGAAATATGCCAACCACCATAAGGGGGAATGTTTTTATTTTCTTAAAAAGAGAAAAATAACATATTGGGGGCTATTCTGGAAAACGCGTCGAAAAATTGAAACTTTACATTAAAATAAAAACAAATTTTCAAAAATTGTTTTTGTTTGTAATACATTTCTAAAATGAAATAAACGTGAGAATTTCAACGCGTTTCTCTCTCTTTTAAAAACGGTTAATTTTGTATGCGAAACAAAAACAATTTTTTTTACATTTACACAGTTTTGTTTTTGTTTTGCATGTAACTTTCAGCAATTCGACGCGTATTCCAGAATAGCCCCCATTGTCTTCTCATTGCATAATTCTAAAAAAACGAGTGCCTTGAGGGCCAATTTCGAGAGGCGGACGCATCCCCTAAAACACAACTTATCGCTATGAAATTGCTTGTATTTTTTTTTACATAAAACAACCGAAATCAAAAACAAAAGTTCTCCGTACAACTAACCGCCACTCTAATGTACACACATTCTTTCATACGGACATCATCTCGAAAAAAGCCCAGGACCTCAAAACGCAATTCGAGAATTTCGGTAAAATCTGTAATCTCCTAAAGCGCGAAGTTAAAAAAAAGAATAGTGAAGTGAAGGGTGATTATAAGCTACTTTCTTTTTGGCAATCCTGTTTTTGGCAACTCAGCTGTTTTCGTGTATCATGTTACTGTTAAACGTGTTCTGTTTGGTCTATAATTTAACGATGAATCGACTTTTATTATTAAATTTTATTATAAAAATTCATGCGTGGTTCAGAAAGTACATCGTGCACTTCTTCCATTTTATGGTCAGTTTGGGCGACCTTCTGAGGCAGCTATTCGGAATCTTCTGACTAAGGAAAATAACGCAGCTGTATCCGCCAGTGTTGTTGATAACCGTGGATTATCATATCGGCGTCATTCGCAGCAATTGGGCTTCTATTACTTTTTTGTTTTTTTTTCTCAAAATAGGAGAGTTGGACTTGGCTGACATGTAGTTTCAGCAATACGGTGCCACATGCCACACAACACGCAAAACAATGGCCCAATTTAGAGGCGAGTTAGGTGAACAGTTTATTTCACGTTTGGGGCCTGTCAATTGGCCCCCTAGATCGTGCGATTTAACGCCTTTATACTATTTTGTGTGGGGTTACGTTAAGGCTCATTTCTATAGGGACAAGCCTTCACTGGAACACAATATTGAAGAATTTATTCGTGATATACCGGGCGATATGATGGAGAGATTAGCCAAAAATTTGGCCCAGCGTATGAACCATTTCAGACATATCCACGGTCAACATTTACATGAAAACATCGTTCTACCGACTCAAACAAAGATCTCATACATTTCTCTAAATTTTATGTGTTTTTTTAATCACTCTATATTTAATATTGTAATTTCAAGGTGATATTAAAATCATTGCAGTGAGACATTTAAAAACACACATACATGCGTACATACACATACATGTACTATTTCCTTCTGCCTTATAAATTAAAAGACATAAGGTTCGATTATCTCTTTGCATCATTCCTATTGGATTAGCTACCAAAACAGATGAAGAAAGAAATAAATGTTGAAAAATTAAGCGCATGAGGGATGATCATTATGCTCGCCAGGATGATGGTCTCAATATGATAGACCGTCTTCTGTTTCTACTGAGGTTATTTTTTGTTTTTTTTTGTTGTTGTTATTTATTTTTCTAATTCTGTCAACACGTAATGTGCAGCGTACATAAATATTTAAGCAGGAGTTAAAATTTGTTTTATTAGTCCCCAGACACTTTATTCACCGTTTGTGTAGTTGGTAATATTTGTGGAAAAGTCATTTATGCTGACTTAACGCGGTTTAAAGAAAAATATTTATGAGAATTTATGGTTTCTGAACTGAACGTTTGTTCCTTGGTATTTGATAAGTATGTACATAAGTATGTATGTATGTACGAGTACATTTTTACGTATTATTTTTGACGTGCATTTTAGGCGCATTATATGCTTCATACACATCTAAGGCATTCAAAAGTTGTGCAAATTTTATTTCTTAATCTTCAAGAAGTGGAATAATTAGGGGCAACGTATAAAAAACAATTTTAAAATATTTCCATAACCAAGAAATTTTTATCTCTTTTGATTATACGAGTATAGAAGTCATTATCGAAACAGTAAAACCTTCAAATAATTTTTAAATACTTAAATGATTGCGTGTTAATTTAGTCAGTTTATAGTGCAAATTTGGATAATTTCGAATTATTTTTACATATGGTTGTCATTGGAAGAAGTTCTCTTTTTTAAGCCATATTCAGTGAATCCGAAGTCATATTCATAATGGGCCTAATTAGTCCATATTTACACTGTGCAAGTCTTATTGCTAAGCTGATTAGTTTGATGGGGAGAGAGACGAGGAGAACAGTAAAGTTTCTTTTCCCCTCGTCTCTCTTTCCTAACAAACTAATCAGCTTAGCAATAAGACTTGCATAGTGTAAATATGGACTTATGAGTGTCGTATTTCGACTACGACTACGATAATTTTGTACTAGATTGAAGACAAAATGTTGCTATGTTCTTTAAGCCAGTACAAAACCGTCGTTGTGGAAATCGTAATACGACACTCGTAAAATCGCAATGTTGAATAAATCTGATTTTTGGTATGTTCTCTTTTTCTTTTCCTAAATTTCGTTTAAATCAATATACGAGTATTTGGTCACGTTTGACGTTTGATGGCCCTGTGGTACTTTCTAAGCTATTTTGGCCCTTTCAGCTCAAAGTTCAACTTACTACTTTAAACCTTTGAGTACATTTTATAATGTTTTATTCTTCCTGTTTCAAACACTACTTGCATTTTTGGAGATTTTTTTATGAACTGGTTTCCTAAATTTGCGCCTGACCATGTTTTAAGCAAGCCAATAGTATTGTACCACTTGTTACGAAACTTTTTTCAAACAAAACAGACAAATTGAACAAGTAAATAATGAATATAGGGCACTATCGGAATTTTCAGCATTTTAAAAGTTTAAAAATTTAAGTACATATAAATAAGTTTTGGAAAAGGATTTCTACAATTAAAAATCGTTTAAACAGAACTGTTCAAGGAGCTCTTTCCATGCCACAGCCCTCAGCATGTGTGGAAAGAATGTTTTCTTCCCCAAATATGATAGAGAGCAATATAAGACATCGTCTTCATGTAAATAATGTTTCATCTTTAATACAATCGAAAGATTTAATTAAATCTAATTATAATCATTGTTAAGAAAAATATATTTTAAAATTTATAACGCAAAAAAAACTTTACAAACAGTTATATCACAATTGAGAAACGGATGGACTAAGAACTTAAGGATTATATATGTACATATGTATAATAAAATAAGAATTACATATGCGAGGTCTGATCAAAAAATAAAAGAGCACACCAAAACACGACTAACCTGTTTATCTGTCAAAAACAAACTGACAATCCAAAATGGCTGATATTGCCAACATATATAACAGACATGTGAACCAACATAACAGAAAAAAAAATGCGAAAATCGAACATACGTAACTCACGAAATTTTAAAATAACGGTTATTTTTTGATCAGACCTCGTAGAATATGTTTTTTAACTAAGGCGTTATTTATAAAAAATATTTTTGATTTATAAACGGTTTGTAAAATTTTAAAAATTTTTTAGAAAAATTAAATCAATGTCTAGAAGTATTAGATTTTTATTTAAAAAAAAATATATTGATTTTAAAGAAGTTTAGGAAAAGAAACAAAATAATTCAACATTATGAAAATTACTTCGGGTTCGCTGAATATGGATAAAAAAAATAAAACTTCCTGCAATGACAGCCCAACCCAAAAATCATCAATGATCCGAGTTAGCACTACTTCTAGATAAGAAGTCCAGGACCTTATTGACTTCCTTGCAAGTTCTTTTTACTGGGTTAAATATTACATTTGCGAAAACTGTAATTGATCTCCAATTTTGCATAAGTGAAAAAGCTTCTTAATTAATTATCTGGATGTTTATCTCATACTCATTTACTCCAAGAAAAATACTGGTGCAGAAATTTCATACAAAATATTAAGAGAAAAATTAATTTTATTCCATTAAGTTGTGTAAATTGAAAACTTCAAACTCGTTTTCTGGCAAACTTATGACGTTGTTTCAGTAAATGAGCGATATGTGTTCTATCCAGAAAATATTTTCTTTTATTTACATTTATACCGAGTACACATCTGGCATTTCTTGTATTGTCATTTTTATGTGGAAAGCAATGTCACATAACGAAAAATATCGGAAATGGCAAACGTTGCCACCAGTATACATCATTGCGATGTCACAAAATGTTATAGTGTGTACTCGGCATTAGGTTTGCTATGTTAGAATTCAGTAAAAACAATGTACACACTTTGAGTTAAATAAAAAAAAAGATTTTAATGAGAAAAAAATTTTTTATAACGAAAAAAAAAGAGATTTTGAATGAGAAAACAGACTGGTCGATTTGAAGATTCTGAAAAAAAATATGGCAGCACTGGCCTGATCGCATCTGTAACGCTTGCAGTATCTCATGTTTTAAGGCTCTGTTAGCCGACTGTAATGGAATGTAACTGCAACAGTAGGAAACAGCTGATCGATATTATAATGTGAAAAGTAATGAAAATGGTTATAGAGATGTAGTGTAACGTGAGCTACTTTTCATATAAAAATATCGATCAGCTGTTTCCTACGTTGCAGCTACATTGCAACAGTTGCAGTTTTGCATGAAGCAAGAGTAAGTTTATGGGATAGAGAGGAAAGAAGAAAGAAGATGCATAGAGACTTGCTTGTACCATTAAGTTACTTCAATTCTCTTTGTTATTTCATTCGTTGCATTAAACAAATAGGAAAATTGAAAAAAAAAACTGTGTGTAAACGAAAAAAAACTGTGTGTAAAAACTGCCGAGTATAAAACATGACTATCTTGAAGTTTTTTGTAAATTTTTTGCACAGTAGGTCGATCATGACGATTGTCATCGTAATGCTTGAAAGCGGCCACCACTTTTGTAGTAAGTTTTAACTATTTTTACACGTTCTTTGGTTGCTTAACGATCCTCATTCGCAAATGGCTAAACTTTCACTAAATAAACGATGCTTCAGAGGACAGATATTTAACAGCCTTGCCAGACTTTCGGTTTTGAAGAAACTAAATGGATAACACTGTGTATCATATAAATTTTCCATTATTTTTGATATAGTGAAACCAAACTAAACCAATACTCTTGGCCATGAAAATTTATTTTCTTTTTCTTCTTGTCTTAAGTAGAACAAAAATAAGCAAATTAACTAACATGTGCATAATTAGTAATGAAAAAAACGACAATGGTAAGACTGTTGTAAATATAGTGATGGTAAATTTGGGGCCTTCATTACAAAACACATTTCAAATTGAAATACGATGAATCAAACCAATTCACATATTCCATTTGCAGAAAAGTTTCGTATATAAGGCAGAAATCTACATCAACTGACACCACACACAGTGGACCAAACACAGAAGAACGCTGATGATGAAGGTTTAGTGGCCTTCGAAAACGGCTGGCTGTTCCGTTCAACTATGTGTTGTCAGAATATTTACAACTAACTTTGATGTTATTTGTTCATTAATAATTATCACATGTAATTTGGCTTAAAAGGCGATACGAACATTAGCCTGTTCAATTCATTAAATATAAAATTTATTTTTACTTTTGAATTACACTCGATATTGACTAACCCTACTTTGGATATTCTACCTAATCGGGGGCCGTTCTGCTCTAGTATATGTACATATGTCGTACATGCATAATTTATAAATTTTCAATCAGTTTTACTTACTCTTTTGCATCGACCAGCAGGAAATCAGAATAAATCAGCAAGAGTTGTCCACCAATAACGTAACCCATAGCGGGACCAATCATTGTCATAGTGTAGTAAGTGCCTGTAAGAAAATATTTTAATTTTAACAAACAGTCTATGGCCAGAGTATAAGAAATAACAACTATCAACTACTAACAAAAGCAAAAATTAAGTGTTTAAAACGTGTTATAAGAACATTTAATAAAACAAGACAAAGGGGATGTGAGATGTTTGTGTTTGTATTAAAATGTCTTTGCAATAAGGATATTTATTAAAGTCACATAACTTATTATTATATGTATGTGTGTATGTATGTACATACAAATTCCGCATGTATCAATTGACAAAATTAAACTTGTAATTTTGCCCTTAAAATAGATTCCTTATTTTATTCTATTTTCTTATAAAATGTGGGTAGTTAATTCTTTGCCATGGAAATTTGTTTATCTTTTCGCACTGCTGTTGTTTTTCTTTTGTTAAATTTCCGTCTGGAATTGCTTTTGAGGTCTAAAGATTATCTTAACTAGAAACCAATAAATTTTATCAAAAACAATTTTTTTTATTGTGTCGTATTTATTTGCAAACAAAGTTTTAAATACGAGAGCAGCAAGACAAAATAACAGATCAAATAATATTTGCTGATAAAAAACAATCAAGTAAAAACTAAAAGAAAACAAATTTAAAAGATGCCATCAATACTCGTACTTGTGCAATTGTCATGGAAACCCTCCTGTTAGTTGTGTACTTTGAGTAAAACACTTTTGGAAAATGTTGCCTGTTATCTAGTGTGATGATGCATAGACAATCCAAAGATGTTCATATTTGAGGCGGAATACTTACTTACGTACATGATGATGAGCTCTTTGAACTCGTACAGTGCGTTATATAAAAATTGCAACTTTTTTAAGTCGCCAATAAAAGTTTCCCAAAAGCGGTATCTATAAGTTGTGTTCTTTTAAAGCCACCTTGTAGACTGTCTGCTTGAGTGCGCATAAATAGTAACTTGGACTGTCGCATTACAATGCTTCTATATAAAATAATGTTGGTATTCCAGCGATATAAACATAATTTGTATTGAATCGAGTCAAATAAGTTATAATTTTTCTTGTATAAAACACTTAAAAAAATGAGTTTTAAACATTAATAGATAACTGCAGAAACCTTCCCTCAAAATAGTCCAAAGTAAATCAAATTTTTAAGCCAACTGTAAAAATAATTCATAAGATTGTACTCTTATTTTTCGCAACAAATGCTAGGAAAGCTGCTTTCATTTGAATTCAAAAGAAAACTGCTGAATAAGCAGTTTGTAAAACACCCGGTTAATAAGCTTCAAATGATTTAGTTGCGTAGTAACGAGAAACAGCAGCAGCAACAACTGGAAAATGTTTCCCAACGAAACTTCGTTTGCTTGATAGTCTGACTGGCTCTCAGTCCGTCCCATACATTATATTGCTGAATACCTCGTTTAACTGGGTCACACATAAAATTATACACAAAGAAAAAAAGCAAACTTTGATAAGCGTGACAACTAAAAGTTGGTATGACAGAGGCAGGCGTTAGTTGTCATTTGAAACAGTCGCCCAAGAAGCGTTTGCCATCGTTGTTCTTCATCATAATATAACACGAGGATATATATCACTCCCACTTTTTAAATTTTAAATGTGTTGGTTGGTGTTTGTGTTGTTCGAGTCTGGCAATAGAAAACGGTAAACAAATATTATATCCTTTGTAGTTATGTTTACACGCACACTAACACAAATACAACACACCATTCATCCTAATGCATGAGTGAAGTGAATAAATACGTTTGCGATTGTAATTTACTATGCAGACTTTTTCACCATTTGGTAACCGAAAAGGAAAGAAATAAAAAGTAATAAACTTTCATCTTTAGGTGATCGAAAATTGGAGAAAATATTTACTTAGCTTCGCCTTCTTGCGGCTGCATTTAAATACAAAATTATACACAATAGAAATTTACAAATAACTATTTATGCGTCACTTGATGCTTTTATTGTCATGCACTTGTTTGTATACGTGTGTGTGTGTGTGTGTGAGGGCATCCCCAAAGTGGGAGTTCAAAGGAACGACTTGATTGCGCAACAAGAGAAAAGTGGTAAACATATTTTATACTCCACACGAATTTGGGTTTTCAAAGTGTTTGGATCTCATATTCGGTGTCATTTTTAATGCATTAATTTTTTATTACTTTCAAACTATAATTGAGTTTATAAGTTTTATTTACAAAGATTATTAAGGCTTTATCAAGGGTTTTTAAAACAAATTTTCATAAACAAATTTTCTTATTAAGCCTTTTTAAAGCTTTCATAATTTTTATAAACAAGGCTGTATATCGTATATTCGATGAGATTTTGATTTATCGTATTAACAGATTCCCAAAATCCAACTCAAGAGCATATTAGCAATCAAAATAGAATTCTCTTTTAGTTCATACACTGCGAATCGCTTGCATACGGAATTTAATTTCACCGATTCCCAATAAAAGAAAAAACACTCTAAAGAAGTCATGAATATGTATAGTTTTCGATCCGGAAGTAGTGCAAATTTGCATAATTTCTAATGATTTTTACATTACATTTACATCATTGCAAGAAGTTCTCTTTTTCGATTCCTAATCACCGAATTGGAAGCGATATTAAGAAAATTTTCCTTTTTGGCGTTCTACAATAATATTTTCCTTTATGTAAAAGAGCAACATTGTTTTCATGTAAATTTCAGTAAGTAACTATTAATTTCTTTCAAAAATATCGATTTTTTAAAACTATAAAGGAATTACACATTTTTGTATGCTTAAAATAAAATTTTACTCGTTTTTCTACCACCAACTATCTGCATATTAAAAACATCGATTTTATGGAAGCAATGAAAATGTAGTTCCTTTTTCACTGGGTTTTGAACGATTACACTATCTGCTTAAAGAAGGACGAAATATTTTTGCAACGAAGACACAGCAGGGGTCAATTCTTGTTCTGTGAAACGGTGAAAGGAAAAGCTTTTTCGCCTTTTCATAATAGTTTTGATTCTCGTTTAATGAAACAATGAAAAGTAATGTCAATATTTTTTTCATATGAAAAATATTGAAACGAAACAAAAGTTTTTCACAATTACACAGCACTGCGATTCTTGTTTTGTGTAGCAGTGAAGATGACTATCAAAAATTTTTCATGTGAAAATTTATTTTACACAGAACATTTCTAAGTGAAAACCAAATATTTCGAGAATAGTAAGAGCAAACTTACAAGGGAATAAATGTTTTGTTTTTTATTATTAGATTATTCACACAGGAGGGATTTTATTTCAGATGGTTATATACTCGTACATATTAATAATAATAATCGTAGATTAAAATAAAAACAAAAACCCATGATACAGGAAATGCTGCAAAAAGTACTGACTTCCAATTCAATACACCGATTCAAACAACACGGAAAATTAAATAATTTTTCAAGCAAAGAAAATTATCCCTAAATCGGCAAGCCTTTTGGGAGCATAGTGATACAGACAGGCAGTTGCGAGAGAACTCAACTAGAAAAGTAATGATGAAAAGGGATGCACCCAGTGTTGTCAGATATGGCGATATCTCGCCAAACGTGGCGAAAAAATTTTGTTTTTGGCGATGAAAATTTTGAAATGGCAATTGGCGATTTACTTGGCGATATTTGAAATCTTTGGCGATATTTTTGGCTATATTCTTACGATTTCAATAAAATAGAATAATATTAAATATAAGAAATTTTTTCTACAACATAAAATATTTCATGCACAAGATTCTTAAAAACAAAATTATGAAACACAGAATGGTATTTGGTGGAGAAAACGACCTTTTATAAATTGGAACAAACATTTTGATAAGTCCCCGTCCATACAGTGAAACATTTGCTGCGAAACATTTCTGATATTTCTTTTGAAACTGCATTCGTGTCCACACTGTGAAGTTTTCGTTTTGCAGTTTAATACATTTTCTCATATGTATATGAGAATGAGAAGAGAATGATGTACTCAACAAAAACTGCATGTACATGAAACAACGTACCCTTCTCCGTTCCTCTTTCCCCCTTCATCGACAAACTCAAAAGTTTTGCAGGTATTGTTTCACTTTATGGACGGGGGCTAATGAAGCACCAGAAAGCCTGCACGAGTTCTCGCTTAAAGTGTATGGTTACAACGATGCTTCTGCTACTTAAGGCCATGATTCACTATCCTACACAATCGCGCGATCTACGAAAAAATACAACCCTGATCTGATGAATTGTTTTTGTCTTTTGAAAATGTTCATAGACTCCATCATACCATGGCTGTATTTTCTCAAAAATCGCACGATCGTGTAGGCTAGTGTATCACGGCCTTTAACAATTCAAGAATATGATATTTGTACTTAAACACACATTTAACTTAACGTTAATTCAGTTTTATCACAAGATTAAAATAATAATTCTGATCTTGGTGTTGAGGTTCAATTTATCCTATTTAGACTGATCTTTCGGAATATGTTAATGTAAACACTTTTCTTAATTTTTCTTAAAAAATATAACTTTTATGTCTTACGATAGACGTTACGGACTGAATTTTAAATTTAACAATATATGTAATTTAATTACAAAAGAAATATATTTTTTTTAGCTAAAATTTAATTTAATTTCATAGTACAGAGAATAATATTACGTGTGGACTGCAATATTAGTATTATATCAGATATTATAATATTGTTTTCATAATATATATTTAGAAAACAATATCATGATATCAACTGTCAAAAAACGTACACATACATGAATACGTGAAGAGAATTTTGTGTGTTAAAGTGAAAATTAAAACTTTTTGATAAAAAAAATTCAGAAATATTTTAATTATGCACGATGTGTTAAGGAAATACCAAAATTTTTATAAAACTAATATTACAATTACAATAAACGAAGATGTCTACTGCACGGCTGCCTGATAATTGTGAAATATTATGATATTTACAAGAGTGCGTTTTCCCCTACATAGATAGTAATATTAATATAAATATATTTTTCTTCTCATTCTGCCGACGTTCTCTCTCATATTATATCAGAGTTAATATCAGGTATAGACGCTATGTAAAGCACAACCCCGATCGAATCATCTTTTAAATATAAACAAATTAATTAATTTGAGCCAGCCATTCACAATGCATTATTTTAAATTTTTGCAATAAAAAGCAAATAACGCAAAAACTATTACAGCAACTTTTTTTCTAATTAAAACCCATAATATATTAATATGTACACACAAATATTATTATTGAATATTTAATCTTTATTTTGACCCTTGATAATATAGTTAATAAGTTTTCATTTACATATATATGTACATTTTTTCATAATTGAAACGAGAATCAGAAAATGTGCAACTGTGAAAATATAACGTGAAAAGTGACAATGAAAACTAAAATTAAAACTTTCTTTTCATTGCACATTATCACAGAACGAGAATTGACCCCCAGGAAAGGAGGATTCGTGGCATGGGTTGCCATATTCTACTATGTCACTAGCGACTTGTTATTAGAAACGGAGGAAATTAATGGAGGTAGCGTCGTACAAAAGGAAGAAAGAAGTCGTGTATCCTTAATTTAAAAATTTATTTGCACCTACCAACACGACAATATTCCAATTCACACTACCAGAACTGTAAATCAGTGAACAGTGAGCAAAATGTAGAACTTCTAAGCTCGGCTCCATGTTCTTCGGATCTTAACATAATAATGGAAAATGTCTGGGGTTGGCTTGTTAGAAAAGTATATAGCGCCACAGTGGGGAATTTTGGATACAAAATGGAAACAATCTGCAGTTTCTAAACGGGCCATCCGATGTTTATTTCACACAGCATTTAGGTTGCGGTTAGGTTACGTTGACAAGAGGACTCATTACGCTTATGTCAAGAGGCATACACATGTGTTAGTACAAACCTATTGTGCGCTCTCAAGTGTATATAAAACGAACCCCCACTTTCATAGGACCTCAGTACCATTTACCTTCTCCCTTAAAATTTTCCATTTAACACCACTAAGGTGGGTAATGTCCGCTCTCAAAAAAAAACCGGATCTCGGCAGGGCGAAAAGTGCACAAATGACCGCCATGCATGGTCTGCATAGTAAGTGCGCTCGTAAGCTAGACGCCGGTGAACTTTTCTAGCTTGGGCTTATTTAGATGCAACAGCAACCTTGTTTTATCTTCTTCCGGGTCGCGCCATAGAACCTTAGCCGCAACAATGACCGCCACTGATACGATTGCAGGAATATATTCTTTCCTTGAAATTTTTCATCACCAATTCGCAAATTTGAGGCTGCATGTCGTCGATTGCTTCAGGAATTCTATCTTTGAGGTCTTGAATCGCTTATGGGCCATTGGTACAGATTTTATCTTCCACGTAGCCACAAAGAGATAAATCTAAAGTCACAAGATCATAGTAAGCAAATTTTTCACACAAAGAAGTGAATATCGTTTGTTCTGTTACACGCAGCGCCGTTATGTTAAATAAACATTGTCGATATTAATATCTTCCAATTCCGGCCGTACAAAATCGTTTGTGTAATGAGCAACTGAAAATATCAATGAGAAATGGGAAAACCTGTGTTTTCTTCAACACTCTTGGCCACAACAGCAATATTCTAAACTAGTGTTGAGCGATGTATACGAGTTCGATTCTTCACATCACTTAATTGTTACAGCAGCTGAAATTGTTTTTCCAATTTAAAAACTGCTGGCAGAAAATGCTTTAGTCTTGCGAAGTTTAATAATTTCAAAGCGTTGTTTTCATTTTTCGAGTAATAATTACTTGTTCTGTATGAAGTTTGTAGACTTAATTAAAAGAAAAAATTTAATAAATCTTACCCAAATAAACAGACGACATTTTCTTCGATACGTTCTCATCAATATAAGTAACTCCTAAAGTGAACAGGGGAGAAGCTCCAGCACCATGCAACAGTTGAGCAACAAAAAATATCCAAACAGTCCAGGTTAGATTTTCACTGTTATCAAATTCACTTTCCGTCGATATGTCCTTCAATTCACATGACTATTTTGCGATGAAATGATAAAATGTTATATTTTCTTATTATTTTTAATGATTTTTATGAAAAATAATTGTGCGATTGTACCTGTATAGTGTCGTTATTGCTATTTGAAGGCGAACATATATTTGTTGTAGACATTGTAGCACGATATGGCCCGACCAGAAAATGCGGCAAGGAAAATGTCAGCGACCCCAAGCCCAATAATATTATGCCCCAGGCAATTATACGAGGCTTTGAAGCGCCCAGACGACCTCCGAAGTATGTTACCGGTACTAGACATAAGAATGAGGCAATATCATAACCGCTTGCCACGAGACCAGTTTGACGTGAACGTAATCCAAAGCGTCTTTCTATTGTTGTTATAACAACATTAATAAAGCCATTAACTATAAGTCCTGCAAAGAATTACATAAATGATTGTTAAATAGGAGTTCAAAACAAAAATATCAACTAAGAAGCGAACTGAGATTATATGTAGCTTGAGTAATTCAGGGTTAAAGTATTCAAGCATTTTGTACTACGCACAGTGGCGTGAAATTGAAAGAAGTGGCAATAAATCCGTAACTTCTAAACTACCGAAACTTCTGGATATACACGGAAAATAGTATTCACCAATTAATGTTTTCAATTAGAAATTTAACAGATAACAATGAATGCATAGCATGCGTGGAAGACATTGAGACAATGGAGCACTTTCTTTGTCATTGTCCAGCTTTCGCCCAGCCGAGATCCCGTTATTCCTTACAGGAAATTACCCACCTTAGAGGTATTGACTGGAAAAATGTGAGGGACTACGTAAATGGTACTGAGTTCCTAAAGGCCTATACTGGCTGAGTGTCTCCTGACATGAGCGTAATGGCTTCTCTCTAAAACCTAACCTAACCTAAATGAATTTGAGGTTCTGTCTTCAGGTTATGTTAGGTTAGGAAGGGTGGTGCTACAACGCATGTCCTCTCGGGGACCCAATTAGGTCCATTGTGATTCTCTTCTATTTAACCGTTAATAGTAATATGTACCCAGAAGTTCCCCTTTTATCCGTTACTAAGCAACTGAATTCCGATTATGAAGCACCTGATATCCTTCAGTTTACACGTATCGATATCACTAATACTCTCATGGAAACGTCTGATCGAGCAGTGACCAGTTATTGACTCTCACAATTTGCATCGCCTTTCTATTCACATCCAGTAGCAGTTTGTTTCTTTCTAAGTCAAGTTTTGGCCACATAGCAATCGAAACTCTACAATCCTCACTACTTTGCCATGAACTGTTTGTCCTACTCTCTACCACCAAATTACTGAGTTCCCTGTAGTAATGACCTATATGGGTAATTTCACCGATCTATCACACATTCCCTCATCTAACAAACACCCTATTCTTGCCAGCTCATCGGCAATGTCATTTCCTTCAACAACGCTGTGGCCAGGAACCCAACATAGTCTGATACTATATTTGTCCATAAGCAAGTTGAGAGCTCTCCTACAGTCACTAACAAGTTCCAAACTTGTAGCACTGCCTGGCTCTCGACGTATAAGGTTACTTTCTAACCTTCAGCGTCATTTCTGGGCCGTAGTTCCATGGCCCTGAGAATTGCCAAGGTATCAGCTTCAAAAACGCGGAATTCATTCGGCAGTCTAAAATAACTACCAATGTTCGTTTCCAAGATATAGACTCCAGCCCCTGTAACTTCCCCCATTGTTTACCCGTCTGTGAAGACCGAACTACCCTCATAAAGCTGGTCGGATTTGACACAATAGTCCTTATTCGGAATTACCAGTGAGAGTGTTCTACTAAAATTTATTTCAACGACCTTATAGTCCGTGAACCCAGGGGTTACGAATCCCTGATCACTTAAACTGATCTCATTTAAGATTGATGTGTGATCTGTTATTCCTGTTCTCACCAAACCTGCTTCAACGAGTCTAAGGAGGCTTCTAGTCGTCGTTCTAGGCACAAAGTCCTGTATAGGAAGTAAGTGAAGAATGACGACCAAGGCAGCCTGAGGTATGCTTCTATTAGCACCTGTGATGCCCAGCGAGGCACACCTCTGAACCTAAGCAAGCAATATTCGGTGACTTTCCTTCTTCAATGCCTCCCATCATACCACACAACCATAGGAAATAACTGGTCTGTGTAAATCCAGTTTACTTCTTCGGTTGCAGACCTTAACATGCGTAGTTGGCATTGAGAGAGGCTGTGACTTTACTTTCTTTACTTCTACCGACAGCGACTATCATTAAAATATGTTATTGGATAGCAAAGCCGATAGATTTTCGTTGCATTTATTATAGCGATACGATTATTGTTATCAAAAATACTGCATCCGTGGACTGATGAAACTAACAAATAGTGCATTAGGTGAATGGTGCCAAAAATATTTTGCAGTTGTATTGCTGGGAAAATTTAATCACAAGAAATTGTTTTGGTTGCACTGAGACAAAAAGAAGCGCTTCGGAACCGCATCCCCTCTGCCTTACGAAGATGTAATAACACAAAAAAGGTATTTTATAAATTCTGATGCAATAAAGAAAAAGTGCGTAAGTTATATTTTACTGTTTCGTAGTAGAGCACTTTAAAATTTTCAAGTTGATTTTCAGAAATTCATTTCTTTCACATTAAAATTGGGAAATTCGGTATTCACTTGATATTCAAACAAAAACATCGTTCTACACACTATTAATAATACATTCAATTTCAAATATACCAAGTATAAGATAAATTGAACTATTATATATTCCATATCGAGCCACGTGGATGCAGTCACCTTTTTCCGAACTGTTATTATGTAAAGTACTCCCTAACACATCTTCTTACGACTGGGTAAAAGAGTTTCAAAACTACTACATACAAACATACATTAATCGATTGAATATTAATTTATTTTCATGGAATGTCACGTTGTTATATTTTTTTTCTGCCTTCCCATTAATATCACTCGGCTGTGAATCTTTCCTTTTTTTATTTACCTTAAATGAATAAATAGTATGTAGTACCTCTTAAATACCCACAATTGCCGACTTCTCCAAGATCATTATAAAAATTTCTTGAGAACTAATGTCTTATTAAAATGTAAATGGTTTTACCATAAAGTCGAAAGAGTTTGAATGTTTAAGTGTTCAATGCAATCGAATTGATAAGGCAGACATAAATAAATTCGCAAGCACGAAGTGAGCAAAAGTCACACAGGATTTAAATTAAATGGAAAATATACTTTGAATTTGTATGGTATTCGTTTTGTATTGAAACATTAAATAAATATCCCAGCAAAAATACAGTTGGTACAAGTAAGCACTAAGACAAAAATAAGCGCTTTGGAACCGCCGAGAAAAAAAGAGCGCATCCCTTCTGCCCTACGAGGAGGCAATAACGTAAACCAATAACGAAATTTAACACAAACACTACGAATTTGGTTGGCTGGATACAACTTTAGATGTGAATGAAACTTTTACCTCGCGTTAGATTTTTATTTTTTAATTGAATTGTGAACGAAAATAAATATGTGCTTCGGTAGTTCAGTGGATAGTGTTCTAGTCTAACATATGGAGATCCTGGGATCGACTCCTGATTCAACGCGCGAACAAAAAGTATTTGATTTGATATTGTATTTAATATATAATAAATGCAAAAACAAAATAAAGTATTGGTAGAAATTAATCTAAGAGTAGATATAAAATTCTGATATAAAGAACAAATTTTTTTAATATATACTCGTACATATGAAAAAGGCCTGAAATATGGGCTTCTTTCTGTACGTGCTATATGCATTCAGAAGATGATACCTGGAAAGGTACCCAGTGCGATATCACGAACAAAAATCATGTGGTACCGAAGCAGTTTCAAAAGCGAAAGTAGTGCTCTCTCTCCCTTACCAACCTGCTTTCAGGTAGACGAATATTTTTGTACTAGTGCATAATTCATCTGAATGGCGCTTTCAAGCCCACCACATTTGAAACGTTCTGAACACATCATATACCCAAGAAGCAAGGGAATGGAAATAGAAAACCTTGAAACTATTCACATTGAAAGTATAAAAGCAATTATAAATTGCATTGCTATTGTATATTGTTTGCCTCTTCTAACAGAATCAGTCCTTCGAACCTTATTTTTTTCTGATAGAATTTAAGATTTCAGAACTCTGGTGACTGTCAGCTTTTTAGCTTTGTATTTATTTTTTAAATCTTACAAGGAATTGGATATGGATACTTTCATAGTTTACTCCATTTCTTCTCTGAGGAAGTGGAAGAAAAAAAGGCAGCAAATAAGTCGCAAATTTCAGAATCACTGGAAGATTCAATATCCCCAAATTTCATCATTGCTGGGTAACCAGAGATTCTACGCTTCGAATTCACGAACTCATAGAATGATTTCGGCTTGAACTTAAAATTGTTTTTTATTTTTAGCAGATAGTTGTTATAACATTGATTATTTTCTAAGTTATAGAGTATTGAGTATAATCAGAGTTAAGGCTAGTTTTCCTATATATTTTGTAGTGTTTATTTTTCAAGTTTTTCAGTTTTGATAAAGTTCTGGTGTTCCAAGGAGGTTCATTTGGAGCTCTTTTCACTATTATTGGTACCGATCTCTTAAAGCAGTCAAATAACCCAGTATAGAATTTATTTTAAATTGTATCGATTTCTGTAGTACTACAGTTTTTGAGTGAGCTATATTCCAACCAATTTTCAGTCAAAAGAAGATAATTTAATTTGTTAAAATCCGCATGCCTGAAGTCAAAGATTTTTTCGTTATTTGTACTATTCCTTACAAGAAGTTGATTTTGTGAGAATATATTTATCTCCAGAGTAGGATGGTATGTATCTTCTGGCGACAATATTGGATCTGTACGTTTTATACAATAATCATCCTTTTGATCAACATATATCAAATCCAGTATTATTTATTTGAAACAGTGAAATTAATGCTAGTTTCAGAAGTCGCTGATGGAACTAGAAAATGTGAATCGGGATGTTCATACCATGTAATATTTGGAAGCTTAAAGTCTCCGAGCACCAAAACGGAATCACCAGGCTTAGATTGCTTCAAAACGAGTTCAATGGCTTTACTTATTTTGCCGCATTCTCGCTCTACTGTGCTAATGTAGCTGTAGCCAGAGTTGCAATTGGGCTCTAATGAAGAACACTCTTTAGGGATGGCGAATACTTATTAATTTTTTCCACCACTAAAAGATTATTTATCATTTGCTTTCAAAAAGTGATTAAAGTTCAACCTCAAATTCAAATTATACTTAAAAAAAATCATTAAATAATTTTCCATAATGGGTGTGCTGGGGATGAGCGTATTATTATTTTCTTTATTTTTTATTCATGCTGACTGCTTTGGTGTCAAGTTGTATCATAATTTTTGGTACAACAGTTCAATAAGCTATTTAACAATGCATTGAAAATAATCCTCTTTTATTTATTAAATACTTCCAGAGTAAGAACGCAACCAAATACATTCGCACATTCAAATGAAAATTCCAAAAATTAATTCAGTCAGTTTTAGTCGTACATTTCTAGATAAATATGAACATTTTTGCGGTAGATACTCATGTAATTATACAAACTTACTAGTTCTATTGAAATGAAAGCCGCAGATAAATTTGAAAACAATTCAGGATTGGAATCAAAAAAAAAAAACATTCGAATAAAAACAACTTAAATGCCTCTTATGTTCGTATCAACATCAACAAGCTTTAAGTCTTTGGTCCCCAAACTTTAAAGTCTTGTGGACTTCTCACCGCATTGTACAGTTTTGGATGCATCCATATGCTTTTCAACTTTTAAATTTTATCCAAACGAAAGTTGTTCGTGGAATAAAAATATTTTGAATTTTTTTCGACTTTTCCAAAAAGAATGTTCACAGACACTACTTCCTCTATTCTCCTCCTCACAACCTATTTTCCTAGTTATAGCACAATGGATTGCATGAGTAAGGGTCATCACCGGATTGCTGGTCCTATTTAAAAAATTGGAAAAATAGAGTACGTTCGTATTTTTATTATTGTTCCACCAAAAACCTTCTACACATATTTTTATCACAAAATAGCACAAAGTAGACCAGAGTTGTAGAAAGTGACTTATGAAAAAAGCTAAAATCCGCTGATTTGATCACTGTTAAAAAGGGACTATTTTTAGTATAATAATCAAAATAAACAACAGAAAATGTATACTCAGTGAAATGCACAATTGAAAATTTTTACAAAATTAAATAAAAGATTTTGTAGTGTTGAACTAAAAAAACCAAATGCTTACAAAATCAATTTTAAACATTTTCCTTTAAAAATATTAATTTTTAACTTCAACTTACAAAAAGCAGACAACGAATGAGACCACAAAGCATAAAATAAAAATACATTTGAGCACATGAACATTTGTACAAAATTTAATGGAAATTGAATTGTTGAATTAAAAAACACAATGCGAAAAAATTATTAGTAATAAAAAAGTGATTAAAATTTGCGTTCAAATCTTCGGGTGGTTACTGGTTTGCCGCACTGTATATTAAAAATACATTATTAGTGTGGCAAACCAATAACCAACCGACGAAATGATAACAGACTTCCTTCACAAATATTAATTTTTACCATTTATTTACAAAAATCACGCAGCAAACGAGACCATAAAGTATAAATTGAAATTACGTTATAATAATACCACGCGAAAGAAAAAGTAAAGAGGATTTGATGACTGTGCGAGCGAGACCTCCGAAAATACAATTATCTTCCATTTCGTGACATCTCTGGTCGACTTTGTGATTCCAACAATAATTTTATTGAAACATATTACATTGGAGTTCGGTTATAGCGACCCAAACAATTTGTGACAACCGGTATTCATTATAAGCGTACTACGAATAATTTACACAAAATATTAATGTCCAATTGTTGAGACTGGAGAAGTTGTGTTTATCCTCCAAAGATTCGTCGTAACCGGTATTCGTTATAACCGAACCGTTCCTTAACGAAAAAAAAATTTTAAGCTAATATTATGTGTATATGTGTGCATTTTTTAACTTTAAAAATTTATCAAAATCAAATGAAAAGATTAGAAAACTTGCAATGTTTGATACGTTGCACAGTGTGTCGAAATCCGTATTTCTCGAACACTCAATTTCAAAAATCGAATGATGAAGTTTTAGAGAAATTTTGAAGTAGGAAATGTTCATGTTTAGGGTTCCGTACATCAAAGGTGAAAATGAACTCTATTGTTTAATACGGTGTCCGTCTGTCTGTCTGTCACAGGCTGTGTTCTCGTGAACCGTAAGAGCTACGGACCTGAAATTTTCACAGAATATGTATAGTTAAAAATTATAAGGTGTTCTAGAGCGAACAACGTAACATGTGGAAATCCTAAGTAATATACATAAAATTATATATCGACAAAGTTAGTATATTTTTATACAGACTACACTTAACATTGAAATTAAAAAATATATAAAATATGTAATTTTCACTTTGTAATTTTGACAACTTGCTGTATCTTGGAAACCATAAAACTAAAAAATCACAAAATTAAAAAAAACGCCAAATCGAAAAAATCGCCAAAAATCGAAAACTAAAAACATCTCTAGAACTAATTTAAATCGTCAAAAATCGAAAAAATCGCCACATTAAAAAAGAAAGCCAAAACACGTAAAAATCCCAAAAACTAAAAAAGGTGCCTGGTACTTAAAATTTTTTAAAAAGTGTCTACATCAGGCAAGATATTCGATTATACAAGCTAAAGTTCGTATAGTATTACATATGTAACGTCCGTACGGAAGTCTTCGTGTGCGAGTGACAGTCGCACTTTACTGAATTTTTTAGAAAAATTTTGTTTATATTTGAAAAAATATTTTCTTAATAAATCATTTTACATCAATATATGTATTTGCAAAATATAGCATTTTTCCATAAATTAAAAAAAAGTATGGAAAAATCAGAAGCCGTTAGGAAATTATGCTCAAATCTATAAGAGTATAAAAATTTGATTTTCAGTTGAAAAACAATATGTAGCCCCACTTTTCCTTAAGATGTTCTTTCAATAAACCGAAAGCAGAGAATATCCTCTTTCGTTTTAAAAAGATTCTCAGAAACTTCCGGAAGTGTAGGTTAATGGTTTCATCAGACTCTTTTATAACCAGCATAGGACATGAAGTATTCACACAGTATTGGGAATGTGACAATGTAGTCAAACAAATGATGGATGAAGAATAAATTAAATTTCTTGTCGAATGTCAAACAAAATATTTAAAAAATTCTTATATATTGGGTGTTTTTTATTGAGGTATAGAACTTTAAGTTTTCATCACTTTTTTAACTGGCGGCCATTTTGTCAGCTGTCAAGTGATTAATATTTAGTTTGGTTTGCCATTTCATCATGAACAGGTTGACAAAAGAACAACGCTTGCAAATCGTGCAAATTTATTTCGAAAATAATGGTTCAGTTCGCGAAGTTTACCGCAAGCTCCGTCCATTTTATGGTCGACATAATCGTCCATCAGAGCAATTAATTCGGTTAACCATGGACCGTTTTCGCACTACGTTTACTCTATGTGATAATACGCATCCGCAGAGATGTCGAACAGTGCGCACCGAAGAAACAATTACCGCTGTAGAGCAAAGTGTTGAAGAGGACCCGAATGAATCGATTCGCCACCGTGCACAGCAATTGGAGCTTTGTCCATCAACTTTATGGAAGACTTTGCGCAAAGATCTTGGCTTGCGACCTTACAAGATCCAGCTTGTGCAAGAATTAAAGCCGCGAGACCATACAATGCGTCGTGATTTTGGTGTATGGGCCGAAAATGAGATTGATCTCGATGCTGATTTTCATCGCAAAATTTTGTTCAGTGATGAGGCTCATTTTTGGTTGAATGGCTACGTCAACAAGCAAAATTGCCGCATTTGGAGTGAAGAGAATCCACATGAGACCCTTGAGACGCCATTACATCCATAAAAACTGACTGTTTGGTGTGCTCTATGGGCTGGTGGAGTCATTGGGCCATACTTCTTCCGAAATAATGCTGGAGAGTCAGTTACCGTTAATGGAGACCGGTATAGAGCCATGATAACCGACTATTTTGTTCCCGAATTGGATGGCATGAATGTGGATGAGTTGCGGTTCCAACAAGACGGCGCTACATTCCACACATGCCCCATATGCTCGAAAAAGTGGTTGAAAATTGGACCTGTAGAATTGGCTTTATTCGAGCCAGCCGCGGCGGCCACATGCCCGAAATCATATTTAAACGTTAATGGCATAAAATTATCCTTCCAATAAAGCCAAATTGATGGACATTAAAACGATTTTCTTGTGTTTTATTTCAATTCGAAGTTCTATACCTCTAACACCCTGTATATTTTATATAGAAAGTGTATGTACCAAATTTGGTAACTTCTTGTGTTATTTCCACGGGCTATTTGTGGTCAACAATTTACATTTGGAGACAAATTGTTGACCATAAATAGCCCGTGGAAATAACATGTGAAATAAAATAAAATATTGGGCAGAAAACGTAATTTCATTGGTGACTTCTGTTTGGATAGAAAAAAAATGTTAGCGAAGAAATTGATTTAGATTGCATGGGCGTTAAGCGGTGGGTGTGGCCGATTTTGATGAACTTCTATTTGTTCTTAATTAAGTCGGTGCCAACTTTCATTGATCTGGTACTACTCCTTAAGCGGCCCACATACTTGCAATATAATTGTGCAATTTTTCGTATTGTACAATAACATCGCCAATGTGTATGTTATATGCGAAGGTGGCACAATATATTGGCAAATATCAAAAGACTTTTGATTTTTACGTACAATCAAGACAATTGTATAATGTGGTGGTATGAAAATTTGGCAATATTTTCTTTGAAAATATTGTGCCATTTATTGCATAGTATAGCTCGAAACGATAATAATACCTACAACAATATATGCAATAATATTGTGTAATGGATGGGCCGCTTTATAGTTTTTGCACGAAAATGTATAAGGCCATCCCACTGTGCGGTGTACGGATGAGTTCTGCCCTGTCTTATATAAGATTTTCCATCGTTTTCGTTCAATTGTATTGACGTTGCTTTTTCCACTTGCATAGAATTCTTGTCGGTCTGCGTCAACTACTGAGAAACAATACCGATCGTTTTGGGAATCCCTGCTTTAAATGAAGGAGTTTATTTTTGGTAGTTTAAATACAGCCGTTACAGATTACGTGCGAATGGCTCACATACAGTTTGGAGTTTTTAATACTACAATGGCACTGGTCAGTTCATAAAATGTTTAGGCAGACAGTGTAACGACCAGCAAGTCATCACAACAGTCGATTTATAAGTCAATGAGCTTCTACACATACGCGTGTACATACATTCATTGCATGCAAACAGTATTTTCAGGGGTAACATTGCGGTAGGCAGGATAAATACGAGTACATACAATATAAAACAAATATCTGTTGCATGTTGCAGCAACACTTGACAATATAAATAAAGAGCACACCGATGTTTTATTTTCGATTAAATAAAAATACGTGTGTGCTTGCAAGTGTTTATACAAAACGATGACACAGCTTTTCAATAGTTGTGGCAATCAAATATTATGAAAATTATACCCTCCACGCGCCCCATTCATTACACTCGTATGCCGGCGATAAATCTTTTTGTAAACGCTTTCATTACAGCTGCGCTGGCTTTCTGATGCTTCATGGCACGTGACCAAAAATATTAATCAGCCAACTTTAAATTTGCATGAATTATGGGAATAATACGAGAGATCTATGTAACAACTATTAACAAAAATCCCAATGAACAAGCGAGCAGGCAAGCGAATCAACAAACAAACATGCAAATAAACTTCCGAACAAGCTGCTTCTTACTCCAGTAGTGTATGGCAACCTAAAACAGCAGTCGGTCAATTTGTGTGTATGTGGTGCAACTCTATTCATTTTTATTAATATGTTTGAACAAAAAAAGAAAGAAAGCATAAAAGAAATTAACATAGAATTTATTACACCGTACATTCTTTTAATTTGATGTGAACTAAACTTACAGGCGTAGTCATCTTGGAAATAAAAATAACAACATCTAGAAAGCAAATGCGGAATTTCTAAAGTCCTGCTTAGCTGAAGGTATTTAGGCGATTTATGTACATATATTTAACTATTCGTATTGATGTATCAAATTATGTATAAAAGAGCTTCCCAGCCAATAAAACTTCGCCACTTTACCACAATGGCATAATTTTCAAGGAAAATAGCACTTGCAGAATCTACAAAATAAAACCCATAGAAAGAATCCCCAAACCAAACATGAATTAAATCTCATTAAATTTCCATAAATGTTTGAAGTTATTTCACTACAAAGTAACTCCCAAATTTTTAGAATTTATTTTCTTTTTCACCGACTTCAAAAAAAGACGGAGGTTATCAATTCGTCTCTATATTTTGGGGGTGTTGCTTTATAACTCGGTACATTTTAGACCGATTGTAAAAATTCTTTTTTTGTCTGAGAAGGCATAGCTTCCCATTGGTCTCATTGTAAAAAAAGTGGGACACGCCCACAAATTTTTTTATTTAATTTTATGATATTCTATTTATTTTATTGCTGCGAAACCTATCATACACCTTTGATTCTTGTAATTACACAATTTGAAAGTTTAAAAAATGGGCGGGGCTACGCCCATTAAAATGTATTATAATATTTCACGTGGTTCTACTTAACCGATTTTTAAAAAACTTTCCACGCATCTGGAGCCTTAAAATAGACACAATCCTCCAATTTAAAAAAATGGGCGGAGTCACGCCAATTAAAATTTAATATTTTTTAACTGGTTCTGCTGTTTTTACAAGACTTAACACACACCTTTATCTCTGAAAAATTCATGATCTTGCAGTTAAAAAATGGGCGGCGGTACGCCCACTAAAAATTAATTTTATATCCCGTAAATTTGTTTCGAAAATGCTCTATCAGATCTTTGCATTGAAGTCGGGTTTTTTTGGCAGAATTATTTCTGAATAATTTATTCATTTTATTGAAAGTATTTCGTTTAGTTAAAAAGCTTAAAATAAGAAGTCCAGGAAAAAATTATTGTGCTGTTATTTCGTTCAAAAAATAATTCGGGAACAATTTTATTTTTCTTAGGACTTTAATTTGATTTATTAATTTTTCTTAAAAAAAATGGAAATTTCTTCTTTGTACGTCCAATACCATCTCCGCTTCCTAACGCATTTCTCCTTACGTCGATCTGAAGGCATTTTCGCCTTCTACTCAATCTTCTCTTACGCACCAGCTACGCTTAATAAAGATTTTCTGCATAATTTTATTTCTTATATTTAATAAACCAAGGATAAAGGGAAATTTTTGCTAAAGCTGTTGCTAATATTCAAAGGCACCCATGGTTTCGTAAGCTATGAACTTTGGAAATGGAAGGGGTTAAAAACCATAAATAGATTGATGACTGAACATATCTTCGCAAATTTGTGTGTGTGCTAAAAACAATGCCACACCTCAAAAAAAACGAGTTTGTCAGAAACCAAGTGCAACAGTATGTTTCCACCGGCATGATTTCGACAAAATATGGTGATTTGAGCAAATCATGGTAATTTAGACATGATTGGCAATCCATTTTGCATATGACCAAATCACCTCGAGTTAGTCGATTTATTTTAAATTATGTCGAAAATACTAGTTTTCGAACTGGACTTATCTATGCAACCCTGTGTTTCTTTTCAAATTACAAACTCTTACCCTTAGTCATACATCTATAGTGATTGACAATTTCGCAATAATTACATTAATGAATATTTAATTAAATTTAAATGTCAACTAAATATGGATAAAATTCAATTACAACTACTGCGCCCACCTTAACTTATAAGGTAAGTGCATAAATCGACTACGAAAATTCGAGCACCAAATCACTCACAAGACCGTTAAAACACTTCGAAGTAATTTACTTAAATCTACTTGATTTAAAGCCGGTCGAAACATACTATACAAATTTCTCTCTACACACAACTTAATTGAAAAAGAAAACTTTATTTTTCTCGTAAGAGCTGAGTTAACAAGATATTTGTATGAAATTTTACACAATATGAAAAACGGTATGAGGATTAATTCTGCATCGTTGTTTGAGTAAATGAGATATATGTCAACACTGTCATGCTCCTGAAAGCCCTACTCATCTGATTTTGGTTTTTAACAAATAAAAAATAAACAATGAAGCAACTACTTATGTATACAATTCACTAATAGAATTCATCAAATAAATAAAATTTGAATTGTAATCTGAATCAACTTTTTGAGTTGAAATTCTCAGTTTGTGAATATTATCTTCGGCAAACTTAATTAGATTTTTTTTTAAATAAGCCCATAACACATTTGGAACTATTTTATAATTTAATTATTGGGCATGTCCGGAAATCCATCACTGCGCTGCATCGCATGCGCATATGTTCTAAGATACATCTCCGCATTATTACCACCCCGCTTTAGACTTTGTCATTGAGTTAATTGTTCCAGTGAACAACAAAACTAAGTTACGACTTTGAATACATTTCGTATAGACGTACTTACATGTACTTCAAATTTAAAAAAAATCTCATACTTTTTAACTTTTTTTTTTTTTTTTTTTTTTTTTTTAGTTTTGTATGGGAGGCATTTCATTTAATCATTTAAACAAATTATTTTATTTTGCTCGTAGAAAATTTTAATGTTTTCAACAATTCTTGCATATGGAAATATAATCTCAATTTAAACATTCCGTCCATACAGCCAACAACCAAACATCCAGTCATCCCGGCCATCAAACCAACCAACCAAGCAGCCATTATATTTATTTTATTCCATTCCATTCATCCTTAAAAACACAACAAACAGCCATAAAGCATCCTGCCACACTAATATACGAGTATGTTCCATATGAAATATGTAGGTAATTCACAAATAAGTACAAACTTTCAAGTGTAGTCTTGTGCGCTTCTAGATGAAGGAGGAGGGGTGGGGCGTTTTGTGTGTACGTACATACGAGTATATTGTGTTTAGTATAATTTTCAGTATTTTGTAGTTAGAATTTTAATCTATCTCTAAACATAAATATTTTTCTTTTATTGCTTTTTATTTAAAAATTGTTTCTATTCATTTAATTCATGTTTGCCATATGAGGTCAACTTCAGAAAAGAAAAAAAAACAGTCTTTTGATGGTTAAACGGTAGTAGCATCCGTTTATAGCCACGCAGGTGAATTTCGTTAATGTTTATGTAGAAAAACAAGTAATCATGTAAATTTTTTTAAGTTGAATGTGTGTCATGTTTGATTTGAAGTTTGTTTAATTTTTCAAGATTGACTAGAAGTCTTTCTTAAGATTGATCATAAATATGGGCTAAATAAATATGGGGCGATGAACAGATTATATCAATAACTGCATCATAAAACTAAAATTAGCTTTTATGTTTTTGCAAAGGTCTGAAACCCATAGTACACGAGAATTTTCAACATTTTGGTTGGGTTCTGCCCTCTTCATTGATGTTTCTCAGGCATTTGATAAAGTATGGCATGAAGGCCTTATTTTAAAATTGAAATCATATCTACCAATAAATTTTCTGAAGCTATTGGAAAGTTATATTACTACCCGGAAGTTCACGGTTGTTGAAGGAGACTTCATGAGTGTGCCCGAATCTATATATTCCGGTGTGCCACAGGGGAGCATATTGGGGCCAGTTTTGTATTTGATTTATACTTGTGATATGGTGCTACGGAATACAGCTATGGGGTACTGCTTCAGCTTCCAATATAGAGAGAATCCAACGAAGGCAAAACAAGATTTTAAGACTAATAACATCGGCTCCATGGTACATCAAAAATTCAAATTTACATCGTGATTTAAATATGCCACTAGTGACTGAAGAAATTAAAAAATACGCAGGCAAATACTTAACAAAACTCGAGTCTCATCCTAATCCACTTGCTCGTAACATCTTGAATTTTACTGGACACATCCGCTTAAAAAAGAAGGACACTATGGCTCTAATACTCAACACTCCAGATGAAACAGCTTGAAAATATGTTTGTGCTTAATACGATATTTATGTGTTATTGATTACTATCACTAAGTTTATGCCTGACACTGGTTGGGCCTAATTATTATATCTAGATTTAAGATTTGAAAACTTATTGTTAATTCATTTTTTGAAGATACAATAAATAAATAAACGCATGAAAAAAAAAGAAAAAAAAATGTTGGTTGGGTTTTTTTGAATTAGTAGTAGTTGCTACATGCCGTAAAATATTGATACAGTAGTTTCCGCTTAATAGCATGTTCACACGGATACCAATTATCGAGGTTCGCTTTCTCATTCGAGGTTCGCGGTCGAATCTTGATTGAATCAACATGGTTCACCATACAAATTTTTGAGAGCGAACCATCTTGGTTCGTTTTGAACCTTGCTGCAAACCACGAAGAAATTGCTATCATCTCTGGTTTTGAGAACAAGTTATCGCTAATTTATCTGAACTAGCTATCAAAACAAAATGAGTGAGTGGATGCGTGCATGAATTAAGAATATTAGAACACATTTTAAGGTGTCTTTACATGGTAATACAATGT
The DNA here is from genome assembly GCA_936439885.1 of Nowickia ferox. Lineage (NCBI taxonomy): Eukaryota > Metazoa > Arthropoda > Insecta > Diptera > Tachinidae > Nowickia > Nowickia ferox. Next base: position 29,780,095 of record OW387026.1, read on the forward strand.
ATTACTAATTAATTTTTATCGAAATAATTTCAAGTTATTAGTTTCAATATCTCACAGTAGTAATTTGCAAAAATCTTTTCGTTAGTTAACATTTTGATATTTCTACAAAAATTTATTTATCACAAAGCACTCCAATACGAAGAAATCAAAAAACTGGTTGAAAGAATAGGAAAAATTTGTCGGATAAAAAAATGCCAAAATTTTCAAAATAAAATTACAAGTACTATACGGTTGTACATTGTACAAATAATAAATAAATGTTCCAAACATGTCAATATGAATGTTTAAAAATGTCACCAATCTATGTCACTTGTAGGTGACACTGAGAATTGAAGAGTTAACTCCGAAATCATTGAAAATCTAAAAACAAACATTTCATTTGATTTAAAGTTAATTTTATTTTGCATCTTTCAGTGTTTAATTTATTAAAATCGAACAAACCGTTATCGGGTTATATTGAAATAAGTTAGCGTGACCGCCTATGTGTATGGGATAATATTAGCCACGCCCATTAAAACAAAATCTATAGGTGATTGGACAAAACTAAAAACGGATTTGAATTTAGGACACAGTTGTCCATATAATTAAAATATTTTTATTTAAAATGATTTTTTTTGCAGAACAGTGTAATTAATAATATTCGACTCGACATGCGCAATACAGGTGAATGTTACATTAAATTAATTTTCGGATAAGCTAATTACAGACAGAAACTAAGTTTTATCTCGTAACTGGAACTTGGCTCTAAGTATTCTTTCTTAACAAAGAAGATTAATTTTTATTTCCGCTTTATAAAGGGTGTTTTTTATTGAGGTATAGAACTTTAAGTTGGCATCACTTTTTTAACTGGCGGCCATTTTGTCAGCTGTCAAGTGATTAATATTTAGTTTGGTTTGCCATTTCATCATGAACAGGTTGACAAAAGAACAACGCTTGCAAATCGTGCAAATTTATTTCGAAAATAATGGTTCATTTCGCGAAGTTTACCGCAAGCTCCGTCCATTTTATGGTCGACATAATCGTCCATTAGAGCAATTAATTCGGTTAACCATGGATCGTTTTCGCACTACGTTTACTCTATGTGATAATACGCATCCGCTGAAGTCGCTCGTCTACGCCAACAAACCAGAAACGTTAGGGGACTTGGAAGCCAACATTCGTGGCGTTATTGCCAACATACGGCCCCATATGCTCGAAAAAGTGGTTGAAAATTGGACCTGTAGAATTGGCTTTATTCGAGCCAGCCGCGGCGGCCACATGCCCGAAATCATATTTAAACGTTAATGGCATAAAATTATCCTTCCAATAAAGCCAAATTGATGGACATTAAAACGATTTTCTTGTGTTTTATTTCAATTCGAAGTTCTATACCTTTAAAAAAAACCCCTATAGTATTTAAATTTTAATTAATTTTTTACGTTATATACTTAATTAGTTCTTTAAATTTTTTTTTGTCAAATTGAAATAATTAAAAATATTATTTAAATAAAATTAAATCTCATTTAATTTTTAAAATCGATCTTTTATTATTTTTCTTTATTAATCTAAAATGTTTCCTTCTTTTTGTTTGTGCTTAAATTAAACGAAATTCAAAAAAAAAATCTTTTAAAAGTATGGGGGCATTAAAGTGCCAAAAAAAAGAAGAAATAAATAAAATATCATTTAACACACACACTTTTCTAATTTAAATTCAAAACAAACAAAAAAGAAGGAAAAGCACACCTACACTTTCACTTAAATTTAATTTACGAGTATATATTTGGTTTTAGTTCAGACTTCGAAAAATTGTGGAAAACACAACTTAATTACATACATAAATAGTATTTAATTCTGACGTTTATAAATGAATACTTCGATAATGGAATAATTCACTTTTTTTACTCCTGACTTAAATATTTAAAAAAAATATTATTCTGGAGCAAATTAAAAAGAAAATTAAACTAATTAACCCGGGAAATAATACACATGTACTTCCCTTTAGTGTAAAATTGTTCAGCCGCATTGTTAAAGATTTCGTTATTTATGAAACCACCAAAAAGGTTTGCACCAATGGAAGTCTGCACGAATTTATCTTTCTACTGAGGAAACAATAGCCCAATTCACAATCTTGTGCAAATGGTCTTACATCGTAGCATGTGCCAAATGGCATGCTATATTGATACTCACCACTAAGAATTCTTAAGTGGTGAGTATAAATATACTAAGCTATTTTGCACATTCTAAGGCGCAAGACCACTTGACCAAGATTGTGAATCGAGCTATTGTTTCCTCAGTAGAAAGATAAATTCGTGCAGACTTTCATTGGTGCAAACCTTTTGATGGTTTCATAAATAACGAAATCTTTAACAATGCGGCCGAACAATTTTACACTAAAGGGAAGTACATGTGTAGTATAATAGGTCTATTCTTTTATTTTCGTAGCAGAAACTTGCAACGAGAGAGTAAGGCAGAAATTTACAAAATTACTCTCCCAGATACGAAAAAGTAAATGAACGCTTTACTTGTAAAAACTTGCAAGAAAATTTTATTCATTATCAGAACCATGGATGGAAATCATGATACAATTGTACTTTTTCTAATGTATTTTGGATAATCTTATTTGCTAATGTTTTAAATTACAAAATTTTTACAAATCGACATGAAATACTTTACACAGCTTAATGTATTATTTACTATTTTCTATGCATTTTTCATTATTTTTTAATTCTATTCTATTAACAAATACAAAAAACCCATTTTCCATCTCTGATCAAATATGATAAACAAACAAAATTCATTGACAATAAAATTTAATTTATGTGGCTTAATGAAAGAAAAACAATAAATTAAGAAATACGCTTTCTTTTTACATAAGTATACATATTTTTCCAATAAATAAATTCACATTTTTGAGTTTTCCTTTTTCAGATATTTTTTAAATAATTAATTTGTAAACACAAACGCAAAACAGCTGTTTGAATAATTATTGCAAGTAAAAATTTTACTTGTAAAAACTTGCAAGAATTTTTCTGTCTCTCAATTTTGTACGCTCTTTCGACGCTCTCTCGTTGCAAATTTTTTAGGTTAATGAACGCTTTCTAGTAACAATTGTTACAAATTTGTAAAAATTTTAAGTAAATGAACACAACTAGTATGAAAATACTAACTTTTAACTTTCAGATATTATATATTTGTTTGCTTTTTTATTTAATTTATTGAGCTAGAGAAAGCTCTATACTTTGTTTAGACTTTTCCTAAGGCGATTTAGACTCTTATCTCATTTTTTGGCCTTTTTTCACATTTATGTTTTTGGGGGCATTCTTTTACATAAAAATATTGATTCTTACGAAAATGTATAAAGTACATATACGAGTATAGTCTTACAATATGTAATTTTATTATTTTGTCACCAGTCTAGTCAGGAGCTGAGGAAAATAAGAGGCTAAATCGACTTATACAAAATCTAGATATTTTTCTGGTTAAAAGCTCACATACTCGTATACCAAAAAGTTTATTTGTGTATCAAATTTCAGCTCTCTACTGTTAAATTTCTATAAGCATCTAGTTCCTTGCTCCCTTAGTCCTACTTGTGTAGCAAACTACAGTTCTCTAGCGCAAAATATAACTTTAAAATTTTATGGGTGTGACTCCGCAAACTTTTTTAAACTCAAGATTTTGCTGTGTCCAGAGCTTGTGATTCATGTTAAGTTTCGTAGGAATACGCTAATGAGAAAGATATAAATAACGGAATAAAATCTGATAAGCCGAAGTACATGAAGCAAAAGGTTAAAATTGTCTTAGGTAGTAAGGCCCACTTTTAAAAGCGAAAAATTATCAATTAAATCTCTTGAGTTAAACGTTATAATATCGTGCCATAAACGTCAGAAAACCGACAAAAATCGATTACTTGAGATCGTAAACAATCGATTGTGACCAAAAAATGATGTTCGAAAATTATGTCGTTTAAGCTTTTGAGGCGGTTATGGCACGATATAGGCTAACGTTCGTATATATGTAGTGTCCCTACGGAACCCTTCGTATGTGAGTCAAAAAGGCCACTTTACTGACTTTATTTATTTAAATATTTTTTTCTAATATAAGCATAAACGTAGAGCATTTTTTTATTATGTGAAGAATTTCGGAAAAACTGATTAAATAATATTCTCATGCTTAAAAAGTATTTCTGTTTTAGTACAATAATCTATTTAGGAAATGTTCATATGCTTTGTTGTAAGTTGTAAATTGTTGTAATCGAGTCAAGTTCACGATTTTCCAAGGTTAATTGATAAATGTGTTGGTGGTGTTGTCAGCCGATCTGACAAGTTAGGTCGATGAAAAATTTTGTGTATTTTTCTCCGTCTGCTTTTTGTTGCATTTTCTACACTTGAACTTCTCAGTAAAAAAGACACTCCAAAGAAGTCATAAATATGTAGAGTTTGCGATCCGGAAGTAGTATAAATTTGGAACATTTCTAATGATTTTTATATAGAGTTACAATTGCAAGAAGTTTTCTTTTTCCATAACAAATCTCCGAATTGGAAGACGAGTTAAGAAAATTTCCTTTTTCGTATTCTATAATAACACTGCACAACGAATGGTCCTCCAAATGTAAAAAAACTTTCTGGATTATTAATCTACACATAAATCCCTTTCATTTAGATCTAGTCAGATTGATGAGAATATCAGGGTATCTTACTGTTATTATTATAAAAATCGTATGTTTTTAGTTTAGTCCTTAAAATTTTTTTTAGTGAAATATTAAGAGAATAATACAAAAAGTGTTGCAAATTATGAAAATTTTAAATTTCACTATATCTTTAAAACTAGAGCTGAAAGGGAAATACTAATGACGTCATTGTAATCAGCAGATAAAAATACATAAGGATCGGCTATTTTTATCTAAACATCAAAACCACTGTTGCGCAATGTACTCGTAATATTTTCCTGTAAAAAAATTTTTTAAAAATTTCCCATTTTTGTAGTTTGTAATTAGTTTTTTATGAATTTAAATGTTAAACGGTGTTTTCATGTAAATTTAAGTAAATAACTTTTAATTTTTAGACCAAAATTAGTTCATAAATGTCTTAAAAAATTGATTTTTTTTTTAAATGCGTGGTGAGTATTTTCTAAAACTATAGAGAAATTACAATTTTTTGAATGACTAAAATAAATTTTTACTTGCTTTTCTGTTAATTATCGGCAAATAAAAATATCGATTTTTTTGGAAGCAAAAAAATAATCGTTTCTTCCCCCCGTCTAGAAGGGCAACAAATATGTTGGCAATATAGCAACAACGCCGGAACAGGGAAGGTGCATAGCAAAAATATAATTCGCTTGTAAATATCTTGTTATTTTACTACACACGTTTTTAAGAGACTCTTTCCCTTTTTTCCAAACAAATTGAGAAACAGAAAATAATTTCAGTAATATCATCTAAATGTCAAACGCAATACAGAAAAGTAGAACATAAATTAACAGCAAGTCATAATGTGTAGGAAATTGTTTAAACTGGGTTCATACAAGGCTATTTTCGAGCTTATAGAAGAGAGCGGAGGTAATAATGAAGGCACGAGTCAACATATTTTCTTCTCTAGACCATGAACTAAAGAGTTACTAGACTAAAATTACTGAGAGTGAATGAGGACTTATAATCAACTAGAATAAACTATTAAAATTTAATTTAAGGTTGTGAAATTTGTTAAACCTTAAAACAAAACTTAATTTTCAAAAAATATAATTTCAATAATTATAATATTCTCTATATATTATAAAAAATATTTTCCTGAAGAAGCCACACAAATGAGTGGCGAAATATCGTTACATTTCGAAAAAAATTTTGATATAAAATCCGGAGACCTTTAGCTTAATAAAATTAGAGAATATTATAATTAAAAAGAGGTCAAAAAATTATAGGAATTATTAATTTTAATAATGATTTTTTTTCAAAACGAAGCATTTGAAAATACCCTTTGAAGAAACATTCATTTCAAATATGTTCAAAGTGCCTTTCTCAAAAATCATTATTTTGAAAAGATTACTTATTCAGTTCAGAGTCTTTTCAAACAGTTCAATTTTACAATAATTAATAATTCTGCCAAAAAAACCCGTGTTCAATGCAAAGATCTGGTAAAACATTTTCGAAAAAAATGTATGGGATATAAAATTTAATTTTAATGGGTGTAAATTTGCCCACGTTTGAAATGTAAGATTTTGTGTTTTTTAGAGCTCAGGGTGTGTGTTAAATTTTGTAAAAATCGGTACAGTAGAACCACTTAAAATAAAGTATTAAATTTTAGTGGGCGTGACTCCGCCCATATTTTCAAATGGAAGATTTTTCTATTTTTGAGCTCAAGGTGTATGGTAAGTTTCGTAAAAATCGGTTAAGTATAACCACGTGAAATATAATAATAGATTTTAATGGGCGTAGCCCCGCCCATTTTTTCATATTTAAAATTTTGCAGTTACAAGAACCTAAGGAGTTCGCTAGGTTTCGCAGCAATCAAATAAGTAGAATATCATAAAATCAAATAAAAAATTTTTTTTTGACGTGTCCCGGCCCAATTTTTTTTAAGTCGGTTAAAAAGTCCTTTCATTTCCATGAGGTGTATAGATAGATATTCATGTACTTACTTACATTAATATGTATGTACCCTGAAGGAAACGTGGGGTTAAGTGTCCTCAAGTCACCACTTTTGTCGATTATTTTGGTGACATTGTCAACAGAGCGTCTATTAATAATGTTGATAATGCATAGAAAACATTTTTTCAGATAAACACAAGTATGCTTCTTTTTAATGTTTTATTGGTTTGTTGAAAATAAACGTGACGTCAAGCAAAATTTAATTGTTTATAAAAATTATTTTCAGAAATAGAATTATAAGGTTAATATAAATGCATTAAACAATAATTAAAAACATAATACACAAAAAGAAATTTAAAAAAACAAATAAAATAACTATCCATTTTGTATAAAAATAGAAAATGTGAAAATTTAACAGTTTTAATTAAAAGGTGCCAATTATGGAAATTTTTGTTTGACCCTGTGGACGATTTTGTGCCATCAGGTAAAGATTTGTTACAATTTAAGATCCATACGTAAGCGTTTGACTTTACTAATTCAGCGAAACATACAATTTTTAATTTACATATACATAATTTACATATACATCGTATGTATTTAATAGAAATGAAAAACAATTTCTTGCAGGTGGTGACAGTGTCTATATTGAATCAGTACAGTTTTACTACGGACATTTCCCACAGTGTGGTGATATCGTCAATATTAAGTCAGTACAATCTTAATATTGACATTTTCGCCACATGGTCCCACAAGAAGTACCTAGTCATTATTGACGCAGTCTACTGGTATATTTCGTAGGACAAGACTGTGTTAAATGTCAATAGTAGATAGCATTAGTTGGGGTATAATTTGTCAGTAGTACTGGTGACATCGTCAATAGATAATCAGTATAATTTTACTATTGACATTTCCTGCAGGGTACGTATGGCCACCGAGAGAAATGTGTTCGTGTATGTGTTTTCATTTGTATAAGAAGCCTATTCAAGTTCGGCACTCTGGTGCCACTTTGGCCGGCAATGATTGGCGATCCCTTTTTAAGAAAGTGCCCAAAAATACATACTTCAAAAGAGCACCTATGTCAAAAATTGTCCATTTTAAAAACAAATTTCTCAAAATGTACTTTTCAAGAAAATATCTAATTTTTTAAACTAAAAAAAACTCAACATCAAAAAGTACGAAAAGTGCAAAAAGTACCTTTTCCGAAAATTATCATTTTAAGAAGGTGTATTGTCATAGTTTTCCATTTTATTATTTTGAAACACATGAAATTTAGGGAGTCACCCAATTTTATGAAAACATGACTTCATATTTAAATTGAAAATTGTTAAAAATTTTCAATTATTTCACAACAAATAATTTTATATAAAATAAAAAAATATCTCGAATACACAGGAATTATCAGGCCTATCATCGAACTTTTTTTCATTACGAATTTACATTTCGATCGATTTTGTTTTACCTTCTCCGGATTTCGATCGATTTTGTTCAATCCGAAAAGGCGGAAATTCGATTGTTTTCAATTTAAATATGGCAATATTAGACAAAAAAAAAAACACATAAACACAAAATAACAAAGGCAAAAAAATAAGTTTTATTGAAGTGAACAAAATTTAAAAATTAATATATGAAATGTCTGCAATAACTGCAGTTTTGGATGCTCAAGGACTCAAGACTTTGCCGGAAAATTGCGGGGAAAAGTATTAAGGGATGCCTCAGATCCACTTTCATATCCAAACGTATTGTATGTGTTAAAGTTCTATTTATTTTTATTTGACTGAGCGGAATATTTCAGTTTTTATGATGCTGCGTTTTTTCCTTGAAACTTGAGGAAATTTCTTATAGTTTGTAAAAAAAATATTAAATACAAAAAAAATTTAAATAAATTGTTGAAAATGACAATTCCGAGCATTAAATTTAAAGTGGTTTCATTTCGAGCAAATTCTTCGTTTTCCGTTTTATGAAGAACCTATTTATGGAACTGAAATCATTTCGATCGAATTGCGTTTCTGTGACAGACCTGTATAAAAGAAATCTCTGCAATATGTCTAAGAAAACTTTACCTTGCATTGCTCCTCCCAAACACAACCAAAACAAAGCCCATTTGGCCGTGCAAAAACGTTGCAAACATTTAGGCTTAAAACGATTCCAGCCAAAACTTTGAATATCTAAAAAATCGTGGGTTGACGAAGAACTGCGACCTACAGTTGAAGGAGTTTCAACTTGATTGGCTCCATTATTATTATCCATGACTGTTTTTTTTTAGATTTTATATATTTCCTTTTAAATTAACTTTTAATTAAGTACATTTATCGTAAGTATAAATCTTTCAATTAAATTATAATTTTTTTATTATAATATTTTTGATATTTAAGCCCATAAGTTGCCGTTACCATTCAAATATACTTGTACGATTCAACTAACGTTCTAACGGTAATTGATGCAAACGAACAACTTTACCAAACGGCGCGATAAATAGAACTAAATCATAATTCTGAAAATTAATTCCATTAAAGGTACGTTGCGGATGCACAATACATTAACTTCGGCGCACACGAAATTCAAACACTGAATTGAATTTTTCAGTAACACAAACAACCAGCCAACACTTAATCCACACAAAAAGTAACAGAAAATGCTGCTAATGCTGCTGTTGCTGCTGCTGCTGCTGTTGTAGTCTGTAGCAAAAGATCTTAGTTTAGTTTATTGTTATTGTTGCTGTTGGAAACAAACATAAGACGGCACACTCCCGGTATCTTAATTGCACACCAAGAATTCAATGCCGCCAGAGGGTTGTGGGCACTGTTAAATTCTTGCCCTGTTAAGTGTACAGTGCAGTAGACGACATCCACTCACACCCACGCACACATGCATAAATGTGTGTAAAAGGCTGCAATACTGTTTGACTGTGTGTGGGCGTTAGGTTGACTCACTGGTATTTTGGCGCGCATTTGACTTTCTGTTTACTAAATACGATTTCAACGTCTCCGTTATTTTAGAGTCTTCCTCTTCACCATTCACTTACGCTAGAGGTAATGAAAGGGTGGTGGTTGGGTGGTGTGTATGTGTTCATTAACTCTATTAGACGAATCAAAACAATATACCAATACCAATAGCAAAATATTTCAGGGCATAAGTAAGCATAAGTTGGAATTTGCCGGCATTTGTTTTGATACCTGTTCCTGCTGACTGGGCGAAAGTGAATGAGTTTATCTTACGCATGCATTCGTGACATCGACATAATCATCATCACACTTTAGTGTATTGCGGCGGGGTTTATATTCATTCATTATAACACTCAGTGCACAAGGAGAAATAGTGGAAAATTATATATAAAGAAATCGCAAGTTTTCTTTATAAAGGAAGGTGCGACAAGGAATGTTCTGATTAATTAAGGCTTTAAAGTTTAAATAGAGAAGAGTTTGAGGTCATCATACAGACCTGCATTTTAGTATTAAATTTTAATTTGGTACTCAGTTCATAAATAGCTTTTCCTAATATGTATATACTATGTTCATAATTATGTTTTTAAACGTGCTTAAGACAAGTGTTTTTTAAAACTAAACTAAATTATTCAGGTATGTTCCGAAAATCACATTTTTCAAACGACGTTTTTGAAATCATATACGATTGTGTTTGTAAGAAATTCCTAACAATTCAATTTTTTCCTTATTTTATCATTTTCAAATACTAAATGTTTTTATAAATAATTTAATATTTTTTAAGCAATTACTTGTGTACCAAATAATGTTTTATGTAGCAAGCGATGCCAATTTAGCGCGTTTCGCGCTAGATTTAGCGCGTTTTAACTATGCCAAACGCGCTTTTTTTAGTCTTAGCGCGTTTACTAAAAAAACGCTAAATTAGCGCGTTTGTCAGTATCATTTCAGTTCAATATTTTTTTTTTACTTTTTTTGCATAAATTTAACAATTTTCTAGTATTCAAAACTCATAAAATTTTTTAAATTGGATAATAATTCAGCTAGAATGGTTAGAATTAAAAACGCATTTTAATACTGTAAATGGCAAATATTTTGAAATTTCAAGAAAATTCGTGATCAAAAAAATTTATATAACTTATTAAGCATCTATTCTAGCTGAAGTACAGAAAGCATTTGAATCGCAAAACTATTCGACAATTTATATACCTATAAGTTGTTACAAAGTTTGACATATAAAATAAAAATAAAAACTAAGGATTTCGATCATTTGGAAGGCAATTCTGATTCTGTATTAAATGATTTTAATTGTTTAGGATATAATTTCGAAGAAACAATATTATAAAATCTGAAAAGAGGTACAAAAAATCAATTGTATTTACTAATACACATGTAAATACATCGAATTTTATTAAAATTTAATTTAGCGCGTAGGAAAATAGCGCGTTTTGGCTATAAATAGTTGACAATGCTGTAACTTAGCGCGTTCTAGCGCGTTTTGCGAAGGGGAATAGCGCGTTTGGGTTACAAATAGTTGGCATCGCTGTATGTGGCGCCATTTAATAACAACACAAAGATGCCAGAGTTATGAAAATCGCTCCGAACATACTCCATTTACGTGTTTATCGAAGTGTTTAATTCTCCACTAAATTAACAGTTGACTTTTCAGTTGTGTTTTGGTATTGTTATTTACAACTCTGTGTAAGTTTGGTTGTGAAAAACGTTGAGTATACACAACTGCTTTTTAGTAGTTGAGTCTGTGGTTGGGTTTTTCTTGTTACAGGTTGGTGCCATATAAAAAGTAGAAAAAATGGAAAAATCGTAACTAGAAATATTTATTATGCTTAATGACAAAATTTTCATAACAGTTTCAGTATTGGCACATACAAAGATTTCTTTAAATATGTTCTTAGGTAATCCAACATATATATAACAAAACGTTTCTTTGTTCTACCGGAAATAACTACAAAATCTTCCAAAATTATTTTTTAAGGAATTCGTTCCCTATTCAAGAGGGTTGGAATCATCACTAATTTTTCTTTTGATACGTATCACATCTATATTTGCGACTTCGTTTTCGTCGTCATAAAATAAATCTACACTTATTTGTATCCATTTGGTATGATTTCCTTGAACCAAAATACTAAAAACAATATTTTTTTTCACACAAATTAATTGCTTTCTGTCAAACTTGATATTTTAAGTTATCAACGCGATGACAATTTCAGCTAAAAAACTGTTGTGGTTCATAATACTAAAACATAGTTTGGTCGTGTGTAGGTTTGGTCTACTCTTAGACTGCCAAACTGAATTTGATTGAAAGCCGTGATAATGGCATAAATCGAAATCGTTTAATGTTTAAGATCTTAAACACCAATAAGAAGTTCAAAACGTAAGTGCGAACATAGTGTAAGCCCCGATAGAACTTTAAATTGCAAGAAAAACACACAAAATTAACACCCTGGCCCATGATGTCGACGGAAAACGTTCGATTAATTACTTATATTGAAACAAAAACAAATTTGCCTACTTTATTGTTTTTTTCAATACAAGTTTTCGCTTCAAAGTTATCTGTCGGCATCGTTTTGCAATCCAAAAAAATTTTGATTCAAAAGATGAATACATGGCATTAAAAATTTAAAACATTTATCGGCATATGGGCACCGCGTGGCAGTTCTTAAGCGCATTCTGGACGTTCAATTTTGGGCCACCATATCGAGCATTGCTGGCCACATGTTTCGAATCACACGAATAACGTTGGCCTCCAAAGCGTCAATTTTTGTTGGCTTATCAGCATAAGCCAGTGACTTCATGCGGCCACAAAAGAAATAATGGAGAGGTGGCAAACTACACGACATTAGAGGCTAATTGTCAAGTCCATTTCTCAAAATAATGAGAGGGATTTGTATAGTCCCGAAAATGCCGGGATTTCCAGGACCGGGATTTACAGTTTAGTCTTGAAAATTATTTACGTTAGCAAGAAGTTATCACACTTAGGTGAAGTATATCAATTTAAATATTCAATCAACTCTCATTTTCGTTTAAGTGTATACTCGTATAAGTCAGAAAAAAAGAACAGCGACATAAGCTTATAATAATTCCATGGCATCAAGGTGTCTGTTCTATCAAACATGCTCTACTGTTCATCTCATACTCGTGCACCCAAGTACGAACTCAAACTGAATTACTTCAACATAAAACAGCGATAACTATACATCGACACGTATTCTGTGTCAAGTGTTGTTTACAACACGTACACCACGCTGCTCCATGCACTCCAATCTCCAATCATTATCCTTCTTCCTTCACGTTCATGCGGTTCATTGTTACCACATCAACAGGCATTTAACAAAAATTCCAAATACATTATGTTGCTTTAGAAATTAATACCTGAATGTACAAGCACACGAGTATTAAGTTGGCTTTTTTATTCATTATTATTTTTTTTCTAGCTTGTTAGCAATATTCAAATATATACATATACATATACATATACATATACATATACATATACATATACATATACATATACATATACATATACATATACATATACATATACATATACATATACATATACATATACATATACATATACATATACATATACATATACATATACATATACATATACATATACATATACATATACATATACATATACATATACATATACATATACATATACATATACATATACATATACATATACATATACATATACATATACATATACATATACATATACATATACATATACATATACATATACATATACATATACATATACATATACATATACATATACATATACATATACATATACATATACATATACATATACATATACATATACATATACATATACATATACATATACATATACATATACATATACATATACATATACATATACATATACATATACATATACATATACATATACATATACATATACATATACATATACATATACATATACATATACATATACATATACATATACATATACATATACATATACATATACATATACATATACATATACATATACATATACATATACATATACATATACATATACATATACATATACATATACATATACATATACATATACATATACATATACATATACATATACATATACATATACATATACATATACATATACATATACATATACATATACATATACATATACATATACATATACATATACATATACATATACATATACATATACATATACATATACATATACATATACATATACATATACATATACATATACATATACATATACATATACATATACATATACATATACATATACATATACATATACATATACATATACATATACATATACATATACATATACATATACATATACATATACATATACATATACATATACATATACATATACATATACATATACATATACATATACATATACATATACATATACATATACATATACATATACATATACATATACATATACATATACATATACATATACATATACATATACATATACATATACATATACATATACATATACATATACATATACATATACATATACATATACATATACATATACATATACATATACATATACATATACATATACATATACATATACATATACATATACATACATATACATATGTATATACTCGTACATTGAAGTGCACTAGAGTCATGCTTGGAAATGTAGCTCATACTTGTTTGTCTCAAAAAATTTGGGAATAGAATCAGTGTAAAAAATCATGGTAATAACTATAATTACAGTGTAATTTTTACCAGATGGACACCACCAAATGGACGATGTGGGGATTCTCGTAGTAGTAACCAGGTATCTAGTCTTATACATATGAATATAAAACATCACAACTTGGGCCTGTACAGCTGGGGATGTTCATCTTACCTTTATACCCAGGGCAACAGTAGCATTAATGATTCGTTGTTCACAGAAGTAGTATGAACCGTTAATCTAAAATGAAAAAGATTGTCTGTGAAGAGTAACAATCAAAAAACAGAGTGTGAATCAAGGGTTTTTAGTTTCCGTCATGAAATTGCTTCGCCTGAAAAATAACGAATGGGAAGTTTTCCCCCATGAGCTGTTGTTGTTCCATTCTGCTAGTGTTTGTCAGAGTATTTACAATGAACTTTGGTATTATTTGTTCTTTAAAAATTAACACATGTAATTTCGCTTACAGAACGTTACGAACTTTGGCGTAATCAAATCATAAATATTTGTTTTACTTAATTCAGTATCAAAAACAGGCTTGATTCTATCCTTTAAGAACGACGTTCTTTTTATTTCTCAACTGAATCTCCTTTAAGTTCTATACACTTTTCCTAACGAATTTAGAACCCTGTTTATATTAATAATTGTCTAGCTCCTTAAAACAACCATTAACCGAAGAATCCAACTCTTCATTGTTGGCTAATATTTTACAACCGAGCCAGTTTTTCAAGTTCGGAAATCACTCGCACTTTATGTTGGTTGTTTTTCCTGTTTGAAGATCATCAATAAAAATTATACCATGCGCATCACAAAAAAAAAACAGATGCCATAACCTTGATTGCAGATGTAACTATTGTCGCGTTCTTTGGACACGATTTTCCCCTTGACTCAGATATGAAGTGGTGAACAAATGACTCATCCATGGTTATAAATTGATGCAAAAACTCGGTTCTATTGATGTGAAGCATTCCCAAAGGAACTATTTAAAAATTTTCACGAAGCTGTTTTTGTTCTATTGTGAGCAAACGCGGCGCCCACCTTGCACACAGCTCTATCATCTTCAAATTTTCGTTCAATATGCGATGTAAAGGAAATTTTGAAATACTTCTCATTTCTGCAAACTCACGCATCTTCAGCCGGTGATCATCCTAAGCCATTTTGTAGGTTTTCTTAACTGTTTTTGGGTTGGAGACATCAATTGTCCGATCAGTTCGGTGTTCGTCTTGTCAGCTTGTACGACAGCGTTTAAGCTCTGCCACCCAACCTTTCACATTCATAAAAGAAAAAGCAGGTCACCCTATCTCGCCATTAATATTGGTTGCACTGAGACCGTTCATATGAGAATATTGAATTACTTAACGGGGACTAGTTTTTCCGTGTTTATAAATTCACTGAGATCGTTTATTTTTGATTGTGCCGAATAAAAATTCCAAGCCTTGAAGCTTAAAATACAGGTTTAATAAGGTTGCAACTTTTCACGAGATTGATTTTTTGTTAACTACTGCCGCCATCTACTCATCAGGCCGGCTTCCCTCTAGACCGCAGAGACTAGCCGAGCAGGACCACTGCTACCCTTATATGCATTCTGAGAGCCACCTAGAACTTTTCAACAAACTTAACAGACCAGTTCAGTCCAGAAAATGCAATACATTCAAATATATCTCTGGAATGCACTTGCTAAGGAAGTAAAAAAATAATCCGTATTTAACTTCTCCAGCATCTGCTTACCCACAAAAATACTTTGCGAACAATATCAGCTTCTTCTTCGTTAATCTCAAATAAAGCTTGTCCTCCTTCCATATGTTTATCTATATAACGATATCCATAAGGAGCTCCTCCCATTACGCTTACAAAACCTTTATTAGCTGCATAAATCTTTCCACGATGACTTCGTTCCACAATTTTCGCTCGTTCATATTCTGCTATCATACCTTGTATTTGTAACAGCAATTGAGATTCTGGTAATTAAAATATTTAGTAATATCTTGGTAATATTCAAAGGAAAGAATAATGCAAAAGAAAAAGGCAGACATATTTTTAGAAGCAACAAATGAACAGCTCTTGACATGAACAACTTTTGAATGTAGAAAAAATTTACTGGTGGTGGAAAAGTTATCGAAGCTTTGAGATATTATACAGTTCAATCTCGAAGCGTCCTTCAGTGAAAAAATTATATTAACTCACACAGGTATTGTAGACACATGGATACAATATAGATCCCAGGACATCAGAATGTCTCTGCATGGGACCATAACTAAATAGCATCATATCATAGATATCGCCAAACCTTTTCAAAAATTCAAACACAAACTAAAACAATAGGCCATAGAATATATCACCAGAGATTGGCAGAACTCTACTATTGGAAGAGTGACCAAAATTCTCTGGGGAAACCCAGGTAGAGAAAAGACATGTAGTGCTTGCTGGGAAGATGAGGAATCTCTCCAACTTTCACCTGGAAAATATACCAGTTATTGAATATCTTAGAGACTTGAAAAACTTAAGAAAGTATGTTGATGAAACTAAGACTAAAGTTTCATAGATTTTTATGGTTCTTTATTGGGTACTTTCAACCCAAGTATCTCTCTAAAGACTGTACAACAAGTACAACTGTAATCCGAAACGTATTGGGTCAATATTGATTGCCCTGTTTTCAACCTAACCTAGACGAAATTGCTGATCAAATAAATTTTCACTTAGCGTTCTACGAAAATCGCCGTTATTATGAATTTCACTTATTTTGATTGTTCAAAATAGCGCATGAGCTGAGACTAAAAATAAAATTAACAGTCTGGCTCACCTTGTACAGAAAACATTCGACCGATTACTTTCATAAATATGTATGTATGTATATCGCTCTCAATACAAGTTTTCGGTATCACGTTTTTTTTCGACATCTTGAGACAGGATGTTAAAATTATTGTAAAAATACGTTTATCGTCTATGTTCTGGCTTTCACATCGTTTTCACATGTTTTCTTGTGAGTTCAGAAGCTAAAACACATGCTACATCTGTTTAAGTTGAAATTTAGAAAATACAAATTAATACCCAGTAAAAAATTTTCATGTTTTTTGAAGCAATAAGGCAATAAAGCGCATCATAACTCGCTTTAAAATATGAGCTGTTTAGAAGCAGTGAACATATATGAAGCAAACTATAGAAAAAAAAGGTGATTTAACAGCGCCACGATAAAGCAGGGTTTAAAGCCAGAAATTTTGCTAATGTAATCTTAAAAAGCGCTTCTTAATTAAGTAAATACGTTTATATTATTAATCCTTTAAAGAGCGCTTGAGATAACTGCTATATATGCATGTTTTATTTTATTCAAAAAAAGCGCTTTTGTGAGCAAAAAATGTAGTACTCCAAACCGGGAACTCGCCATACAAAAATCATCATCAACCTGCTGATATGGTTTGGCAGCTCTACTTTTGCTCTCTTATAGCAAAAACCTGCTTTATTTGAAGCAATTTTTTGGCTGGGTAGTATGTGTTCTAGCATACGAATTTAGAAGAAAACAATTTGGGAATGGACGATTTCAAACTTTTAGATTTTTTCGTTTTCACTTTTGAGCAAACAAAAATTTTCAAAATTTCAACTTAAACAGGTGTAGTGTGTGTTTTAACATCTGAACTCACAAGAAAACATGTGAAAACGATGTAGAATTTTTTTACATTAATTTTAACATCTTGTCCCAAGATGTCGACAAAAAACGTGATACAAAAAACAGACTTTTCTCAGGAAATGCCCGTATGGATTTTTCAAATTTTGTACGAATTATATGCCAGAACTAATTAATGGATCTAATCATAAAGAAAGTGAAAGCATATTCATGTTATTTTAACACACCCTCAACTAATCGTAATCAAAACGAATAAAAATATTTATGTGAAGGCATTTGATTTTCATTTAGATATGGAACAGCAATCATTCCCCTATATAATTTGTATAAAATGTGAAATCTAGTAGGTGTTCAGATTATATTATTTGTTGAATATTTTCGATAAACTACTTAGATAAGCGGCTTAGATCTGTATGTACATACATATGTATGTATGTATGTAGCAGTTTACGTGACACTGTTTACAATTGTTATCTGTGGAAAACAGGCATAAAGATAAATTGAATTTAAGTCCATCGGAAAGTTTCAACAAGATACATTTAATAATAATAACAATTACAGCATTGATAACACTTCAGGTATCAAATTGTAAATTTGCATAATAAATCCATATAGATTACAAAAAAGAACGTTTATTGTTCACCGATTTATTGTAAATTTAATTGTTTGTGAAAACGTTTGCATTTGCTTTCGCAAGCACGACGGCTGCTTTTTATAATTGGCGCATTCATAATTCAGATGTATGTGTGTACAGTGTACATATACAACTCTAACCACAATTAATTCGTTCGACGGGATGCGATGTGATGATTTGATATTAAGTGTTATTAAGAAGATATTTTGATACATATGTATATTTTATTAACAGCAACATAACTTTCATTTCATAGAAAAATGGTATATCTTATAAAACTGAAACACTTCTCGTAGTTGCAAATGTACATACATACATCCATACATATCTGTGGACATTTGACAAAACGTCTTCTTTCTAAATCAACAACTTTTCAGTAGAGCGAAAAAGGGGTTAAAGTGACTCACAAAAGTTATTGTTTAGAAAATGAAAGAAATCGTATATGTGGATATTATACACAATTACTTAATGTACATTTTGCGATTTTTTTTTTTTTAAACAATAGTTTTCTTTAAAACTACAACAAAAAAATTAAGATTTTTTGTCAAATGGATTTTAAACAAAAAAAAATTACTTTTACCATACAAGTCGTTTTGTCAAAATTGTTTTGATTAAATTAGAAAATGATCTTAGTCGCTTAAGTCCAGAAAAGTTGTTTTGTTAAATTGAAATAAAAAAAAATTAATGAGAGAAGTTGATTTGCAAAAAAAAATTTCGCTTTTGTTATAAAACATTACTTCATTTTTTGGTACAATATGCAAATAATTATTAAAATATAACAATTTTTGTTTAAGAACAATATATATTTTATTAAATTAAATTAAAACATAACAATTCATTTTTAAATGAAATAAAATAAACTTATTACAAGAAAGAAACAGTGAAAGATCATAAATGTATATGAAAATATATATTTTTAGGCTTTTGTACACTTATCGTGTACACTTATTATTATTCGATCTCTTTGATGTTGTAGGCATATCAACAAGTTGTTCTTTGCTAGATTGTGGCACGTCTGACTCGGTAAGGTTAGATTCTAATATAGCAGCCATATCTTTAATGCTCTCCGAAGATGCATCCAGATGCGAATCTTCTGATGGAATGAAATCGGAATCATAGAAATCGGTTTCGTGAAAAGCGTCTTCATCATTTTCTATGTTTTCCAAGCTCTTAGCATCGTTACTTTTGTCCATAGTCGCTATTTTTTACCTCGGTACACTCACATGTATTTGAATTTATTGTAAAATAGACAGCTTCTTTTTTCCTTTTTCCTTTTTAGAAAACCACTTGCGTCAAGATAAGACTTAACTTTTTTTACAACTTTCGTTCTTAAAATGAACCTCTATTGATACAAGACGTCTTGTCGCAACGAAAGCTGGCTATGAACTGGTTAAAAAATCAACTTGTTTCAGACAAGTGGTAAGTTTTTTTAAAAAGGAATTTGTAAAAACGTGCTAGAACTAAATGGAGGCAAGCTGTTTTGTCAAATGGCAGTTGTCAGTTTTTTGTTTGGATCTTCAAATTATTTTCTATTCTCTGAAAGAAGTCGTTTTGTCAAATTGGAATTGAGGAAAAATCTGAAAGAGGTCGATTAGTCGATTGCATATCTTGAGTTCTAAAGAAGGTAGAAGTACGCGGATTAGAGTAAAAAAAACGCATTAAAATGTTATATATACTATAAAAATCTTGTAAAATTTTCTTATCTCGAGAGAAGCCATTTTGTCAAATGTCCACAGATATGTATGTATGTAAATAAAATCGACCATAATGAATTTGTATGGCTTGTTTAATTCAAATTAATACTGCGTAACATCCATCACCTTCTGAAATCAATTACGGTATCGTTCCTATTAATGCTTTGCGTTTTGCGAAGCGAAAACCATAATATTTATTGATATATTTATTCATTTGCACTTACGATAATGTCATTCTGTAAGTCCCGTTTCTAGAGAGGAGCGATATTTCGCAACCTGTTACTTTTTCATAGCAATTAAAAATCAGTAATCACAACTGTGAATAAATTTATCAAGTACAGGTTTTGGAAATACAGTTCTTTCATGCAAACTGTGACTGTGATTTTTATACCTAAAGATTTTGTCGATGAAAAATAGTCAAATCGTGTAAAATCGTCTTTTCTGGCAACTATGTACAGCTATCACATTTTTGTATTTGCAGTTTTATCGTCTCTCTGCTTCTTATACGACAATTCTCAGTATTTGGATGGGGTTGAATCAACGCGGTTGATTGCTTATTGCTTGTGCTTGTAGCTGTTCTTATTAGTCCTTGCAGTCGACGTAGCTAGCCATGCACACGACTGACGATTTTAACATGGCGATGACATTGACGATAGTCAATTACCCATCTGCATAACCCTTCGTCAGTGATTTCGCTAATCAATACAATTAATTTTTCTATTGATAAAACAATTAATTAATAAATAATTATTAATAAATTTTTCAATTAATTGTTCTTTTTTTATGCGACGTTTTAATTTATTTGTGCTGCTCATTTAACCTTTCTAAAAAAGCACTTTTTACACTAAAAATTACACGTTCACTGACCACGAACTTCCAATTGTAACTGAAGCCAACACAAAACCAAAATAATTACTTAAAATTATTTTTTCTAGTCGATTTTCTTTGGAATAACACCATAGTGTTTATCCACTCGCAAAAATAAGGACAAACGACAATGACATCAACTGACACCACACACTGTGGACCAAACACAAAGAACGCTGATGATGGAGGTGTAATGGCCTTCGAAAACAGCCGGTTGTTCCGTTCAACTACGTGTTTGTCAGAATATTTACAACTAACTTTCGTGTTATTTGTTCATTAATAATTATCACATGTAATTTGGCTTACAAAGCGATACGAACTTTAGCCTGATCAAATCAAAAATATAAAAAAAATTTAGGTTAAAGACATTCATATATCCATGAGTGAGAGAGTCAAGTAGCGAACTCTTGCATTACTTATGGCAAATGTAGTAGTTAGTAGATTTTTCGTTAGTGAAATATCTAACGATTTTGCATCAATTTCTACTTTTAAAACTGCAGGGTATAATTCAAAATACTAACTGCCATATTCATAAAAAATATTTCAGGATTATTAAGCGCTTATTTCGACGTATTTCTATGGGAAATTTGTCAAATAAACCTGTAATAAACCTAAAATATTTTTTACGAATTAGACCGTAATACTATCACACACTTTTAAAGCAGAAGTGCTGAAATGTGTTTAAATCAGGGTCACTGTTTAATTGCACTGCTACTCTTCTTATTAGTGTTTCTCAAAATAATAGAACTGCTGCAAACAAAATACTACTAAACTGTGATCACGTTCACAAGGAGCAACATTATTAAAAAATCACAGTATTGTTCATCTTTACCCGGTTCATACTCGAAAATTTTGCAACATTTTAGTTGGAGGTCTTATGGGATAGTGGAGGGAATTCAAATGTTACATTTGTACACAGAGCCAATCCTATTTAACTGTCAACCTCACCCATTGATTACCCAAGACTTCATAGAGTAAATACCTGCAGCACCTCAAACCCTAGCCTAGAAGTAGAGCTGGCAAACTAGCGAAATTCACGCTATTCGATATTTTGTCGGAAAACTATCTATAGTATCGAATTCTTTTACTTGCGGTCTACACGTACCATAAAATGCCTAACTTTAACATTAACTTCTAGTTAATGCTAAATGTAGACTTCCCATGTTCATATTTGGTTAAGGTTTTAACATGGCTGTTAAGGAATCTGTTTAAACAACTCAGTGAAAATATGAAATAACAAAAAAAATATACCACACAAAAATATATATTCGATCCTTCAATTTACTACTACTAAGCAGAACTCTAACAAGCATCGACAACAAATTTGTTAAGTCCCCTTCTATACAGTGAAACATTTGCTGTGAAACAATTTTGATTTCTCTTTTGAAACTGCATTCGTGTCCACACTGTGAAGTTTTTGTTTTGCAGATTAATACATTTTCTCAAATATTTCTCATGAGCATGAGACGAGAATGACGTACTCAACAACTGCATGTACATGAAAAAAACTCAAAAGTTTTGCAGCAAATGTTTCATAGTGTGGACGAGGACTAACTTGCAGTTAGTATTTAAGTAAGTAATTTCATGTCAGCTGAAGACGAATAGATAGGAATGCTAAATTTCATTTTTCAATACACAACGCTCATTTACTCAAACAACGTCATAACAAAAAAATATTAGCTAGTTTTGAAAAAAATGTGTTTCGTTTTCAATTTACATACAACTCAGTGGAGATATAAAAAGTTTTCTTCTATCAGGATTTGAGCCATTACACGCCATTTTCATAAATATTTTACACAAGATAAAATATGGCATGGCAAAGTATTGTGTAATATTAATTTCATAAATTTTTTTGGAGTTATGATGTTCTTTCAGTAAATGAGCAATATTTACTTACATGTATTTGCAATAAAAGAAACCAATATGTTAAATTTTATCGAGTTTATTGCCAATTTGGCCATATATTTTTTCAGCGATAGTATCGCTATCGAGAAAAAACTATGGAAGCAAAACTATCGATACTAGAGGGTTGCTAGCAGCCCCAGTACTAGGCACGCATGCGATGGCCTAATTAGTCACCCATCTTTAATATAACTCGCTTATAGAAACATCAACAAGCAATATAAGAACTGATAACGCTCCGATGACGACCTATGGATTCAAAACCCGTTTTATGATTCGTACATGGAACGTAAGAAGTCTCTCAGAACCATCGAGACTTCACCAAGTCCAAAACGAGATGTCAAACTACAGCTTGGACGTGATTGGTTTGAGTGAAGTAATTTAAAGGCTGCGCAATGCACCAGCTTTCCTTTTTCTTCTGGAGTTTCTTTGCAGTCCACCCCATCACAAAATACTATTACGCATTCCAATCTTATCCGGCGACATTAGATACATTATACAAATTTTAACTCTATGAACAATTACAATATAATCACTCTCAACTTTAGTTTGTTTGTGCTTCGTTTGCACTTACACATCGCTAATTTACTCAAAGAACGTCATAACTAAAAAAAATGGAATTTTCCATTTTTGGAATTAGTAATGCAGAATTAATCCTCATCATACCATTCTTCATATTGTGTAAAAATTTCATATACTATACATAAATATCTTGATTACTCAACTCTTGAGAAAAAACTTAAATTCTCTTTTTCCATTAAGTTGTGTGTAAATTGAAAACTTCAAACTCCCTTTCTGGCAAACTGTTTTTTTTTTGAGTTATGACGTTGTTTGAGTAAATGAGCGATATGTACATATATTTTCTTTTTTCAGCTTGTGCGTGTTTTGGAATTTTGGTTCAATTATTTATGTATTTTATTGCAGAAAGTATATTTATGTATGGCATTTAATAAGTTTCACATCCAAGAGTATTTACTGATAAGTGGGATTAAAAACATCAAATTGTAATACCTGACCAACCATTAATTCAGTTTCATTCTGAAGGTGCAGGCAAACAAATATAATGAAGCTCGTATTCAATGACAAAATACGCACAAGTTTTTTTTAATATTTTCAATAAGCAAAATATACAATTAAAATAATAACAATAAAAAACGTGACCCCGAATAATTACTATAAGTATCACAGGAACCGAAATAAAGCACAGTGGGGCCTCTCGCTAAGTAAATGGTAATCAATTCTGCAGCAAAATGCAGCAAAAAAAAATTAAATATCGTTTTGTGCACAAGCAAGGCCAAAACAAAACTGAACCATATATTTTGAATGATTCACTTAGTTTGTGGGTGAAGTTCAGTGATGCTAAAATTCTTTCACCAATATTGGTTAAATGCAGACAAGAAAATGCTAAAAACTGGCTACAAAATGGCTAAGTGCCTATTCACACTATGCCTTTTTAGCCTGCGAAAAGTCACGCAGATTTACATTAAGACTTTTTTCTTCATGCCTTTTTGACAATTACATATGTATATACCCGGTTAATACTGAGAGTACGAAAAGAACAAAGAGAAAAGTCAAAAATCCCCTTGCATTTTCATTACGTGCCTTTTGTTTTACCCCGTAAGCTTGTTAGCCCCTTCAACAACAAACTAAAACAGCCTGCCTGCACAGGGAAGCAGAAAAGGCACAGTGTAAATTGCGTCTAAGTGAGAACGAATGCAAAAATCATGAGTTTTTAACAAAAATAAGATTGTAATTCAAATTATATTTTTTGCAGCAAAGCGGGAAAAAAATTTAAAGTAAATAAAAGTAAAAATAATAAATAAATGTAATAAATCAAATAATTTTTCTTCAGATATTTAAGAAGCAAACAAAAAATTTAACAAACATTTAAGAACGGTATACAAATGTATGTATGTATGTAGATAATTTTATAATTTTTTAGTATGTAGTTACTTTTTTAATTCAAATATCAGATCATCATCATTAGCATCATTGTTATTTTTGTCTTAGCTGTCGTTTGTGACAATAAGTTTTAAGAAACTCTGAGAAATTTCATAGACGTAGCATAGAAATGGTGTAATTCAATCCACCGTTTTGGCGAGATTAAGGTGGTGGCTCTAGATATCTCCAAGGCGTTTGGTAGAGTGTATCATGGTGCACTTCTGTCAAAATGTATTGCTCTTGGTGTCGGTGATAGCTTCTTTCGATTCTTATCGAGCTTCCTCAGGGATCGCACTATAAAGGCTGGGTTAGCCGAACGTTGCTGTTGCCGTAATGTACCGTACCATACTGTTAGCACGTTTGTGCACTTATGGAACATTTAAAAATGTGCGTACGCTTTACTTTACTCTGTTGTTTTAATATGAAAAAAACAGCTGTTCACAAAACAGTGATGGGAATTAAAAAAAGTTCAAATAGTGACTGTAGCGAAGAAAAAGTACCTAAACTATGTAAATGCTCCTTGAACTTAATTGGTGTATGGACATAAAAATAAATCTGTGTATGTTATACATTTATAATAAATAAATATGCATATATCTGTGTATACACACATACATATGTATGTGTGTAATGAAATATTTTTATACCAAAATATGTGCATACACAATAAAATTTTTTGATACCATTTAAATCCTTTCATTTATTTCACATTTATAGTGAATTTATATATTTCTTTATTATATATATGCACATAAATCTGTATGTATTTATGTCCGTGAGTACGTATGTGTAAACATATGCAAATATTTATGTATTATTTTAAGTTGTCTATCACACAGATATTATTATTAACAAAAGTACCGAAAAACAGAGCCAAAATACCACCATTCCATTGAACATACAATAGTGCTATCACTGGTATGCAAACGTCACTTATTCCATATTTACATTATGCAAGTCTAATTGCTAAGCAGATTAGTTTGATGGGGAGAGAGACGACGGGAACAGTAACGTTTCTTTTCCCCTCGTCTCTCTCTCCTAACAAACTAATCAGCTTAGCAATAAGACTTGCATAGTGTAAACTAGGACTTAACAGCGTTAGGAAATTCTATTTTAAGCAGGTTGAGACGTGCAGTCAACGTTACAGTAAATTTCGGTAAGCAATTGCATTGGACGGAAACGTTCGGCTAATTCTACCTTAAGAGTTGTTATAGATGGGATCTCATCAAACGAGATTAAGTTAAATTCAGGGCCACCTGTTTTCCTTATTTTTTTTAATCACCTTCTATGGCAAACTTCCATTCTTTCGCGGACGACAGCAGCTTCTGGCATTCTCTCTCATTCAGCCATAGATCACGCCTGCCGAAGGTTGATATTATGAGACAAACTATGAATGATACTTTTAATTATGATTTAACAAAAATCTTTGAATGAGGTCATGTGAATAATGTGAATAGGGTCGATTTTAACGCTCATAAGACTCAATGTTGTATGATTACACATAGACATATGACCGAAAATGCTGCTCCATCTGTAACTATAGGTGGTATAAGAATTAAGAAATCAGAAGCTCTTGATATTCTTGGCTTGAAAATTCAGTGTGATGTTCGATGGACGTGAACACAATTTTCAAGTCTCAAAAGAAACATTCAAGTGCCTAGGATTTTTAAACGGTGTAAGCGATACTGCACCCCATCTGATCTCCTTTATTTATACCACTTACATATATCCAACTATCAAGTATGGGCCGGCGCTTCAGTCTATTTTGGGGCTGCTCGACCGGGTACAGGAGAGTGTGAAGAAGCTCATTGGTTACAGTAGGGTGGGTATCCAACTCTATTGATTAATTGGCGCATCGACGCAATGTAGCACGCATTTCCTTGTTCTATTAGCCAATAAATCGCACTATGAATTACAGAGAAAATTCGGATTTTAGCCGAATTATTCGTATGTGGAACAAACTACCTGCGGAGGTCTTCGCTGTCACTTGCAACGTAAAAATTTTAAAAATTATTGATAATAATGCGAAAACAGTAACATATTACTCTGTTGTATTTTGTTTTTAGAAGTTAAAATTTTTTATGAATAATCGCGAAAAATTTCATGCATGAAAACTTGCTAAAAAAAAAGCTAAGAATAAAATGAAAGTGGCAAAAATTTGACTTATAGCTAAATTAACTTCTCTTCTGGCTAAATGAGGTAATTTACACGAGAACAATTTTTAAGCCCCACAATTTTTGTTCTTTTCCAAATTACACGAGACTAATTCATCTGGCATAAAATGTATACGTATTCACATATAGCGTTTTTCGTATTCATTTTACATCTCTGCAGTTTTAGAAGTAGAAATTGACTCAAAAACATTAGGTATTTCCCTAGCGAAAAATTGACTACCTATTTCAGTTTCCACAAGTAATGCAAGAGATCGCCTTTTGACTCTCTTACTCATGGATATGTTAATGCCCTTAACCTCAAAAAAAATTTTCGAGTGGAAAAAACGATGCTGTTATTCCAAAGACAATCAACAAGAAAAAAATTATTTTAAGTAGTTATTTTGATTTTGTGTTGCCGTCAGTTACAATTGGAAGTTCGTCGTCAGTGAACGTGTAATTTTTAGTGAAAAAAGTGCTTTTTATAGAAAGGTAAAATGAAATCAATTAAAACCTCGCATAAAAAAGAACAATAAAAAAATTAATTGTATTGAATAGCGAAATCACTGACGAAGGGTTATGCAGATGGTG
The DNA here is from genome assembly GCA_936439885.1 of Nowickia ferox. Taxonomy (NCBI): domain Eukaryota; kingdom Metazoa; phylum Arthropoda; class Insecta; order Diptera; family Tachinidae; genus Nowickia; species Nowickia ferox. The sequence goes on from OW387026.1 coordinate 29,807,750, forward strand.
GCAATTGACTACCGTCAATGTCATCCCCATCTTAAAATCGTCAGTCGTGTGCATTACTAGTAGTTAGGATTGTAAGGTAACGATTGGTAGTTAACGAAATAGCTAGACATTCGCTAGCTACGCCGCACAGCGGTTCAGAATCGTTTTTCATCGGCCAAAACTCTGTAACTTTTGAACCAATGAAGATTTAAACATTTTTTTTTTCGTGGATAGATAATATATTAAGATTTTATCCAGTTTTAGTTTCATAGAAATCAGTACAGTGGTGAAGTATTATTTAGATGGATTTATAAGAAAATATTTTAAATAATTTTTTTATTTTATTTTTATATAAAGTTTTTTTATTGATTTTAAATTATAAAAAGTAATAATAATATTTTTAATATTGAATAACAAAAATATGAAAACTAACTATGATAAATAAATTTTATAAAAATTAACACGTTGAAAATACTGTGGCTCACCACAATACCCCCATTCCATTGAGACCATAAATAGGTCAATTTTTTCAATAATTCCTAATTCTGCATTAGAAACCGATGCGCATTCCATACCTAGTAACTCAGATGAAAGATCATAATTTCTCGGATCTTCAGATAGCAGAGTGTCCATTATATTTGTTTCAATTCTCAATATTTTATCGGCTTTACGACCACTCAGAGGTAAATTCCATTTTTTTAAGAGGAATGTAATTTCTTCGTTATTTAAATCCGTGCTGGTTTTCATGTTTTATATTTCGGGGTGACCAATGAAGTATTATTTAGATGGATTTATAAGAAAATATTTTAAATAGTTTTTTTATTTTATTTTTATATAAAGTTTTTTTATTGATTTCAAATTATAAAAAGTAATAATAATATTTTTAATATTGAATAACAAAAATATGAAAACTAACTATGATAAATAAATTTTATAAAAATTAGCAAGTTGAAAATACTGTGGCTCACCACAGTGGTTGTGGAGAAATTTAAGGTTAAAGTTGAACTTTCAACATTTTTTTAATTTGCTTAGAAATGCGCCTTTTTTATTTTTGTTGAAAAAAGGCCTTATAATGAAACTTAAATCATTTAAAAAAAAACAACAAAGTAAGTTTTTGAAAATTTAATACATAAGCCTAGTTTTTTTCAGTCATAAATAGCTTATAGACTCTTGGTTATTTGAATATATATACATAAGTATGCAAGAGATGTGCAGACATAAATAACTGAACCGTTTCTACTAGATGAATATCTGCAAGAGACTGAATTAAAAAAATTACTTAAACACTACTTATGAGAATCATAAAACCAGTTTAAAATAATTAAGTATCACTTATAGCACCTGTTAATATTTAATAATAATAATAATATTTATTACCTGTTAATATTTAAAATATAATTAGGTATCATAAAGCCCTTACGCTAAGTATTACATAATGAGGGATTTTTCCCAAAATCTGGCTTTTAGTTTTTTTATGATGGACTTATGAGAAACTTTAACCATAATTCAAAACTAAATATTAGTACCTGAAGAAATGTTAATCTATGGATATATCATAGATATTTATATTTGACCACGTTAGAAACACGTTATTTTAATATCATTCATTAAATATTAATATTTTTATACTTTATTTCACTCAAATTATAGTAAATGCAAATTATAATTATTATTCAATTGGCTGGAATATTTCTTGCAAATATTCATTATTCAGCAGTCCCTTAGCTTCGGCTTCCACTTTCGTTAGTTGTTTTTGAGATCGCAATTGGCAAAGTAAACTATCTTTAATGTTTTCACATCCGATTTCTTCATTTAAATTTTTCAGTTTTCGCCTCTTAGATCTATAGCTACACTTATCTAGCGATTTGTGTGGTATTCCTCCACTGTTTTTATATGTAGTTTCAGAAGTTATCTGGATAGTAAGTTTAACTTGTAATCATTTTGCAAAGAACATATTGAATTTACTTTTACTCCAATCAGTTTACTTGTAGCGTTTTTTTAAATTTTTGACAAAAGCAGATACATTTTTTTCTAAGTCCAATTCCGTTTTACTGCTGTAATAATTTAAGTTTAATTTTCTATGAAAGTATCGTGTTTCCTAAAACGCTATAAAGTAAAACTTGCAAAATTTTATCAATCTTTTAGAATCAAATATTTGAATGAAACTTATCTTTATTTCCAAATTATTGTCCTTATACTCAATGTAAAATTTTTAAAGCTAATCTAAGTTACCTACTTAAATTCTTAATTTTCGAATGAAATTAAGTCCTCCGTTCGCTCCCTCTCGCTCCTTCTTTATTTTCTTTCAGGTAAGCATGAAAAGATAATCGCAATGAAAGTGAGTTTATAGCTACTATATCTTCCCAGCAACCTGTCTACCTAACCTAATATTCAAAAATCAATTAACTATACAAGATTACAGGAAAACAATCAACATAATACGTTTTGCTACCTGCCATTTGTACTTGTGATTATTTATTGGGAGTGTGCCGTATTCGGTTTTAAATATAAATCTCTATTTTTTTAATTCAAAGTTATGTATATAATAATAAGTTTGCTATTGTTATTTTTATTTTGTTCAGGTAGAATGGCATTTACATGATTTCTAAGGTAGATTTTCTAGAAATTTCTAGAAATAAAAAAAGTGTTCCACAGGCGGGTCGTGGCGGGTGCAAAAGTAAAGAAGACACTTTCATCTTTCTCTGGAGGGTTACGGTTTTTTGATCCCTTTTCATATTCAACTCACTACTAAACTTCAAGTTTTACGAAAATATGGGGGATAAAAATTTCTTTTATCGCACTCTTACTACAAATTATACAGGGTGTGCACATTATCATTTCTTAGAAAAAATAAGCTTAACCAACACAACAAAAAAGACCGCAGCCCTTTATCGATAATAGTTTTCGAGGAATTGTAATTTATTTCAGATAAAATATCAGAAATTTTTGTTTTTTTTTTCAAATTAACATAAATTTTTTGTTTTTGGCAGCATGCCACGCCCATTACTTAGAATATTTTGACCAAATTTTTTGGCTACCTTAGTTTTGATATGTTTTCCTTCTGATGGCGTAAAAATTTTAAGAATCTGTGTCAAGAAAAAATATAGGTTTTGGCCGATGAAAATTGTTTCTGAGCCACCGTGCGCCGACTGCAGGGATTGGCTGTTTTTTTAAGCTGTGTGTATTGGTTTTGTGCTGCTAGTACGGGGTTGCAGCTAGCTGGTTGAAAAATTATGTCAACAACAAAACCATTCTCTTCACCAAATTTACCTACAAACTGCAAAATGGTTTTGAAGTTGCGTACTTTGTTTAAATAAAAATGATAGTTATGTTCTGTGTAAAAATGATGCTTAAATCAACAGACCCAATTGGGTCTCCGAGTGGAGGTGCGGTATAGCACCACCTAAGGCCTCTTGTGAGCCATTAAATTGAAGGCCTTTTAGAATCTCTATTGAAAGAAGCTAGAGTGGAATGCCCAGAGGCCTTCTAGAAGGCATCCGTATTCCTTCTTTTTCTCGCTGGCTATGCAAGCATCTCACAACTTAAGAATTGGGGTCTTCAATGTACCATTTATAATAAATAGATTCAAAACTCAAACTTTCAAAACACCGACTTTCTCATATGCATATGCATGTATCAATTTTTGATATTCGCGAATACGAATATTTGAAACGATAATCGCGAATATGAATACGAATATTATATGTGAAATTTAGATATATTAAGTTGGGGTTCTATTTACGCCTGCAATATGAAATATTAAAAAATTATTATGAAAAACAACTTCATACTCATAATAGCGTACTTTAAAGTTAATAAAAACTACCCAAAATTTTAATGACCGTCACTAAACGATATTCGAAAATGATACAAAGCACAAATTTCTATAAAAAAATTAATGGATTCGTACAAACTATTTCGTTTAGGATTTATGCATTTATTTATTTAATTTTTTTAGAAAAATATTCATATTCATATTTGCCTGAATTTGGCGAATATCTAAAAATTGCCGAATATTCGTCAATTCGAATACGAATACGAATATTCGTGCATCACTAGTATGTATGTATATATTTTTATTATTACATATTATAATTATTTTTCTTCTGTCCGAATCCGTCGTTGAAAACTGGTTATTTTAGGAAAAGTGCGATTTTATTGCAGTGCTATTGAAAAAAATAACTTATTTTTATGCGCTGCAATCTGTTACTTATTTGCTTCCTTCTTACCTATTGTACCCACAGCCGCAGGGGAAGTTTTTAATCCCATTCAAAAATAAATAAAACTATACTTTTTATATTATCATGTTGAACTTTTATAATTGTTAAAGATTTATTTATTCATTCATATAGGTATCGATTTAAAATCAATCAACTAAATAATTTTCATAAAAATATATAAAAATGTATTGTTTTAAGTGTCAATGGCGAAAACAAAGAATTTAATTACACAATATTTAAGTGCTACGAAGAATTGATCAATTTTAACTTAAATATTATTATTATTATTATTAATAAAGATCTGAATAATAATTTCCATACAAAAAGAATTTTGTTTTTAAAGTACAATTATAGAATAGATATACAAATCAGTGTTTAAAATTTGTTTACAGTAAAACAACAAGCAAATTAAAAATAAACCTAGAATTGTTTTAATGTCGTTTTTTTAATTTCAAAATATTATTGTGAATGAATGATTTCAAAATAATTTAATTTTTTTCTTCGAATTTTTGCTTTTGTTGTTGGTTTACAGTTACAATCAGTTGTAGTTTAATTTACAATAATATTAAGTTTATGATTATTTTTGTCTAATTAGTTGCTAATGTTTTAGGTAAATTTTTATAATAACTTTTTTTTATTATTTTTTTTAAAGGAGGGTAGAGGATAGTTTTATATCATATATGTATATATTTTAGTTATTTCATGTGGTTTCTAATATTAATTAATATTTCTATTTTTATTAAATATATGGTATATGAATGTATTTTTTAAGTTTTTCTTAAATTGTTATAATTTAGTTTTTATTATTTATTTATTTATCTCTTTAATTATGTATTTATATTTTATTATATTTGCATGTGTGTGTAATTATGTATATATATGTATTGTGACTGACCGTCAGCAGTGTAACAAGTTTTTACTGTTTTAATTAATTTATTCGATATTTTTTAATTAATCGTGTGACATTGAAGTATATATGTACGTGTGCATGTGTGTGTAAGTGTAGATAATTTATAGGTTTGTTGTTTGCAAGAATTAAAAACAAAGAACTTTGATTTGAAAAAAAATACAATTGAAAACAGTTGGCAGCACTTGTTTATTGCCAGCAAAATCCTACAAAATTATGCCTAAATAATAAAAATAATAAAATAAAATTAAATTAAAAACACAGTAATAATTGTTATAAAAGTTCAAAACAAATTTTTTCATTTCTTGTAGTTTGACTAACTTTTAAAAATGAATTAAATTAAAAGCTATGTATTAAAAAATTAACAATAATAAAACATAGAATTGGTTAGCGACGCAACCACTTAAAGTGTTGCCATATTATCACATAACATGAGATCAATTCGCGGGTTTCGGGGTTATTCGGGAGGACTGTTTGGTTTTGCAGTTGGATTATTATTATGTCGTAAACAGTTTTGTTATTTTTTATTTCAAATAGTTCTCATGGCATCATAATCTATTTAAGTTTTTAATTCTTGTAAACAAACATGACAAATATTAAATAAATTTAATTTGTTCACTACTTGTGTGATTTTTACATTAAAATATTATAATGGACCAATTTATTGGAATAAACTTAAACACAAAACCACCAAGATTTCCAACATGAACAATATATACATACATATGTATGTATGTATTGAAATTCATATCTATCAGGCATGTTCTGGAAATCACAAGATTTGAAATCCCTTTGTGATTTTAAAATCACAATTGTGATTTGATGGTGTTCTGAAAATCACAAAAGTTTCAACTTTTCGGTGTGTGAAAAAAAACACAGAAAACAGTTGATTAATAATTAATAAAAATAAATAATCGTTTATTTTAATTCGTTGACCTTAAAAGCCCATTTAAAAAAGTACTTAAGCTGATGTTTTGGTTTGTAAATGCAAAATCACAAATGCAAATCACAAAGCAAATAACAGCATTTCTTGCAAAAGAAAGTGTCTTAAATTTTTTCATAATATTGCTATAAAAATCAGTAAAAAAGATATTAGGTTATTCATTTAATTAATGTATTGCGAATTTCAAAATAAATTTATTGAAAAAATAACCAAGTGATTTCAAATCGGCAGGCATTTAGCTGACCAATTTAAAATCACAAAAATTCAAAAAGTTTTGTGTGCAAAACACCTTTCTTGTGATTTCAAATCACTTTCACAAAAAGTGATTTTCAGAACATGCCTGTATACTCGTATATATACATATATATACATATGTCGCTGTTCGTTAGTTTCGCTGAAGCTCAAAATCGGCTTGACTGATTTGAATATGTACTTATGTTTTCCTTTTTTCGCTTTAAAAAGAAAAATAATAAAGTATGACCAAGAGAGAACCAGAGGGACATATCCGCCCTCCGAAATTATGAAATTCAAAACGTAGACACATCTACATCTTAAGGAACACACAAGCTTCATATTTTTTAAAAACTATGCCCAATAAGGGGCAGGGGGTAATTTCTGCCTCTCCCCAAATATTCAATGGAGTTTTATGAAATTCCCAAAGATAAATACATCTGCATCAAAAAGAAAGCACAAAGCTTCGCATGTTTGTAATCTTCAGATTTCGAAGTACCTCTGACAAAAATCTCAATTATTTTCTACTATTTTTCAGGAAGTTGCAGCGCAATGATGTTTGTTTTTTCGACTTATAATTTCATATGGAATAATGCTTAATTTAGCTTATACTTTGGTATGTTTCGAATTGAATGTATTAATGACACGGTGAAGAACAATGTTTCCCTTAAGAAAATAAATGTGAAACCCGAATTTCACAATTTAACTGCAAAAGAAGTAAATTTGTGAAAATCGACGTGAAAGTTTAAAAATGCTTTCCTGCAAAACAGTAAAATATGAATTAAGCACTTTTTCCATATTGCCACAATATATAGATATGGGGTTTAATATTTACATATGTAGTCGTATATCTTAAGGCACACAGCCACACCGAATTTCCAGTTTTCGCGATTTTTGGCCATTACGACAATTTTTGCCTTAAATGATTAATTTTATGCATTTAAGCGTCTTTGAAGCGATTTGGAAGAACAATCGAACCAAGAAAAGTTGGACCGTGTTACTGACCCTACTATATTCACGAATAGCAGTTTATTAAACACAAAAAAATGGCATTTTCTACACTGAAAGAAAAACGCTTCGTAACAGGAATGAAACCATTACGTTGAATACAATAAAAAATTTCATTAATAAAATGACACATTGTATTGTATTCATGCAAATTTCTTTAATAGAAGAAAACCTTTCTAATATTTAATATTTTACGTTTCGTAGTATCGTTAATGTTACGACACGCTCTTCTTTCCGGTAATGAAACACTTGAATACATGTTTTCATGCGGAAGTCAATAAAAAAAATATGTTAAATTGATAAGTTGACATTAATCAAGTTTCCATATAAAATTTTGTTTCATAAACGTGAAAAATATTTTCAAAAGTATCGCCTTAAATTTTTGTATAAAATTTTCCTCCGAATGATTAAATATTTACAAAAGAATACATTTCGAAGGATAAAAATTTCTTTAAAAAAATTTTCTTTTTCAGGAAAAAGTTTCTTTTGAAAAATGTACACGAATTAAAGTATATATTTTTTTAAATCAATTAATAAGGTACCAAAATTCTGTAATTTATAATATTTTTTTGTGCAATCTAGCAAAAATTTTTAATGTTAAATAATTTTTTTTTTTAATTTGTAATTTAGAATAAAATTTTTTTTAAATTTTTGAATACTCAAATAATTTTTCAAAACTACGGTTGATTTCATAAACGTTGATAAATATCGTCACCTAAAATACAAAAGGCCGTGAGTACACTTTTTACTTTTCTACAGGAGCAAAGCAAAATGCCTTATAAATTTAAGACTATTTATTTGTGAGGTGCCAAATTGATTAATGAATAGAATCGGTATTTATGAACACATGTGAGTAAAATTTTAAGGAAAGATGTATGTAATTTGGTTAATCGCATAATAATCAATTAAAAAGTATATTTTGAATTTTTTGGTTGTTATGGCCTTTTGGATTTTAGGTGACGATACGTATGTATGTATAAAAATCACCCCTATCAGGAATAAAAGTTCACGTGAAACGTGAAACCTTTCCTTAAAATAGTGATCGCAAATTTTTGCGTTGATGTTGTTTCAGTGTACCATTTTATAATTTTTTTTTCTCTATTTTATGTTCATGGCAAATATTTCACGTGAATAGAATATTCGCCTTTTATTCCCGATAAGGGTGATTGTAACATACAATTTCGAAAATATTTTCTCTCGTTTCTGCCTCATTTCAGCAGATGATGTTAGCTGCTGGATTCTCTGGTGTCAATTCGAGCAAAATTTTTGGCCAACAGGGGGTCTACTCTGTATTTCGAAATGAAGAAAATTCTTTCGAATTTGTATGTTATTAATAGCCCGTGCAGCGTGCCACGAAATCAAGTAATTTCAAGATGAAATTACGAACGATATTAAGTGTTTATGCTGGTACTAAATGACATTTGAGTTAATTTCGCAAACATCTGATTCGATTCGGCTTTCATTGGAGCCTTATTTTCAGTTGAATAAAGCCTTTAAATAAGCTTTTCACATGACAATATTTTTCAATATAATGGTTTTTACTGATATTTTTATTTTATATTGAATTAAAAAAAAACATTCTAACCAAATTGAAGCATTAAATTTTTTTGTTGCTTCGCATGGTTGTAAATATCTTCATGATTGGAAAAAAATTAGTTTTTCATGTCCATTGTAATTTCATATTAATTTCGTTGAAATTAAGTAAAATGAGGTTATTTGGGAAATTATTTAATTTCAACTTGATTTCGGCCGAAATTGCTTCATTTCGTGGCACGCTGAACGGGCTATAACATTATAATCCAAAAACGTTTGATTTCGTTTCGAATTACTGGTCTACTCAGTAAATTTTACACTCAAAAATAATGTATTTACTCGTATGAATGAACTAAAAAAATTTTTGGTCCGAGATGTATACCCTTTCTTATACCCTCTATATCTTAATTCGATTGTCAAAAAAGTGGGCGAGGCCACGTCGATTTTAAATTTAACATTTCTAGCCAACATATATATTTCTACGAAACTTTGCACATACTTCTAACTCTTGCAATTACACAATTTCGTGTTTGAGGATACACGCCCATTAAAATTTAATGTTCTCTTCCTCATCTTTCAATTAACCAGTTTATACAAAAGTTGGCTGACACTTTGAGCTCTTTTAATTGAACAGTTTCGTCTTTAAAAACGTGAGCGGTGTCAGGTCCTATAAAAATTAATATAGTTCACATTCTTTTACCCAACCCATTTCAACTAAATTTTGCATACATATTGTGCTCTTATGATGACATGTTCTTCAAAATGAAAATTTAAAATAATATTCCACTTAGTTTTACCCAACCGAATGTTATGAAAGTTTGCACACACATTAGGTCATCACAGGGTTAGAAAAGTGCAAGGAGAGGACTTCTACAGAGAAGATGGCTAGGGGCCGGATTCTGCAACAATAAGTTTTGAAGTGTTCACTTGTTGAATTGTGCGTCCGCATTCGCTGATAATGAATTATTTTGACAGTCATAGTGAACACTACAGTCACAATTTTTCATTGGAAAAAGTGCGGTGAATTTTGAACATTTGAACACTGAAATAGGTAAACACTTCAAAACTCATCGTTGCGGAATCCGATCCCAATATGCAATCCTAGAAATATCACGTGGTTGCCAGACTTTGCTTTCAGCTATTTAACAAGGTCAGAGAAAACACAAAGTAGGTACATAGTATACAGTCCTGAAGAAAGTGACTTATGGTAAAAGCTGGAATCCGTTGTGACACAGATTTGTTAACAAAATAATCAAAACATGAAACAGAAATATGTACAAGAAACAAACAAGAAAAAATTAACATGCAAAAATATTGACAAAATTAATTTAAAGAATTTATTGTGTTAAATAAAAAGAAAGAAATATAAAAAAGATTGACAATAACAAAAAAATTCTCTAATACGTGTATGTGTTTGTTTTGAAATGGTCCCGATTTTGTGTGTATAAAAAACATTTTACATACTTACCAAAATCACTCGACAAAAGAAATATACAAAGTTGAAAATAAAAATACATTAAATCAATGCCACTACGAAAGAAGGATTTAAAAAGACACATGCAGGGCTAGTTTTTAACATAAAGATAAACTCTACTTGTCAGTAAACTTAAAATATTGTTTTTCAGATAAAGGTTATCTAATTAATAATCTAGGTTAAACAGAGCAACATTGCTCAGTTAAACTCAAGTTAGAACTGTCAAATGATAAATATAAAAATATTACGCAATTGAAAAAAAGCAGTTTTACTGAAAAGTTTAATAAATAAATACATTCATACATAAATAAAATTGATGTTTCTTATGACGACGAAGATTTTACTGATTATGAAGCCAGAATAACTTTGATAGGCCAATTGTAAGAAGAATAAGACATAAAAACAATTCCAAATCATTTACGAAGTGGAATTCTTGCAAAGATTTCGTTTAACAAAGAGGTCTGTGTATGATGATTTTAGAATTGATTGGAAAGAAAGTTGATTTTAAATTTGATTATCTTTCTTGGTTTTATTTTTGGAGCGTCACTATTTTTTTAAGTCTATATTATTTATTTTTTAATTTTCTGAAAATTCAGAATTCAGTTATTGAAGTTTTTTTTAATAAATTTAAAGAATTGACACATCGCTTTTTAAGTGTTGACCTATTTATATAAAATGTTTGCAAGAATGCCACATCTATATTGAAAACAAAGTATGGCATTTCTAGCTAAATTGACAACTGTTAATCCATTACTGAAAAACAGGGGGGTTATTATGTAATTCGATTCGAAAAGAAAACTGTTCGAATGTGTATGTTATTAACATTACAATTCGAAAGCATTCCGTTCGAATCGGATTACATAATAACCCCCCAGCATAGGCGATCAAACCCCGTTTAAATTTGTATCTTGGTTAACTCAAACGTATGTTAAACTAAGTTTCACTAATTAGTAAAAAAACTAGCCCGTACTGAGTGAGCGAGACATGAAACTTCACATTAAAAATCACGCTAGGACTTAGAGGTGGGTTAAAGCTAGATAATGCGACCATTTTTAATGTCAAATTGTATGGAAGAACTTGTTAACACCTAATTTAATTTCGTCACTTATGCTAACTTCAGGCAATTTTTTCTTATATGTACATAAGGTCGTAAAAGTTTTTAAACTGGATATCTCTTAGTTTGAAAGTTATGCAAATTTATGTACATATGTACATGAGTAACGCATAGAAAAACATGAAGTAAAGAATTGAATTCCGATTTTTGTTTATTTTTTGAAAATTCAAAATTATCCTAGGATATGGTCATAATACTGCAAACGCTTTTTGGCTAAGTTTTGGGGCCTAAGTTACAAAAAATTGTGTTGCATCGATCACTTCCGGTTTTGCAGAGGGTCTACTCTGTAATTCGAAACGAAAGAAAATGCTTTCGCATTTACATGTTATCAGCATACAAATTCGAAAGCATTTTCTTTCATTTCGAATTACTCGGTAGACCTGCAGAGCGACAGTCATGCACGGTATTTTTTAGGCTAGCGCATTACTCGCCTTAAAAATGTTTCTAGTATTATTAGTATAGCCTAGACCAGTAGTGCGATTCACTAACTTTTTAACGTAAATCGCAGCGTTAAAATAATTATAACGAAAATTTATCGAATGTGCTATTCAGTAATATTTTTAACGATATTCGCTGTAGGTCAATGTCATCTGTGTCGTTGTTTAAGCGTCAATAATTTGTGCTGTTTGTTAGTTTTATCGACAAAAATCAACAGAAAATATCAGCTGCGTACTATCGTTAAAAAGAAGTTACAGAATCACACAATCGTTATTGCAAGCGACAAAATGTATAGACAAAAATTACGATTGTCAGATCGTTAAAAGTTACCGAATCGCACTACAGGGGTTTGCAAGTAATTTTAAGTAGAGTCCGGATAATCTTGAAGTGCTTTTTTCGAGGTCCAACTTTAAGAACTGCTAATTTTAAATTTTTATTTGACTTTTGTAATGCCAAAATATTGTTTCAACGTAGAAAAACAGTATATACACTGCGAATTATTAAGATAAGGAGTTTAATTTTATCAGTTTTAAACGAATATATCCCGTAAATCAGATATTGAGGGGATTACAAAATTTTGCTATTTAAACTCCATATTATTACTTAATTTAATTTATTTACATCTCTTGAATAAGGAGTTTTTCTATTTTATAAAAGTACTCATAAAAACTAAATAAATTTAATTTATTGCGCCCTTTAAAGACTCTTTTGCGTCAAATTGCCTTAATCCGTCATTAATTTCTCTAACAAGCCACACCCAGAAATTTTTAATTTTTATGTTAAGATCCGGGGTACATGGAGGCCAATTTAGAAGTTCTATAGCTTGCTAACGAGTTCACTGATTTACAGCTTTGTCAGTGTGAGTTGGAGCATTTTCGTGTTGGTAGGTCTACGTTATGGGCCTAAATAAGCCTTTAAATCGTATGATACTCTACTTATTTTCTTCGTTTCAAATTCCATCCATCTGGTCCATCGATATTAAACTTTTTTCGTCAGAAAATTATTCGCAGTGTATGTAGATATACGAGTATACATATCGTTCCTTTATTGCAACAGAGGCATAACTTCAAAAAGCTAGTTTTGCAGAAAATAGTTTTAAGTGTTTAATTTACACACATACAAGTCAATGGAGATATAAAAATAATTTGTCCTCTCAAGAAATGAAATAAAAGAGGTGCGTGTACAAGCCCTTTATATGAAATTTTTACAAAAGATTAAATTAGATATAAGGACTTTTTCTGCATTAAAAACTACAAAAACGAATTTTTAAAACATATGAAATTTGTTCGTTACTTTCGTAAAATTATAAAATTTTTGCTTAAAATTTATTTCGTAATATTTACAAAAGCTCTATTTGTTTTACGAAATTTTGCAAGCACTATTTTCAGTGTACATATAATATAAGCCAAAGCATATTTGTCTAAGGCAGACTCACCTCAGGGTGCACATTTATCAGATACAAAACAAATAGAACAAATATAATAAATTATCAGATGCAATAGCGCTACCAAAATTACTGAACATGTGTTTTTACATCTAAGAGATATTCAGATTACAAGCGGTTGAGACCACCTGATATGAATTAGCCTTGATTTTATTTAAAATTAATGCTGTACGTACTTCACTTGTCTCATTAATTACAAATCTATTTACTGACTGTTTACGTATATATACGCACATATGTATTTCATTTCCCAGGCTGATAACTTTCCAAAAGAAAAAAGAAAAGAATAAGCATAGCAATACAACATTGCGAATGCGATTGCATTTTATATGAGTATTTCGCATTCCGCACTCAAATAGAATTTATTTTATTTTGATCATGGCACAATACTAAACTTTCGTAGGATATGTAGTTTAATTTTGTATATAAAAGTTTTAAAATTCACCGTCGAAGAAGTGAAAATTTCTATTAAAACAAAAACAAAGATTCAAAAATTAAGTGTTTTTTTTTTTGCTTTTGTAGTAAAATGCAGTAAATTACTCTCTAAAAATTTTAAAATTTACTCTCAAAAAGAGTTGTTGCCGAAAAAAATACGCAAACAGAAAAATAGTAAAAATTAGCAAGATTAAGGAAACAGCTGATTCCAACTGCAAATAGTGCTAAAAAATATAAAACATATATAAAATATATGCACTTTTGACTTTTCAACTCTTTTTCTTATTGGTACTCCATACAATATTTTTTATAACACGACCAATCTAAGAATAAATTTTAAATTTACTTTATGTAATATTTGCAATTAATTTCTTTTTGATTTTTTTTTTACTACGAGAAATTTCAGTCAAGGACTGTCACTTTGCTGTCTGCATTTGTGTTCTCATTTACTGTACGAGTATTTTGGGTAAACGAACGCAATTTATTAAAATACAGTAAAAATTTGTAAAAACTTTTGCGTACGCGAACGCAATTATTATTTTTGTTGACCATACATTTCTGAAATCAACTAAACATGAGAAATTTAACGCGTTCTCTCTCTCTCTCTCTCTTCCAAAAGCTAAAAATACCCAGCTGGAAAAGTAGGCATTAATTACATAAATAATGTGTGAAATAAGGTATTATTTTCCAAAGCTAGACAATGCATTCCTTTAGAAACGAGAGGGTAATTTGATCAAACACAATAATTATGGTAGAATTAGTCGATTCGTATCGTGTTACTTTTGAAGTTGTCGTATCGTTTAAATCTGGATGTAAGTTAGTAAATATGTGAGGTTGCAAACGAACGTGTCAGCTGTTACTGTATTTCTCTTTGCTTTATACATGGGTGTGTATGTATGTGAGAGAGAAGTTAACGTTTGCTACGTAAAAAGCTATTTTCACATACGTTACGATATATATTAAATAAACAGCAACATGTTTTATTTATGTTACAGATTTTGTCAGCTGATTCGTAAGCTCACGATACGAATCTACTAATTCTACCATTACACATTGATTACCACATGCATCACCACATCTTCAGAAGAAGAATGTATAGTTTTTGCTTGTGACGAGTGTTATGAATTATAGAATTCATTCTTCAATATAAAAATATTGAGGCTTATCCACCGGGTGTCGAAAACAACTGCCTGCTATTGACAGGATCATGCTATTTTCTAGACCTTGGGGAACAGAAATAATAGACTCCCAATAGCAGAAAATTGTTCCCGAGAGCGAGTGGACAAGCCTCAATTTTTTTGCACTGCGTTGACGTGACGTCGATGTTGGCAACTAGAATAATGGTGAATATTTATTTTTGTATGAAATTGGTATATTTTTTATTTTTTTTTTTTTGTTAGGTAACATTTACGGCAACGACTGCCCCTATTGTTTATTTTTCAAACAGCTGATTGATTTTCTGATTGCTTCAAATCACCCAAAAAAAGTACGGACTGTTTCATGCAAGCAGGCGAATAATATTAATTCTCTTAAAGCCGTGCTAATTTGTAAAATTTTCGAGTTCGGGAACGCTTTTTGTAAAGAAACAGACCTATTGATTTTCCTTTTTCTCTTTAAATTTTTTGGCACAGTTTTATCTTCTTTATTATATTACAATATCAGACAGATTTGAGAAAGTTTTGTATAATAATTTGACCCAAAAATACAGAAGTTTAGCTAAATTTACATTTACTTTTTTAAACGATTAAACTTTTGTTGCTTGAATTGTTAGAAAATTCCTAAAATTACCATCCAATAATGTTCAGAGGGGTGTAAGAAAACCCCGAATCAACTTGAGGAAAGGTGCAGGCTGTTTTGTTAAATGATTGTATGCTTAAATTTCAGATTTTTTTTTCTGACATTCAATCGGATAGTGGGGATTAATTAAAAACAAACTAATTTAAACGAATAAACGTTATCAAAATTTGAAATGTTTCGACTTTTTCTGAAGTCAGACTTATCGTACCGAATTCGTTATGACATTTCGGTAGTTTGTCTGAACAATTTTTTTTTTCATAAAAATTTTTAAAAACAATAAAATTTTGATTTATAAGTATATATGAAAGTAACAATCGGTTAAAAGTTTTGGTTTAAATAAATATAATGAATAAAGAAGAATTGTAATAAATATTAAAAAATGTAAGTATGTTATAAATAAATTGAATTATTTGGACAAAAGCAGTAATATATAACCGACATATCGTTACGATTGTCTAAATTTGGATAATACGAATGCGAATATCTAAAAATGGGCGAATATTCGGTAATTCGAATACGAATATTTGTAATTCACTATAGTATGTATGTATATAAAACTTAAAACTTTTAACTGCCCTTTTCACAATGTACAATTAAAATTTAACAGGGACTTTAACAGCAAGTTTTGTATGAAGGACTTACAGTTAAAGTTAACGTTAACTATTAACCATACATTGTGAAAAGCCACGTCACAGATACAAATTTTAAAGCGCGTATAATCCAAATACATGTTTATAAAAAACTTTGCGTTCGCAGTTGTAATTCATTGTGATTAATTTGTCTTCCGACGGGGGTTTCTTTAGTTTTTCATGATTTTACGTCACCATACGTCAAATTTGGTTTATAAGCATACCGGTTTCGGTTATGTTTATAAACTTAATCTGCCACGGGACGACCGAAATTCATTCCAATATTCATTTGCTTTTCTCCTTGGGAAACGGCATCAGCCTTGAGTTTGCATTCCTATTCTAAACTAAAAAATGTTTAAGCTATAAACATAATTGTAATCAAGTATAATGCCAATTTGTTTTAGTTAATCCCCTAATGTGGTTCTCAACTGAACTCAGCTTGGTTGTCAGAGAGTGAACTCAACTTTCACATTCGTATTCCATTCACAACTTAATAACTTTAGATCTTGTGGTTTTCTTATGGTACAATAATTTGCAAGTATATAAAAACTAATTGTGATTCACAATACTAAAAAATAATTTGGTTATGTGAAGTTTGGTTGACTCTCTGACCACCAAACTAAATTCAGTTGAGAACGAAAATGGGGGGCGTTAGTCTTGTTTTGTGGAATCAAGGTGATTTTTCGTTTGTTTATCTGTTACTAACTTTTATTAATTTTTATTACATTTTTTCATTTAGTGGCTTTTTTTTGTTTTTAATAAATAAGTATATATATATATTTCAGTATTTTTTTTTTTTTATTTTTTAATGTTTGTTATATGCTTTTATTTATAAACATAAATTTCTTAAATGAGTTTTGGTTAATTTCCTTTTTTTCAATAATTCAAAACTCACGACGGACATAAATTACAATTGGAATTGAAACGCAGGATGTCAAGGTGCAGGATTTTCAAAACACGATTCAATAAATTAGAAAAAATAAAATAAAAATATAAAAATATATTGTACATATATATGTGACTATAATAATAAATAATTCATTGTTGATAAATTGTTTTTGGGTTTTTACAATATATGTAAGTATATATTCTTTATTATACAATTTAGTTTTGAAATGAACCTTATTTTGCTTGTATTATTATAATTATTATTGTTATTATTATAATTATTATTTTTAATTAAACTTTGCCTTTTTAGTTTTTGCTTTTGTGTTTTTAGTTCCTACGCATTTATGTGCCGTCTAAAAGTCACCCTATAGTATGTTGGTCTAAAATAAAGTAAGACAATGTTTTTAATTTATTTATGTACATAAATTTGAATAGTGAAAATTTATTGTAGTTTTCCACTTGTTGGTATTGCTTTTGTAGGTACGTCAATTACGAGGTGTTGAAACCTAATTTGATTTAAAATGATGATCATACTTGGCCGACTACATATGTATGTATAATTTATTCGTAGATCGAGCCTCGTATATTGGATGAGGTTGGATTTAATTAATTGAAATTAGTTTTTGAACTTAACAGTAGTTAAAATTAAATTTATATTTTATATCGATAAGCAGATAGAAAATATCAAAGAGACGCGAGAGTTGTGTCTCGCGACGAGTTTTTAAGTGGAAAAAAATTTTATGATTATATTTGCTTGTCTCTTTTTTGCAAAGTGATTCTAGAAATAACCGAACTTAAATTAAGTTAAAACTACAAAAAAAAGAAGAGGTTCAATCCATATATCACTGGATGATTTTATTTTTTTGCGGTGCAAAAAATCTAACAGTCATTGCAGAAAGTACTAGCCACTGTTTTTTCTCTAAAATTTTACGAACAAATATACGAAAAATTAAGTCATGAAAAATAACTGGGAGATAAGATAAATGAATAAATTGAATGCTAATTTTTATTACTGTATGATTATCAGTGCATGAGAATGAAGAAAACATTTGGCAAACGTTTCCTGTAATCAAAAAATAAAATATTAAAACTTAATGAATGAACAGAATTGCGGCATAAACATATTTTCCATACAAATTGACACAAAACAGCTGCCCCAGAAAGCAGTCGAGAGATAGAATTTATTTTATTTTGAGAGCGTTTTTTTCTTATGCTCTCTCATGTAAATACTCACCCCCTTATGTATAAGAAAAAATTGGCATGAAGTTAACATAATACTATGTTCATTCACACTTACGTGTTTAACGCCTCATTCGTGTTTAAGAGCTTCAACACGACGAATCTGAGATGTTTTTACCATAAATTGACTTGTTTTGTTAAACATCTCAAATGAAGTGTTTAAGATTTAAACACTTCCTTAAACAAGTAAATGGAGTATGATCAGTCCCTTTTTTGATAACTCTGGTAATTTTGTGTTGTTATTAAATGGCGGCAAGTGAAAAATTATTTGGTAAACAAGTAATTAGTTAAAAAATACTCAATTATTTACAAAACATTGTTCATTGTTTTTTACAAATACAATATTTTACTGACAAAACGTCAACCTTAAACAACTTAAATGTAATGTAAACGGTTGTGTTTAGTTTTTTAAAACACTTGCCTTAAACACGTTTAAGACCACAAGTGTGAACATAGTATAAGTAATGAAATGAAATTAGGTGTTAACGAGTTCCTCCATACAATTTGATATTAAAAGTGGATGCATTATGTAATTTTAACCCACTCCTAGCGTATTTTTTAATGTGAAGTTTTATTGCAAAACTCTTTAAAATCGTGTTCAATTTTGCCAATTATGCTAACTACTATAAATGCCAGTTTTTTCTTATAAATAAGGCCCCCATCTCTCAAAAATGTTAACATACTTTCAATAAATTTCATACAGTTTGTAAACAAAACTACAAAGAAACATAAGCACAAAAGAAAATAAAACAAAAATTAGAGAGCATTTGAAGTTACTGCCGTAGATTTTATCATGGCCTTTATTAATTTGGCAGCGATCTTGTTGTAGTTGTAGACTTTATTCTGTTTCATCATTTAATCGTTTTGTACATGAACAAAACTAAAACAAATACTTTTGCAAAGACAAAGTCCTGGTTCACACACTTCAACTTTTGTTGATCAACTTGCAATTCAACTGTAAGAAAAAAAAGAGATATTTGTATATCCTACTCCATCTTTCTTATAACTGAATTAAGAGTTGATCAACAAAAGTTGAAGTGTGTGAACCGGGACAAAGAACGCAAGCAAAACGCTTGGCTTTTCACTCATCTGTTTGGTCCCGGTTCAGACTTGTAATTTTTGTTGCAGCAATGCTTAAATATGTGGGAGAGCGTTGAAAAAGAAATATATATATATATATACAGTATAAACTCGGTAATCGCAACCCTCGATACACGCAATTCCTCGATTTTTGCAACACTATAAAACATAGTATTGTAACCTTTATAAGTGCAACTACCCAAAAAAGTTGACCTCAATAACTGCAACTTTACATTTAGTTAAAGCCACGGTGGTCACAAAAAATTGATAAAACTAAAAATTAAAGAAAAAAAAAGAAATTTTGGATAAACTAGAAAGTGGTACATCAATGATTATAAAGTTCATAAGTCGACAATAGCGAGAATAAAAAAGAAAAAAGCTGATATCTTTAAATATGCCAGAAGTATGGAAACTGGGCCAGGAAAACCTTAAAATCTTGTGAATACTTAAAAATGGAAAAGGCTCTATATAAATGGTTTTTGAAACAAAGAAGTGAAAATGTGCCTATATCCATGTGCCTATATTTTTAATACAGATTGGAAATAAAATCAAGGAGCTGAATCTTTGTGCAGAACAAATTTATAATGCCGACGAGTCCGGTTTCTTTTTCAGGCAGATACCAGATAAAACACTGGTGAGCTTCAAAGGAATCATCTGCTCCTGGTCGGAAAATTAGTAAAGAGAGAATAACATTTCTCGCCTGCATAAATGCTTCGGGTACGCACAAAGTTAAACTCTTTGTCAATGGGAAATCAAAAAATCCCAGAGCATTCAAAAATTTTCAAAACATACCCGTAGTCTAAAAGGCAAACAAGAACGCGTGGATGACGTTTTTGTTTTGTGAAGACTGGTTCCATCATACATTTGTTCCTGAGGTGAGAAATAAGAAATGTATGTACAATTGCATTTTTATTTAAAATTTTTGTTTATTTTTTTGGTTACAGGTAGAATCCAAGAGACTTCCCAAAAAAAGCCCTATTGCTCTTGGATAACGCTCCTTGTCATCCTAAAGACAATGAGATGAAAAGTGATGATGGAATGATAACCGTCATGTGTCTTCCACCCAACTGTACTGCAATTCTCCAACCAATGGACCAAAACGTTATTAACTTAACAGAGGTTTATTACAAAAAGTCTTTTGGCGCATTTAATAGGGAATAAAACCGGTCATCTGGAAGAAAAAATAAAGGAATTCAACTTAAGACATGCTATCTGTCTTTTAGCTAGTTCATGGCAAAAAGTGCCAGCAAGCTCCATAAGCAAGTGCTGGAATATGTTAATGAGACCAGAGTTTGAGTGGGATGAAGAGGACGATATTCCCCTCAGCATTAGAAAAAGGGAAATTGAAAATGAAAGCGCAATTCTTGCATCAATGCTCCAAGAACTGGCACCAAATGACTCCTTCACAAATGAAGAGCTTAATGAATGGATGCACGAAAGTGATGCTTATCAAGAAGTGGAGAAAGCCGTCGAAATTGAAAGTTCAGATGATAGAGAAGAAGGATCAGTTGCTATGCAATCTTTTAACACATGTATTCAGTGGGCTGAGGAAAACGATATTCCAATAAAAGATATTCTGAAGGAGCTTCGTGAGACGGCTATTATAAAAAATATTAATAAGAAAAAAGTGCAGACAACAATAACCGATATGTTTAAAAAATAAATATTTTATTTTAATTTTAATATTTTAATAAAAAATAAGCTTTCTGTTTCATAAAAAGGTTTTCATTTATCACTTTTCTTGTTATATATTTTTCCTCGCTGGGTGCAATTACCTTGATTTCTATTAGTTGCGGTTACCGAGTTCGTACTGTATATATATATACCTATATATACATATATTGTTGGAATGAAATATTGATTCACTCTTATTGTCAACACTTTTTGTAAAAAATTTTTTATACTACATGGCAACACTGTTTGCTGTTTAATAAACTTTTATTCACTCTCTTTTCGTACTTACTAGAAGCAACGTGGTTTTATTTATTAACGAGGTTAAAAATAACAAAAAAGTAAGTTTAGAAGTTCAACAGGTTATGGGCCCAGTTAAGCGCTATGGAAAAAATAATGGAGATCGAAAAGCTTACTGGTAGGGACAATTACAACCAATGGAAATTTACTGAGGAACACGCCATGAAATTGCAGGGGTATTGGAAGGCTGTACTTGACACAGAGGAAAAAGAGGAGATAGTCGAAAAAGCTACATCCAGGTTAGTACTGTATATTTCGCTTGGATTATATGTACATATACAAAATGAGACTACGGCAAAAGCAATATGGGACAAATTAGAGTCTAGATATGATGACACTGGGTTGGCACGTCGCTGTGGATTATTAAGGAAGTTAACAACAAACCAGGTGGTGAACTGCGAGGACATAAGAGACTACGT
The DNA here is from genome assembly GCA_936439885.1 of Nowickia ferox. Lineage (NCBI taxonomy): Eukaryota > Metazoa > Arthropoda > Insecta > Diptera > Tachinidae > Nowickia > Nowickia ferox. The sequence continues at coordinate 29,829,499 of OW387026.1, forward strand.
GAACACCATAATAGATACAGCACAGAAATTAAACCAGATTGGAATGAAAGTGAACGACGAATGGATAGGCAGTTTATTACTGAGTGGTCTGCCGGATCATTTCGCTCCAATGATAATGGCCATTGAAAGTAGCAGCACCTACAACAATTTTTCGTCAACAGAATCAGCATTTTATGGTAAGTGCAAGAATAAAAAGCCAATGAATGAAAGATACAAAAAAGTCGTGTTATAACTGCAAGAACGATGCACATATCGCAAAATTTTGTAAAGCACAGAAAAAGAAACAAAATGGCTTTCATAATGAGAAACAAAATGGCGTTCATAATGAAAAAACGTTGGCGGCAGGCTTAACAGCGAAGTTAGAAAACAACTGGCTGATAGATTCAAGCCAGAATTGGGTGGCGTTGGCTGAAGTAGTTAGCACGTTGACTACAAAACCTAAGATCCCGGGTTCGAGCCCGGTCTCCGACAGTCATTAAAAATAATAACACCACGCATTTTTCTGATGTGCATTAGTGTCCTTTGAATCAGTTGTTGTGGGAAAAGTTGTAGTGATGCAGGCATAAGGACTGTTCACTAAAAACTACACCTGCATCATCAGATACTAATCCTAATGTAACATCAGAGCGCCCTCCTTCGTTGTGTAGCAGAATCATTGGCGAAGTAAAATAACTAATAAAATAGCTACTAAACACAGCTTCAAAATTTCATACGCCTCATTTAACACCAGAAGGCGCTGCAACACTGCATTATCAAAAAAAGCGTGCAAAAAAGCAGAGTTGTAAAAGAATGAAGCTTTCCTCCATCTTCCTCACCACTTGTCTTCTCTATCACTATCCCTTCCCTATCACCCTCTCTGACTATCTTCTCTTCAACTAACAGGTAACACAAAGGGATCATTGTATTGGACCCAAGTGAGCTGGACTCTAAATTTCACCTTTCCTTACCAGCAGCCTGCTAACCTAACCTAACCTAACCTTCAAGCCAGAATTAGTTTTTACTTTCTGTTCTGTTACGAATCAGCTGACTCTTTTTTGTTTATAGAAATCTAATACAAGTCGTTAGTTATTCTGTTTCGTTCTGTTCTGTTGTGGTTCAACCTGTGAAAATAAAAAATTGTTAAGTAATTGTAAGTGACAGCGTAAATTAAATAAAAATATTTTGAAATAAATTGTGATTGTGCTTTTAGATTTCAAAAAAAAATTATTTTTAAAAGAAAAATATAAAATTATATTGAAACTTAACAATGGACGAGGCAAAACTAATCGCTCTAGTGGAAAACTGCGACCCTTCTGGTCAGAAACAGCTGATAAGTTACTACAGAAAAAGTAAGTACTCAAATTTAGAAGCAGAACGGCACAGAATAGAACAGCAAAAGAAAGTAAAGACTAATGGAGCCTTCAGGTTCAACAGCGCCATTGGTAAAGGAACTATTCGTGTGCAGTAATTATTAAATAATAAAATGGAATACATTAATATTACGGATCTTCTATATGTTCTAGGTATATGCGCTAATTTAATTTCAGTTAGCCAATTGACTAAAAAGGGCTACACCTTGAGTTTTGATGCTGAAAAATGTTTAATAAAGAAGGACAATATCACATTTTTAGAAGCCAACTTAAATAATGGAATGTTTACACTCAACTTTTGCAAAAAAAACATAAGAATTTTCTGGCAAGCAGCAGTGATATCTGGCATAAACCACTAGGTCATCCTGGTGATAAACATATTGAGTATGATAAAGCCACGAATAAAAATTGTTCAAATTCAGACGTTTGCACCTCGTGCCTGCAGGGCAAACAATCACGTTCTTCATACAAGCCGTCAACAACAAAAACATCAGAAATTTTGGAACTCGTACACACAGATGTTTGCGGGCCCTTGGAACAAAAATCTATAGGTGGTGCTGTCTACTACGTGTTGTTTTTAGATGACTTCTCAAACAAATTATTTGTATACATGCTGAAAAACAAGCCTGAAGTGCCTAAAATATTTCAAATATTTAAAAATATGGTGGAAAATCAAACGGGTAAGAAAATGTAAATACTCCGTTCCGACAATGGCCTGGAATACTGTAACAAAAAAATTAGACAAATTTGCGAAGGGAATGGAATAATCCATCAGACATCTGCACCATATAGCCCTCAACAAAATTCGAAAGCTGAAAGGATGAATCGGACTTTGGTTGGAAGGGCGCGTTCGATGCTATTTGATGCAAACTTAAAAAAAATTACTGGGCAGAGGCTATAAACACCGCAGCATATTTGCTAAACATTAAACCTAGAAAAGTTAGCAATCACAGATCATCAGAAGAAGTATGGACTGGTAAGAAAGTAAATTTAGGCCATTTGCGTGTATTTGGTTGTGTTGGAATGGTATTTATACCAAAAGAGTTACGTCAGAAATGGGATCCAAAATCAAAAAAGTGTGTGACGATTGGATATAGTCTCAATAGTAAAGCATAGCATAAGAGAAAGTTACACGTAAGTCGCAATGTGAAATTTGTAGAAAATGAAATGTATTTTAATATGACTAATAATCCCAAAAATAATACCACACTTGTACGCAATACAAATTTGGTACAGATTTTTGATGACGACGAATGTGAAAATATTGTTGCTAATTCAAGTCAAGAAGAAATTGTCTGTAAATCAGCTGAAAATTCTGAGAATGATGATGAGGACGAACAACAACAGCAAGAATACAGAAGTCACGACAGCACGTCGGTCATCAAGAAAAAGAAAAACCCCAGATATGACGGATTATATTACGTATATGGCTAGCACCAGTTCTGATGATCCAATAAATTATGCAGATGCAGTAACCAACAAAGACAAAAATAAGTGGCTACAAGCCATTCGAAGCGAAACAAATTCACTTTTAGAAAATAATACATGGAGTATTGTTAGCATAAAATTGTCAACAAAATGGATATTAAAAAAAAGAATGAAGAAGATGGTAGAAGATACAAAGTAAGATTAGTTGCAAGGGGCTTTGAACAGCGGAGCGGCATAGATTACACGAAAACTTACTCACTGGTAATGAGATACAACACATTACGCTATTTGCTAACGATTGCTTTGGAGTTTGACTTGAAAATAAATCACTTGGATGTGTGTACAGCGTTTCTTCAAGGAAACTTAAAAGATGAAATTTATATTGAAGTTCCCGAAGGCATTTCAGTACCAGCCGGCCATATGTTGAAGTTAAACAAACCTTTGTATGGTTTAAAGCAAGCATCCAGGATGTGGAATGAGATTAAATGAAAAATTAAATAACCTTAGCATGCGTAAATTGAAGACACACCAGTGTGTTCACATAATAAATGAAGGTACAGATAATATAATCATAATTGCTACATATGTAGATGATATGATTGTAATGTGGAAGAATAATGAAGTTAAAGATTCCCTGGTTAATAGCTTAATGGAAGAGTTTAAGATGAAAGATCTTGGTGCAGTTAAATCTTTTCTTGGAATGAAGATAACGTATAATCCAGGCGAAAAAATATTCATCGATCAGTCGTCATACATAGAAACAGTATTAGAAAAATTTAATATGATTTCGTGCACAGTTTTAACACCTATGGATGCAAATGTGAAACTATTTTCGAATGATGAAACTGATAATACACTTGATATGAAAAAATATCCCTACCAGGAATTAATTGGCCGCCTTTTGTTTGCGGCTCAAGTTACACGACCGGACATCAGCTTTGCGGTAAATCTCCTCAGTCGTTTTAATAAAAATTTACAAATGAACAGCATCAAAGCGAGTTTTGCGCTACTTGAAGGGGACTATCGACTACAGATTAACATTTGAAAAACAAGCAAGTTTCGAGACCACATGTTTTAGCGATGCAGACTACGCAGCTGACCCAGAACTTAGGAAATCAGTAAGCGGATATGTATTTATAAAGAAAGGTGGAGCTATATCTTGGGGTTCCAAGAAACAACATACTACGGCTTTATCAAATTGCGAAGCTGAATACATGGCCTTGGGATTGGCAGTGCAGGAGTTACTTTGGCTAAGAGCGTTAGAAGAAGAATTGTTCAACAAGTGGTTACAACCTACAACTTTGTTCTGTGACAACCAAAGCGCCATTCATCTAGCCCAAAATGAGTCATACCACGCCAAGACGAAACACATTGATGTAAGAAATCATTTCGCTGCGTGAATTCGTCGTGTGAAGCACAATAAATGAATAAACAGAATACCGGCATAAACATATTTTCCATACAAATTGACAAAAAAGCAGCCGCAGAAAGCAGTCGTGAGATAGAATATATTTTATTTTTGGAAGCGTTTTTTTCTTATGCTCTCACATATAAGTACTCATTCTCTCAAAAATTTTACCATACTTTCAATAAATTTCATACATTTTGTAAACAAAACTACAAAGAAAAATAAGCACAAAGGAAAATAAAACAAAAATTAGAGAGCATGTTATTATGGGCTTTATTATTTTGCGAGCGATTTTGCTGAAGTTGCAGACTTTATTCTGTTTCATCATTAACGACGAATTTACTCAGCGAATTCTGCTCTTATAATTGATCAAGTTGATTATTGTTTATGCACAGGGAGAGAGAAAATTGTGTCTTCGTCGTTCGTCAAAAATCTATCGGAGAGTTCGTCACGCACGACAGTAATCGAAAGTAATTTTATATTTCTGTTATCGCTACAAGGATACATATCGTATTTTAGATGTAATCGGTGAATTTCTAAGAGAAATTTAAATGTCCTTGGAAAGTAAGCAAAACGAGCACTTTTGTAAACATTTTTTGTTAATTTTATAAATAAAATATTATTTAAATGAAACTGCGATAACCAAAAAAAATCAAATTGCTCTCGATAATGGTTATTGATTGGTAACCAAATAAATTTTTTGGTTGATATAGTAGTTATTCATAACCAAAAAAAATATTTCTTATTTATATTAATTATGGTGAACAGGTTTTTAGTTTGTAAATTTTTAAAAGTATAAATTTGGGACTGAATGAAATTTTTCTTTTGTTTGGGAAGTAATTTATGAACTCTCATTTATATGTTTTCGAAATTTTATTTAGTTTGGAAATTATATGGGATTTATTTTCTTAAAAGATTCTGGTTGGAATAAGCTGTGGCCCACTGTATATCCCACGATTATGGTAAAAATAAGCTAAAATAGATAAAAGATATTTCCTCGTAACCTTCTCAGAAAGGAAATAACAATTATTTTCGGTCCCTGGTCAAATATGTATGAAGTCGTACTGTTGCCAACATGGTAAAAATACTTTTTTTATAGTTTTTGATACGAAATTGTTTTTTCAAATAGGTACACACATTGCAAATTTTTACAAGAAATATTTACCATTTGAATAAAAGCAGAGACGAAACACTTTCTTTTTGAAGTTCATGAGATAAAAAATAAAATATACATACGTACATATGTATGTATTTATTACAACATTCCCCTTATTGTGAATGGCATCGTCGATGGCACATCAAGACGGCAGTAAATATTGTCAATGGTCTGCTTTTTATCGGAAACAATTGGCCATTATTGACAATCTCTTACCAATCTCTAAGGCTTTGTCAATTAATGTTGCATGTTAATAGTAGTCAATTGTTGTCGACAAAGAGTAGACAAGTGAAAATTTTTGCTGTACCCTTGATGTGACGTCGACAACTCCATTCACAATAAGGGGTATTATATTATTGATCCTTACTAATATTATAAATGTGAAAGTGAGTTTGTTGGTCTTTCCGTAAGGCATTCAGCCTTATCATGAATTCCATATGTGAAAATTTCCGAATCAAGTTTTTCGCTCACATGGATTTTAATTTCATATCATCAATTTCAATAAAATTAAAAACTTATATATTTAAACTTTTTCAAATAAGCAAATATTTGTGAATGATATTCTTCATAAATTGTCAAAATATTTCGCAATCATATGAAGTTTTTTGATACCAATTGTTCACACGTTCGGAAATTTCCATGTGAAATTTTATTTATGATAAGCCTGATTATTTAAGGTCATAGAAGAATTAGCTGTCATTTTGGTAACAAACGACATGGCACAACTCGTTTTACCAGTTCTACCTGTACGACCAATACGATGTTTACAGTCTTCAATAGTTTTAATATTTAATGACCAATGATAGATACATCTTTATTGTCAATATCTCTGCCAGCAACGTCAGTAGATACCAACATATCTTTTACACCGAATTTCACTGTTATTTTCCTTTGCCACCGTGCAGTGTACAAGATTTCTAGCCAAGCTTCTCCAGTCCCTTGACGAAATCGTCAGCGCCTTTTTCTGATTGACAAATATGATAACCGGTGATCAATACCTCGCAATAAGATTTCCATAAGCTTCTTGCATTTTGTATAAATTTGGTCTGCATGTTCTGTCGGTTTACCAATTGAACCTGAAATTTTCCATCAGTTTGTTTGCAGCCTCCTCAGGTTCTGGTTTTAGATTTTTTACGGGCATGTGTTCTAAACTTGTCTGTACGTCTGGTTGAAAACCCATGTCAATCATACGATCAGCTTCATCTAGTACTATATATGTACAATTGATTTAAACGATAACGATTTTCCAATGCATATAAGACTACCTGGAGTAACAATGACAATTTCACAGCCCAAACACAAACTGAAACCTTGCTAAACTGCAGCCCTGTTGTCATTGTGATGCAGGAAAACAAACAAGAACAGCCTTAACATGAAAATTTACAAGAATGGGAGTGAGTATAGAGTTTGATGTATTCGCAAAGTTTCTTTGTTCTTCGTTCGCTCTCTTTTGTTATTTCATTTGCTGCATTAAAACAATAGGAAAATTGAACAAGAAACAATCAACAAACAAACAAACGAGCAGTTTTAAAAGAGAATTGAAGAGAACTGCTTCAAGAAAAACTGCCGACTCTAAAACATAACTAAAGCCATATTTTAAAACGCTATTGTGAACTCCGCAATTGTTTTTAAATAGCGATACGGTTTTGAGTTCCTTGTCGGTTAGACATTTTTAGTAATGGTGGCTAACAGTGTGTCAGTCACAGAAAATTGGCTTACATGGATTTTTTTTTGTGTGACTTGCTCACGCAAGTGAATGGTGTTCATCAGTTGTATAAAAAGTACATTGGCCGATTAATAACTGATTTGCATCAGCAATTTTAAACAAATTCATACACAGATTGGCGCAAAATTAATCACCCTACCGGAGCATGCTATAAGTTTAGCAAATGGGTGTGAATGTCAGTGTTCTGCTTTGACATTTGTGGAGTAAACAGATACAAAATATATGAACGCCAATAAAGGTACGATCACACTTGACAAAAATTTGCCATAAAAAGCGTAACCACAAAATACTAATGAAGAACCTATTGATTCTGACACGTGTTTATTAAGGTAAATAGTTTCCAATAATATTGAATTCTAAACTTTGCCTATTTGTGAAACTATTGAAACTATTTAACTTAATAAGTACATGACTGAATAAAAAGATTTTTCACTAGTATTTAATGGTTATGATTTTTTGGACAAATGTTTGCCAAGTCTGACCGTACCTTAACATGTATTGCTATAACCCTCAAGAACGCGCAATAATTGTTTCGATAACTTTTCATCGAAAATTATCATGAGCGATGGGATCCATTTTAATCTCTGTGGATACGTGAATAAGCAGAATTATCGTTTCTGTGGCACCGAAAATCCGCGTGTAACGGTCGAAGAGACATTACACCACCTCATATTTACTGTATGGCATGGTGGGAATTATTTTTATGGAATACGCCGCAGCCCAAACAGCTACGATGAACAGAGCCATGCTCAAGGACTTTCTTCTTCATCAACTGGGCCAATTGAGACTGGGGAGCATGTGATTCCAACAGGATGGAGCAATTGCGCATGCCGATTTTCATTTATTAAAACAAAAGCATTCAAAGAGAACATCGGTGCAATTGTAATTTATGTATACTCGTATGTCTTCTTTATGTGCAATTTTTATTTAAGTAGTCTGCCAATTACGGTTGTCGAATTTTTTTGATTCGACTTACGAGATTTTGTAATAGATGAATCTAGTACAGCAAGTCGAAGTCGAATCTAAAAAATGGACAACCGTAATAAAGCCCAATATACATTATTTTTTAATTAAAAAAAAAAGAACGTAACAGTTCTTTACAGCAGAAATATAAAAAAAATATAATTCATCATCCAGTTGACTAAACCAAAAATGTATACTTAATCTGCTTCTTTACGGTTGCCGAACTCTTTGATTCGACTTCTATAGTTTGTGCTAGATCAAACAATCTAGTCCAACAAGTCGAAATCGAATCAAAAAATTTGACAAACGTAATAACGCCTTGCAACATTTCATATGACAATATGTAACATAAAACACATATTCTAAAATGCAATAAATGAGCTTTTTTTATCTCCCAATTATGTATGTATGTATATGTATGCATGTATGTACGTTTGCGAACTGAATGCCGCTTGGAATATTTGTTAATATTTAAATCAGTCGTGCCACAAAGTGTATTTGAGTGCAGTTTTAAGTACGCTTGGAACTTTAATATTCATAAAGTTATAAGTTCAAATGGCTTTCCTATACATACATACTTATGTATAATTAAAAAATATTGGCACTTTCGTTTTTAAGTATGTACTACATATTAAAAAATTATTATAATATTCAATTCAACCTCATCCAATTCAATAACAAGGCATCAATCGCACTTGTACAAAAGCTGCAAACTGACAAAAGTAGAAAAAAAATATTGTCTTTTTGGCATTTTGCTCCGTACTGTAACATATGTATGTATAATGTCTAGTCCATTTTAATTTCGTATGTTCATATGTCTGGTAAATTCCACTGTTACCTTTTCATCGTATGTAAAGTGTAGTAAGTATATTATATTGTATTGTATTGTATTGTATTTTGTTCTGTTAATGATTTTTGTTTAACTATTTTGCTAAATATCACACTTAATTAGATACGAATACGACAGAAAGAAGTTCATAATTACTAATGATTTGTAATGAAAAAAAAATATATATATATAACATGTATGTATGTATAATTACTATAAAAAGTGTCTTAAATTAAATTAACCAGGTAGTTATTGAAGAGTTACATGACATACTACATACATAATTCGATAATAAAGACCATAACTCAAAATTATGCATAATACATGTACTAATAAAACAAAAATATATGTATAAAAAATAAAAATAAAGAATACCTTAAATTAACAAAAACAAAAAAAAAATAAAAATATTGTGTACGCAAATTCATTCATAACGAATATTTCATACAACTATAAAACAAATGTATGTATGTATAATTAAATAATAAGGGGCAGGGGCAAAAAAGGGGGATATGGTTAATTAAAAAAAATGTTTGTATATATGTATATTTATATAACAAAACTAAAAAAAATTTATAAACAACTTACAACACGACAACGAACTAAGATTTAAAAAAAATGTTGCCATAGGTGGAGTTATGGATATTTTTGTGGTTGCTGCGATTGTGTAGGTATGTGTGGAAATTTGGTGTGTAGTGCATTTTAATGCATCATTTGCTGTTGTATGTAAGTACATATGTGTGTTGTATGCATATGCAAATTTAAAATGAAATGGTATTGTTGTTGCTGTTGAAGCTGTTGTTATTGTTGTTTAAGTATTGTGCGCTTGTAATTCACTTTCAATGTTACTTGTTTCTGCGACAGTTGACTGTTGTTGTTGTTGTTGTATTTGTGTGGTTTGTGTAGGCGTTGGGGATGTCAATGATACCGCAATAGATCCTGCTGCTCCAGTTGCTCCAGCTGCAGGGAACACTGAAAACATGCTAGATCGGCTGGTAGAAGACACTCCTCTATTTTCATCATCAGCATTTAAATTAGCTGCTGGTGTTGTTGTTATTGCGGTAGGCAAAGCGGCACTACCGCTGCCATATAGTTTCTGCATTGAATGCAATGTTTCTTCGTTTATTGTATGTTCAGGTGATATGTTTTCTTTTATCTCCTGTTTAACATCGGTGGGTAAACAATCAGCATTGCATTCAGTGATTAGAATATTGCCACACAGGCATACATTGGTTGTACCAATGCAACCACAAGTGCAGTGTTCTCCCGTTCTGCCCGCATTTTCGCCAGCTGTCGTTTGCACATTAAGAGCTGAGACTGTTGTCATTATATTGCTGCTGCCAGATGATGTGGTCACTGGTTCATTGCCAAACGAGAGATTTTGGCGAAATACTTGTTTGCTTATGTCACGAAATTGTTTTGAAGCCGCATCGAAAAAAGATCTAGACTGTTCGGTTACAGCCGCTGCTGCTGTTGTGGCAACCGTATTTGCCAAATCAACTTTATTTGTGGCAGCAGCAGTTATAATATCATTACCAAGTTTTGTCCATGATGGTGGGGATTGTTTCCGTGTCGGTACCAGACTGGTTTGTGACTTTGGTTGTTGTGCAATTAATACAGCTGCTGGTGCAGCTTCTGCGAAAATTGGTGGTGCTGAAATTCACAATATAAAAGAAAACTGATTAAGAAGAAAATAAAAAAAAAACAATGGGAGTTTATGAAGGCAACAAAAAACATCTTTGAAGACTCACAGAAAGGCAGGTCAATGAGTCCGTGAGTTTGAATTTCCCTTCTCTTAGCAGGAGGGCAACATTGCTCCTGTCAACAGGCAACTGTCAGTTCACTCCTGTCAAAATTTCAAGAAGCTGCGTCATTTAGTTTATACTTAACAGCCATTGAAAGCAGACTACCGCCTGACTTGGGGAGAAAATGGGAAAAACAACCATCACACAAACCAAGGCTAAGCTTGATAAATACTATGGGGACTCTTCACTATCAAAGTGGTTTACTGAATTTCCTTGTGGACGTACAAGCACGGAAGATACCGAACGTTCTGGACGTCCGAAACAATTGAACAAATTTACGATATAGTGTTGGCCCATTGTACATTGAAAGTGAGAGAGATTGTGGAAGCCATAGGCATCGCAAATGCCTCAGTTGTTGTTGTTCCGCTGTTCAACCGTAATAGGGATGAGTTTTTGCGTCCGTGGATGGAACGTGTATCCATATATATCCATTACAACATACCAAGTCAAAACAGATTGCTTGTCGAGGTGATTCGGCGTTAAAGAAGGCCAATAATCATGGAGACCGTTTTTTGGCCAAGAAAAAAGTTCTTTTCTACCAAGATAATGCAAGAGTGCACTTTCCATGGCAAAAATTCATAAATTGGGCTACGAATTGCACCCTCATTCGAACTTGTTCCCAAACGAGAAAAAATGGCTCGACTGAAAGAGATTTGACTCCAAAAGTACCCCATTTTACGACCTTGTCAAATCTTACTTTTTTTTGAAAGGGAAAACTAATTAGAGAAACTTTGGACAAAGTGTATAGAACACAAAGGAGAATATGTTGCAAAATAAAATGATTTTTTATCCAAGAACCTGTCAATCGTTTCTGTAATTTGTAAACTATTTTTTATGAATAAGGCAGTTAGTATATTGGTTGTCCTATTTTACACAGGGTTATTCATATAAAAAATTAAATAAACTTAAAAAAAATATCAACAAATAAAGTTCTGGTCTTAGTCATCTTGTGTTTCACAGTATGATAATTTTTTCGACTGGAGAAAAAAATTCGAAGACGAGCCAAAACACGTGCTAGCAAAGCAGCTGTCAACAATTAACTGAACGTTCAAAATGGCCAAAATTGTCGGCATAAGTGAGAGACATGAGTACCAACATAACGCCACAAAAAATCAAAATTCGAATATATGTAACCCGCGAAAATACAAAATTAGCGATACTTTTTGAACACACCTCATATACATATATGTATATATACATCCTATTTGTGTAAGATGTTGACGATGGAAATCTTAACGTTAATCTATTAAACACATAAATGTGAAAAAAGTTCAAGTTCCTATCCAAAATTTTACAATTGCAATAGTCAGGGTCTCATATCATTTCTAAGTAACCTGCTTACTTTGCAGAGTTTTTCCTTACATAAGAAATAAAGAGATATCTTCTACGCGTTCGCGTACCCAAAAGTTTTTACATATTTTTACTGAACTTTACTGCAATTTACTAAATTGCGTTCGTTTACCCAAAATACAGCAAATTTTTACTGAAGAAATTTGTCGTAGTAAAGTTTAGTAAGATAAAAACATCTGATGCAAAATGTAAACAAACGAAAATTAAGCAAACGGAAAGTGTAAAAATTTTAGAAAATGTTAAATAAAATTTGTGAAAGTCATTTCAAAATAGACAATTTATAAAGAATGGTAATAATAACTGTTAATATACATATTTTACAATATTATTTATTAATTGTTTTGTTTTGGAGATGATTTTAATTATTCAGAGTTTTAAAACTGTTAAGTATCTGGTTGTCTGGTTTTTAAGGTAGTCAGTAACATTAACAAATATTTATGTAATAATTAATAAATTTAACCAACAACAAATTAGAAAAATCAAAAAGAAATTAATTGCAAATATTACATAAAGTAAATTAAAAATTTATTCTTAGATTGGTCGTGTTATAAAAAATATTGGAGTTGGAGTCGGCTGTTTCCTTAATCTTACTAGTTTTTACTATTTTTCTGTTCGAGTACTTTTTTCGGCAACAACTCTTTTTTTTGAGTAAATTTTAAAATTTTTTCAGTAACTACTACAAAGTAAAAAACACACCTATTGTGTAGGTATTGTGCCAAACAAGAATTTAATCAAGCATTTATCTCACTTTTTATGATGGCCGAAATTTTGGATAGGAATTTGACTTTTTTTCATATTTATGTTTTTTTATGAAGACCTGACTGCATTTGGGAAAGTTTTCTTTAATAAAACTTGGTAAATTTAAGATTTATATTCTGTTGTGATGAATACGCCAGTTGAGAAGGGCAGAGTTAAATTATATAATGGGTTAGAGGGTGATAATAAAGGGTCCGCCAGATAACTTTTTTTTTGAAAATGATATAAAAAAACTACTGAATATTTTCTCAAATTTCTTTTTTTATTTGAAAGTACAATCCTTCCGGTTAATAATGAAAAATAATTTCATTCAAATGCCTGCCTCGGCTGGCCATGCAGTAGCCTACACGATCGGTCCAATTTTTAAGCACATTATCGATTGTGTGCATCTGTATTTCACCAATGGCTTCACGAATATTGTCCTTTAAAGCGTCAATTGTCTCTGGCTTGTCGGCGTAACACTTACTTTGACGACACCCCACAAATAATAGTCCAACGGTGTCAAATCGCAGCTCCGAGGTGGCCAAACGACATCAGCTCTGCGGCTGATAATGCGATCTTCAAAAACAGGGCGCAAAACATCGAGTGTAGCTTCGGGTATGTGACACGTAGCGCCGTCCGGTTGAAACCAAATGTTGCCAATATCCTCCTCTTCAATTTTTGTGAACAAAAATTCGTTCAACATGGCCCGATAACGATCGCCATTGACTGTAACGGCCACTCCTTGCTCATTGGCCCAATTATGCCTCTGGACCAAAATCCGAACCAAACAGTGACTCGTTTTGGGTGCGTCGGCTTTTCAATGTATGCGTGCGGGTTTTCTGTGCCCCAAATGGGACAATTTTGCTTGTTTACATACCCGCCAAGATCAAAATTAGCTTCATCTGAAAAGATGATTTTTTGGCAAAATCGGCATCTTCTGAAAGTCGATCGCAGGCAATATTTTCCAGCGTTGTTCAAGCGTATACACAACCATATTCGTTCAGCGGAAGGATAAAACTAATTATCCGTCAAATCAGACATGAGCTAAGTGTTACCATTCACGAAATAAGCACTAGTTGAAAAAAAAACGTTAGATGGCGGAGCCTTTAGTATAACATTACGTTAAATTTTTATAAGCACGGCCCCGCCTACCTGAATTAGCAATCGATGAATCCAGATTTTTCCTGTTCTCAACGCACCTAGGCGTACTTGTGTACCTAATTTCAGCTCTCTAGCTAGAGCGGTGAGTGGGTCAGTGTGTCAATGAGTATGTTTTTAGGTATGCACTTTTTGCATATCCATTTATCAGGAAGCTTTCACTACAAACTTTCAAGTTTTCCTTAAGTTTTAAGTTTCTTTATTTTACAATTGAGGGGAACCAAGTTGTTGTGAGGGTGGTGAAAACGAATGGCTTTTTATATATACAAACTACGTGCATAGGCCGAAACTTGGCCTTGCGCACTACCGTTCGCCTATATACTAACTGCCTTATTCATAAACAATATTTCAGGTTTATTAAACGCTTATTTGACATATTTCTATGGGAAATTTGTTAAATAAACCTAAAATACTTTTTATGAATTAGACCGTAATTCACTAATCATTGCAGTAAAACGAATGCAAGAATGTTGTCACGGTAAAATTATACAAGGTACATGCACGCCTACAACAAAATTAGAACACCAGCATTTTGTTGGTAGAAACCAAAGGAAATTTATATAAAGTATATGCAAGTACTCAGGTGATTAATTTTTTCCCCGTTTAGTGTGAATGGCTGAATGTCAAAAGCTGTTTACAATTTGCGTACGCCATTTTGTTTTGTTTTGCTTTGTTATACACAATTGTGTAGATTGAAAACGTATGTGAAAAAGTTTCAATAAATTTTTACTTAAAAAATGTGTTACAAAACATTTAAAAATAATTATGTTTAATTACTAAAGTACATATGTATCTTTTATTATACTTATTTCACATATTAAGGATTTATCAGTAAATAAATTTACTTTAATTTTGTCTATCCATACATTTCCGTTTTGTTTTATGCAGATCTGGGACTATTGCATTAAATTAGCAAATGCATTGACCATTTTCCCACACTAAACCAAATGACTGCAAATGCAAATTTATTACATTAGCACTTACTTTGATAATATTAGTGCAATTTTTTTTTGCATTAAACAAAAATACCTTAAAAGTAATGTATTAATATTGCATTGTTACTTTTAGTTCACTATTTTTTTACCACTACACACATTATGAAGAGTATTAATGCAAAATATAACGTAAATGTGTACATACATAAAACATACATACATACATAAATATGTAAATTTTTTCCTATGTACATATCGTCATCCAAGACGAAAAATCATATCACTACGTTTTTTATAATTTTTTCGAGAGAAAGACAAAACTTGATGAAATTGTTTCAAGCGGTAGGTTTAGATAACTTTAGGTGTAGATAACTTTATAATAAACGAAAACCAAAGTTTTGATATTTTGTCAATTGCACGGTTTTTCATATAAGCTCGAGATGTAACGTACTTGAAGTATGAAACTTTTTCATTTTTTTTTTTTCAGTTGGTTCTGAAATCTAGCTTGTATTTATATTGACAGTTTTTCTTTTCGTTAATTAGTATGTACGTGCTTATAAAGATGCCCTCAATGAACTTTACTGTATTTTTTATTTTATTATTTGTGCTATCTGATAAAATAGGTTAAAGTTTTATTCAATATTACTGTGTACAATATTTGATAATGCAATAATATTGCATTACTTCATGATGTGCTTAGTGGCACCACAAAATCAGTGCATTTTTCGTCATGCAATTAGCTGCTAATGCAATATTAATCCACTACTTTTAAGAGATTTAATTGAAGTGAAAAAAATAGTGCACTACAGCATCAAGTTGAAATTTGAACTAAAATTTTTGTTTTTCAATCAGTGCTTATGCAAAAGTAATGCAAGTTGCTCAGGTATGGTTGTATTCATCTGTTTTTGACATTCATCCATTATTCTTACAGAAACAAATCGCCTGTTGTTTTTGTACTTTCTTAGTTGTTGTAGACCTGCATACACTTTATATAAATATGCTTTGGTAGAAACAAACCAATGTGTCAGAAACAGATGTAATTTGTTTTTAAAAATAACAATCACAGGGTAACTAAAGTACAATTGCAGACGCGGCATTCATGCATGATTATAGTCATTCAGTGTTACCAATATGTGTGTAATACAAAGTGTGTAATTTCTATTCTCATGTGTAGGTCATGTAATTAGATTCATGTAAAATGTGTGTGTAATTCTACTTTGGTTACTATTTTTATTTATTGTTGGAACGTAAGTGCGTAAGTAAAATGAAAAAATACTGGCGAATAGTGGTTACAAATACTGGTAACAACTACATACCATAATGGTGCTGTCACTGCGGATGTTTTAGATTTTCAGGTTGCCGTAATTTTCTGGGGATTTATTAGATTTTTAGACTAGTTTTTGGGAACCTCCAACACGGTTTGTGTCTTTGCTAAAAGGTTCGTAACTTGGGTAAGTGTTTAATGGCAGTGATATCTGAAGGGAAGGTGTCTGCTAGCTAATATCATAAATGCGAAAGTAAATTTATTGTTTGTTTGTTGCTCTTTAACGGTTAAACCACGTAACCGATTTTCATGGAATTCGGAACACAGAAAGAGTCGAAAAGAAGACATAGGCTACAAATTTTTTTAAAAATAGGACCACGAGAGGCGGAAGGGGAAAATGTCTTCCTCTTTGAAACTATTTTTCCGATTCTTTGAAACTATCTATCAGATTTTGATGAAATTCAAAACATAGATAGATCTGAGTCTAAAAGAAGACATAGGCTATAGATGTTTTCAAAAATAGGACCACGAGTGGAGGCAAGGGAAACTGTCTTGCTCGTTGAAACTATCTATGGATATTGATGAAATTCAAAACATAGATAGATCTTATTCTAAAAGAACACACAAAATATACATTTTATAAAATATTGGAGCACGTGGGGAGGCAAGGCGAAATTTCTTTCTCTTTGAAACAATCTATCCGATTTTGATGAATTTCAAAAGATGAATAGATCTGAGTCTGCAAGGACACAAACGCTATATATTTTATCAAAAATAAGCCCACTAGGTGGTAAGGAGCAATTTCTAAGGTAAGTAAAATTTAAGGAACTGCGTTCCTACCCGGTGTCCCTTGACACCGTGTGTTCTTTTTTTTAATTTTAACGGAGACACAGCCATGTGCAAATTCATTGGCAACGCTGTAATCATTTTATTCACACACATACACTTACATTTTTACAGCTTGTAATCAAAGTTTGACAACTTTCTGCATTGTATACATTAACAGGTGGGGCTTGTGAAATGTACCTTGTATAATTTTACCATGAATGTTATTAAAACTTTTAAAACGAATACAATCCAATGAACGTTTTCATATGACATTTATAAGTCGTTTGAAAACGTTTGGTACTGTTTTATAAAATTCATTTGTTTTACGTAAGATAAAAGTTTCGTTTCAAATGTTTTACAAAATTCAAAATAAACCAAACATTTCTGTTTGAAACGTTTCGTTCTGTCTTACAAAATTAGGCTATTAAAATTAAAATTCAATATTTTGTGAGGAAGTATTTATATAGCAAAATGCCGAGTACACATTATGGTATTTTGTGACATCGCAAGCAAAAATAAAAGCATGTACTAGTGGCAACGTTGTATGGCATTACCTCACAAACTATTTACGCATCATCTGTTCGCCGACATACAGAAAAATCGTGTTTAAAAAACATCGAAACAATCAACGTGTGAATTACGTGTTTTATTTATTTAAAACTGACACTAATTTGATTCGAACATAAGACCGATAATATCGAAACTAGTGACATAATGGATTATATCATATCTCCGAATAAAGACATACGTACATATACACTCAAAATATTTCATAGGTAAAATAAACGAAAAATGTGGTTTATTTTACGAAAATATTCGTTGTTTTTACGGTACGAAATGCTTCGTAAATAGTAGAAATAGTATTTGTTTATTTTACAAAATACTTTTTGTCTGCAAATAACAAAATTTTGTATTTTTATAATTTTTTTTCGTAAATTTATGAAAAACAATGTTTATATTACGAAATAAATTCGTGAATCATGAAAAGCAATTTTGTGTTATATACGAAATTTTGTGTAAATTAAAATCTTTAATATATAAAAATCTGTAAAAAAAAATATATATATATATATATATATATATATATATATATATATATATATATATATATATCTGTGGAATTTTGACAAAACAACCAATGTCGAAAAACTGAATTTTACAGGAGGACCAAAAAACACTTGTATATAGTCACAGAATCGTCCCAAAACATGTCTAAGCAAATGTAACCTATTTTTATGGTGGAGAATTTAAATACCTTTATTTTCCAATTTGCATCTTTCTTCCAAATATAACTGCCGCTGATATGTGAATAAATGAATGATCCTTTGTAGTCTTTTTTTTCAATAAATTTATTGTCACCAAATTATGGACTGTATTCTAATAAAATCAAATAAAAAGTAAGTAGCAATAATACAAAAAATAGCTGGTGATGCCAGATCGATAAAAACAAAAACAGAAAAATAATGTATAATGTAATGCGAAAGAAGTGATGTCAATCAGTTTAATTTTGCAACTCAAGATCTCCGAACATCCCGACCAACCTTGAAAGATCCGCTTTCAATCATCAACAAATAGTGGGCATAGTTTAATTATTGGTCTTTTCAAGGTTCCCTTTGCTGTAGTCACTGAGACGACTCGAACAAGCCCATCCGCTCCAGGATGTAGCGCTGCTATTCTCCCAATGGGCCACTGAGTTGGTGGAACGTTATCCGTCTTAATGATAACTACATCTCCGATGTGAATATTTTCTAATTTCTGTTTCCATTTAGGGCGTTGTTGCAATTGTGAGATATATTCCAGGGACCACTTCTTCCAAAACTGATGAACCAATCTCTGAAGATATTGCCAACGATTGAGTGTGCTCTCTTTCACATTTGTGACATCTTCGCATGGTATCGCCAACATAGCACGCATTATGATAAAATGGCCGGGTGTCAATGGGTCTATGTCTCCTTCGAAACGGCAACAAAGCGGGCGAGAATTCAAACATTCTTCTATTTGACATAACACTGTATACATTTCTTCATATGTTGTGGTGGCGTCTTTTAGAACTCGGCGTAGGTGGTATTTAATGGACTTCACTCCGGCCTCCCAGATACCGCCAAAATGTGGTCCAGATGGAGGTGAAAAGTGCCATTCAATATGATTTTGATTTAATTCGGCAACGATGCCATCTTGTGTTTGTGTCGAATTGAGAAAATGGTACAACTCCTTCAAGTACTGGTTGCACCCCACAAAATTAGTACCATTATCACTATAAATATGTTTTGGCTTTCCCCGTCTGGCAACAAATCTTCTTAGTGCGGCAATAAATGCAAACGTAGATAATTCTGTGACTAATTCGATGTGTACGGCCTTGGACACTAGACACACGAACACTGCCAACCAACACTTGTATAGTTTTGAGCCACGGCCCTTCCAAGATCGTATTTGTATAGGTCCCGCATAGTCTATCCCAGTGTTGATGAATACGCACCCAGATTCTAATCGGTGTAATGGTAAATTACCCATTTGCTGCTGGTATGGCTTAGCTCGTTGTCGCATACATGGAACACATTTATAAATGCATTGTTTAATTACGTAAATCACAGCAGGAATCCAATATCTTAAACCAAGGATATATTGCAGTTGTCTTTGGCTCGCATGCATATGTTTAATGTGGTAATGATTCACTATTAATTTCGTTAAATTGTGATTCCTATCCAAAATTACTGGGTGTTTTTGATCAAAGGTAACATTGGAATTCGCTATTCGACCTCCAACCCTCATAATTCCTTGGCAGTCGATAAATGGGGTAAGCGATGACAATTTGTTTCTTGAGGACAACTGCTTACTCGCTAAAAGTAGTGTAATTTCGGATGAGAATGATGACATTTGAGACTTTCTCACTAACGCTCTATGTGCGTTCTCTATTTCTGTTGATTTCAAAATACCGGTTGATTTTGAATGTTTACTTTTGCAATTATTAGTAAATCTCAAAATTAAAGCGACTATGCGAATTAATTTTCCAAAATTAGAATACCTGCAAAAGATATCGACTTCAGGTGTGATCATTATGTTAACACTAATTTCCTTCCGCTCTTCAAGATTAATGTTTCGAGGAATGGTAGGGCGGAGGCGATTGTATTCAGTTGCTAATAACGTTAAGATTTGTGGCCCATGCCACCACAAGTTATTGCCAATTATATCTGACGGCATAATACCTCGTGTGGCCACGTCCGCTGGATTCTGTTGAGATGGAACATGGCGCCAAAACTGAGCAGGAATTTCGTTAATTATCTTGGATGTTCTGTTTGCGATAAAACTTTTCCATCTGCGAGGATGATCGGAAATCCAATGAAGGACTACTGTCGAATCTGTCCAGCCATACACTGTAACATTTTGTATATTGAATGCATGCTTGACCTTTGACATTAATTTAACCATTAGTGTGGCTGCACATAATTCTAAGCGTGGTAGTGAAACTTGTTTAACTGGTGCTACTCGGGTTTTTGCTGCAACCAAATTTGTGTGAATTGTGCCGTCTGATCTTTTCACCTTTAGGAATACAGCCGCGGCGTAGGCCAATTCGGATGAATCTGAAAATCCATGTAATTCAACATCAGTTTCATTTTCAAAGTCTAGCCATCTTGGTATGCGTAATTCTGAAATCTCATTAATTCGAGGATAAAATTGTATCCATTGGTTGTATAGGTGTACGGGCAACAAGTCATCCCATCCCTGACCATCCAACCATAGTTTCTGCATATAAATTTTCATATAAACAATAACTGGGGAAAGCCATCCCATTGGATCATATATACGAGCTATATCTGAGAGAATCATGCGTTTTGTCATCTGTTTGGGTACGTCAGCAATATTTACCTTATACCTGAACACGTCATTTTCAGTGTCCCATAACAGTCCCAAAGTGTTGACGGTTGGGGACTCATCCACCAATTTTACGATATTTGCTTCTCTATCTTTAACATCAATAGTGTCCAAAAATTGTAATGAATTTGACGCCCATTTGCGTAAATGTAACCCAGAACATGAAAAAATGTGGCAAATTTGATCTTTGAGTTCAATAGCTTGCTTTACATCTGTTGTACACCATATAAAATCGTCAACGTAGAAATGTTGTTTGATAGCTGCGGCTGCGATGGGATACGAATCAGCATAATCATCAGAAATTTGTTGTAATGTTCTTGTTGCGAGATATGGTGCCGCGGAGGTTCCATATGTTATAGTTTTTAAATTATACTCCATTGGCTGTTGCGTAGGTGAATCCCTCCATACAATGCGCTGCAAGGATTGATCATCGTGGTGTACCAAAACCTGTCGGTACATTTTCTCTATATCAGATGTAAACCCAATTTGATACATACGAAACTTAGTTATAATATCGAAGATATCATTCTGGATTACTGGACCAATTAACAAGTTATCGTTCAAAGACAAGCCGTTCGAAGTTTTGCAGGATGCGTCATAGACTACACGTAATTTCGTAGTGGAACTTGATGGTTTCATCACGGCATGATGTGGCAAGAAACACAATCTTTTCGTAGGTGCGTTAGCTGCTGCCTCCATGTGGCCCAGCTCTAAATATGTGTTCATAAACTTTGTATATTCAACACGAAGATTCTCATTAATTTTAAACTTATTCTCCATAGCATAAAGTCTTTTTAAAGCATTTAACTTAGATTCGCCTAAATTAATTTTGTTTTCTTTCAATGGCAATCTTACAATGTACCTACCGTCACCATTTCTCTGCACATGTTGTTTATAATGTTCCTCAGCTTGTTGCTCCTCAGGTGTTAGATGCATTGGTTGTGCTGGAAACTCTTCAGTCTCCCAGAAACGCTGTAAATGTCTATCTAAGTCCACGTATGTAGTTGCAGATACTATTAATGAGTCTGATGGCATTGACGTTTTACCAATCACGACCCATCCGAAAATTGTTTTAATGGCAGCTGGATGCCCACTCGGGTGCTTGATAGTTTCTTCTAAACAGCAGTCTACATAAATATCAGCTCCAATGATTATGTCAATTTTGCCAGGTTTGCGATAAGATGCATCGGCTAAGTTCAGTTTGTCAAAATACTTCAGTTTCTCGTCATTTACTTCATGGCAGGGTAAAAGTTTTGTTAACTTTGATAAACAAAGAGCATTCGTAGTTATTACTTTTCCAACTGCACATATCTGAATTTCAGCCTTGCCTCTTGTACGACAACTTCCAACATCACCAGCTGCATTTACAACTGTTCTGTCATAACCACGAACGATTTGCAAGCGTTGAATACACGATTCTGATATAAGAGTCCTTTGAGAGCAACTATCCAGCAATGCGCGGCATTTTTGGGGTACCCCAAAGCGGTCACGAACCATTATGTTTGCTGTTGGCAGTAGCACGTATGAACTAAAACTTTGTTGTGTGTAATGAATACCTACACATGAAGTTACGAAATCATCAGATTTACTTAATTGAATTTGTTGCTGATTATCTGTTGTTGTTGGAATATGCAATAATGTATTGTGTTTTCGGTTACACATTTTGCATGATGATCGCTTACACTCGGCTGCCTTATGATTTGGTTGTAGACAATTGTAACAAATGTTGTGTTGACGAACGAGCTCCCTACGTTGCTCAATACTCAGTTCCTTGAATGAACTGCAATTAAACAATAAATGCTCATCAGCACAAATGGGGCATGTCTGAAATGTTGTGGCAAATGTGCGCATTTGATTTCGTTTTCTCACTTCACTCTTTTGTGTATTTTCGAGTTCTAAAACTCTTCTTTCCACAAAATTCAAAAAACTAACAAATGTTGCCGAAATTGTCTGCTTTTCTCTGAACCACAAGGTAGCGGTTTCATCATCGAACTTCTTTTCTAAAATGTACAACAGAATTGAATCCCACTGCTCTACAGGTTCCCCCAGAACCTTCAATGCATTAAAACTTTCATTTACGCTGTTATAAAATTGTCTCATTTCATTAAATGTTGTTGTTTTTAATCGCGGATGATCTACCAATAGTTCAAAATATGTCTTTTTTACCTTATCCGAATTGTCATAACGTTTTTCTATTATTTGCCAAGCAATCTGATAATTTTCATTTGATAGCTGTAAATGTTTAATCAATGAAAGAGCTTCACCTTTTAATTTAGTTTGCAAATATTCAAATTTCTCGACTGCTGAAATTGTGGTTTTCGAATGTACCATTGCTTTGAACAAGTCTCGAAATCGAATCCAATCTAGACTGCTGCCATCAAAGTCGGGAATCTGAATTCTAGGCAACCGTAATTCACATTGTGCGACGTTGCTATTCTGATCTGGTGTCAAATTCTGTTCCGCCCGACTAGTTTCAATAAAACGTTCTAAAAGATTTCCCATTGTACTCTGGTGGTCTATTAAGGCGCCTACAGCAGTCGACAATTCGTCCGATGCTGAAACTTGACCACTAATAATTGTTCTATTACTATTAGATTCTTCATTTAATCGTAAATGAAGGCTTTTGATTTTAAAAAATTTGTTTTCCATTTCATTTCTGTACTTTTCCTCTTCGGGAAGTTTATCCTCCATTGTAAGTTGCTCGATATCTCGTTGGATGCCTTCGAATTCACTGAACAACTCTTCTGCTCTGACACCACGAACTTTTACACCCTCTTCTGCTACATTCTCGCCCATACAATAATTATAGATTCTCGACAAAGCCGATCTTAATGATTGCCGTTGTCGTTTTAGTTTATCGATTTCTTCCATTTCATTTGCTCAAATTGCCGTTGGTGGTTTTACAATTAATCTTCTACGTACTATTGTAATAATGAAACTTGTTGTAGGCTTATTTATTTGTATGTTGACAGCTCACGTTAATATTATTATTATTACGGCCACAACTGCTTATCGTATCGCAACTCCGTTTACCAACACTAAAATATTTCGAATTAACCGATGTTATGCCTGCTGTTGCTTGTACATCTATATGCATGAATATATGTATGAATGTATGTACATATATCTGGTTCATATAGAAGCACACAATGTACTTTTGTTCCCTGTATCGATAATTGTAATCCTGAACCCAAAATCCGTTTTGAACTTCTCTTATCTATGATCTGTATTATGGACATACGCGACCTCCCTTACAGAAGTTGAATAAATTGGCTATGAGATGATTCTCCACGATGATGTGTACCAAAGGCTTGTAGATCTTGTATCCGGCTCCGTAAGGACCAAAAAATGATATGTGAATAAATGAATGATCCTTTGTAGTCTTTTTTTTCAATAAATTTATTGTCACCAAATTATGGACTGTATTCTAATAAAATCAAATAAAAAGTAAGTAGCAATAATACAAAAAATAGCTGGTGATGCCAGATCGATAAAAACAAAAACAGAAAAATAATGTATAATGTAATGCGAAAGAAGTGATGTCAATCAGTTTAATTTTGCAACTCAAGATCTCCGAACAGCCGCCTAGAAAATGTCCAAAAACCGAGATGTGTTGTTTTGTCAAAATAATTTTTGATCGAAAAATCAACCCTTCTCTAGATAAAGTCTTTTTCACACTGAAAAGTAACAAATATTTCGCAACCTTTGTCGGGACTAGTGCTTTTATTAAAATGAAATAAGAAAAATTCAGTGACATATGTTATTTTCTTAAATAGAATTTAGTTTATTTTAAACGAATATTATAAAAAGTTATGCTTTCTATTAGACCAATTGCATGTATTTTTAGGTATGAAAAAGAAAAGTTAGAATAAATTGAATTAAAAATACAAATAAGAAATAGTTCATATATTATATTGTAGTTCACATTTACATATATTAAATTGCTTTAATTTTTATAATTCAGAAGAAATAAAGAATAATTCACTCCACAGCTAATCATACTCGTCAATCATCTTCCAATTGTACTTCACCTTCAACGTGCAAGTTATTGTAAAAATTATGAAACTCTGCATTTATAAATGGCAGAACGGACTGTAAATCACGTTTTTTATTAGAAGATATTGGCAAAGGAGCAGAATAACATTTATTAAGTTCGAAATTTGTTATTTTCCGTCGCCGCTGTGTTATGTCTAGTTCCTTGAAGTCCTCGTCCGGCTGTAAAGATAGCTTGTACTGTAAAATTCCAGACTTAGATTTCTCATATCGCATCCAACGTATTAGCTTCCATTCAAATTTGTCACCTTTACATAACAACAAATAAAAATTATACTAAAAATATACAAACATTCATGGAAAGGATCTTCATCAATATCAATCTCTTCATCAATATCTTGGGCACTTGTGTGGGACATTTTAGTTAATTTAATTTAAACACAACTTGAATGAAAAACAGAGAGTACTATTCATTTTGTCGTAACTGACATATCTGTCATTGATAGTGTGAGTTTTCACAAATGGTTTACTTGGATTCGTTAAGTATCGGCAGTTGAACAAAGGTGCAATTCCTTCGATAAGCACGGTACCAAGGCATATCAAACAGGTACATGCGTCAGGCAAATTGCTCATCCGCTGATTTTTTGTTTACACGTTTATAACGAAGAATTCATTCGACAAATACTTTTGTGCCTTGTTTGATGCATACAATTTTTTGACAATTACTTTGTAAAACTATGTGAGAAGCACAGAGTTGCCACAGTGTTTTCTCTAATGCGTGTACCTGTAGTAAATGTGCCTTGCACGGTACCCTCTAGAAAAGTCGAAAATTCTAAAATCATTGAAAATTCCATACAAAGTGACAAACTCTCTGGAGCCGTGAAGTAGGTACCTTCAAAACAGCTGATAATTGTCGTAATCTTGTATATCTATAATTCTTGTAGCAAATGTATTCACTTTCGAGAGAGTCAATGCTCCTCCAAAGCTTTGAAACCTTTGATTTTTGTCTTCCTCTGTGCATTGTTTATGTTTTTCTATATTAGGAAACAACATATTTTCCTAAAAAACGTCTTAATTTGTTACACATGCACACGACAAAAGCACTTGATTTGATATAGGTTCCTTTTATTTCATTAATTCCCACTACACTAAAGCACTCATGTTAACATAGGTTGTTTTGTCACAATGAATGCTAATGATCAAATGGCTATTAAAAGAACTTAACTTTAGAAGGGTACATGTTATTTTCGTTTATGCATTTGATAAAAGAACATGAGTGCAAATAGGTTGTTTTGTCAAAATAATTTTAGTAAATTATTGGAAACCCATATTCAAATAAATTCTTTTGTCAAAATTACGTTATGATATTTTTCTTTGTGCGCTGCAGCATATTTCGATATGGGTTCTTTTGTCAAAAGCAGATTGTAAAAATTGCGAGATAGGTTGATTTGGAGGCTTCTATATCTTCCGATCTACACTATCTACAAACACGCTGAAACGATAGAAAGATGCGCTTTTAAAACTTATACATATGGCTGAAAAAGTGGAAAATTGTCCGATCTCGAGTTAGGTTGTTTTGTCAAAACTCCACAGATATATATATATATATATATATATATATATATATATATGTATATATATATGTATATTTTCTTACATTTGAAAAATAATTTTGTCGAATAATCTGTAATTCTTTGAAATTACTATGAAAAGAAAAAGATAAAAAAGATAATTTAAGGGGAATTATTACAGCCTCTCTATTTTTTATATATCACATACATACATATTTTGCACTAAAACTCCCGAATCAAACCGGGAATGCTGGGAACACAACTGGGACGGACAACGAATTTTTCTTTGCGAACTTTTGTCATAGAAAATAAAACACATTTGTTCATATGAAAATTAACGCAACACCACCGTCGAACGAAATTCGTCGTGCGTGACGAACTCTGCGATAGATTTATTTCTATTTCTTACTTCGATGAATTATTAGCTGTTGGTGTGCCGTGGACCAAATTTTGTCGTTCGTGCCAGTTGTGTTCAAAGTATAAACCAAAAACTAATTTTTTATCAATAATTTTTTGTACAATATGTATATCTGTGGAGTTTTGACAAAACAACCTAACTCGAGATCGGACAATTTTCCACTTTTTCAGCCATATGTATAAGTTTTAAAAGCGCATCTTTCTATCGTTTCAGCGTGTTTGTAGATAGTGTAGATCGGAAGATATAGAAGCCTCCAAATCAACCTATCTCGCAATTTTTACAATCTGCTTTTGACAAAAGAACCCATATCGAAATATGCTGCAGCGCACAAAGAAAAATATCATAACGTAATTTTGACAAAAGAATTTATTTGAATATGGGTTTCCAATAATTTACTAAAATTATTTTGACAAAACAACCTATTTGCACTCATGTTCTTTTATCAAATGCATAAACGAAAATAACATGTACCCTTCTAAAGTTAAGTTCTTTTAATAGCCATTTGATCATTAGCATTCATTGTGACAAAACAACCTATGTTAACATGAGTGCTTTAGTGTAGTGGGAATTAATGAAATAAAAGGAACCTATATCAAATCAAGTGCTTTTGTCGTGTGCATGTGTAACAAATTAAGACGTTTTTTAGGAAAATATGTTGTTTCCTAATATAGAAAAACATAAACAATGCACAGAGGAAGACAAAAATCAAAGGTTTCAAAGCTTTGGAGGAGCATTGACTCTCTCGAAAGTGAATACATTTGCTACAAGAATTATAGATATACAAGATTACGACAATTATCAGCTGTTTTGAAGGTACCTACTTCACGGCTCCAGAGAGTTTGTCACTTTGTATGGAATTTTCAATGATTTTAGAATTTTCGACTTTTCTAGAGGGTACCGTGCAAGGCACATTTACTACAGGTACACGCATTAGAGAAAACACTGTGGCAACTCTGTGCTTCTCACATAGTTTTACAAAGTAATTGTCAAAAAATTGTATGCATCAAACAAGGCACAAAAGTATTTGTCGAATGAATTCTTCGTTATAAACGTGTAAACAAAAAATCAGCGGATGAGCAATTTGCCTGACGCATGTACCTGTTTGATATGCCTTGGTACCGTGCTTATCGAAGGAATTGCACCTTTGTTCAACTGCCGATACTTAACGAATCCAAGTAAACCATTTGTGAAAACTCACACTATCAATGACAGATATGTCAGTTACGACAAAATGAATAGTACTCTCTGTTTTTCATTCAAGTTGTGTTTAAATTAAATTAACTAAAATGTCCCACACAAGTGCCCAAGATATTGATGAAGAGATTGATATTGATGAAGATCCTTTCCATGAATGTTTGTATATTTTTAGTATAATTTTTATTTGTTGTTATGTAAAGGTGACAAATTTGAATGGAAGCTAATACGTTGGATGCGATATGAGAAATCTAAGTCTGGAATTTTACAGTACAAGCTATCTTTACAGCCGGACGAGGACTTCAAGGAACTAGACATAACACAGCGGCGACGGAAAATAACAAATTTCGAACTTAATAAATGTTATTCTGCTCCTTTGCCAATATCTTCTAATAAAAACCGTGATTTACAGTCCGTTCTGCCATTTATAAATGCAGAGTTTCATAATTTTTACAATAACTTGCACGTTGAAGGTGAAGTACAATTGGAAGATGATTGGGATATTGACGAGTATGATTAGCTGTGGAGTGAATTATTCTTTATTTCTTCTGAATTATAAAAATTAAAGCAATTTAATATATGTAAATGTGAACTACAATATAATATATGAACTATTTCTTATTTGTATTTTTAATTCAATTTATTCTAACTTTTCTTTTTCATACCTAAAAATACATGCAATTGGTCTAATAGAAAGCATAACTTTTTATAATATTCGTTTAAAATAAACTAAATTCTATTTAAGAAAATAACATATGTCACTGAATTTTTCTTATTTCATTTTAATAAAAGCACTAGTCCCGACAAAGGTTGCGAAATATTTGTTACTTTTCAGTGTGAAAAAGACTTTATCTAGAGAAGGGTTGATTTTTCGATCAAAAATTATTTTGACAAAACAACACATCTCGGTTTTTGGACATTTTCTCGGCGGCAGTTATATTTGGAAGAAAGATGCAAATTGGAAAATAAAGGTATTTAAATTCTCCACCATAAAAATAGGTTACATTTGCTTAGACATGTTTTGGGACGATTCTGTGACTATATACAAGTGTTTTTTGGTCCTCCTGTAAAATTCAGTTTTTCGACATTGGTTGTTTTGTCAAAATTCCACAGATATACAATGACATGAAAGTAAATGGAGAAAATGTTAAAAAATAAAACAAAACAACAGTTTTTATTCTATTTCAAAGTTTTTTTTTCGTAAAATTTTGTACTGATATGATAACAAAACAAAATTTGTTTATTTTACGAAATTTCCAATTGTATAAAAATGTTTTATTTTCTCCTGAATTCAATGAAATAAACGAAAAATATGGTACTATATACGAAAATAATTGTACGAAATATTTTTTGTAACTAAACGAAATTCGTAAAATTACGAAATCTGTTTTCCTGCACAAGCTACAAATATTTTCGTAAAATGTACAAAATTTGCGTTTACTGCACAAAACTTTAATTACGAAAATTTTTTTCGTATTTTTAAGCATGGAATATTTTGAGTGTATAGATTTTTTTATACGACACATGAACAACTCCTCTACATCAAGACAATTATGTAGCCGTCGAAAATTATATAATTCAATTAAGTAATCCTAAGATGGCTGTACGCGACTTGTAACGCAGAAAGTGGTATAGTACTTCATGCTTTTGGTCCATTCTGGCGCCCGAAAATAGATTTTTTAACCCACAAGTATAATTTCTTCAAAAATTTCAGCGGGAAAAAGAAAATTTTTTTAAACAAATTTAAGAAAAACAACAACATGAACTTACACTGACTTAATTGGATGTCCGGCGTAGTAGTTGTCGATGTTGATCCTGATTTTGTCTCGGGTGATGAGCTTCTCTGAAATATTGTAGTTGAGTTGTGAAATAATGTCAAAAGTTTATCGACTGCCGTTGGATTTGATATCCAGGATATTTTACGCACACGTTGCTGCTGATTTTCTGGCAGCAGTGCAGTGTTCAACGTTTCGTCAGCATTTTCTTTAGCTTTGACAGAAGTCGCTGCGACAGCGTCGGGTCCAAGAACTTCATTCATCGTATTATTAGTTAGTGTAATGTCGTTATCACTGAGAGTTGCTATTTGACATGGCCCAGAGACGGTTAACTCATGTTGCTGTTGGCGTAAAGCTTCATTAGAATGAACAGAATATGCTGGCGTAGATGAAGAATCAGAACTATCTGTATTACTAGCAGGGGATGTAGATGAAGAGGACGATGATGATGGTGATGATGATGAGGAGGATGTTGAGTCTGATGATGATGATAATGTTGAGAGGATATGCGGCGAAGGCTGTAGGTGAGTGGAACTTTTTGGTACGGTTATTACTGTCGTAGATAATGGTGTTGTTAATGCTGTCTGTATAGTTGTCGTCATCGTTTGTGTCTGATTGGCAATGTTGTTGTCATTTGTAATTGTTTTATTTGTACTTTGTTCACATTGTTTTGCTATAATTGTTGAAGATGTCGATATCGATTTTTGTGTTACTTCTTCGGTTGTGGTCGTATCCTGACTTAATTTTGAAACTGGTGTAGAAGTATTATCATCGGTGGTCGCAATGAGTTGTTGTGGTGTTACTATAGTTGGCATCGTTACTATTTCCGCTGTTCTACAACCAACGATAGACTCCTGCCGGAATTCATCGGTAAGTTTATACGATTGTATAGTACCTAAAGATTCCGTTACCGGGGTTTGGGCATTCCGTGAAATGGGGGTTGGTGGAGGATTAATTGGTGGAGTTATGGATTGGGTAAAGCGGCTGGTCAGAGACAGATTAGGATCCTCGTAAACTTTTTTAACTAAGAAACGCGAACGTGGAGAGACTGACAATCGCTTAACGGATTGTGTAGATGACGAAATTGTTGCCATAGACGGTAGAGAAGACGATGTTGGTAGAGAAGTGGATGTTATGTTTGGATAAATGGAATCAATACATCCTTTATCAGATGCTGAGGGCAACGGTAAAGATGCGATACTCATTGAAATTGCCCTTGTGGCAGTCAGGTTTCCATCAATTGGTTTATGGGTGCTTGGTGATATTAGTGGACTTGATTCGGAAACCCGAAAAACTTGAAATCTGCTAGCACGATTGGGTGAAGAAGATGGTGATATCGTTGTTGGGCTGGGTACCGGAGAGCGCAATCTTGTGCCAGCTTTGCGTTTAATATCCAACTTACTATTTGTAGCCAAATTTTGGGATGTGTCTGCCACTGGACGACTATGGCAGGTCAATGATATTTTACGTGATCCGAGGTAGTAACCTCCACCTCGTTTCTTACTCATAGCGTTGGCCGTTGATTTTTCCTGTTGAATTTGAGCTTGTGTTTTTTCATTGCGTGAACACATCGATCTTACATTTTCCAAGACACGTGCGTAGTCCAAGTGAGCTTCACTGCCTACAGAAAGTCTCTTAGGCTCATCATCAATGTCTATTTGCGTTACAGTGGTATTCGATTTTAAGACCTCAGCTATTTTCGTAAGGCTTTCAACTTCCAACTTGTTATCACGTATATCAATGCGCTGTAGTGTGCTATTGCCGCCAAATGTTAAGATAGACGATAAAGTTTCTATACCTTTTGCACTGAGGTGAGCGCTTTGCAAGCCTAAATTTGTCACGGTGGTGTTTTTCGTTAGGCTGTCCTTTATCGTACTTACAAAGTCATTGGACAAGCAGTTTTTGCCTATATTGAGCAATTCTAGCGATGTAGTTTCCACTAGAAGATCTGAGATGTAGTGGCCAGACTGTTTGGTTAAATTGTTATTCCATACTATTAGTGCCTTTAGTCCGCCTGGAACTCTTATGCAAGACTCTGTAATAACTTCTGTGGGCCTTTGTTGTCTCGTTAGCGTATCGTTTTTTGTGACTTTATCATTGAGATGCGATGAAGTTGAAAAATTTAAATCACCGCTACCTATGCTACCGTCCAAAGAATTGTCGCTGCACAGACTGTCAGTACTTTGGGAACGATTGCGAGTCGACTGTGTTAAGAATCCGCAGGAGGATTCCGTGCGTCGTAGACCACTACTGGCTCCACCTGGAGACGTTGATGGCGGTGGTGGTGTTGGTATGGGACTTGGATTAGTGCATATTGCACTATTCGATTTGTACTTTTGTGTAAAGCTATCCTGAGCAATTGTCACCTTTGGCATTTTGTCGCGAGCTTCAACAGCGCTGACAACTGGGGATTCCGTAGGCTCCTCCAATGCAGCAAAGCCTACCTTGACCGTGGGCGGTGTTGTTGTTGTTGTCGCAGTGGGCAGCGAAGATGACAGGCAAGAATTTATGGGGGATTCGGCGGACAAACGTTCTCTTTCCGTTAAAGGCGTTGAAAGATTTGAGAAAACTGAAGTTGGCGGGATAGGGGTTGATGAAGGCGTCACTTGAACAGCTGCGGCTATTAAGCATTCATTTGATTCTGATGCGATAGTAGCTGTCTCAATGGCCAACTCTTTGGCAATGTCGTCGAATCTTGAACTTTCCAGAGAAGTAGATAGGCGGGTAAATTCTTCCGGCAGATGACGACTAATATCACCTTCCGAGGCACTTTCAAATGCAGAGTCTGTACTATGGGTGTCATCAAAGTCTTCTGCCAGCTTAGTATTTTTGTTAACATCCAAAGCTCGGCTGGAGTTATGATGTTGCATCACATTCCCGTGCTCTCCTTGACGAATTTCAACGTCGTCTCTGACCGCTACTCGAGATACATCACTACTCAGCAGACAATCTCTGTCTTCTGCCGTCACTTCATACACGCCCGATCTGACGTTATTCGGATCTTCAGTATCATTTGAAAAGGCAGGTACACTCGAAGTTTGTGTAGCGGATAGTTGCAAATTGATTGTTTTTGTGGCGGGGTTATTATTTATGTTATTGTTATCACTAGTCATAAGTGAACTTTGAACATTTATTGTTTTGCTCACGTTAGAGGGAGAACTAACTGAGACTAAATTCGTGTCATCCGATTTGACTTTATTGCATTCAATTAATGTGCTTTCTAAAGGTGAACTTCTTAAATTTGTGGTTTCTTCTTTTCTCTCAATATGTTCCTTTGGTGACACAGTTGCTGTCGCCGAGCAATTAACAATGGCACTTGCGACTGTTTCTGCACCTTCGCTTATAGACGTAACATCCAATCCGGTATTTGTTGGTGCTTTTGTATTTGTACTTGTAGTTGTTGTGGTGGTTACAGTGGAATCAAATATTTCGTCACTTATTAAACTAGGTTCTTCGGAGTTACATGCCGCTATTGTATCTGTTGATAAATTAGAAGCACCTTCTTCACTACTGCTTTCACTGTTCATTGATAGCAGTTTATCCAGCATCGATTGGCCGGCACTGGCATTTTGCAATGGGTTTCTAACTGTACTTGAGCGTACTGTATCATCAGTATCTTCATCTCCATCGTTTTCATCTATTGTCGAACCAACAGAAGATACCAAAGGAGGCTTGGCTTTATGGTGTTCACATTCAGCGCTGGCTGTTCTACCCGTTTCTAAATCAACCTCTTTAACTTTTTCCTCAATAGAAGGTAAACTTGGAGACTCCCTGTACTGGCTAATCTCATCGGCTAAATTATCACACTTTGATGACACTTTCAAAGACTGAGATTCGCTTTCCTCTTGCTCTTTAGCATTCCAATCTAATGATGTATCATCACTTTTATCAGGGAACTTCGTCGGAGGTGATGATTCCACTGGTGATGTGCAATCACTATCATCGTCTATGGCAGCCGTACGTTGAAATGTTGTTCGCCGTTCTAACTCCTTTGACTGCATAATTAAAGCTCTAACTATATGCCACAAGCCTTCGTCCCTTATATTATTATTGCTTATATCGATAAGTTCTAAGTAGTGATTGCACTTTAGCATTTCCGCTATTGTATCAGCATCATTGCAATCTAAATCATTATGTGCCAGCCAAAGTTCCTTTAAAACTTTATTTTGCCACAATTTAAAACCTGAAGAAGATACATAAATAAACCATGTTAATCAGAAAAGTTCTGTACATCGTCCAATCATATCTTAATAATACGTACATAAACCGCTCAACGGTGCTCCTTTTAAACCACAATGTTCTAACTTTAATGTATGCAAATTGGAAGTGCATAATGCATTTCCTAAATGATCTGCACTCAGTTTTGATATTGGATTCCCTTCAGCATTTAGCACCTGCAGTTCCTGACTGTGGCTAATCATGTAAATGCATGATGTCCAACCTCGATGCGTCATACCCATTGCATTGGATGAAATGTCTAATTCATTTGTAGCCTCATAATATTCAATCATATCAAATAGAGCACTGGCCGCCGTTTCGTCCAGTTTACAATCTGAGAGATCAATAGTTTTGTACTGCACCTAAAAGAAAAAAAATTATATACATACATTTAATAAAAATTTCATAGGCCTTATACTCGTACTGAGTTCATGTTAATTTTTGAAGATTTTTTTTGCTATGTTCACTGTTTTCACAGTCAGATTATTTTATTTTTAACAGAAAATTAGATTACTGCCGGTTTGATTAACGAGTACCTATCAACCGACGGTTTATACATATTTTACGTTGTAGAAAGTGTGACAATACCACAAAATAAGTAACTGTAAGTGATGCAGTTAGCTGCGGTAACCATTAACAAGTGGGAGTAAGACGCAAAACTCTCGAAGTCCAAACTACACACACAAGCCTGATCGCACTTAAGAAATAATCACAAAGACGCGAGAGCTGTTCCTCAGCCCAGAGCTGCTTTAAGAGGTGTGCAGATCATAAACGAGCCGTTAAATGTACTGAGCGCTTTCAGCTCAGTACTGAGTGGTTTCTAGATTTGTATCGAACTCTTTCAGTAGCTCGTTTTAGACACAAATTTGTAATCAAACCCATTTCAATTACATGTAGACTTCTACCAAACTCTTTAATCAAACGCATGTAATTCAAATTGGCTATAGGTTTGTGTCTAAAACGACCTAATGAAAGAGTTCCATACAAGTCTTGTGCTTTTTTTAGCAAATTTTTTGTGTCGCACAAGTATATCAAAAAAAAAATAAAAAATTGATATACATACCTATTGTGATAATATTAAAATATCTGAAATACTAAATAATTTTAATTTTGATTGTACATACATAGTATATACTCGTACATATATGTATATATATATGTAGATATATTTATTAACAAATTCTGCTCATTAAACTTATTAAAGTAATTGTACCAAATTTGGTACAATTGTACCACAAATCCCAACAGTGATAAGCACAACTCTACTGCTTTACGACTGTTTGCTCTATGTTCTTTGTAGCTAACGGATGTCAAAAACTTCGTTTTGTTTTGGTTTTGGTTCAATTATTTTTGTGCTTTTGACGTTCTTCGGTTCCTTACACAATATGGTTGCCGTATTTTTGTATAACAAATCCTTACGCAGTCATTTTCCTCTAACGTAAAGTACATTTATCTTAAAAATTTTTATGTATAAATATATTTACATACATATATATGTATCAATTGATATACATACATGTGTAGATATCGCACAAAAAATCATAAACAGTCAGAAGTCAAAATGATCTAAGCGGTTTTGTTTTTTTATAAAATAGTTTATTGAACAAATCTCTAGCGACCGCAACAATACCGGCTTCTTGAAGAATATAAAATATGTTTATGATTTAATGTGCGATAATAAATTTCCACCGAAAGGTAAACTGACACAAATATATTAAAAGTCTTTGCAAATATTTCGTAATGTAAAAAATATTTGCATTTATGTATACATAACCCATTTCGAAATATTCGAACACAAAGTGACAAAAGCGCAACTTTTTAACATTTTAATATCGCTTTGCTCGTTTTGTTTTGATTGACTTAAATTTTCTGAGAGAACAGAGATAAAAAAAAGAATGCATAAAAAATTTATATTTTTTCTTTGCAAAATTGCAATATTTCGATTTCACATTCGACATTTAAAAACATAATTTGTTATCAGTGTGTTGAAAGTGCATGCAGAAAACTCATCAAGTACAGAAATATTTAATACAATTAAAATTAAAAAAATTTGCTAAAATATATAAAGATTTGTTATTGTTGGTCACGTGCTACAGCCTAAGTGTGAAATTAAAAAAACAAATTTAAGTACAAAATAAATTAAGATGAGCAAAAAAGGCGACAAGATTAAGACAGTTTGCAAACGATGAAGAAAAAAATTTAAGGAGGATCAAATATTATTACATAACCATAAGTTGAAAAACAAGGACTGAGTGAGGAATGCGGAATGCGAGGAAAAAGTGGAAGGTGTTTGCTGAAGAAAAATATTAAATGATTGAAGAGAAAAGGTGGAAGGACATAAAGAAAAAACTAAAATCACTTGAAGTTTTGTTTAAAAATATAATCTGCAGCGATGGTCGAGAAGTAAAAGCGGATAGAACTGTCCATCCTAAATTAAACTGTGTTTGGGATTTCTGATACTATTTCTATTTTAATTTATTACACATACTACTTTTTTGATACTGCATACATATTTTTGTAAAGTTTATTGTTATTATGTTTAAATAAATACATACTTTGAATACTTCTGTTATTTTGAAAACATTTTTGCAACATAGAAAAAATATCATAAAAATGCAAAAAAACAAAACAAATTGTTGATACTTAATATAAATTGAAATATATATTTAGTCAATATAACAAATTAAGTCGTTGATACGAAAAACACAGATTTTTTTTTCAACAAACTGACGTAAAAACTCAACAATTTTTGAATATTTTTTATAATTTAATTGTTATAATTTAAGTTTAACACTTGTTAACGCACTAATAATCCCAAATTATTATTTTACTTATTAAGTAAAATATTTTTTATTAAAAATACATTGAAATTGATTATTGAGGGTTTTAGCTGGATCCATGCGCATTTCACTGTTGCTAATGCAGATCATCAGGGAACCTTTATCCAAAAATGTGTGGCAACACTCTATTTTTGAAAAGCTGTTTTTGTTATTTGCATTTATTTTGCAAGGCACATCAATCAGGTACCCTCATTACTGCAACAAATACATATATACTGTTTTGGGCCCTCCTATACGTACACGATATGACAGAACCATTATTTTCAAAATAAATTTGCATAATTTGGACGCGTTGATTCAGGCGTCAGTCTATTGATGTTGAAACGCAAAACCACACTAAACATAAATCACTATCACTTGACGGCTTACAAAATGGCCGCCAGTTCAAAAGGTGTTGCCAACTTAAAGTTTACACCTGTATAAAAAACATCCTTTATTTCTACTTTACTTAAGTAAGCTTGAAAAGAAGGGCAATTAATATTGACCCAATCCCTTTCGGATTACACTTATGCTTTTATAACATGTTGTGCACTCTTAATTTTAACTTTACATACAATTTGCTGCCTTGCACTTTAAATCAGTATTAAATCAAAAACTAATTAGTTTCACTTTTGATTTAACACTGAGGCTTCATTCAAAATGATACATGTTTAAATAAAAAAAAAATTAACAAAAATTGGTTTTTTTTTTATTAGAAATCAAATCAATTAATCAATAGTGAGAACCCAATTTCTCACGAACTCTAATCTAACGAAAAAACATCAAGAAGTATAACGTCCAACAAAGACAAGCCTGTGTTAAAACCTTTAGAAATGATTCGTATTTGCACATCTTTCGAATTGCAATATTTTGATCTTATTGACTTCCTTCAGTTGGTTTTTTTGTGACAAGTGAGCTAAAATAGTATCTTTAATACACTTTCAGTGGAAACTTTACAGTCCCCTAACGGGGGCTCCTCGTTAATTTCAAATTTTGACGCGTTCTGCCCTTACACACAGAGAAAAAATTACACAATACGTGCACAAACTGATCATATTCGTTGTCTAGTGTATCAACAACGTTTGGTTAAAATTTGTTGAAAACCTAATGTTATTAATTCAAGAAATTTATTATTCGACATATTGTCATAATTATATTATAAGTGAAATTTATTTGCTGGTGGTTAAGCGATGTCTATATGCATTTCATTGTTGCTTTAACAAACCATCAGTCGACTTCAGCCCCACACTTTGAACAGCCACAAACCTCTTATCTTATGCACAGACTTCCAAAAACTATTAGCTTTTTTTATTTATCTTTTGTGATTTCCAAAAATATTTTTATTTTGAATTCTCAAATAGTTTTTGGAAGTCTGTGCATAAGATAAGAGGTTTGTGGCTGTTCAAAATGTGTGGTTGAAGACTACTGACGATTTGTTAAAACAACAATGAAATGCATATAGACATGGCTTAACCACCAGCAAATAAATTTCACTTACAACGTTATTAATAAAAAAAGTTAATTCGAATAATTTCGATTCCCGTTATTTTTGTTCACATAAATTTCAGACAAAAATTCATTGATGTGATCTCAAAAATCTTCATTCAAATAATTTTTAGAAACTTTTTTCCAGTAATTTTTATTTGATATTGTTTTTAAATCAATTTTATTAGAACACTTTTATTCGAATAATTATATTCGAAACATTTTATTTGAGTAATTGAATTCCAATAATTTGTGCATAAAAAGAGTAATACTCAGGCTTTTAATATCTCTACCAGCATACATAGAGAAGAGAGAACCAATGGTGAAATCTTATATAA
The DNA here is from genome assembly GCA_936439885.1 of Nowickia ferox. Classification (NCBI taxonomy): domain Eukaryota; kingdom Metazoa; phylum Arthropoda; class Insecta; order Diptera; family Tachinidae; genus Nowickia; species Nowickia ferox. The sequence goes on from OW387026.1 coordinate 29,868,117, forward strand.
GTATGTACGAGTTAATAGGTCACGCAATCAGCCTTATTCCAGTTGTCAACATCGATACATCAATACAATACCGAAAAATTCGGGCTTGTCTGCTCGCTCTCGAGAATAATTTTGTTTTATTGACGGTCTATTTCTGGTCCCTAAGGTCTAGATAATGTCATAAGCAGTCACTTGTTTTCGACAACGGGTAGGCAGGGCCCAATTTTTTGTATTGTGTTGACGTGACGTCGATGTTGACAACTGAAATAAGGGTGAATGATTTGTCGAACACCTTTAATTATATTATTGTCTAATAGTATATTAATGGAACATACTCGTATAAGGTTTAAAAAGAATTTTTCTCTTGATATGCGCAATATATTTTTTCACTAAAAAGGTCCAAAATTCCAGAAGTTCCTCCTGCTTATGAAACTCATCAGTAGACTTCAACCCAAAATATTTTTGAAATAATCTAAAAAATTTCGGTATTTAAAATCGTCAAACAACAATTTTTAAAAAACAAGCACGTTTCTTCAATTTAGATGTCCCAAAATTAAAGCAAGATTTGAATTTGTCGCCATTTGTGCAGTAAAGTGTTCGCAATCTTAAAAAAATTTCGATTACACTGCATCCGTTAGAGACAACAAGCACACTGGTGATCTAACGACAAGCCGTTCAAATGTCAAAATCGAAGCAGTGCGTGAGAGTGTCGGTGTCGGTGTCAATTTGGCGTAATGGACAAGAATTGCTCGATATCGCGACATAATAACACAGTTCTTTCTGCCGAAATTAGATGATACTGGTGTGGCCAATATGTTGTTTCAACATGACGGTGCCACATGCCATACATCTCGTGAAACAGTTCAATTACTGCATGAGACATTTCCAGGTCGGGTACTATATCATTTCGGTGATCAGAATTGGCCCCCTAGATCCGGTGATGCCAATTTAGCCATTTTCTGGCTAAATGTAGCCATTTTTTAACCCATTTATCCAGGAGAAATGTCAATTTAGCTACATATTAGCTATTTTTTAGCTATTTTTATTACTTTTAGCTATTTTTAGCAATTTTTCCGTACATGAAATTGTTGGCGATTTTTTATAACAAATTTTAACTCGCAAGAAAGGAACTACCAAAAAAATACAACAAAGTATTTTATTGTTTTTGGATTATTGTCAATAACAAAATACACAAAAATTGCGTTTAAGAAAGTGTCTAATCATTTGCAATGTATTTTTTTCAATTAACACCATAATATGAAAGAGATAGTTAAATTGGTAACAACAACATTTGCTTCTCTTTTCTTATAATCGTGGCAATGTCGTTGAAACTTGACGGGTCTAGTTGGTGGCTTATGATGTCAGTAAAACATGTGTCATATTTGTTTTATCCAAGTGAAAATAAAATAGAAATTAAAGTTGAAATAAAAGTTAAAAATAGAAAGTGGACCAAATAGGTTTGGATTGAAAATATCAGGCAGTTGTTGCTACGACTATGTAATTTCTGAGAGTTTCTTAAAATTTATTGGCACAAACACGACAGCTATGACAGAAAAAACAGTGATGTAAATGATGATGAGCTGATTTTTTAATGAAAAAATTACCTACATACATTCATTTGTATACCGTTCTTAATTTTTGTGTTCAGTTTTTTGTTTGCTTCTTGAGTACCTGAAGTAAAATTATTTGAATTATTGCTTTAATTTATTATTTTTACTTTTATTTGCTTTAAAAATGTTTCCCTATTTCTTCTTATTTTTGTTTAATACTTATGATTTTTGCATTCGATCTCGTTTAGCCATTTTTTTGTCCACATTTAGCCATTATTGGTGAAAGAATTCTGGCATCACTGCCTAGATCCAATGGTGATTCAACACCATTAGATTTATTTTTATAGAGTTATTTGAAATCGCAGGTCTATGTCAACAAGTCCACAACCAACCGTGCATTAAAGGAGGATATTCAACGCTGCATCAACGAAATTCAGCCACATTTATACAAAATGGTGATGGAAAATTTCGACAAACAGGTGCGTATGTGCATGTAAACTCGTGGAGATCATTTGCTGATATTTTATTCTATAAATAACCCTATTCTCTGTACTTTATGATTCAATAAAAAAATAACAATTAAAAGACTAGAAACTGTGTTTTCCATTTAATTCAAATCTTGACTTTGACTTGACTAATTTGGGATACCCTTTATATTGTAATTCTCAATAACGTATTAAGAGAGTTACTATAAACATACGGATATTTTTTATTTCAAAAATCTTTTGGGTTGAAGTCTACAGATGATTTCCATAAGCAGGCACGAAATGCATATAGACCTTTCTTAACCAAAATAAACAAGCAACAATTCCTTAAATGTTATAATTACATTCAAGTTACTTTATGGGAATAAACATACATATTAGAATAGACATATGGAATATGAACTTTTTCCTAGGCCCGATTGATATTTTACATATTTATTTTTTTTTTTTTAAAGAGATGTATCACTCAGGTAATGAATGCCTACTACTATTACTAGGTGTTACCTTCTTTAGGAAAGGGATAGTGATAGAGAAGACAAAAAGCTTCATTATTTTACTACTCTGCTTTTTGCACGTTTTTTAATAATGCAGTGTTGCAGCGCCTCTGGTGTTAAATGAGGCGTATTAAATTGTTGAAGCTGTGATTAGTAGCCGTTTTATTGGTTATTTTACTTCGCAGATGATTCTGCTACACAACGAAGGAGGGCGGCGCTCTGATGTTACATTGGGATTAGTATCTGCTGAAGTCGGTATAATTCAGTGACCAGTGACTATGCCTTCATCACATGAACTTTCCTACAACAGCTTATGCAAAGGGACACTAATGTAAAGGGTGTTTTTTATTGAGGTATAGAACTTTAAGTTGGCATCACTTTTTTAACTGGCGGCCATTTTGTCAGCTGTCAAGTGATTAATATTTAGTTTGGTTTGCCATTTCATCATGAACAGGTTGACAAAAGAACAACGCTTGCAAATCGTGCAAATTTATTTCGAAAATAATGGTTCAGTTCGCGAAGTTTACCGCAAGCTCCGTCCATTTTATGGTCGACCGTTGGTTACCGTTAATGGAGACCGGTATAGAGCCATGATAACCGACTATTTTGTTCCCGAATTGGATGGCATGAATGTGGATGAGTTGTGGTTCCAACAAGACGGCGCTACATGCCACACAGCGCACGTCACAATCGATTTATTGAAGGAAACATTCGATGAGCGCATAATTTCGCCCCATATGCTCGAAAAAGTGGTTGAAAATTGGACCTGTAGAATTGGCTTTATTCGAGCCAGCCGCGGCGGCCACATGCCCGAAATCATATTTAAACGTTAATGGCATAAAATTATCCTTCCAATAAAGCCAAATTGATGGACATTAAAACGATTTTCTTGTGTTTTATTTCAATTCGAAGTTCCATACCTCTAAAAAAAACACCCTATACATCAGAAAAATGCGTGATGTTGTTATTTGATGACTGCCTGATACCGGGTTCGAACCCAGGACCTTCGTTTTTGTAGTCAACGTGCTAACTACTTCAGTCAACGCCACAATAACACACACATATGTAGTAGTATCATACTTTTGTTACAGAAAATATTTTAAGTTAAGTTAAGGTTCAATCAGACGTGCCATACCATAATGCCATAGCCATATTCATTGCCATAACTATAAATATACTTGTTTGGCCTATTGGTGCTGCTATAACCATAAGCAGCTGTTTATATTCTCATTTGTTTATTCATTTCAAAAGCGCAACAATAAAGTTTACGGATTGCATGACATTGACATCACTGATGACCCCCGTAGACGACTTTTTTACGGTGCAAAGAAAAATTTTTATTGCGGCAACACCATTTTGAAACGAAGGCCGCCATTGGTTTATATAAAAGTTGTGAGAAATATGTACGGAGAGAGAATATAAAAAAACAGAAACTATGTCAGAAGCAATTAACCGACCGAATATTATAAACCCTCTGTAAAACAACAATTTTGGCAGACATGCAGGATTACATCTGAGTTGAAAAGTTGACATGTCAGACGTAAAAAACATGACGTGTCCGCCCTGACAACACAATGGCCCACAAATTGTGAACCACTTTTATGAATACATAAGTATGCTACTGTTACGATAGTAAAAAATCGTTATATTTACATTCCGAAGTGTTGCCCTTAGACTCTTCTGATACATTTTCTGCCAACTTTTGCTTCAGATACAGTCACCTTCCCAATTTCCTAACATCAAAAATTCCAACAAATGGCATTTGGGTGATTTAATAATTTTCAACATCTGAAACTTCATAACGGTAGTTACCTATACATACATACATACATATATGTGGTCCACCATATTTTATTATAAATTTCTTGTTTACCTTTGCAGTTGTGTTAACATTTGCCATTGTGCAAATGGTCTCGCATCTTAGCATGTGCAAAATGGTATAGTATATTGATACTCACCACTTAACAATTCTTAGTGGTGAGTATCAATATGCTATACCGTTTTGCACATGGTACGACGCAAGACCATTTGCACAATGCTGTGAGCATTGGGCTAATATTTTGATGTTTTTTGTAACCTCGAATGCAATACGAAATGAAACCATAAACAAGATTACATACCAGGCGGACAACAATGCAATCTGCCTGGTTGCATAAATATGCCGTAAAGTGTGTATCTAACGGTATATTCAAACAGTGGAAAAATACATTCAAACTTATGCTAGGAACAGAACTGGGACGAACGACGGAATTTCGTCCACGACGACGAACTCGTAGTGTGAAGCATAATAACGACGAATTTACTCAGCGAATTTAGCTCTTATAATTGATAAGGTTGGTTATTGTGCGTGCAAGAAGAGAGAGAAAATTGTTTTTTCGTCGTTCGTTGGCGTAAAAAATGGAAATAAGTCTATCTCAGAGTTCGTCACAAATGTGTTTTATTTTCATGACGAAAGTTCGCAACGAAAAATTCGTTGTTCGCCCCAGTTGTGTTCCTAGCATTAAGTTGGCTGCAGTTGCGTAATATTGAGTTGGCTGCAGTTCAGAAATGCTGCCAGGTCGCATGCCATTGGCATCAATGAGATCATTGAACTTTATTACTTTTAGGATTAGAATTGGAGGAATGCACGCGTTTTTTTTTTATTAAAAAAAAAGTAGTTGGATCAAGATACAAAAACCGCAATATTGACATTATAACAAAAATACTTAATAAATATATCAATTTATTATCAACTTCGCTTAGCTGAGAGTAAAAGGCGAATGTTAAAAATGAGTTTACCAATTGAATAATAACGAACAACAATTAAATATATTGCTTATATTTGGGCAAACTTTAAACAAATATGACCCTTTATTATACCAAATAATTAATTTAAAAATTTATTTAGTAAATTTTAAAACGCAAACTTTTACATTTAGCTAAAGAGTATATATTTCGAATTAAATTTTATCAACAGTCTTTTATTTACATTTTGCAATGACAATAATAAGATGAAATCAAATTACAAAGTCAGAGATATATATATATAAGAAAATTTCTCTTAGTAATTTAGTGCAATTATGTCATAGTTATTCTCCTTTTTAGGTCGCGGAGGTCACGGCTTAACAATAGTCAAATACTCTAATATGGTTTGCATCATTACAGAAACACGTAATGACAAGACATAATCCTTGAAATTGTATGCAAGAAAATCATTTTTCAAACAATAATGTTATGATGATTACGTATGTACGTTTGAGCGTCTATACTTAAGTCTGGTCGTTTTTGACTTTTTTATTTCATTTCATTTGTAACACATAATTTTCTTTTTGTTTGTTTTTCTTTTCTATTTGTTTCAATGTCTCCAACTACTTACCCTTTTTAATACTTCTTCTAATGCTTCACAATCACTTGGCGCCAATTTGATTGACTTAAGTGATAAAAGTGGTTGTCGCTTCAATTGCTTGGTAAGATCCACTGCCTTAAGATGGTCCAGTATGGATTGCAATGGGTGTGTGTTGTGTTTCTGACATGACGCTATATACAATTCAGCAATTTCCGATATACTTTTAACCATATAAACTGCAAATAATGAAATATATACAAGAACGTTCTTATATACTGAAAAACAAGCTCAAATTACATACATACATACATATCTGCCAAAAAAGTAGTTTTAACTATATTTAAAATGTACATTTAATTAAATGAAAAACAATATTCCGTGTGATTTATTTTATTTTGCTTAACTAAGACAGTCAAATTGGCATTAATGGATTATTTTATTCCGATTATTATATTCCGTTCAGCTATTGATTAAAAAAATTATTTTAATAAAATACGCTAATTTAACTTAAAATGCAGCACACTTTACAATATTTTTTAATACTCTTGTATGTATTAAGGTGCGGTCAGACATTGCAAATATTTAACCAAATCAGCGTAGCCACCATTTCTAGATCATATTATTTACAGTCAAACATGACATGATGTTAGTTTTAAAATGAAAAATATATCATTTAAATATACAGCCGATTGTTTGAAAAACATAATAATTTTTTCACTCATTGTTGAAGCCACTGACTGACTGCTATTGTGAATCAAGTAATTTTTGTAATTATTTATTTAATTTGTCATCTATTTCACATGTTTATATACATTTTATTTTATTTCATACGTATTCCTCGCGGGAAATAGTATTATATTTTTAAGACTTCAAGCCATCCTTTTTATTATATTGAAGAATTAATTGTTAACCAAAATGCGTCAAGTAAACAACTTGGCTGCACTTCCAAAGCCAAAAAGTGTCAATTTGTTTTTATAAATATTTTATTTGTATAAACTTAAAACCTAATCGTGCAAAATTTGCTTCAATTCAAATTTGTCTAATTTTCAATTAACTTTTAAGCTTTACAAATCTTCTTCACGTTTTTTGCATTCAACATGCATTGATAGCAGGAAAAATGTTCCCATAAAATTCGCGATATCAAATTTCCCTTCATGGGGAATGAAAACTTCATGGGAACAACAAAAATTTCACATTTTATACATGATAGTTGCACACTAAATCATAAAAAGTCACAACTCAAAATTATGAAAATCGTTTTGTTGTTTCATAAACCAGTTCCCTGAACAAATTTTTAACGGCCAATAAAATTTCTTTTGCCACCAGCGTTACCATATATATTTTTTAAAAAAACTTCTTATATGTATTTGCAAAAAAATATTTTCCAAAATAATACCAACATTTTAAAAGAAAACATAAAAATATATTTGGAATTCATTTTATTTAAAAATATAAAAGCGATTAAAATCAAAGACATAGCATATAATAAAAAACACATAAAATTCATATTTAGATTTAGAGAGAAAAATATCACATACATTAATAAATACGAGTATATTTCTTATTTGTACATTGTTTTATTAAAATTTAAAGCCATTTAAACGGCATAGTCGTACATAAGAGGGAGTAAACACAATTAGACACTGAAAACAAAACTTTACATTTTCAAAAAACTTTTAAGCATCTCAAAAAACTTCCAAAAAATGGGAAAACTTGACAAATGGTAACGCTGTTTGCAACACGATCTTCTTCATGTTACATACTTTCGTCATTTGTACAGTATCAACAGTATTTTGCCACTCCTTATCATCTGGGATTTTTTGAGTTGTGACTGTTTATGATTTAGTGTGCGATATGTACACCAGGTCGGCTACTTTTGGGCACGACCTCATATATCAAAATATATTAATGTATTTTATTGCATTTTCAATTGAAGTTTTAAATTTTTCCCAACATTTTCTTACATGTTTGTTTAAATTTTAGCATCACATTCAATGTAAAGAAAATAATTCGTAGCATCGAAATATTTACAAGCAAGTTCTGAAAACGAAATTTTTTAAATCACATGTAATATCTAATGGACATTCAGATATTTTTTTTTATCTTTATTTAATTTTTCTATTGTATAGAGCATCAAACATCATTTCTGACCATAATTACTTTTAAAATCACATGTGATTTTCCAAAAAATAGTATGGAGTTTTCTTAAAAACAGCAAAAAGTAGTACTTATGTACATATGTATGAATATTTCAAATAAAATTGATTAAAAATATATGTACATATGTACATACATACATATCGTCGGCTTAGAGTGCAAACCTGCTAACTCACTTCCTGAAAATTTTACAGTAGAGACAAAATACTGTTAACAGTTTATATACAAAGCTTAAGAAATTAGCCTAATACATTAAGTTTCTTCGACATATAGAATAAATATTTAAGCAAAGCGATGAGGCGTCTCTTTCGCTTTCGAACGTCATTAAAATGTCATATGCTATAAAAAGTGGATTTAGCAGGTTTACACTCTAAGCCGACGATGGCACATGTTAGTGTTATCGACAATAAAAATATTCGCCTATAATCTGAAAAAAATTAGCAACCTCGAACTGCTACGCATGTTCATACATACAGACATACGGGTACAAACGTACGACTTCAAGAGGTCCAAATAATCATAAAGTTTTTTTTTACTTTTATTATTATTTTTATTTGAAATAATAAATTTAAAGCATAAATTATCCTAATGTTTAATGACATTATCGCTCAAAATAATCAGCAAGTATAAACAATATTTTTTATTATAATTCGAAAAAAAAACAACAAACAAAAAAGCAAATGAAAAACAAATTATTATATATTTTGATAAGCAACCGCATTGTTTATTTAATAAAAAAAAATAGACGAAAGCAAATCAATACAGTCCCACCGAAACTGGCTTTATAAAATTAAGCTCCAAACTGAAATACTATTCGGCAAGAGGTAACTCTTTCCCGACTAACACGAATTTAACCGTAGAATTTTTCAATACAATTTTGTATAAATGTTTTATTTGCAATCAACCAATATTTGTTTAAAGACACAATTTATCAAGTCAAACAAATCACTCATAAGTGTGTTTCCAAATTGTTTGCTAGATTTTAATTAATTTTTTTTTTTTGCTAAATTATAAAGAAAAAATAATATTATGTGCAATAGCACATCTTTAGTAAAATGTTATCACATTTAGGTGATGCTGAATTTTTTCCTTTGGATGGATGCATAGGTTATGGCCTTGTTCTCATGTACCTTTGACTTCAAATAATTCCAGGAAATTCCATAGGTCATGTGATCTAAAGAGCTAATTCTGATCACCGTAATGAGAGATTGCATGATGTTAAAATGTTTCATGCAATAACTTTGTTCCGCGAGCTTTGGAGAACGGGGCACTCACCCTCTGTCTTGTTGATATCGAACACCCAGAATGATATTCCAAAAACTAAGGTCCAATGATGATTCCAGTTTAAAATCAGTACTACGTGTGGAATAAGGATGCCAATCGGGACTGGTTTTTACGATCCCGAGATTCAGGATTTCAAAAAATCAAATCCAGGGATTTCGGGATCCCGAAATTTTTTGAGATTCAGGAAATATTCGAGACTTTGGGTTTTTTGAACATTAAAAGACACATGCTTTTTATAGGTATTTACTAAAAAAAAAAGGTTCACAAACAAAAGTTTTATAATTATTTCATGTTACATAGTCAAAAACTATTTGAGAATTCACAAATAATATTTTTGAAGATCACAAAAGAAAAATAAGCGCAGCAGGCTTAGAAACTTTAACAAAACCCAGATTCATATCGAATATAAATTATTTCCTGGGGTTTGTTAAAGTTTCTAAGCGTAGTACGCTTATTTTTCTTTTCTGATTTTAAAAAATATTATTATTTGTGAATAAAATAAAATAGATGCACAATCGAATATAGATGCTTGTTTTGTAAAGATTTTTGTTTGAGACTTTCAAACTTATTATGTTTGTATATTGTGATTCTCAATATAGTATTAAGAGTCTTACTATAAACATACGAAGTTTGTTAGCTAAAATCAAAAATGTTTTGGGTTGAAGTCTACTGATGAGTTCCAAAAAGCGGGAACGAAATGCATATAGACAATCGCTTAACCATAAAAACAAGCAAAATTTTCAAATTATTTGTGAATTGTCAAATAGTTTTTGAAAGTCTTTGCATAAGATAAGCAGTTTGTGACTGTTCAAAATATGTGGTTGAAGTCTACTAATAATTTGGCAAAGCATCAATGAAATACATATATAGACAATGCTTAACCACCGGCAAATAAATTTCAATTATAAAAGATCAATATTGTGTTGCCACGGTTACTATCTCCACATGGGGAAGGTCATGATGAATTTATTTTCAAAAAACAAACTAAACTTAGTAAACAATTTCGGGATTGACTGAATAACGAAAATCCCGGGATTAAAAAATTTAAATCCCAGAATTCGGGATTCGCTGAATCCTGAAAATCCCGGAATTTTCGGGATTGACATTCCTAGTGTGGAAGCATTTTTTTTTTTGTTCAACACAAGCACTGTATGCTTTGCCAATTAACAAAATGTTATTACGTATGACATCTGACAACTAAGTTAGGTTGACAGGTTGCTGAGAAGAGAAAGCAAGTTTTCTTCGTTTAGCACTAAATATTTTGAAAATAATGCTAAGTGCTAGTTTAGTATTTTCTTAAATCTATTTGGCATTTTTTGCACTTTTTTATTATATTAAATTTATAAATTTTCAATATATAGATAATTCCTTAAGTTAAATTAATATTGTATGTTTTTCAAATTTATTTATCTTCATAAACTGCCTTATTCATAAAAAATATTTCAGGTTTATTAAGTGCTTATTTGACATATTTCTATGGGAAATTTGTCAAATAAACCTGTAATAAACCTAAAATATTTTTTATGAATTAGACCGAAAGTGTTTAGTATGACAGGAGTGATATAACTGAACCGCTCTGAGATACACATATGAGTACAAATATATTAAAGTACACTATTTGAAATACTAAATTAACAAAACTTCTTTTAAGTTTTATTCTTTTTAAGACAAAAGGCATAGTCAGAGCTAAAGTGAGCCCAATACTTTAGTTGTGGGTTATACGATTATGTTTCAGTAAAACAATACAACTTGTGCAATTGGTATAGCTGTTAATTAAATCGGTTCATCTGATTTATCTATGTAGAAAATAAATATATTTTTTTAATTTTTTTAAGTTTTCAATAAGCTAATATTTTTACCTAACTACTCTATTTAACACTCTTAAATATTTTTTTTCTTTCTTGGTATTCCATTCGCAGCTGGATTCAATATTTATAAATTAAATATTTCAAGCGGCCATATTCTTGAATACGAGTATTTTATTGTTCACATCGTTGGGGTTACGTCAAATGGTCAAATCTCATGCAATTTATGCAGCAGCATCGATATTATTGTCGTTTTGACCAGTATAGGATTGATTGATACAAATCTGTCAAAAAATATGGCGAAATTTTTCTCACAGTAAAAAATTTAATATAATACTATATAATTTTGCCAACACATTAAACATTTCAATTTTATTTTTTTAGTTATGAAAAAATTTATTGTGCCACCTATGAATATGATAAGATTTTAGCACTTTGTTGTGTGTGCTGAGAGCATTTTAGCACTTTTATTTCTGAAATCTAACTAGGGTTGCCAGCTTTGAAATCGTAGAAATCAGTACATAAGAGAAAAAAATCAGTACAATTGAAAAAAAAAACAGTACAATACTTTTTTCAATAAAAAAAATTATATTTTATTGACACCTTCTTAAAACAATGCTTGAATTCAATGTATAATTTGTACCAATACATAATTGTATTAATAAAATAATATTTTTACAAAATTTTTCCAAGAAGAAACTTCAAATTCATTATTATTTGCATGCATCATAGATCACTAATAGCAAATGTTTCTTGCTAATTTAAATTAAAAAAAAAAATCCCAATAAAATTAACTTTAACTTAAATTAAAATTTATCACCTTCTTATTTTTCTCTTTTTTATTTTTTATACATATGTAGAATGTAATATTATAAATATAACAAGGTGGTATTAAATGCGATTTCAAACAAATTTGCTGTACCTCGAATAGTCAAATACCATAAATGAAAGCTTTATTATTTTTGTATATATGATCTCTGACACTTTTAGCAAATTTGCTTGAGCTTAACATTGATATCACTTTGAAAATAAATTCGCCCCAAAGCGAACTTAAAGTAAAAATCACTGGTGATTAAAAAAAAAACACTATGACTTAACAAAGTTAATATATAAAAACAGTACAAAAACAGCACATACATGAAAAAATCAGTACATTTGCGTACTGATTTGCTGGTTATGCATAAATCAGTACTTTAAACAAAAATCACTACATGTACTGCCAAAATCAGTTCGACTGGCAACCCTAAATCTAGCACTTTTCCTCTTACATCTTATGGCAACACTGCTTGGGTCCAAATACCAGGTCCCTTTGTGTTACCTGAGAGTAGGGAAGAGATAGCGCAAAGTGACAGACAGAGAGAAGCTTAATTTATTTCTTCGTTTTTATAACTCTGATAAGCGTTTTGTTAATTTCTATAGCATTGTTGATGCGCATCTGGTGTTAAGTAGGCGTATCACCTGAGGTATGTAGCCATTCTATTACGTATTTTACTTCGACGATGATCAATTACTAGAAATAACGACGAAAGCGATTGCTGCGATATAGACATAGGCATAGACACTAACGCACATCAGCCGCCATATTCTGTAACTCGCTAAAGCTTAAGCTAAATTCGATCGCTAAAATGCTGAACAAATACAAAAGTTAACATTTTTGACGATGACATAAAACATTAAAATTTCGGCAGATTAGATTTTTAAACTAATGCTTGATTTAGCAAAACGCGTTTGAAGTTTGTATTTGTAGCCGAAAATCGATAAATCGACTTTCTATATTTTTAGCGATAGAGATTTAGCTTTAGGTAGTTACAGAATACGAAGGCAGATCTCCCATACAAGATTACTACTCCAGTTTTAATTATGAAGAAGATGAGGAAAGTGTCTCCCATCTCCTCTGCTAGTGTCTTGCTCTGGAAGATCTCCGTTTACACTTCCTTGGCAGATTATCCTTCCTTCCTGTCCGAGTTATCGGAAATAATGCTCAAAAATCTGTATTTATATTAGGAGCAGCAGCTGATATGGCCATTGACCTCTTATTTCGTATGTACACACGACAACGTTTTCCCGACCCACTCTCTCCTCTGCTCTAGTAAATCATCATCTACATCTACCACTTTCACCTTTATCCTCCCTTTCTCTATTTCTATATACTGTCCAACTTACAGATAGCACAAAGGGATGTTGGACCCAAGTTGTCTGGACACTAAATGTGCACCTCCTTACCAGCATGTTAATAACACGTAAATTGGAAAGCATTTTATTTCGTTTCGAACTACAGAGTATAGCCCCAGAACTCGGGCTCTCGAATGCCTTTATTTGTTTTATAGTTGCGCACTAACTACTTCCGTCAACAGCACCCCAACTGACAGCTAACAGCGGTTAGTTAAGGTAGAATTAGCCGAACGTCTCCGTCCCCCAACGAAACAGCTGATCGTTGCTTACCGAAATTTACTGTAACGTTGACGGCACGTCTCAGCTTGTATAAAATAGAATTTCCTAACGTTGTTAAGTAACATTTGTATACCATTGATGGCACTATTGTATGTTCAATGGAAAGGAGGTATTTTGGCCCTGTTTTTCGGTACTTTCGTTAATAATAATATCTGTGTGATAAACAACTTAAAATAATACATAAACATTTGCGTATGTATACACATACATACTTACACACATAAATACATACAGATTTATGAGCATATACATATATAATAAAGAAATATATAAATATGAATGGTTTTGCTATAAATGTGATATATAAAATTATTTAAATGGTATCAAAATTTCTTATTGTTTATTCACATATTTTGGTATAAAAACATTTGATTTGCTACATACATATGTATGCACAGATATATACATATTTATTTATTATAAATATATAACATACATAGATTTATTTTTATGTACATACACCAATACAGTTCAAGAAGCATTTACATATTTTAGGTACTTTTTCTTCGCTGCAGTCACTATTTGAACTTTTTAATTCCCATCACTGTTTTGTAAACAGCTGTTTCTTTTTCATATTAAAACAATAAAGTAAATTAAAGCGTGCGCACGTTTTTAAATGTTCATAAGTGCACAAACGTGCTAACAGTACGGTACGGTACAGTAGGGCAACATCAACGTTCGGCTAACCCAGCCTTACCAAATTAAAGTAACATTGGCAAACACAAGTTGGTACTTAAAAAAGATTAAATTAAATTACATATATTTATACATACATATAAATATAAAAACTACTCTTTTATTGGAAAGGCGAAAATATGTATACTTTATAACTAAGAAAAGAATTTGTTCATTAAAAATTATTTCAAGCAACAACACTTGATTTTTTCCTTAAATGCCGTCTAATAGATGCCACATCATGTACTTCCTTCTATTCATCGTAATAGAACTCCACTGAACTAATCATTTTTATGATAAGTAATTTTTTAAGCACTTTTACTTAACAATTTTGCCTTAGCACTTATAATTTTTTATATTTTGAAGCAAGGCGTATCTCAGTAGTACCCCTATTTCATATGATGTCAAAATGTCAAAAACTTAATTTTGTTTTGGCTTTGGTACAATTATTTTCTGCTTTTGACGTTCTTCGGTTCTTTACACAGCTATAGTTGCCGTATTTTTGTACAACAAATCCTTATTTAGCCACCTGGTACCATGTTCTGAAGCTTTGTTGACATTATTTTCAGTTGCCAATCTCAAGGCGAATCCATACTAGGTGGTCGCAAGGGATCAGGTGACTATTTTCGCCGCTTGTAATTTGAATATACGTTGGATGTCAACACACATTTTTCAGTACATTTTTTTAACATTTTAAGTATAAATTTCTCAAAGCGAATTTAGCTGAGTATACCTTATATGAAGTTGCCTTGGCCAATCTGTTATAATAATATTTGCGTTGCCATTTGCTCCATAAGTAAGTAAGTGTCCCCACTAGTATGGTCAAAAACGTCAATGTAAATTAAATGGGTTTGAAACAACTTTTGATTCGAACACGAACGAAGTAGTTCAAAAAGACCTGTTGGACACAACTCTATGCATAATAGAGCCATTAAATTCAATCGAATTAATGACAGATGATGACAACTGAAAAGATTGACGGGTAATTGTGAAGTTTTCCAAAACAAAAACAAATAACAATTTGAAATCTGAAATAAAGAGAGCATTTAGTAATTAAACATTTAATGAATTCACCATACTTACTTACTTATACTGCTCAAATTTTTTATTTTTCGAATAATCCTTGTAATATGTACATATAAAACACTTATACAGGACAATCATGAATAAAATTCCGCGTGACACTTCTCCCTTTTCCAAATAGAATTTTTTGTTTTCCCTATTACTTGGTATTAGTTGGAATTGTTCCCCGGGAAAAATTTCACGCGGAATTTTATTCATGATTGCCCTAATAATTTTCAAGATGCTGAACCAACATAAGAACACACACACATTACTAGAGCTGGGTCCAACTCGTTCAATCGTTCATTTTTGGCACAAACCTATGATCAAACCCATGTAATTTAAGTGCTGAACGAATGAACGAGTTGCACCCAGCTCTACACATTACCTATCCAAAAAAAAATCTTATCCGACCATATATGCATATTAGTTTACATCAGTAACGTAGATTGAGCGTACGTATCTATAGAATATAATCAACAACTTTGCATTGGGGTTTGAACAACCAGCAGTTCGCCAGCAGATCTAAGATCGATATTAAATTAATTGTTAAGGAACTAGCAGATATTCGTAGTTTAGAATATAATCAATAATGCTATAATGTGTATACATGGCTGCTGGTTACCTACAAGCAATTAAGTAGAATCGTGAGATTCCGTTTTGACAAATGCAATATTTAATTAGTCATTGAAAAAAATTCATAAATCAAAATCACTAAAAGAAATTGCTAAAATGTGTATGTATAACATATTTTTCATCTCACAGCAAACTTTTATTAGAAACATATACACCAAGAGCTTTTCTGTAAAAAAAAGCTTTTCCCCGTACATACAGTTGCGAACATTGAAATAGTAGTACCACCACATTTTCTAAAAATTTTCTGAGAGCTAAGTTTAAATTTTTAATTTATATTGCAATAGAAAATAATATGTATGAAAATTCAATTCTGGTTGGTTAAAATTAAATTTAAGCGAAAAATATGGTATTCGTAGTTAACATAAAAATAGCAGTGGCTACAAGTATGTCGCGTTCTTTCCAAAATATACGAAAAAACATTTTAAATTTAGATTTAATATTTATTTATTTTATATTTATTTATTTACAGTGACATGTCATTGAGCTGACTTAATCTTGACATCGGATCACAGGGATCTTCTTCCAAGCTTTTTCCAACAACTTCCCAAAGCTGCTAGATGGTTGCAAGTCGTGTACCGTTTTTTTAATATCTCCCCAAATATACTCTATGGGGTTAAGGTCAGGGAACTGCGCTGGCCCTGCATAACCTCAATGTTTTTGACGCGAAACCACTCCTTAGCTTTTCTACTAGTATACTTTTGGTTGTTGTCCTGCTGGAAGACACATTTCAGTGGCATTTCTTCACAACTATGTACTACAATTACATTCTTCAGAATGTCAGCATACGCGTGTTGACCCACAACGCCGGTTATTTTTATGTATGGAGCCCTAGACCATAGTATGAAAATCAACAAAATATCATAATTTTTGATCCACTGTCGATATGATTTCTAGCGAACTCCAAACGGTTATCCTTATGTGTTTTTAAGCAGAGGGGTTTTTCTTGGATTTTGCGCAAACGACTTTGCATCTAGAAATCGTCTTCTGATCGTTATATCGCTATGTTTTAAATTTAGTTTGGTTTTTATTTCCCTGGTTGATTTAAAAGTCTTACACTCGGCTGCCCTTGGGTGAAGTTTTTCTTTTATTATCTCTACCTTCTGCCTTATTTTTATATTTTATCGCATTTGATATCATTTTTGCAGAGCATGAGAGAAGCCTTTGAATATCTAAACAAGATGTTCCCTCTGTCCTTAATTCTTCAATTCATTTTTATTGCCCAATAGCAAAATGTCTAGTCTGACCCACTAAAGCCAAAAATTATCCAAAAAAAAATACTCGTATGCATTTAACATTCAATATACAGTAAATTAATATTACTTAACTTACTTTCACTGTATTCATCAAAAATACGCTTTAAAAATATAATTTACCATTATTTTCAGGTATGCTAAACTTATTCTAAAAATAATTTATTACAAACTGTAAACAGACTTGTCATTTTTTAAGAATGCAGTACAGTTTAAAAAAAATTATACGTACTAGTAGTACTGCTATTTTCCTGTTCGCAACTGTATATACATATTTATTGACCTAAGCGAACAAGAAATTCTGTTTACAAAATTGTATTTTAATTCTAATAATAGAATAATTGATCGATTTCCTCAAACTAACAAGAACTACAAAGAGCGACGTGTTTTGTTGCCTCCATCCATATTTCATGTATTCAATTATTTTTTCTTTTTTGTACAAATAGCACCTGGAATTAGCCTAAAATATGCAAATTAAAAAGTAATGACAACAAACAAACAATAAATAAGAAAATATGTATGTACTCGTACATTAGACAAGCAATAGAACAACTCAAGATAAAAGCTGTCGAATACAATCAAGTTTATTGTATTTTTTTTTTACTTTCGTATCCATGTACATACTTAACTTTTAATGACAAAAAAGCTTATTGTTTATTTATTTATTTGCTGTGGGCTATATGTACATTCGTATAAATAAAAAAAATTTAAAAACATTTTTTCTCCTCATTTATTTCGTTATTGTTTTTGAATCATTCATTAAAAGTAATTAAAAAAATTACAAAAATCTCATATAATATCGAGCCTTAACCGCCAAAAAGACTTAAGCGCCTAAAACCAAATTAAAAAGGAGGATGTTTTTATTAAAAATCTTTGGTTCAGGTCCAAGTATTACCGTGAAAATAAGTACATATGTAAGTACTATTACGCCTTAGTTATACATTGCATTTAGTTTATTTCATATATTTCTTGGATAACGGGTATTTATGTCGCTTGCGTCTTTTTTGCTGCAATGCAAAAGTTTGTTCCGAAACAATGGGTGAATCCTCCTTAAATTTTTAGATTTCACCGAGCAGTTGAAGCATTTGACACAAATAATCGAAGTAAATATTTTATATGTATGTAACAGCAAAAGTCAAGTCTGAAAACTAAATTACATATATAAAAAAAATTTTTATCCACACAACAAATTTCATCATAAACGCGTTAATTTTAACAATGAAATGAAAGGTGTTTCAATATACATACATACATACATACATATTTTAGGTTTGAAAATAATAAATTTTATATACATATTTAATTACTCGTAAAAATTTTCTAGATGTAAAAAGGCAAAAATTCTATTTTACTGGAAGAAATGGCTGAGAACACAGTAGTCACTAAAATCAATATGAAAACAAGCTTCCCACAACATACAAACACTTTTTCCATTACTTCACTTGAGAAACTAAAGCTGCTGGAAACATCCATTAACGATTGTAATGAAAAGGAATATAATTTAATTAACAATCCCCTTATAAGATGAGTCATTAATAATGACTCATTATGTCATTATGCGCAGTTCTGTTTACCATTGATGTTAGATTGAGTCCATAAGAGCAATCTGTGGGCATCGAGGCGTAAGAAAGGGTTGAGTAACTTTATAATACCTGGCATTCCTGACACATTTAATTTGTACGGCACCCAAAACAAAGAAACACTGTTAACTAGCGGTCTCCACTAGCCATGAACTTGGTATGAGCATTATGTCGGACATCGCAAATGGCTAATGGAGACCGCTCATGTCCATGTTTCGTCCATGCTCAGACATGGATGCCCTGACATATGTCTGAGCAACAATGTTCGCCATGAGATTTGCCGTCCGCAACCATTTGCAATAGAAAGAAAAGAGACAGAACAATATTGGTAAATATTCTATCTCTATTGCGCTACCGCAAAATACTTTGGTATACCTGAACATGAATATCACCCGTGTTCACCACAACAAAGAAGTTGATGAATTTTTGACAGTTGCTCTGCCGGCGTCATGTTCATGTCATGCCCAAGTTGATGGCTCGTGGAGACGTAGGGTAAGCTATCCCAAATTTTGTTTGGTATGTCATTGTTTGTGTATAAATAAATGTTAAAAAAATAAAGCTGTATCATTAGAAAGTTCAATCGGTGGAAAAACTTAAGCCTCGAGCAATCGAGGGCTACTCAACGTTTCATCTGATTTTCTTCTTAGTTAGATTTTATAGGCATCAGTTTTTGTTGCTGAAGATTTAACTTTGTATGAGAGAGATGAGAAAGAAGAGAAAGAAATAATACCGTTTGTGTACTGGTTTTTTTTTGCTTTCCCATTATAAAATCAAAGGTTGAGCAACAAAAATTGATGCGTGTAAAATTTAGTCCCAGTTCACACTACACAAGTCTTATTGCTAAACGTATCCAATTTTCTTCTTTGAACTTTCATCGGCGTTCACACAATGCAATTCTTATTTTTGAGCACATATTTTTTATGCATAGTTTTTTGTATGCATGTGTGTTTTTTAACATTAGGAATGAGAAAGAAAAACGTATTGGCAGCACCAGTGATCGGTAATGCTATGAATGCGACGGCGACATCATACTCATATCACACTCACACTCTTAAATCACCTCAGTTTGATTTATAATTTCAGAAAAATACTTATACTACTTATATTGATTCAGCTCACTAACTCATGCATATAGTACAACTACAACTACAACAGTATAAAGTGTATAAATAAACACATATGTAACCTCATAATGACCAAACCAATAACCTCATAATGAGTATTTGAATGTTCGTATGCGAAGTTCTCTTTGCCATACTATACTTATTTTGCATCGTCTATAAACATTGAGTTAAGGAGAGTCGAAATCAACAACTTCATAAATGTTGCTAAGTATGATTGCGATGAGAACTTCACACTTGCGAGTGAATATGAAGTTGGACAACATTGAAATAAGTCATGATTCAACTCTACTCATTTTTTACTACTCATTTCTGATCACTGGGCAGCACCTAAAGCTGAGTACTAGTTTCTTTTCTTCTTGTTTCTCTCTCCTTCAAACTAATTAGCTTAACAATAAGACTTGCTAACGCGGACTTATCGGACAGCAGATACATATGTATAACGAATCCGAAACGCTCGCACCAGAAGCCTCTTCATTCGCCTTAAGTGGCAGCCATTACTAATCGATGAATTGAGTAGTGCCAATGCGAAGGTTTACATTTGGACGATATTGATTTTAAGCAATAAATTGTTAAGTTTATTATTTAAATAAGTAATGAACATTGTTTGAATAACAGACTTGCTTAATTATAAAAGATAAACTAAATATAAGCTCGCTTTTGATAATTAGAACAAGTTCATATTTAGAAAAAGTTATGTACGAGAATATTCATCTTACTACAAAAAGGAAGCCATTTTTAGTTTTGTTTTACAAAAATAAAAATAAATTAAGAATTAACCTTTCTGAAAATTAGCTCAACTAATTTCCCAAGTTAAATAGAACAAAATAATACTAAGAAAAATTAATATGTTGCTAGTACAATAATTAGTTTATCAGCAAAAAATCAGCAAGAAAATTTGATTTTGGACCATTGTGATGGCTATTAAAAACGGGAGTTGGTTTCAGCCTGAAGTAAAATAGAAACGCCAGCTATTTCTGTCTTCTGCATGCTGTCGTCAGTTGGAGACACCAAGTGCTGTTAGGTTTTGTTTTTGCATCATTTTCCATTCGCAAAGTGTGACCAAGTCAACGGAGTCGTTGTATTTTAATGCGCTTGACTAGTTATATCTACATCTGCATAAAGCTCGTACAGCTCGCGATTCATTATAATTCGGAATACATCATCAACGCTTTGAGGGGCCATAAATCTTGCGTAGGATCTTTCTCTGGAACACTGCGAGCAATGTCTCATCGGATCTTTTTAATGTTCATGTTTCAGCACCATAAGTAGGACGGGTGGGATAAGCGATTTGTATAGTGTTATTTTTGTTCGCCGAGTGAGGACTTTATTTCTTAACTGCTTACCAAGTTCAAAGTAACATCTGTTGGCCAGAATAACCTCGCTTAACTTCTAATACTGGCACCTAACTAGACGAACGGCCAAACCCACGATGTCGACCGCGTTCGCCTTGTCGCACACTTACATTCAAAACAAACAAAAATTTTAATATTTTGTTGTTGTTTCAAATGTTATCGTGGGTCAGGCTCGAAGTCTTTCACAACTTCAAAGCTGTAATTTTCGCTCGCTATACGTTGTTCGAGACGCTGAGATGTTCTGCGATGTTCTCCCACTGGAAATAAAGTACTTCGTCTTATCCTCGTTCACTTTAAGGGTCATGATTTTTGAGAGCTTTTAAATTTTTGCAAAAGCTCCACTTACTGCTCGTCTGTTGTGACCAATGTCGTCAGCATAAGCAAGCAGCATGACACTTTTGTTGTAAATAATGTCAGTGGTTTTGATTTTTGTCTCTTGCAAAATCTTCTCCATTAGTAGGTTGAGGAAATCACATGATAACGCATGGCCATATTTAAAACACCGCTTGGTACACAAAGGCTCGGAGAAGCTGGTTCCTATTTTGACGAAGCTTTTTGTAATTTGCAAAGTCATTATACAAAGTCGAACGATCTTTGCAGGAATACTAAGCTCAGACATGGCAGCGTAAAATTTTTCCCTCATCGGGCTATCGAACGAAGCTTTACAGTCGACGAATAGGGTGTCGATTTTTTTTTTTTTTGGTGTTAGGATTTGGCGCAGTGAGGAGAATATCTGGCCTCTGGTGGACTTTCCAGGTCTAAATGCACACTGATATATACTTTCCTATAAGATTGTTGGTGTACGGCTTAAGACGTTCGCATATTACGGAGCAAAGTACCCTACGGAAAGGAGGCTTATACCCCTTATAGTTGGTGCAAGTCGCAGGGTATCTTTTCTTGTGAATAGGGCAGAGTACACTGAGGCTCCAATCATCAGGAATGCTTTCTTCTTACCATATTTTGCATAGAAGTTGGCGCATGCATCTTACCAATACTTCGACACCGGTTTTAAATAGCTCAGCTCGAAGGATATCCGTGCCTGCTGCTTTATTGTTTTTTTAACGGGCTATAGCATTTTTCGGACGGCGGTATGTAGATGCCGTCGTCGCTGATTAGCATTTCAGGCGCGTGATCTCCAATCGTGGAATTGTTAACGTTATCACCTGCAAAAGCTTGGACAAATGCTCCTTCCACAACCTCAATGTGCCTTGCGCGTTGGTTACCAGATTGCCATCGCTGTCCCTACAAGAGGTACCACAATTAAATCCTTTTGTTTGACGCTTGATTTTTTTAAAGAATATCCTGGTTTCATTCTTATCAGTGCATCTGAATTTAATCACGCTCACGTCTTTCTTGTTCTTGTTTTTTGCGTCTGAACAGGCGTTGCTCAACGTTTCTGTTCTCTCTATATAAAAGCTCCGGAGCATTTTCTCGCCTTGAGTAACAAATGGCTGAAGGGTTACTCGTTATTCAGCCGTTTTTCGGCTGTGGCGTTACGACACTCCTTGTCATACCACTGGTTCCCATTGAATCATCTATTTTTATTTTTGTAACATCTATTTTTATTTTTGAGCGGACGGTCTGGGATTTACTGATACGAGTTCGGACTTTTGCTGCAACAAGATAGTGATAGTCGAATACACTAGATGCTTGTCTTCCATCGATCACAACATGATCAGTTGAATTTTTTGTCGTTTGATCTGGAGATAGCCAAGTAGCCTTGCGTATGTTACGGCGCTGGTTCCACTTATCACCATATTTCTAGCTGCAAAAAAGTCGATTAGTCTGATTCTATTCTAGCATGTGTCGTAATGGAGACTAAACTTTTCAACAGTAGGACCAAATACGTTCTCTTTCCCAATTTTGGCATTAAAATTGCCATGAACAATTTTTATATCGGTCATATAATTCATAGAGGCGATAGTAGAATTGGTTCTTGGCACCACCATCTTTGTCTTCAGTCGGAGCAGGCTAATGTGGAAAAATTTAACATTGTTGCGGATTGCGGCGAGTCCATTGTGCATATACCATTGCTAAAAAATATTTCTTAAACTATTTCCTTGACAAAGAAGTTTTCTATTTTTGCTTGATCTTTCTTGATTTTCTGAAACAAAACGTCGTTATAATTTACGTAAATGCATACATATATATACTGAAGAACAAACACATAATCAAGGCGTATATAACCAGGTGGCAGCGCTACTTCAGCTAATAATTTTTTGCTCTATGTGCTTTGTAGCTGAAGAATGTCAAAAACTTCGTTTTGTTTTGGTTGCCGTATTTTTGTATAACAAATCCTTACGCAGTCACCTGTATAATTGCACCATGCACAGAATTTAAAAGTTTGTTGTTGCTTGACATTGATTTAAGTGTTATAAAAAAATAGGATTTGTGCGAAAAACTAATTTTTGGAATTTTGTTTCTGTTTTCAAAACATTTATGTATTTTTTATTTTATTTTTGACATTCTCTCCCCACAAATCGGATCAGTTTTATGTAAAAAATATACCAAAAAGTTTCATAGTGGTAAGTTGTTTTTTAGGGCGTGAGTCCACCCCTCAAATTTGGCTTTCAAGCCCATTTATTCAATGTTTGCATATGACTGACAATCTTTTTTAAAAAAAACATTTTACAAGAATATGATACTCGTATATGACAATATTTTAGCTCTTCTACTCAACAAGATTAGCATCAAAGAAAGTTTTTTGCTAAAATTAATATTTTAGATAATAATGAAGAGAAAATAACCAACAAAATACCAAAAATTTTATACACCAATATTATATTTATATGGAAATTATTTATACTAAGCATGTACAATAAGAGCTTATATCTATTAAATTATTTTAAGCATATATTACGTATTTTGTGCTTAATACGACATTTATCCCTTCGGATCAAAAGTCGGGACATCAAAATACATTTTAGAGGTATGGTTCCTTCGGCAAAGTTTCTTATTTTGATCCCTAAAATACGACTTTCCTTGTAATTTGAGCAATTTTTAAATCGACCCGCCCTAATATATATATATATATATATATATATGACATATAGTCAAAAGTGTACATTGTACACATGTAGATACATAGATGTGAACTTACAGATGTCCATAGATATATATGCACCTGTGCATCTATATAGCATATGATTAATAATAACGAGGTAAACATTAGAGATGTGCAAATGCCGTGATTTTATTGTGTCATTGTGATCAAATTTATAATTAATCACGCGTGAGTGCGTTACCGTGACTTAAAAAAAATTTCTCGTGCGTGAGGTTTTTTTAAGAATCACGCACGAGCTGCCCAAAGTAGCACCAGAGTGCCGAACATCAGTCGGCTTCTTATACAAATGAATACACATACGCGAATACATTACTCTCGTGTTTCTATCGGTGGCCAGCTCTGATCTATGGTGGTTACTGGTTTGGCGCATCAATATATTCTTAATATCTGTGCGGCAAACCAGTAACCACCCGACGATATTTATATACATACATACATACCCTGTCGGAAATTCAGCTAATTTTAAACTAACTTTAAGCTAACTATTTTGCAACTGGTACTGACTGACACTTGGATTACTTTTCAATGTAATCAACTGACTATTTTAACATTGTGATGTTCTAGGAGGTAGTCAATTGTCTCACTCTGCATTACTTTTCAACTAACTTAAAGTTGTTTTTTTAAATCACCTGGTAGTCAGTAAATTTAAAAATTTTTTCTGGGGTTCGAACATGTATCATCACTCGTTGTGTACTCAACGCGATAACTACCCAGTCAAGGTACCATCTAAAATAACAGCAAAATGTTAAATTTGTTGGCCCTCACCAAATTCCATTACGTACTCAACTAAAGAATTAATTTTTGATTTGTTCTGGATGACATTGCAGTTAGCTTTTAGACAGTCTAAGAAAAGTTAACTATAAGTTAATAATTTTTGTAGTCAACCACACATTCTCCGACAGGGTATAGGTAGAATGAGCCTGCAAACATAATGCATACATACATGTATGTATGTACATATGTATGTGCACGAACCTATTTTTCAACCAACAAACATAAAAAATTAATTATATATTTTTCGTAAGCGTGCGTGATCGTGATAAGTTTTACAACCCTCGTGCATGATTAAGACTATTTTATACGTGAGCGTGCGTGATCGTGAAAATTTTCAAAATCATTCGTGCGTGAAAGTGCGTGAGTAAAATATTTTTCTGCGTGAGCGTGTGTCGTGAGCCTAAGACCGCTCATGTGCACATCTCTAGTAAATATGTGAGCAGCTTTTATTAAGTAAAACATTTTGGTTATGTTGGGCTAAAGCTCGCACATCCCAAGTAATAAGGAAAATTAACATCAATTCAATTTTCAACCTGCCCAACACAGGACAACAGAAAAACGTTGAAATCACCATACTCCCATTCATCATCAGTACTCCTGAGTAACTTTATTTAACATGGTCGTAACCAATTTCGCAACTCCAATTTGCTTCAATCTTCTTTCATACGAAAGTTCTGCACTAAAGAATAATTAAATCTAAATTTTTGCTAAACTAAGTCCTTCACATTCCGGTTCCTCGGGATATTACTCAATTAAATCAAGCACAAGTATACAAACACGGCTATTTACATCACGAATTATGCTCATTTTGGATATTTTTTATTTTTAAAATTATGTTTTTAATGAGGAATACATATATATTTTCTATTTTAATTTTATCTCAAAGCCCAGCAATTAACATAAAATAGTTGAAAATATTTAATTTTAACGTCATAAAAGTGCTGTATTAAAAGGGGGTTGCCGCAGTTTTCACTTTGCGTTATAGTGTTTTCACACCGACATGGTTTTAATAAAAGCTGGTTTTAACGTTGAGACCAACTGTTGAAACCTGCTTTTACCATACAAAATAATTTTGTTAAAACCAACTTAAAACTATTTTTGAATTGGTTTTGAGTGGGTTTTATGAAATGCAACCTTGTTTTCGCTGTGCTAAATTTAGTGCTGCCAAGTTAAAATTACTAGAAGCAGCTGATAATGTTTATGTCACTGAATAAGAATCGATACCGATTAAAATCTGTTCAACTTAATAATGGATGCAGCCGCAACAGTATGCGTTTGGGTGGCGCCCTGGATGGTTTATATTCACAAAACTAGGACCACGAGGGAAATTTCTGCCCCTCCGAACAAATCAAACCGATTTTAATGAAATTTAGAACATAAATGAATCTGCATCTAAAAATTCAGAAAAAATATGCAGAATTTTTAAAACAATGACGAGTAGGGCGATAGGAGGAAATTTCTGTCCCTCCGAAATATTAGAACAGATTTTAATGAAATTTAGAACATAGATGAATCTGCATCTAAAAATTCAGAAAGGCTATGCAGAATTTTTAAAGCAATGACAAGTAGGGCGATAGGAGGAAATTTCTGCCCCTCCGAAACATTAGAACAGATTTTAATGAAATTTAGAACATAGATAGACTTGCGTCTAAAAAGTCACAAAATGATCACAGATATTTCTTTCTGGTTCCAATGAAGTCGCGGGAAAGTTCTAGTAATTCAATTTGTATATGAAAGTATGCATTTCCATAATTTTAAAACGTTTATGTACAAAATTTCAAATAATATCCATTTTAGAGCGCATTGTAAAATTTCTGAATTTCTCATAAAAAAAAACAGTTGTTGTACAGTTTGTAAATTTTTTTTTTGTTTAACAAATTTTATATTTTAAATTAATTTTTTTTTTTGTCTACAACAAAATATTTAATTCGTTTGTTACGTTTAAAAGCAGCTTAGTGGCTACAAGCTTTTTAATTAAATACACGTTTTATAATTATTAATGTAATTGTATTCCAAGTATTAAACAATATTTGTTGAATAAAATATTATAAAAATTGCATATTTATTTCATGTGTAGTATGTGTATATGTAAACGTATAATATATCTTGAACAAGTTTTTTCAGTTTGCTTATTTTGCTTTCTATTTATCGAGATAATCAAAAATATAATATTAAGTAATAACTTTAGAAAAATACTAAACAGATACATACTCGTATGTGTATAAAAAATATAAATTGTAGGTACAACACACCCATTATATTTGCAAAGTGTTGATAACAAATAATACATATTAATTATTAAAGTTAAATATTAAGATACATACATATTATGTCTATTGTCACCAATGATGCCAACTTTTTTGGCTCTAAAAGCACATCAAATTTAAAAAAAAAACACTAAAAATCGTAATTTTGAGATCTAAAAAGCGTGAAAAACGAGTGAAGATGCAAACGAGTGAAGTTTAATAATTTTCAATAATATTTAATATTTTCTAAGCTATTCTCTATTTCGGCAATAGTATCAACATTTTTAATTAAATATATCAGACGAAAAAGGTGTGTTTTACACTGAAAATAAATACAAAAATTTCTTAAAAGCACTACTTAGTGCTTTTTGTTAGTTTGGCACTAAAGGTAAAAATTTGGTGTTTTGAGTCTTCAAAAAGCACTAAAAATAGTGCCAAAAGCACCACAGTTTACATCAAAACTATACTACGTACACTGAACCAAATACGAATTTTTAAAACAAAAATTTTGCGTTTTTAAAAATTATTTTTAAAATAAGAATATTTCTTATAATATTATAATACAACATTGTTATTTTTATAACGAAGCAGTTATAAAAAAGAAATGTGGCCTTTCATTTTACAAATTTCAAAAACCATAATGTTTTCTTATTAAAATAAAAATTACAATTTTTGATCGTAATGATTCTGGAAAGTAAAATCAACTGTAGAAAGCAAAAACAATGTAAACATAATATCCACTACAATAATACTTAAAGGTATGTACCGACGGTACATCGAATAAGTACAAATAATTAATGTGATGATCGTAAAAGATAAGCAAGAATAGTTAAACATACTTAGGTAGAGTGACATAACTTCGTGCTAACCTGAATATAAAAATTAAAAAACGGATAAACAGAAAATGAATAGTGATACTTACAAATGTGTTTACCAAAGGTAAATCAATAATTGTATTCACAATATTTCTCATATTCCATTTCATTAAAAATTTGCGTTAAATAGCTGATGTTAATAAGAATCTCTACTCCAGTAGATAGACTTGGGTGCTGATGAAGTGCGTTGCTGCACAGAAAAATATCGGTATTTCCCCCAGCTTATAGTCTAATTTAATTTTTCTTCTCTTCTTTAGAAACTCACATTAATTAATAAAAAATATTTCATTCAATAAGAATTGAAATTACTGAACTTAAGCCCGACTAAGAAATTATTTCTGATTAAAATTCACTATAGTTCAACTAAACATTTAAAATTGTTTCATTTAAAAAAATTATATTTTTCCCCGAATAACATTTTATATTTGTGTCGTGTTAAAAAAAAGAGATTTAAGAGAGATTTTATTTAATGAATTGAATAGGCTAATGTTCGCATCGCCTTTTAAGCCAAATTACATGTGATAATTATTAATGAACAAATAACATCAAAGTTAGTTGTAAATATTCTGACAACATATAGTTGAACGGAACAGCCAGCATTTTCGAAGGCCACTAAACCTTCATCATCAGCGTTCTTCTGTGTTTGGTCCACTGTGTGTGGTGTCAGTTGATGTAGATTTCTGCCTTATATACGAAACTTTCTTGCAAATGGAATATGTGAATTGGTTTGATTCATCGTATTTCAATTTGCTGAAATGTGTTTTGTAATGAAGGCCCAAATTTACCATCTCTAAATTTACAACAGTCTTACCATTGTCGTTTTTTCATTACTAATTATGCACATGTTAGTTAGTCTACTCATTTAGATTTAAAATTTTATGAGTCAGTATGAATAGCGAAAAAACGATGTATTAATGATCTCTGATACATGTGCATGTAGCTGTCAAATCATTGAACCAAAAAGGTGATTGAACTAAATGAAAATATTTTGATATTTCATGTATACCTAAAGGCAACTCTGATCTGGTGAATTGTTGTTGTCATTTGAAAAAGTTCATAAACTCCATCATGCAAGGGTTGTACTTTCTCAAAAATCGCACGACTCTGTATGATATTGTAACACGGCCTTAACTAGTTCACTTACTAAAAAGAGTGATTGAACTAAATGAACGAACGAACTAGTTCATTTATAAATAATGAACTAAAATTACCGGTCAATGAAATGAACTAAATGGCAGAGGTCTGCTTCCATACATCTTATCTGATCATAGTGCTTGAAAAATCTCAATCTCTACTGTGATTGAATCTTTCAAATAACAACTATTTGAAATGTAGTTCTTTCATATACTCATAAGTTGTTATATGTTTACTTTACAGTAAATGAAGCGGTCACATTGATTTTTTACATCTTAAAAAATATTTGAATAGGTGACAAAGAGTCTTCTTAGTTAATTAGAGGCTACTCAGACCAGTGTTGCCAGTGAAATTTCGAGAAAGATACATTTTAGTTTCCAAAAAGAAACCTTTTAATGTTATCAAAACACATTCATTTTTATAAAAATTAATATACGAGTTAAGGCGCTTATACTAAGGCGATCTTATCAAAAAGTTCATATAAATTTCCTGAAAATAAAAAAGGTGTTCATATTTCCTCAAAAAAAAAGATGTTCATATTTTCTGTACATTTTGTGTACAGATTCAAAAGATACGAAAAATGTCGGGATTACACATGGTACTTGAAGTCATCAAAAGATACGAAAAATGTATCTTTCGTATCCTAATGGCATCACTGACTCAGACTATTCATCATATTTTACGAGAAAGAAATCTTAAGAGATTTGTTTTGACTAAAAAATCTAAGGCGGCCCACCCACTTGCAATATAACTGTGCAATTTTTCGTATTGTACAATAATATCGCCAATGTGTATGTCATCTTCGTGAGTGGCACAATAGGTGTTTTTTTATAGTGTCAACAACTTTGAGTTGGCATCACTGCTTTATTTGAGCAGCCATTTAACAGCTGATAGTTGCTTTTTGTTTAGTTTACTTTAAAATTTCATTATGAATCGACTTACACCAGAGCAACGCGTGCAAATTGTTTAAATTTTTTATCAATATAATTGTTCTATTCGTCAAACTCATCGATTAATATTGATTTTGAATTTCCATTCAAAATTTTATTTTCCGGTGAAGCCCATTTCTGATTGAATGGGTACGTAAATAAGCAAGATTGTAGCATTTGCATTGAGGAGAATCCACAAGCTTTTGTCGAAACACCATTACATCCAAGAACATTACTATGGGCTGGCGGATTCATTGGCCCATGTGTCTTCAAAAACGATTGCTGAAAATTGGTGTTCCAGATTGCGCCGTCTACGCGCCAGCCATGGGGCCCACATGGCAGAAATCATATTTAAACATTAATTTCATAAAATGTTCTTTCCAATAAAGCCCGTTTCATTGATATTAAAAACATATTTCCGTATTTTATTATGATTTAAATTAGTGTCACTCTATAAAAAAAACCCTTTACTGTTACTAGGTGTTATCTTCTTTTGAAAAAGGAATGGTGTTAGAGAAGACAGGTGGTGAAGGAAGAGATAGATGAAATCTTCATTCTTTTAAAACTCTACTTTTTTGCACCTTTTTTTAGTAATGCAGTGTTGCAGCGCCTCTGGTGTTAAATGAGACACATTAAATTTTTTTGAAGATGTGTTTAGTAGCCATTTTATTGGTTATTTTACTTCGCCTATGATTCTGCTAGACAACGAAAGGGGGCTCTTTTTTATTTTAGCGACTTCTGAGCTTTCTTCGGTTGTACTGGTATATTGTTAATCTTTTGTTTTTTTTTTCTTTTTTTTCGTTGTGATGAAGTTTTAATTTACAGAAAAATTTCTTTATTAAACTTTTATTTCAATATTTTAAAATATTTTAATTAATTGAAATTATAGCTGGAACCGGAGAGTCTAGCATCCTTTTTGAGATGTTTATATATCTCTTTATATCTTTACATATGCTCCAGCTTGCGATGAAACAGCTAAAATCATTCGTTTCAACTGAATCCAGTTACACTTCTTATTGGTATTACGAACGAGTTATAAAGCAGAAGTTCATAATCCAAACTTAAGGGAGATTTACGGCCAATTAATTAATATATCCTGCTACTATTTCATATGAATCAAGCCAGTTGCCCATCGAGATATAATTTACCTGTGAGCGTTGAAAGGTATTACTTGGTTATTGATTTGAACTACAAAGCACGCTTTCTCTCTTTCTCTTTCTATCTCTCCCTAACGGGATTTTTTATATTTTATTAAATGTTCTTTCCGTTTCCGTGAATGCTTACCAGTATCATGGCGGAATATCTCAGTATAATTACTGTATTCCATATGAAAAGTATTTAATTAATATTTAATATAAAATCAATCCCAACACACTTCCTTTTGGGACTCTCACTTTGAAGGACTTATTTGAGTATTCTTCGATGATACATATGTACATATATTGCACGTGAAAAATTCTTCTAATTTGTGAATTAAGTAATATTCATGCCATATTTCACAATTTATAAAGCAAGTGTGCTTCCTGTCCTTTAAGTCAAAATTGAAGGACACACCCACATCTCACGGAGTAAATTCAATCATCAAGAGTTTCCCCAATACCGTAGATATGATTTTTATTTATGTGATATTAAAGCTCAAATAACATAATCCGTTCGCTGGGAGTAAACTTAATCATCAACATTTTTTCGAATAGTTCATAATAAAATATTTATTATAACTTGGTGTGAACTTTTTCTGGCCTTGATAAAATATTAAGATGGCAATGTGGAGAATACAATTTTAACAATAAGTTCATTGATATTCATGTTAACTCCAAAGCAGCTTCTTAGTGGTTTGAGTAATCCCAGAAACTGCCATAGTTTCTTTTATCTCCAATAACTCAAATTTTAAGATAACGATCATCCCATAAACAACAAGCGGGAGTTTAGATACATCACTGCTTCGGATCAAATATAATGTTCGGATCAAATATAATTTTCAAGTGATTAACAAATAAGTTCGTCTTTCTGCATAGTTTCTTGCCCAAGCTTCGCTCGAACTTTGCAACAAAAGAGTCTGAAGATGATGAGGTATTTTTGACGCTGTATATAATAAAATAAATTTTAATTACATATTTGCCAAGTAGTTTTAAAAATTCTGGTTAGAAAAAGTAGTTTTGAAAGAAAGAAATTTCAAAGAAAATGCAGAATTTCTCAATGCACTAATAATCCCAAATTATTATTTTACTTATTAAGTAAAATATTTTTTATTAAAAATACATTGAAATTGATTATTGAGGGGTTTAGCTGGATCCTATGCGCATTTCACCATTGCTAATGCAGATCATCGGGGAATATAAAGCAGAAATCTACATCAACTGACACCACACACAGTGGACCAAACACAAAGAACGCTGATGATGAAGGTATAGTGGCCTTCGAAAACAGCCGGTTGTTCCGTTCTACTACGTGTTTGTCAGAATATTTACAACTAACTTTGGTGTTATTTGTTCATTAATAATTATCACATGTAATTTGGCTTACAAAGCGATACGAACTTTAGCCTGATCAAATCATAAATATAGAAACAAATGAAGTTCGAACAATAATAATTAAAATTAACTAGAATTGTGAGACAATTTTAAATTTTTAGTTAAACTATAGTGAATTTTAATCAGAAATAATTTCTTAGTCGGGCTTAAGTTCAGTAATTTCAATTCTTGTTGAATGAAATATTTTTATTAATTAATACGAGTTTCTAAAGTAGAGAAGAAAAATTAAATTAGACTTTATTAGCTGGGGGAAATACCGATATTTTTCTGTGCTTTAGAAAATAATACATTATTTCTCCCATTATTATGTAATTAATGACCACTTTTCCCACTGGGTATCTTCTCATTATCTTCAATGAGTTGCCCAGCTGGAAAAGTGGTCGATAATTACATAATAATGGGAGAAATAAGGTATTATTTTCCAAAGCAAGACAATGCATTCCCTTAGAAACGAAAGGGTAATTTGATCGAACACAATAAATTCACATTGATTACCACGTGCCTTACCACATCTGCAGAAGAAGGAATGTACGCATTAAAATAATTCATTACTTTCCTAGGACATGTTCTGTGTTAACAGTAATGAATTCTGGAATGAAAATTATACATGCTGTACATTACCTATTCCTTTACTATTCATTATCTTTTCCCACTGGATAATTTCAGTAAAACTAAAAAGTTTTTTTGAGTAATTACTGTGTTGCAATAACGAAGCGAAATTTATATGCATACACGTATATTACATATGCTATAAGGTGGCGCAAATATAATGTCATAATTTGAATTGGCCTTTTTTGCAGATTGGCCTCCTTTTTTGACATGTAGATATAAGAGAACATGGAGTTACGTCATACGTTCGTTGCCACGAATTTTTGGTGAAAAATTTGAAATGATTCCCCTACAAAGTGCAAACTGTTCACGAACTTCTGACCGTCGAACAAGGTCAACTTACTACCATACTCTGTTAAACTTGGTGCTATAAGATAATGATTTCATATCAAAAATCATATTGAGCGACGAAGTCCATTTCCACTTAAGTGGTTATGTTAACAAACAAAATTTGATATTCTGGGAACAGAAATGCATGAAGAGCCATTACATCTCCTCAAAGTGGCTGTTTGAGCCGGCATTCCCAGTGAAAAAGTGATTGGCCCGTATGTTTTTGAAGACGCCTATTGCACCACCGCAACTGTAAATGGTGAGCGTTACAGGCAGATGCGAAACGAGCTTTTTTGTCGCAAGTGCTGTATTGGGTCTCGATTATTTTTGTTTCAGCAGGACGGTGCAACCGATCACACAGTTCGTGAAACGTTACATCTAACAACAAAAGACTTCTTCGGGTTTTTTGAAATCTTGCGTTTTTAAAGATAATATTGAAGGAAAATCGCAAATTTGCAGCCAGAGTACAAATTACGACACTCGATATTGAATAAATTTTCGTAAAATTTAGTTGTGCTTGTATAGAAATTTCGACCGATATCGAATGCCCTAATTTGTCCGCAGATGTTTTGCAAGCAAGTTGCAAGTTTCGACTATGTTCTGTATTCCGTGTGAAATTAAAACGCTCGAAATTGCCATAGCATTGTTGTTATAAATACATATTTCCAAAAACAATTCCATGACATTTTCGCACGTTTTAATTTCACGTAGAATACAGAACACACCCGATAATTGTTCACTTCCAAACAGACTTTTTATGGCCAATTATGTTTGACATTATTTTTGCGCCACCTTGTACTCGTATGTACGTGTTATTTTCGAAAATTTTAATATAGAACAATTTGTAATTAGTATATTTCACTTTAAAACAAGTAACAATTGAGAAAAAAAATAAGATTGGTTAAACTTGGCTTCATATTACACCTAATAACTCTGTAAATTAATGAGTTTTATGTAGAGTAGGTACATATATATGCTTAAGAGTGGCTAAGTCCAAACGTGGTCACGAATGTTGTCAAATTATTTCAGCTTAAAATTGTTCGACTAGCAGCAGATAAATTTTGATTATTATTAGAATGTTCGAACGAATAACGAATAAAACATTATTCGAATAACTTGGAAAAATAATCATTTCATTGCTTCCCTTTAAAGCACTCCATACACGTTTCAATTCAATTGGCAACTGAGTCGGTGTTGTTCAAATCAAGGCGTGTATGGCTCTGTCAATTGACCTGTTTGGCAGTTGTCGAGTTGGTTGAACAAAAATCAAAAGATTTTGATTTTTCAAGTTGACTAAAATGTATGTTTGCAGTTTTATTTTGTAAAAAAAAGTTAAGTATTTTTAAAATTGTATTAAATTTCATTGAATTTTAAATACAAAATACATATAAAAATTAGTGAATGAATACAATAGAAGTCTTTAATTTTTAAATTTGTAATTGTGAAAAAAATATATATTTGACAAATGAATGAAAATATTTCAATTTAGTTAATGAAGTGTGTGGCCAAGAATCAATTCAATTGAAAGACTCAATTGACAATTGAATCGAAACGTGTATGGGGTGCTTAACATGATATTTTAAATTCAATGCAGTAAGAGCTCGACTTGTTGCGTTCAGCTTTAAAAGTTGCATTAACCGCCCAATAAAAAATCAATATAAAAACAACACAGTCTACGAGGTGTGTTCAAAAAGTATTGCGAATTTTGTGTTTTTTCAAAAATTATTTATTTATTCATGAACATCTATTTAGTCCCCTTCAAAGTAATCCCCCTCAGACATAATGCACTTATGCCAACGTTTTTTTCAATCTTCGAAGCACTTGAAAAATTTATTATTTTTTTATCTTGTTCAGCTCCTCCTTCGATGCCGGCTTTATCTCGTCAATCGTAGCGTAGCGTCGTCCCTTCATGGGCCTCTTCAGTTTCGGGAACAACGAAAAGTCACAGGGTGCCAGATCTGCGGAATACGGTGGCTGCGGCATCATTAGTGTGTTGTTTTTGGCCAAAAAGTCGCGTACAAGCAACGATGTGTGATGTGTTCTACCACAAATCCGGGCGT
The DNA here is from genome assembly GCA_936439885.1 of Nowickia ferox. Lineage (NCBI taxonomy): Eukaryota > Metazoa > Arthropoda > Insecta > Diptera > Tachinidae > Nowickia > Nowickia ferox. The sequence goes on from OW387026.1 coordinate 29,903,878, forward strand.
TCGTGGCGGATTGCTTCACGCAAATTGCGCATAACTTGCAGGTAATATTCCTTATTGACCGTTCTACCCTGTGGCAAGAACTCATGATGCACCACGCCCCTGCAATCAAAGAAAACTGTACGTAAAACTTTCACACTCGACCGAACTTGGCGCGCTTTTTTCGGTCTTGGTTCGTGCGGCAGCTTCCATTGAGATGATTGAGCTTTGGTTTTCACGTCATAACAATAAACCCACGATTCGTCACCAGTTATGACCCCCTGAGCAAATTGGGGTCGTCGCGGACAGAGTCCAACAGCTCATTAGCAATGTTCATGCGATGCTGTTTTTGGTCGAAATTGAGTAATTTTGGTACGAATTTCGCGGCAACCCGTCTCATGCCCAAATCATTGATAAAAAGCGAATGGCACGAGCCAATCGATATGTCTAGGTCCTCAGCAACTTCTCTAATGGTGATTCGACGATTGGCCAATACCATTTTCTTCACTTCATCAATTTTTTCGTCTGTTGTTGAAGTGCTCGGGCGTCCAGCACGCTTTTCGTCGTTCACATCTTCTCGGCCTTCTGAGAACATTTTGTAGCACCGATAAGCGTTGCTTCGGTCCAAGGTAGCTTCTCCGTATGCCACAGTCAACATTTGGAATGCATCCGCGCTCTTAGTTTCGTTTTTCACACAAAACTTTATACAGGTTCTTTGTTCCATTTTTTTTAACAGGTAAAAATCGAAGCCAAAACACGTGCAAGCAAAGCAGCTGTCAATAATTAACTGAACATTCAAAATGGCTGAAATTGTCGGCATAAGTGAGAGACATGAGTACCAACATAACGCCACAAAAAAATCAAAATTCGAATATACGTAAGCCGCGAAAAATTCAAAATTCGCGATACTTTTTGAACACATCTCGCTCGCATATTTACATTTCAACTCTTTCTAGACTTGTAAAAAAATACCTAATATTTGTTTAACACTGAAATGCTATCAGGAGGCACTGTTTGAACGTAAAAAACCTGCCCACATTTAGGGAAATTTTTAACGTATTAGAATTAACTAAAATTTATAAAAAAAAATCGAGAATCAATATTAATACTATAACGGCCTTTTTCACAATGTACAATTAAAAGCTAACAATCCACCATTTTGGCAAAAGTAAGGTGGTGGCTCTAGATATCTCCATTTTGTCAAAATGTATTGCCCTTGGTGTCCGTGATAACTTCTCTCGATTCTTATCGAGTTTCCTCAGGGATCGCACTATAAGAGTGTTTATAAATGGAATCTCATCAAATGAGTTCTAGTTAAATTCAGGGGCACCGCAAGGTTCCGTTCTTTCACCAACTCTATTCCTTATCTTTATTAACAACCTTCTATGTAAAGCTTTTAACCCTACCTATTCTTTTGCGGACGACAGCAGCATTTGCCATTCTTTCTCATTCAGCAATAGACCTAGCCTGTCACAGGTTGAAGCTATTCGACAAACCATGAATGAGACTTTAAACTATGATTTAGCAAAAATTTGTGAATAATGCTCATGCGAACAGGGTCGACTTTAGCGCCCGTAAGACCCAATGTTGTATGGTTACTCATAGACGCATGACCGAAAATGCTGCTGCCTCTGTAACTATGGGGCGTATAAGTATTAAAGAATCAGATGCTTTTGATGTTCTTGGCATGAAAATACAGTGTGATGTTCGATGGACTGAACACGATTTTCAAGTTGCAAAAGAAGCATTCAAGTGCCTCGGGTTTTTTAAACGGTGCAAACGATATTTCACTCCCATCTGATCTACTTAATATTTATACCACTTATATCCGACCGAAGAATGAAATATAACTCTCATGTATGGGCCGGAGCTTCAGTCTATTTTGGGGCTGCTCGACCGCGTACAGGAGAGGGCGAAGAAGCTCATCGGTGACAGCAGGGTATCCAACTCTATTGATTCATTGGAGCATCGACGCAATGTGGGGTGCATTTCCTTGTTCTATCGTTACTACAACGGAATGTGTTCTAATGAAATTAGCGAACTTGTTCCTGGAACTCGCACATTTATACGCACAACACGTGTCTCATTCAGAGCACATGCCTTTGTGGTCGATTGGCCAATGAATCGCACTACGCATTACAGAGAAAATTCCTTTTTTAACCGCACTGTTCGATGTGGAACCAACTACCTGCGGTGTCACTACCAGCGTGAGAAAGTTTAAATCAAATGTCCACAGACACTACTCCCTCTATCCTCCTTCCCTTTAACCTATTTTCCTAGTTCTAGCACAATGCATTGCATGAGTAGGGGTTATCCCCTAAGTGCTGGTCCTATTTAAAAAAAAAAACATGGACTTTAACGGCAAGTTTTTTATGAAGAACTTGAAGTTAAAGTTCACTTTAACTCTTAATCATACATTGTGAAAAGGGACGTAAGTAAAATAAAAATAAAAAAACTTCTTTTCTTTTCGTTTTTATGCATAATTAAACGAAAAATCATAAAATAAAAAATAGGACAAATAACGAAAAAAAATTTGTTGGGTCCTGTTATCAACTAAATGCGTACTAGCTAGTGTTTTTCATACGGGATTTCCCGGGAAAAATTTCCCCGCACAATTTCCGTTTTATTATTTGCAGGAATTCCCGGGATTTTTTTTGTTTTGATTTTAATATGGCAACTTTAGTTCATATGTACACATTCCTTGATGAGTGTCGTTATTCACTTATGAAGGTGATGGTGCAATAATAAAATTTTACAACAACAACTTATATTGTGTTGATTTTGTATTAAAGAAAATGCTGTTTCGATTCAAAGAAAGTCATTTTCATTAAAAAAGGAATTGCAATTTTTTGAAGGAAGTGGAGAAAAAACTGAAAGAGTCCAGAGATTATATAATGCTCTTCCGACTATAAGGACAACATCCGTAGAAAGTGAACGTATTTTTTCATTAACAGGAGGTTTTTTAAATAAAATTAGAAATGACTCTCGAACGATTCTATTAATGCTTATTCTGTACTAAAGTCCTATTTTCAAAGCAACATTTTGCAATATTTTTTTAATAATGTAATTTGTTTTTTGACTTTCCATTTACATATAATATTGGTATTTATGCATTACTATTATATAAAGAACTGAAATTACATATATTAGTTTTTGGACTAATGTGTTTATAAAACGTTATTGTTATTTGTTTTTTGTCGAATTAAATTAAATTAAAAAATATTTTTTATAATTTTGCACTGGGCGGGAATTCCCGGGAAACTGAAAAGTCGTTCCCGCTTTCCCGGGAAATGAAAAAGTCCGGGAAAAGAAAACCTCTAGTACTAAATAAAAGGTTTTTTATATTATAGTTTATTTTGGGAGATTTACTGCAGTATTCAAAAATAATAATTTAGGGTTCCATACAAATAGACATATTTTTGTAAAACTTTTCTAAACCAAAATTATTTTGTATGAATACACGGCAGTTATTGTTGTACGATTATTCGAACTGTGTCACAGTTTTTGGTACGAAAATTTTAAATTTAAGTTTAAAATATTATAAAAACTTAATGGGTTTTTGGGAAATTTTCTAAATAAGATTTTTTTTTAACTGGGCCAGTACAAAACATAATGCAATAATTTTTTAAGCCAACAAACAACATGAACAACAGTTTTCTTGAAATTTTACTCAGCATGCGCTGTAAAAAGGTGCGTAATTATTTGCAAAAAAAAAAAAACTATTGTGTTGGAGTTAATAATACACAACAAGCAATGTAGGGTATTTTAAGTAAACAAAAACAAACTTGTATGTATTCCGTGTATAGCTGTGGAACATAAATATCTCGTATGTATCTATTATGTGTTCCCATACATTTGTATCTCTCTATGGATGTATGTATGTTAAAAAAAATATAAAGAAAAAGAAGAAAAAATATTCTGCACGTTGTTCAAATTTTTATTCATTCTCGTAGATAAAGACTTGTTTTCTTTATTTTCATACTTTTTGAGTATTTTTTTGTGCTTTTATATGTAGTTTTTGTTTTTGTCTGTTTTTTAGTATATGTCTATGTGTGTATGTATGTATTTTTACACTTTTTGTCATTGAAATTACGTCGATGACATCACATTTTTATTTGATATGGCCAAAATACAGCAAATAGAAGTATAGAAATTCAGAACGTAATATATAATACATACATATATATGTACATACAAATATACATAGCAACTTGAATTTAACACATACGAGTACATACATACATAAAAAACAAGCTACAAAATATGTTTTACTTTTGTATGGATTTGTGCTACATTCTCTTCTTGAACTTAAATTTTCTAACTATGCAGTGTGGTTAAGAAGATTTTAAGTGAAATAGTTTAGCTTAGGTTGAGAAGAGAAAGTAAATCTTCGGTTCACTTGCGTCCTGTGTTGTGCAGGTGCAGGCGGTGAAGTTACAAATACATAGGTAGAGAGAAGAGAATCTTAATTCATTTTTATTTTCGCCTTTACAACTTTGCGATTGTGAATTTTGTTAATTTATATATCATCGTCGCACCGCCTCTGGTATGAAGTAGGCGCATTAGATTAAGCTGTGTAGTCAATTTATTAGTAATTTTACTTCGCTGACGATTCATTAAGCTTAAATTAGACGTGCCATAACTATAACCATACAAAAGAACTTTTCGAAACAAACTAGTGCGCAACACTGTACTCGTATTTGTATGGCTCATCTAATTTAAGCTTGGCTACTTAATATTAAGTATACGTACGAGATGTATCAATATTAGAGATGAGCGATTTTTCGAAACCTGTTATTTTTTCACAGCGATTGACTGAATTTATCAAGTAACAGGTTTTGGAAATATGTATAGTTCTTTCATACAAACTGTGGATGTTCTTGTATGCTTGCTTTACAGTAAATAAAGCTACCACATGAATTTTTTTTATACCTTCACCGTTTGTCGAGAAAAAATCGTCAAATCGTGTCAAATCGTCTTTTCTAGCAACTACGTATAGCTTTTTCATTTGCAATTTTACTGTCTCTCTGCCTCCTTTATACGACCATTCTCAATGTTTGGATGGGGTTAACTGCTAATTGTTTGCATTTGTCGCTCTTCTTATTAGTATTTATCAAAATACCAATACTAATAAATGCTTTTAAAGCAGAAGAGCTGAAATTTGTTAAACCGTGATCACAGTCACTGTTTAATTTTACTTGTACTCTTATTAGATTTTGCCAAAATAACAGAACTACTACAAACAAAACACTACTAAACTGTGATCACAGTCACAGTTTAGAAATCCCGTTCACAAGATGCAACATTATTAAAAAATCACAGTTTCGCTTAACACTAATCAATATGCATACATGCATCTGTACATTAGGGTGGTTCATAAAAAAAAATATTGTATTTTGTTATGGGCCAACCGGTATATTAAGCACGTTGAAAAAATCACGCATGATTTTTTTTAATTTTTCTATTAAGGTTTTAGAGGTCGCACCAGCCTCCGAACTTTGGTATTTTAGAAAAAGCTCGCTGCATGTGGTGTGTATTAAAAAATTATAAATTTCATTCACACAATTATTGAGTGAAGATTTGTCAAAAATATGTGTTAGATTTTTTGTGAGACGATTTAACGACTTTTTAAATTTTTTAATTTTAAATTAATTAGCAAGTTATAACACTGTGTGGCAAACTTTAATGAAATCGATAATAACAACAATCTATATTTGAAATTTTCCAAACCCCCCAAAATCTTGAGTTACGGGTAAAAAACCGGTTTTTCGTACACGTAGCCGCTTATAAACCTCTAAGTTGAATATCAACCGATTTTTAATTTATAAACCTGACTTGGCACCCAATGACTTCTTCTTTTTCCCAAATATCAAACCTAAACTGCGTGGTCAATGATTTACGAGCGCCGAAGAAGCAGTTGAAGCGTTCAAAAGTCATATTTTGGAGGTGTCTCAAGAGGAATGACTAAACTGCAATGACAAATAGTTTGAGCGAATGCAAAAGTGTATTGATCATCAAGGGGAATATTTCGAAAAACAATAAAGCCATTTTCATTTAAAAATATTTGTTATTATTTGCTATTCCCGAAATATAAATAGTAGCCCTCGTATTACATAATCTACGAAGTACACGATTACAAATTCGTGAATTCCTTCAAACTTGTTTGTCTGGATATTAGGACACTTTTTAGCTCTTAAACTGAAGTCGCGATGTTGTTCAACTTCACTTCACTTCAATTTCTAGAGACTTACAGTAAAATACTAACTGCCTATTTCATAAAAAATATTTTCGGTTTATAATAGGTTTATAAAACAAACTTTATATCGGAATTTAATTGACAAATCTTTTATAACATTTAATTAATCTTCGGATGTAATGATAATGGAAGTGTAACATTTTACACAGGTTGTTAAAACATTATTTTTTTTAGTTTAGTAACTCTTCATGTTTATGTTTTTGTATTTTTAACAGCCACTTTCACAATGTACAATTAAAAGCTAACAAGGACTTTAACGGTAATTTTTATATGAAGAACTTTCAGTCAAAGTTCATGTTAATTCTTAATCATACAGTGTGAAAAGAGACGTAAGTTTAATTTCTTTGTCTTTTAAATCCACCTTTTTTTGTATATAGCAGCTTGTAGAAAACTGACGTTGCTGTAAATTTACGATTCTGATGATACATCTACTAGTTTAGAGGATTTGATCTACCTCCATAAATCTTGTCTTACCGATAATGATCCTCTGAGATAGCAGGCCACCAAGTGAAACAATCCCGAACCAGCAAGCTAACTTCGTCCGTCTGTAAATCTGCAAAAAGGATGAGCATTGGACCATAGACGATAGGCAACGGACCGATTTCAATCTAATGGGAAGGAGTTCTTTTGCTTCAGACCTCCTGTCAGTGATGCATTTGGATTTTTTGTTTTAGAGCCAAATTAACGATTTAAAAGGCCCAAAATACGTTTGACAGGGCCAAAAAAATTTTAATGTATTTGATTACAATCTTTTTATTTAAATAAAAACAAATGTGTGTATTAGTAATGTAATACATGTTTTTGTTTAGAGCAAAAACAAAAATTAGCAAGAGCTTTGTTTCTTCGACTGTGACTATTTTGAAATCGTCGACTGTTGAAAGTACTGCGCAATTTTTTTTGCATCTTCGACTGCGACTGTTGTTGATTTTCACAAGCACAAGTACTGATTTTAAACAGTTGAAAAAGACCGAGGCAGCGAAAAGTAAAAATTTTACTACTTTTGCTACTTCGACTTAAGTTTTTTAAACACTAAGCACAGCTTCTAAAATTGAATACGCCTTATTAACAACATAGCCACTGCCACTCTGCTTAAAATAAACAAAACGTGCAAAAAAGCAGATTTGTAAAAGAACGAAGTTTTCCTTTATCTCTTCCTTCACTACCAAAAAGGTAAAACTCAGTAATAGTAATTGACATTCATTGGCCAAGTGTTATTTACAAAAAAGATGAATTCAGTTTCAAGTCTCTAGTAAATTTTGAGACACCATTAATTAAAATTAAAAATAAATGCATTAATACTTAATAAAATGTCACCTATTTAGTCATAAATGTTGAAAATTTTTATAATGTATGCGAATTATTTGCTATTTTTGCATGATTCACTTGTAGTCAAATATTATAAAGAAAGCAGTGGTTTGTTGAAACAGAAAGAAAAACAAAGTTATTAATAATTAAAAAAAATATCAAAATTATAAAAGTTTGTGTAAATAAATGTTAAAATTTTGGCAAGAGATCAAGGGGTTTTTAGCGACAAAATATACAAACAAAAACACCCACAGCAAAACGGACATCAATCATGAAACAAGAGACAACAACGCGAGCTGTTGTTATTGCATTTGAACAATGTACATACATACATACATACATATATAGCACATACATATGTATGTACGTGCGGGTGAATTTATAAGTTCAAATAGCACGAACAAAGGAGACATCATGTCGTCGTCGGTGCATACGTCATCCTTGTGTTAACGGAATATACAAAATTATTAAAAATATAACATGTGAATGTATGTATGTATATATTGTATGTACATACGAGTACGATAACATCACATTGCGGAAAACATGCATCTCAGCCAGTGTTGCCAGTAGATTTCTCGAAAAAATGCCTATGTGTAGGCTAAAATAAATTCGATTTTTCCTACACGTTGAAAAAATTTCCCCTACAAAAATCCCTACGCATTTTTGTCATTAAAATAGAAGAAAACCATTAGTTATAAAAAATATATATTTTTTTTTGTTAAAGCTTTGGTAAAAAACAAGTAAAAAACTAAAAAAATAATACATACATACATACATATGTGTGTATGTACTTTTAATTAAATTCAATTAAAGCAACGTAAAGTTTTTTAAAAATTAAAATGAATTGTTCTTTTCAAATAAAATTTTAAAGGATAAATTCAATTCAGTTACAAAAACAGGTTATTTTAAAATTAATATGTTTGTATGCATATACCAAGATGAATTCATGTACCAGGTGGTGCAAGGTTAACAGCTGCTTTTTTTAGGAAATTTGGCTTGTCAAATTTCATTGCAATAACATTTGTAGGAAATGTGATTTGTCAATTTTCATTACAATAAAGTACTAGGCAGATTTTGTTGTTGCAGGCTTGACACCACCTGTTATATGAATACCCCTTAGCATATACATACACAAACAACTCTGGAAATATATTTTTAAGCGATTTTAACGAAAAGAAAATTTTTGAACCGTTTTGAAAAAGAAAATATTACTAAAAAAAACGTTGTTTGCATTTATTTCATAAATAATGCGACATGACTAAAAATCCCTACATTTTGGAGAATACTAAAAATCTGTCCGATTTTCCCTACGCTTCTATTTTAGTATCAAAAAAACCCACATGTAAGGATTTTCCCCTACTTCTGGCAACACTGATCTCAGCAAATATGTATTTATTTGAGTTTTCTTCTAAAATGAATGACAATCAATTTAATTGAACTAAATCACAGGAAGTATGTACATAAATACATATGAATGTATATGTACATATGTTTATATTATTAGCGAGAAAAGTAATAATAATTAAAGTGTAAAACCATTACACACACACGTGTACAAAGACAACTTTTATACATACTTCCGCATTTAATTGGAACAGAAATAAATAACAAAATAAGTTGCAAAATTGCAAATTGTACAGGTTATAAATTATGCAATTGATGCAAAAACAAAAAGAATTAATTTATGTTAACATTGATATTAAATGCATAAGATTAACCTTTTATTTGTTTGGATTATTTGAAATTCAAGATAGCCATTAATTCTTGAAACATCAAATTATTTCAAGTTCAACATTAATGCAAGATTTCACATAAAATTAAGATTTTCATGAGTTTTTTTTACTTATTCAAAGTTTTGTTAGAAAAAGATTTGACAAATTATACTTACATATGTATGTACATATGTACTGAATGTGTTGAAATTAGAGATGATACTCAAAAAGAAATATCGGCAACACCGACCAAAGAATTGCTGTTAAACAACTATAAATGTGTACAGTTAAAAATAAAAACCATACTCACAAGGAAACATAATTATGGCTAATAAATCAGTGCAAGTTAATCTCTATTTTTGGTTTAAAATGTGTTTAAACTAGCAAACCTATAAATCAATACAGTATTTAAACCATCTGTAAACGCATAAAATTGGGCGTTTAAGCTACCAATACAGGCCATATGATTTTGTTACTTAAATACCATATGTTTTGCATTAAAAGAGCACTCAACTTTTTTCCAAGTCTCTACTTTTTCTTCATATTTTGTTCGACCTGTTTTCTTACACTCTATTATTCTTTTATACTATTCTACTTCGAAAAGCTTAAATATAATTCCGTTCTCAGTAAAATTTGGCGACCTTTAATTGAAATTTTTTAACTTTTTTCCTTTTTGATTGTGCAAAGAATTGATAACAAAACAGCTGTTTTTTGACATTTATTCTAGTGCAGCCACAATAATATTTTTTAAACTACACACAAGATATGGCTCACTGATTTACTCCTGTTGAGTTTGAAGTACATATAAATTTGAGTTTAGTTTAACTAAACCAGCTTTTAAGCTTTGACTGATTTATTAGTCCTTAGTTATCAAGTTTAAACTGAATACGTATAACTATACAAAAATAACAACTATAACAAAAATGTATGAGATGCCATCACACAAAAGTATTTATAAAAAATACTCGGAGTATTTATTCGGGTACACATGAGTATAAACAGGACTATTTTAGTGAAGCAATTTTAAATTTTTAGTTGAACTATAGTGAATTTTAATCAGAAATCATTTCTTAATCGGGCTTAAGTTCAGTAATTTCAATTCTTATTGAATGAAATATTTTTATTAATTAATGTGAGTTTCTAAGGAAGAGAAGAAAAATTAAGAAATTAAAAAATTAAAAATAATTAACTTTATTAGTTTGGGGGAAATACTGATATTTTTCTGTGCAGCCACGTACTTCATCAGCACCCATGTCTATCTACTGGGGTGGAGATTGTTATTAACATCAGCTATTTGACGCAAATTTTTAATGAAATGGAATATGAGAAATGATTATATTGTGTATACAATTATTGATCTACCTATGTTAAATACATTTGTAAGTATCACTATTCATTTTCTGTTTTTCCCTATTTTATTTGAACAAATTTCACGCTTCAGTGCTGCCAGAAATGTGAATTGGTAAAACGCTAAAATGGCAACGTAATTAAACAGATTGCATGACAGGGATGAAAAATGACCGACTATGCTAATCAATTTGCCAACAAAATATATACTTTACAAATTTTGTTTGTATATTTTACGAAAAAAAAAAATCATGAATAATATCACTTGTTTAAACTTTATATTTATTGTAAAGTTAACCTTGTTATTATCTGATTAATGTTTTAAAACAGCTAAAGCAAATGACGAATGATGAATAAACACTCTGAGTATCATACGTATATTTATTTTGTCCGAATAAATATCCATACTCCGAGTATAAGTATGACTAACACACTGTATGAGACTATTAATATTGAATTCATGGTAAAATTAACAAAAAAAAAAATTGGTAAATTGTTTATACAAAAAAACAGTGTAAGATAATAAGATTTTTGTTTAAAAACAAAGTATTATCAACTTTTGCGGAGATAGACGATTTCGCAAAATCGTTTGAATCAGACCTGCAGTGGAAAATATCCTCAACAAGATTGGGAAATGATAGAACATTTCACTACTATGAAAAAAAGTGATAAGAATTAAAATTAACAATGTGATCATTCCATTTTGATTTGATGCTTCTGCAGATCGTTTGAAAAACCTTTTTTGCTGAAATTCGGCTGAATAATCCAGCTTCCACAGCTTTTCTGCGGATCGTTCTGTCCCTAATGCACATGATGAACTGTTTCGTTGCAGGAGATTTTTGTATTAATCTCTTGATCTAGGAATCTTCATACTGTGACTTTTTCCGTCGACGTTTTCCGCAGTGCACTGAGCGCAAAAAAACTTCGAAGCAAGTCTGATACGTTGGTTGAATATTTTTTGCTTAACTCCTGCCGTGCCAGATCTCCAGTCATTGTACCTAATTTGTCAAAAAATCTTAAAATTTATTGCCAGTTCACACGGTTGTCAAATGGAAAAATTTTCAGATCAGTTTTTATACGCTGCCAGACTCAAAGCATTTGATAGAAATTCCTTTTGCTATTCGCAGATGCATAAACTTGGCACATCTGACAATATTAAAATGTCTGATAATAAGCTTGCAATAATTTTACGATGGCACCGAAATGTGTTCACACGATTGTAAGATGCCTGGCAATTTGCAATGCTTTTTCTGGCAACGATGTCAGGCGAAAATTGGCAGATCACACGGTTGTAAGACATTTTTTATCATATTTTACTGACATTATTGTAAGATCTGACAACCTTCTGTACATAGCTTAACACACAATGTTGTAATTAATCAATATAGATTTTGTGAGCACCATTTTTCACTAGCGGTGTGTGAATTTTTTTAATGAAACAGTTATTGCAACACAATTTGAATTGTGCATATAGAAATAATTATTTGATAATTAATTAATAATTATTTTATTTGGTATTTCTAAAGAAATTATGGGTAGACACTAGTTTTAAGCGATACTGTGATTTTTTAATAATGTTGCTCCTTGTGAACGTGATTTCGAAATCGCTATTCTTTTAAACTGTGATTGTGATCACAATTTAGCAGTATTTTGTTTGTAGCAGTTCTGTTATTTTGACAAAATCTAATAAGAAGAGCAGCAGTGAAATTAAACATTGACTGTGATCACGGTTTAAAACATTTCAGCTCTTCTGCTCTAAAAGTATTTATTAGTATTGGTATTTTGATAAATACTAATAAGAAGAGCGAGCAGTGTTGTCAGATTAGGGGATTTATCTCGAAATCGGGAATTTTTTTCGAAATGGGGATAAAAATTTTGGTTTGGGGATTGAGAAATTAATATAACTTAATAACTTTTATGTTTTATGAGGTTTTTCGGGGATTTGTATTTTACTTAAAATTTTTTATTTGTTTCTCGGAATATTTTATTATCAATACATATTCCAATTGCTCTTTTTTAGTTCATAAATAGTATAAAATGATAAATGGTAAAATTGATCTCGTTTTTAACATTTGTTGTTAGCAAGATTTAAATAAGGTTTATTACAAGACAAACAGATACTCGCATTGGGGAGAATACTCATCAGCTAATTTTATTGTTTACACGTATATACTATATAACTTACAAATTATTTGACAATTAGTTCTTTACCTTATTTTATGCATTTAAACATGTTTTGGACAGAAGCTTGTTCATATCAAGATGCCGCTGGATCACGGCCGTTTAAAGATATGCTAGAGTATTGTATGTATTAAATTTACTTTGTGTATCAACGAGCAACGCTTGCATTGAATTAGTTTTTCGGCAATGGAGTCAATAAAAAATAAAATTATAAACAAAATGCAGTAGGATTTGCTAAAATCTCTGTTACGAATTAATATACATTTTAAAAATGATAGAATTTGTTGTGACACTACTTTTGATCCATCTCCAGAAATGGTAAAATTAGTACAAATTGCCTTTTGGGAAATTTTGGGGATAACAATTTTAAAATTGGGAATGTCAGTCGAAATAAATCTGGGAACCCTGAGAGCGACAATTAGCAATCAACCCCATCCAAATATTAAGAATTGTCGTATAAGAGGCAGAGAGACAGTAAAATTGCAAATACAAAAATGTGAGAGCTACATAGTTGCCGGAAAAGACGATTTGACGATTTTTTTCCGACAAACGGTGAAGCTATAAAAAAAAATTCATGTGGTAGCTTTATTTGCTGTAAAGTAAGCATACAAGAATATTCACAAGAACCTGTTACTTGATAAATTCAGTCACAGTTGTGATTAGTGATTTTTCAATCGCTGTGAAAAAGTAACAGGTTTCGAAAATTCGCTCATCTCTAGTAGACACGGCTTATATAAAAAACAATTTGTGCAGAATATTTATAAAAAAAAACTTACGGCCCGTTCCACGATGTCACTAGAAATCTTTCGATCAAATACTTTTATTGAAAACAACAACAAATTGTTTAATGTTATTGTTTTTTGCAATACAAGTTGTCGATCGTACGATTTCGAGTGACATCGTGGGACAGGCCGTTAATTTCGCAAAAAAAATATTCTAAATTTTTTAAAATTATATTCCTTAACTTCTAGTTTTTTTTCGATATTTTTGTAGCTATGCTATCTATGGGGCGATACAGAAGTTAGGACGTGATTTTCGTAACAAAAATAATCGACACTATTACAGTTTTAAATTTATATTTGTTTTGATTTTGTTTTGTTTAGTTCTTCGAAGTGAGAGAAACAAAAACAATGAGAACGATTGCTCAATTTATTTTTGTTTTGTTTTTGCACATGAGCACAAACCAGAGAACACAGCCGATCGGTTGTAAACTGGCAAACAGCCCCCGCCGCCCACAAACATTACATTAATTTAATCGTACGCCGCTAGAAAAGAAAATAGTGGGAAATAAATGGAATCATTTTCAAATATTTGCAGAGAATTTGACATCATCATATAATATAATTTTATTGCATTGTTATTTAACACATTAAGTTCGCTTTATATAACCAAGCAGCATAGCTACAACCGGGTGTCCTAAGACACCTTCTCTTCTTTTTTTAAATAAAATTAATATACGAGTATTGTAAATTTTCTTCTTCTTTTCAACTTTTACCGTATGGTCCAGTCTTTCTTTTCATCGCCGACAACCGAATAATTTTTTTTTACTAAGCGGTGTTTTTGTTTCATTTAAGTTTGTGTCTCTATAAGCAAAATGTGTTTCACTTAAACGATTTTTCGGTGCAGCGGATATTCTTCTCAACGAATTAAAGTGCTTTCAAATTAATCATTAAGAACGTTTAATTTCAATTAAACGATTTTTTTTTCAATTAAATAGCGTGAGTTTTCACTGAATCCGGCTGTCATGTACGAATAATGTACTCGTATGTACAAACAATAGATAGTTAATGTATTAGAAAGTTGTATATAGAAATAATTTTTAGCATTGAAAATAATTTAAGAAATAAATTTAGTAATTTCTCAAATGGTTTTTGAAAGTCTGTGTCACGTTTCTGTGAGGAATGTGAGAACTTTTCTTGTCGAAAAAATTTGAGGAAGAAAAAAAACTGTATTAAATTTTCACAAAAAAATAAAATAGTGAAATACATATGCAAATAACCCAGCAAAAAATTAGACATTATCATCTGGACTACTTGCCATATAACGATTTACTTTTTTGATTGCCAAATTGAAGTATTCGCTTACAAATCACATTACGTAAAATTTTAAAAATAGGAAGCAGAAGTTGAACATATTCTTTGGGTTTTAAAAGATGACGTGAAAATATTGTCAAAACATGTAATTATTTTAAATAAGTTATATATATTTCTAAATTGCATATTTATTTATTTTATTTTAAACTAATAAGTACTTACATTTTGGAAAATTATTTTTTCAATATAAGTATTTCCAAATAATTTTTTTCATTTTCGATTTTAATAGAAGTACATCAGTCAAAACAATTGAAATTTTTCTAGATAATCCTTCATATACATAAAATTTAAAATGAAATGAATGAAATGTATTTTATTTCAAATATTTCATACAAAATTTTCCTAAAATCGATTTCAAATTCATTTTATTTGTTTATGAATATGGGGGATAGTATTTATAAGTAACAATGCAGGTACGGATACGAATAAAATATAACCCATTTCAGTTGAGTTATAAAAGAAATTTTACAAAATGGCGTATTTCATAGTAAAACAATTTTTTTTCGACTAAAAAAGTAGTTCCATCAAGAAAAAATAACTATTTCCCACAACGAAAATAAATAATTATTTCCTACAATAAACAAAATAACTACTTCTCAAGAATCGATTATTTTAGGATCGCGCCTGGTTAAAATCATTAAGTTGGTAATCCAGTAAGGAACAGCTTCCACCAAAAATGCTTAATTCCAAACTCGATTACCTTTTATGAAATTTTTTGCTGGGAAATTATAAAGTTTAACATTTTGTAATTTTATTTCCGACGAATGTAATCGGGTATTAAAAGCGAACAAACAGTATGTTCACGTGAAAATTTACTATTTTGTTTGGAAAAATGCTGTTTCACGTGAACAAACTGTTTGTCTTTTTTCCCCGATAAGGGAGAATAATTAAATAAAAAGCTGATTAACTAACAGATTATAGCAGACAAGAAACTATAAATATTGCAAATTATGAGAGAAGAATAAACAAATTAAAAATAGTAAAAATTCACTCAATGTTATTCTTCAAATAACGTTTATATCGCCTTCATCTTTATATATTTATTTAGGTTAATAGATCTGAAATTATTACTGACTAAAGTTATATACTGGAATACAATAAATTAATTCAGACAAAAAAAAACGATTTTCTGCGAACAGGTTGATAGTGTGAACGAAGTATCGAAGATAAAAATTTTTCTTTCGAAAACCCACATCCAAACTGAAATGCTGGTTGATGATATGAGCAAAAGGGCGGAAACAATAGAGCAGACCTTATTGTTGCTGTTGAATACACATTTCCCAAATATTATGGAGGGGCCCACAGTGGAACCGCCACTAGTTGGAAATGTAGCTCACCAGAGGCCAACAATCACAGATAACATGGTTAGGAAAGCAATAAGTAGCTTCTCTCCTTTCAAGGGAAGCTTGCCGGATGGCATTTTTCCTGCGCTTCTACAGAAAGAGGTGGACAGCTTATCATCTAATCTGGTTAGAATTTTTAATGCCTGCTTAAAATTCGCATATACTCCATAAAGTTGGCAGGAGGCAAGGATAGTTTATATACCTAAGCCTGGCAAGGCGAGTTATGCGACTCCAAACGCTTACATACCAATAAGTCTTACTTCTTTCCTGTTCAAGACCATGGAACGGATAGTGGACGATTTTATCAAGAGCAAGCTATTAGACGATAGTCTGAGGTTTAGACAACATGCGTATGTCAAAGGAAGGTCAATAGAAACGGATTTTCACAGGGTAGTTAACTACATCGAAAAAGCTTTCAATGACAAGGTTTATACGCTTGGCGTTTGTATTGATCTTGAAGGCACTTTCAACGATGTTAGTACCGACACTCTTATCCAATCCTTAGTACAGTTTCAAGCTGATCAATCAATAATTGATTTGACAAGCTTCATGCTGGGGAACAGGTGGATAAGCTGCGGTATGCAAAATGCAACGTGGACGCCTCAAGACGGAACAATTTCACTCCTCCTTTGGGTAACCACTATAAACAGACTGCTAAGGGGGACCTGACTAATTAGGGTTATGAACTTGTCTGCTATGCGGACGATGTCATGATACTTCTAAGGGGCAAGGACCTTAACATACTTTGGAGAATGTTCAACGAGTGTGCTGCCCATGTATAAGTGGCGCTGAACTACATCCACCAGGGCATTGGAGACCATTATTTATGTCCAACCTATAGATATTCGTATTAGATACGAAGCAGCTCTTGCTACAAAACGTGTACAAGTGATGGGAGAATGGATCGGACAAGACAACACACCACCAGAACATATGAAAGTCCCTGGACGGATATGACTAGACTTTGGAAATGTCCGACCGGGTATGTGAGATTAGGGTTATAGCTGAATGAGAGACCTTGATACCAGAAAGACACTCCTGGGTCAAACGAACACTAGAACTAAATGGATGGCTCGAAGCTAGGGGAAAGAACGGGCCTAGGTTTCTTCATAGAAGAACCCGAGACCGAAATTTACTTCCGCTTGCCTGACCATAATACAGCCTTCCAGGCGGAGGTTGGTGCTATCGCGGAGTTTTTAAAATATATCAGTGTGAAATAAAAAGTCGGAAATTAGGACAATTACAACCGAAAGAGTAAACTCTATTACCGTTTTTTATTGCAAAAATATGATTAACGATTACGTAATACATAACAACATTCGTCTTGTATGGCGTAACCTGATATGAACTAGCGAAATTGTCTAGAACGTTACGGGCAGTAACTCTAATTAATGCAAAGCCTTTCAAGGCAGCGAAGATTGAATTACAAAATTGGGCGAAGATGGCCCAGAGGACACAATGGAATTGTGATATTGTGGGTAAACTAACCAGGGTTCTATGGGGCGAACGGGAAAAAGGCAAAACAAGGGGACTGTTGAAACTAAACGAGTCCGAGCTAGGAAAGTTAACCGGCATCTTAACGGGGCACTATAATCTACGAGGGCATGTGTACCGGATTGGAGCCATGGATGACATGCATGGGGACATCGTGACCATGGAGCACTTTCTTTGTCATTTTCCAACTTTCGGCCAGCCGAGATCCCATTGTTTAAGGCGTGATACCTTACTGGACATTATCCACCTTGGAGTAGAGCTGCAAAACTATCGATAGTCGTCCCAATCGATAGTTTCGATAGTTTGATGTAAAACTATCGATAGTATCGAATAGTTTTATAAATGTTGCCACATAAACGACATTTGGCATAGTTAATATCTTTCATTGGCTCGAAAAAAGTCCAGAGTCCTCAACATTTTCATTAGTATGTATGTACCACTGAAATTTATCTTTGTGTCTAAGACGTCGAATTTATGAAGATACTTTTGGCTACTATTTGTCGAATAATGCTAGGAACACAATTGGAATGAACGACGAATTTCGTCCACGTCGACAGATTCGTCGATAAGAATTCGCTGCGTAGATTCATTTGTTTCTATATTTATGATTTGAAAAATAAGCAAATTAACTAACATGTGCATAATTAGTAAATAACAAACGACAATGGCAAGACTGTCGTAAATTTAGAGATGGTAAAATTGAGCTTTCATTACAAAAAAAAGCTTTCAGCAAATTGTAATACGATGAGTCAAAAGAATTCACATATTCCATTTGCAATAAAAGTTGCGTATATAAAGCAGAAATCTACATCAACTGACACCACACACAGTGGACCAAACACAAAGAACGCTGATCGAAAACAGCCGGTTGTTCCGTTCTACTACGTGCTTGTCAAAATATTTAAAACTAACTTTGGTGTTATTTATTCATTAATAATTATCACATGTAATTTGGCTTACAAAGCGATACGAACTTTAGCCTCATCAAATCATAAAAGCTGGTTATTGTTTGTGCAAAGAGAGAGAAAATTGTTTTTTCGTCGTTCGTCGGCGTAAAAATAGAAATAAATCTATCTTAGAGTTCGTTGCACTCGACGAATTTCGTTCGACGGCAGTGTTGTGTTCACTTTCATATGCACAAATGTGTTTTATATTTTATGTCGAAAGTTCGCAACGAAAAATTCGTCGTTCGTCCCAGTTGTGTTCCCAGCATAACACTTCGAGTTATAAGTACATTTATATACATAAGTATATATTTGAGTACATATACAGAAGGCGTAAAGCAGCTGCGGATAATTTTCTTCAAAACTGCCGCCGGCTACTGTTTACCAACTTTAATTTTTATTCTTTTACTTGTTTTTTTTTTGTCGATAGTATCGATATTGGAAAAAACTATCGATATTTAATTTAAAACGAAACTATAGATACTATCGATAGTACTATATATAGGTTTTCAGCTCTACCTTGGAAGTATATACTGAAAGAGTTTGAGGGACTACGTAAATTATGCTGAGTTCCTATAAAGGTGAGGTCCGTTTTTTTAATTCACACATGCTTATGTGTAAGTTCCCGGACATGAGCGTAATAGCTCCTATGTTGAAGCTAACCTAACCTTACCTAAAGGTAATTACAAAAAACACAACCATTTCTGTAGATTTTTCTGTTAATGAATCATACGATCCTGTCGCATAGCGGTGTTTCCAATTTGACTCATTTTTCTATTACGTTTGCCAAATTTCGGAATGCTTTATTTACGACATTTCATCGAATGATTAAGCCGATTAAACATTAAAAAGTATTTTGTAAATGTAGCAGGCTTTTCGAAGGGACATGAAAAGAAAATGAAATAATTCTAACAGGGGCAAAACGCTTAATGTAAATACGGTCTAATCATGTTACTCAGCAATTTGATGAATTTTATTTTGTGTAGATCAGCGATGGGCGCGCTTTGCCGGGATTACATCGTTATTCGGGTATTTTTATTTGCTCTTCTAGTTTATTTTAACCAGAGCTGCTATAAAGTCAAAAATTTCCCTACCAAGATATTCCTTAAAATACACTTACACACATACACTTATTTTATTAACTAACCATCCAGTGGGTTTAAAATAAAGAAAATAAATAAAAAAAAAACAATTTCATAGCAATCACAATAAAAAAATAACAATCTTTACATGGAAATCGAAATGTAAAAAAATTTCCGTATACCACATACACATGTTTGTTTGTGTATTGATATTTTCGTTCGTTTACTAATGTGACGTAGCTGCCCACAAACCGAACATTTACAACATTTTTTATTCTTTGATTAATGCATAAATAATAATAATAATAATAAAGGCAACCCTGAAATACAACTACCAAGGAGACAAAAACTTTAAATTTTACACAGTGGCTTACTAGATTTTAACGGATCAAGAGTGTAGGGGATATTTTCATTTTGTCAAATTACATAATTTTATTGTTGTACACTGGCAAAATATATTATTATGCTTATTTTTTTATTTTCAGCTTGTCTAAAAAACTTTGAAGTACTTGTGTGGGATTCCATATATTTCTCTGAGTGTAAAGCATTGATGTCAGTTTCATAGCACAATTGTTATTCTCTTTCATTTAGTCGTCAATGAGACAGCGACGATAACACATAGGTACAGTGAAAGAAAATAAGCCGTATGCGAAAAATATTCTATGATCACCAATGCTTTTCGTGATATTCAATGTGATTTATGTTACAAAACTTTTAGGGAAAGAAATGAATATGTATTAAAAAGACATTTTGATTTTTTTGGAGCAGCTTAACTAAGCTGTATTTTCTATTAAAACTTTAAGGAAAGGGGAAATATGGGTCCACCCAATTTTTTTGTTGAATTTTTTTTTTTTTTTTTTGCAAAGTTCTATTAGATAAACTATTTAAAAATTTCTTTTTCGAGATTCTTCACAATTTCCTATGAAAAGTTCAGAGCCACATAACTCGGAAAATATGGGTCTCCGCCCACTTTTTTTATTTAATTTATTTTCTTATTTTTTAATTTTCTATCGCATAAGCTGCTTTTAATTTCTTTTGAGCTGCTTTGCTAAACTGCATTTGTTCCATTTTTTTTTGTACATACATACATATGTAGTTCTCAGTCGTAAAGCAACTCTGGGCGAGTCAACATTAAGCGTCGTTGGCAATTATATCTTAAGTGCAACCAGGCCACTGTTGTTTATTGGCCTTCGAGAGTTTTGCGTCTCGCTCGCTCTGGTTGACTGATCTGCCACAGATAACCGTATATTCTTGCGGTTCTTCTGTGGAATTTCTTTAACAATCACATTGCTATGTGAAGGCATAGGTCGTGTACAGTCAGTCACAAACCCTTTTTAAAATACTGTTAATGACATCTTGGGCATATGGTCTAGTTACTCCGCGCATATTTGTGCAACCATATTATGCAAATTTACTTTGTATAATATGTATAAATAAAGAAAGAAATAAATATGTAGTTCAGAGACGAATGAGACAACTTTTCTCACACATACAACTATAGTTTTATTTTTGACATCACTGGTGTAAAGCAACTTATTTCTTCACATAATTCAATGTTTTCTATCTGCCCACCACTGCTGTAGATCAACCAATCACAAATTCAATTTGTTATAAACTTTTCCATTTTTCGTTCGTAACTGCAAATGAGAGAATTTAAAAATTATACATACAGACCCAGTATTGGGATTTGTGGTACACTAGTACACTTTATACTTCAGTGGTACAATTTGAAAAAGGTTGTACTTTGCCATACAGTAATAATAATTTCTCCTAACATAGTTGCCCAACACTAATAAGTACTAAAATTTCCAACATTGGTAGTTATGCTCATACTTTTCATTTGTTTTGGTAGCACTTGTTACAGTTCTTTAAGCCTAGATACCACTATAGGCACAATGTGCCCATTTTCGTCGGCTCACTGAAATAAAGTTATAAGTATTAAGCTAAATTGGCCGTATTTTTCAACTGATTGAAATATAAGGACATACTTGCCCCACATTGCATTGGTAGTGTAGAACCATATAGACTTATTCCGGAATGAATTAGGAAATAAGGCAATTTTGGTTTATTGCTAATGACTTTGTTACAGTGAGCTGCAACATTGTGCCGTATACTTACATATATGAAAAACTGTTTTGTTCGATAGTATTAGTAGTTTTTTTTTATGGTTTTGTTTTCAATAAATGAAAATTTTTTATGTATTCTTACTGTATATCTATGCTTGTTTAGAAGATGGCTACATTTTGGTACAATTGATGTTAATTTGGTACAATTTTACCATTTTCATGGTACAATTTAAGAAAAGCCATATCCCAACACTGATCAGTAATAGTTAGTAGCAGTCAGTGGTGATTCGTTCGCTTATTTTGCTATTTAGATTTAACATAAAGGTGTCTTAGGAGGCGTAAGTGGTGCGCCCTCGCTTACAAAGTAAGACGCGATGTCAGTACACGTCACTAGCATTGCACATACATCGACAGGGGAGTTATAAGCGAGCATGATAGTAAATTTAGCTTAAAAGTAGATCAGTATTTTAATTTTGTTTTATAACGAACTGTTTTTTTTTTCAACAATAAATTATGCCCTGCTTACACCTCATTTATACAAGGAAAGTTTGCTTTGCAAATTCTCGATTTAGAGGTAGTAATACTTGCTCTTTCTGTCTTTCGCCCAGCTAAATTAAAACTTTGCAAAGTAAACTTTGCGCGTCTAAAAGGGGTGATATATCAGATTACACATACATACATTAGTCCCGGTTCACAAACCAACTTTTGTTGATCAACTCGTAATTCAGATGTAAAAAAGACAGAGAAGGCTGGGGAGCTGATAAATAAATAAATAAGTAGAACTTCTAATTAATTAAAACTCCTTTACTTTATTTTATAATAGTTTTAAGTTTATTTGATCTTCAGGTATTATTAGTACTGTTATGTAATATTTTTAGTTGGCCTCTGTGGCTTTATATTACATATTTTGTAAATAAATGAAATGAAATGAAATACAAATATCTCTTTTTTTCATACAGCTGAATTACGAGTTAATCAACAAAAGTTGAAGTGTGTAAACCAGGACTTACAATTAAAGTACTTAGATCGCTCGCTTACGATGTCATACTGCCGTCAGTGGTTATTATCGAAGTACTTCGCTTGATTTTGGTCTGGGGAGCTGATTAACAAGAGCATTGCTGAATAATCATACTCGTATTATGCAGGATATGAAGAATTTTCGAACAGAATCTGCACAGGATCTGTCCATTATTTTTGTGAAGATTTTTGTGTTCGAAATTAAAATAATTTGGTTGAAGTCTACTGACGCGATTTGGTAAAGCACCAATGAAATGCATATAAATTTTACTTAAAATAAAATTATGACAATATGCCAAATAAAAAATTTCTTAAAACAATTTGAGTTATTTAAAATTGTAGTAATGAAAATTTGTTTAATACATACTGAAGTTTTAGTTAAGTTATATATTAGCGTAATTCAAATTAGCGAAATACATAAATAAAATAGAAGTAAGTATTAAGCAAGTTTTTACTAAAATTTAGGCTTAATCTCAAGTATAAAATATATAAATAAATAATAAATATAAATTTTTTCGCAAAAATTTTTAGCTCCAGCCCATTTGACCCAAGAGCCAATATGAAAGTCTTTATGAATAGTATAACAAAATTTATTTGAATCAACCGGAATATAATTTTTACAATGTACAAGACAGTACGATCCTGTCGTCAATGTTAAAACTCATCAATTTACAGGCAAATACTGATAAATAAAAATAATTTGTTTATGTTACTGGCAAGACTTACCGTGTTCCCAAGGGTTAGCCGGCTCCAGGTAGCCGGTGACCAGTTCATTATCACTTTTTGGAAACGAGACGCGACGTGGTAATAAAACCGATGAATCGGATGCTTTGCGCACCATGCTTGGCGACGCTGATGCACTGACTGTGCCCGATTTGACTACACAACTAATGTTGGGCACAGATGTATTCGCTCGCCAATCACTGCTAAAGCTGCTTTCACCGCTAGTAGCTTCAGTGGGGCTGTTGTTATTAGTTTTATTTTGCTGTTGTTGCTCTGAATTTCTATTTCGTAATTTAACACCAAAAGTGGGGTCGCTAGAAATATGTGGCAAATGAGAACTAGATAATGACGATGCTACTAAGCCCGGTGGTAATGGTGGCAAAGGCGAGGTTTCAGTTAATTTAGGCGACGCTGACTTTACATAACACTCAGTTGCGTCACGATTATTTGCATCCGACTTATCATCTTTAACGAATAACAATGAAGTTGTCAATATTGGTGGTATGGTGGCGGCGGTTTCTTCATTGCTAGTTTTGCTGGTGGTGGTAGGAATTGCTGTTTGTTGATTGTCAATAGATGATGCTACTTGCTGTTGTTTTTGTAGTTGCTCAACATCGCCTGGTGTCATAATTGACACGCTACAAGGGGCGGCAGACAATACACCTGCCCCTGGACTTGTACTAATTTGTGCTATTATTGGTTTATTATCGTTTGTTTTATTCAAGTTTTGGTTATTATCTATAGCAGCACTGTCATCTTTATTTTTATCGCAGACGACGACGACAACAGCATCATTATTGATTTCATTACTATCATTGTTGCTGACAGTTGCTGTTGTTCTTGCTGCTGCTGCTTCAATAGTTGTTTTTGCTAGACTATTTTCGCTTTGTTCACTTTTATTTTCGCTTATTGTTTTTGTAGTATTTTCAACATTTTTTTCATTAAGTTTGCTTTTAACATTATTATCATTATTACCTGCTATTGTTGCTGTTGTTGGTTCATTTTCTAGTTGATTGTTTTTTGTTGTTATGGTTAAGCCAGTAGTAATTTCTAAACTATTTTCTTGATTTTCAGTTACTATTTGTTGTTGTTGTTTTTGCTGTTTGCTTTCGCTTACATTATCGTTAACAAAACTACTCATATTCACGTTTTTTTCTAAATTTTTTATTTCAACCTCCTTTTGGCTTCAAAATTCCTCAACTTATTTGTTTTTCGTTTTACGTTTTTTTTTGTTTGTTTAATTTTAATATTTTTGCTTGTTCATCAAAGTTTTAAATCTAGAATGAAAAATGAACACAATAAGAAATTAACGTTAATTAATTTTTTTATGTAATTTTATATTGTGTAATCACACAATTTTTTTTTAATAAGATAAATTAAGTGACACTTAGGTTGAACCAATCCATTGCGGAATACGCTTATGCTCTTAGAGAATATTGTACAGTATTAAGAGACGAATTGTGGCGGGGTTCCCAATAAAGAAATCATAAACCTTTCAAACTTGGTCAGGTTAAGGACATAGTTTGTTCAATATAGTTTCTTAACTTTATTCAATCTGAATCTCTGAGATATTCTATATCTGTTATATGTACATATTTTCTAGAAGATTCGTCTTCTGATTTCAAATCTGAAATGGCATTTAAGAGTAGGTTTTTTACTCTGACATTAAAGTTAGTATCTAACTATAATCAACTAATCTTATAATATATTTTATTGAGTCCTAATCCTGTTTGCTGTTTTTAAGTGGAATCCTAAAGGGCTCGTTAGTCGTAAATGTAAAAGTTTCTGCGCTTATAGAATGCTTAAAATCATGTCATGTTTCTTCGACAAAAACACGAAAAAAACAAAAAGCTTATTTGTACACACATACACAAATTGCGCGATCGGTAAATTAGGGGCAAAAATAAAGTCAAAAGCATAGTTCATTCTATGAGAATGTTTTAGATGCTAGACGTGGCCACATTTAGTACTACTTTTTAGTGTATTACTTATTTCACAGTTCCTTTCTAAAGGCAAAGTTATTACCGGTTCACACACTTCAAGTTTCGTTGATCAACTCGTAATTCAGCTGTAAGAAAGACGGAGAAGGAAAGTATCTCTGGTTTTTCTACCAGCTGAATTACTAGTTGATCAACAAAAGTTGAAGTGCGTGAACCGGGACTTAAGGTTCAGTTAGCCGACTGTAAGTCCCGGCTCACACACTTCAACTTTTGTTGATCAAGTCGCAATTATATCTTAAAATAAATAACCATTAAATCATATTTTTGTGATAAAATCATCAAATATGTGATAAGCAATCAATTCTGGCAAGGCTGTCAAAGTCCCAATTTACATTTGAGACATTTCTTGCCGAACATTTTTTCAATTCTCTTTTGCTCTTGCCCGAAGCTTTTAAATATTGGAAATTAATAGACAGACAGAAATTTTGTAGTTTGTTTACTTCTTTTTCGCTTTTGCTACTTAAACACATACACATACATACATAACATATGCGTTGATAATACACATCAAGTATACATACAGCCCCTGAAATGAGAAAAATCATATGAAGCAACAAGAATAAATTGCGAAAAGTAGAAAAGAGAAACAAAAAAATGTCCAGTACAGAGGGTCGGGTACTACACACTCTGCTCTAATGTAAAAGGGCACAAAGCACACAAAAGCTGTGTTACCGTATCTGCTTTAAATATCGTAATCCGATTTTGTATGTAAATTCATAAATTATCAAACTGATAATTTTTGCTATTATATTTAATTTTCATAATTATATTTAAAACCGGTATTTTTGCAAAAGCTTGTCTGGTGTTTTCAAGTTCCCTTAATTATTTATTAATTATTGCAATCAAATTAATTATGATGGATTGTTTTGTGTATTTCAGTTATCAGAAATATTTTTACGTCATGTTACGAAAATATATTGAATATTCGTGATTTTATGATAAAAAAATTTGTCCAATACGTATGTTGCGGTACAGAAATAAAACAAACAAAAAAGAACGAATGATGCATATACATACGAGTACATATATTTATGCCAAATTTTTAATTCATTTTTTTGTGGATGGATTCAGACATCAAAAAAGCAATGGCATTTCTACGCCTATGTGCACATACTAACGAGCAGTGGCATAGAATGGCAACTATATGCATATGAAGAGATGTTGTATGACATTATACAGAACGGACAAAGGAGGGCTGAATAACAACCCTGCAAAGACTACCATTGTCCCCTTCATCAGGAGGAGAACACTAGCACGCTAGCAAAGCATGCGAGTAAAAACGTGCTGCTCATCGGAGGTCAAGTAGCTGGAAGTGATATTAGATTCAAAGTTGTTATGCATACAACACAACGCAAAAAGAGCACTAATGGTTTTTAAATCTGTTGCAGGGGAAACATGGTTGCACACACAAAGTCCTAAGATGTACATATATACATTATGATAGTGATACCTATCATCACTTATTGTTCTGTTGCCGGACAGGGATCAGTTTGAGAAATTACAGAGGAAAGTATGTCTGCGTATAACAGGGACTATGAGGACTTGTCCTGCCGCAGTAATGGAAGTCCTCCTAACGATTGTGAGAGAAACTACTGCCAGGCAAAATGTCAATAACATCGCGGGAAGAATCGCTGGTAGGGACTGCCTAATTAGCCAATTGGGAGTTGTTATCCCTGGCAAGACATTTGCCCCTCTGATGTGATGACTAAAGCGAATGACTTTGATAGCAGGTTTGATATTATTCTGGCCAACAGAAGGGAGTGGCGGGGGATGGCAGAACGTTTTACTGCGGAATCGTAGGATCAGAGTCTTTGGAAAAAAAAATCCTAAGATCTTTCAATCGGAAGTTTATGTCGTTGGGAGATGCACGGAAGAGAAATAGCAGCACGAATAACATTACACTCTGCTGGGTTTACGTCAGAGTGGAGTGAAACGAAAATGTATACAAGCTGGGTAGGAGTGGAGCTAGCACACCCATGGTTGGATCGGAACCGTTTTGTGGACTCGGACCGAATAGAATACTAGGAGATATATCGGTGGAGATCAAGAATGAAAGTAAATACCTCTGGTGCAATTTCCCTGGATTGAGACATGCAATAATAATGATTATTCGTCGGCTAAGCAAAATAACTAAAAAAAATGGCTAAAAAGCTTAAAATAACCCGCCTAATTAACACCAGAGGCGCTGCAACGATGCTACAAAAATTAATAAAAAGCACAAAAGCAAATGAAAAAAATTCATTAATCCTAAACTAGTCCCAACAGTGTTGCAATTGATTTTTCATACAAATGGATACGCTTATAGTGAAGTCCGGTTGAAGGAAATTTTCACTTACAAGGAAATCTTTTTTTATATCCTGCAAACAAAGCCAAAACTTAAAACAGCAAGTACTTTCTTAAATTTAACGAAAGCATGTTTTAAAAAGACTTGTACTGTTCATAAGACCATTTTTTTATTTTGTTTTTGGTTTGTTTGAACTGTAGAAAATATTTACTTTGGTTATAACGAACATTGTCTACAACGAATGAATTTCGTCTTAACCGAACTCCACTGTTTTAACAAGTCAATCAAGAGTATTGAAGAGAATTTAAGCAAAAGTCATTTTATAGTTCTCTGAAGTACCTTTATTACACTTTGCAAATCAAATGCAATTTAAAAAAAATCAATATAACTTTTTACGTAAAAGCACTGTTATTTCAAAAACTAACTGATAAAACGAGATTGTATCGTCTTGTCTATGGACGAAAAAAAGCCGCAGTTGTGATTCCTTAGAAAAATTATTATTTATTGCCCATGCTAGAAGGTTCGTGAATTTGCTTTATGATTTTGTTCTAAACATTATATCAAACACATTTTTTCGAATATTTTTTAAACTATTGTATATAATACTTTAATTTTATTTTTACGTTTTAAAAACCATAATTATCATAATAAAATTTTTATTTTTCATTATCAAAGACAACAACCATTTTTGAAGAAAATAATTTAGAGAATTCAAAAGCAAGACCTCAGAAGTATTTTCAAACAAAAACGTCCTAAATCTTCTTACTGAATTAGGGCAATAATCAGTTCTTCGCTTAAAATAAGACTCGACAAGGATTCCCACAAATGCTTAGGAAGTGATTTGTTTAAAAAACAAAATGTATACGCAATCATTAATTGATCACGCATATGCTCGAAATGTGACTGTTTGGATCATTGTTTCGCAAGCGATTGTAAGTACTACCACAAACGGTGTCGCAAATGAGTCGAAATTAATCAGAAGCGCGAGTCATAAAAGATTCTTTTAGAAGAGTCGAGGCTAGGGTACCATTTTCTTCCAAATGAACAGTATTTTTCGACTCAAAAATGAGCGCATAATTGATTATTTTAATCGCGCGGACGAGTCGCAAAAGACTCGAATATGATTATTAATTTAATAAAATGCTGACTGGGTTACTCCTCGATTTCTACTTGCTCGATTTTTACAAAGTACAAGAATGTAGCTGTCAATGATAGAAGCTGCTGGAAGATATTGAGGACTTTAGAGGTGTTTTATTCATTTATGATTTACAATAAAAAAAAGTTATGAGCTTAGAACAAATCTCTAACCATTACGAAAATTTCTTTTGCAACACAATATAAAATACCGTTATGCCTGCTTTTACGTTACATTCTACCGTCATTTGTACAGTATCAACAATTTCTTGCCACTCCTGATGATCTGGAATTTTTTGAGTTGTGACTGTTTATGATTTAGTGTGCGATATGTACATACTAGTGGTGAGCACAAGATGCTTGCTTGCTTAATCTTCATGTTGTACATTATTGAATTGTTCTCTCTTTTTAGTACTCTTGATTTTATGAGAACACTGAAACTGGTGCTCAATTTTATCAAAAGTATGCAACAGCATTTCCCTGCAGAAAACATGGGGTTAAGTGTCCCCAAGTCACCACTTTTGTCGACTATTTTGGTGACATTGTCAACAGAGCGTCTATTAATAATGGTTTTAACGCGTGGAAAACATTTTTTCAGATACACACAACTATGCTTCTTCTTAATGTTTTATTAGTTTGTTGAAAATAAACGTGACGTCAAGCAAAATTTAAGTGTTTATAAAAATTATCTTAAGAAATAGAATTATAAGGTTAATATATGTATATATGTAAATGTATTTAACAATAATTAAAAACATAATACACAAAAAAAATAAAAATACAAATAAAATAACAATCAATATTGATATGTGAATAAATGAATGATCCTTTGTAGTCTTTTTTTTCAATAAATTTATTGTCACCAAAATTATGGACTGTATTCTAATAAAATCAAAAAAAAGTAAGAAGCAATAATACAAAAAATAGCTGGTGATGCCAGATCGATAAAAACAAAAACAGAAAAATAATGTATAATGTAATGCGAAAGAAGTGATGTCAATCAGTTTAATTTTGCAACTCAAGATCTCCGAACATCCCGACCAACCTTGAAAGATCCGCTTTCAATCATCAACAAATAGTGGGCATAGTTTAATTATTGGTCTTTTCAAGGTTCCCTTTGCTGTAGTCACTGAGACGACTCGAACAAGCCCATCCGCTCCAGGATGTAGCGCTGCTATTCTCCCAATGGGCCACTGAGTTGGTGGAACGTTATCCGTCTTAATGATAACTACATCTCCGATGTGAATATTTTCTAATTTCTGTTTCCATTTAGGGCGTTGTTGCAATTGTGAGATATATTCCAGGGACCACTTCTTCCAAAACTGATGAACCAATCTCTGAAGATATTGCCAACGATTGAGTGTGCTCTCTTTCACATTTGTGACATCTTCGCATGGTATCGCCAACATAGCACGCATTATGATAAAATGGCCGGGTGTCAATGGGTCTATGTCTCCTTCGAAACGGCAACAAAGCGGGCGAGAATTCAAACATTCTTCTATTTGACATAACACTGTATACATTTCTTCATATGTTGTGGTGGCGTCTTTTAGAACTCGGCGTAGGTGGTATTTAATGGACTTCACTCCGGCCTCCCAGATACCGCCAAAATGTGGTCCAGATGGAGGTGAAAAGTGCCATTCAATATGATGTTGATTTAATTCGGCAACGATGCCATCTTGTGTTTGTGTCGAATTGAGAAAATGGTACAACTCCTTCAAGTACTGGTTGCACCCCACAAAATTAGTACCATTATCACTATAAATATGTTTTGGCTTTCCCCGTCTGGCAACAAATCTTCTTAGTGCGGCAATAAATGCAAACGTAGATAATTCTGTGACTAATTCGATGTGTACGGCCTTGGACACTAGACACACGAACACTGCCAACCAACACTTGTATAGTTTTGAGCCACGGCCCTTCCAAGATCGTATTTGTATAGGTCCCGCATAGTCTATCCCAGTGTTGATGAATACGCACCCAGATTCTAATCGGTGTAATGGTAAATTACCCATTTGCTGCTGGTATGGCTTAGCTCGTTGTCGCATACATGGAACACATTTATAAATGCATTGTTTAATTACGTAAATCACAGCAGGAATCCAATATCTTAAACCAAGGATATATTGCAGTTGTCTTTGGCTCGCATGCATATGTTTAATGTGGTAATGATTCACTATTAATTTCGTTAAATTGTGATTCCTATCCAAAATTACTGGGTGTTTTTGATCAAAGGTAACATTGGAATTCGCTATTCGACCTCCAACCCTCATAATTCCTTGGCAGTCGATAAATGGGGTAAGCGATGACAATTTGTTTCTTGAGGACAACTGCTTACTCGCTAAAAGTAGTGTAATTTCGGATGAGAATGATGACATTTGAGACTTTCTCACTAACGCTCTATGTGCGTTCTCTATTTCTGTTGATTTCAAAATACCGGTTGATTTTGAATGTTTACTTTTGCAATTATTAGTAAATCTCAAAATTAAAGCGACTATGCGAATTAATTTTCCAAAATTAGAATACCTGCAAAAGATATCGACTTCAGGTGTGATCATTATGTTAACACTAATTTCCTTCCGCTCTTCAAGATTAATGTTTCGAGGAATGGTAGGGCGGAGGCGATTGTATTCAGTTGCTAATAACGTTAAGATTTGTGGCCCATGCCACCACAAGTTATTGCCAATTATATCTGACGGCATAATACCTCGTGTGGCCACGTCCGCTGGATTCTGTTGAGATGGAACATGGCGCCAAAACTGAGCAGGAATTTCGTTAATTATCTTGGATGTTCTGTTTGCGATAAAACTTTTCCATCTGCGAGGATGATCGGAAATCCAATGAAGGACTACTGTCGAATCTGTCCAGCCATACACTGTAACATTTTGCATATTGAATGCATGCTTGACCTTTGACATTAATTTAACCATTAGTGTGGCTGCACATAATTCTAAGCGTGGTAGTGAAACTTGTTTAACTGGTGCTACTCGGGTTTTTGCTGCAACCAAATTTGTGTGAATTGTGCCGTCTGATCTTTTCACCTTTAGGAATACAGCCGCGGCGTAGGCCAATTCGGATGAATCTGAAAATCCATGTAATTCAACATCAGTTTCATTTTCAAAGTCTAGCCATCTTGGTATGCGTAATTCTGAAATCTCATTAATTCGAGGATAAAATTGTATCCATTGGTTGTATAGGTGTACGGGCAACAAGTCATCCCATCCCTGACCATCCAACCATAGTTTCTGCATATAAATTTTCATATAAACAATAACTGGGGAAAGCCATCCCATTGGATCATATATACGAGCTATATCTGAGAGAATCATGCGTTTTGTCATCTGTTTGGGTACGTCAGCAATATTTACCTTATACCTGAACACGTCATTTTCAGTGTCCCATAACAGTCCCAAAGTGTTGACGGTTGGGGACTCATCCACCAATTTTACGATATTTGCTTCTCTATCTTTAACATCAATAGTGTCCAAGAATTGTAATGAATTTGACGCCCATTTGCGTAAATGTAACCCAGAACATGAAAAAATGTGGCAAATTTGATCTTTGAGTTCAATAGCTTGCTTTACATCTGTTGTACACCATATAAATCGTCAACGTAGAAATGTTGTTTGATAGCTGCGGCTGCGATGGGATACGAATCAGCATAATCATCAGAAATTTGTTGTAATGTTCTTGTTGCGAGATATGGTGCCGCGGAGGTTCCATATGTTATAGTTTTTAAATTATACTCCATTGGCTGTTGCGTAGGTGAATCCCTCCATACAATGCGCTGCAAGGATTGATCATCGTGGTGTACCAAAACCTGTCGGTACATTTTCTCTATATCAGATGTAAACCCAATTTGATACATACGAAACTTAGTTATAATATCGAAGATATCATTCCGAATTACTGGACCAATTAACAAGTTATCGTTCAAAGACAAGCCGTTCGAAGTTTTGCAGGATGCGTCATAGACTACACGTAATTTCGTAGTGGAACTTGATGGTTTCATCACGGCATGATGTGGCAAGAAACACAATCTTTTCGTAGGTGCGTTAGCTGCTGCCTCCATGTGGCCCAGCTCTAAATATGTGTTCATAAACTTTGTATATTCAACACGAAGATTCTCATTAATTTTAAACTTATTCTCCATAGCATAAAGTCTTTTTAAAGCATTTAACTTAGATTCGCCTAAATTAATTTTGTTTTCTTTCAATGGCAATCTTACAATGTACCTACCGTCACCATTTCTCTGCACATGTTGTTTATAATGTTCCTCAGCTTGTTGCTCCTCAGGTGTTAGATGCATTGGTTGTGCTGGAAACTCTTCAGTCTCCCAGAAACGCTGTAAATGTCTATCTAAGTCCACGTATGTAGTTGCAGATACTATTAATGAGTCTGATGGCATTGACGTTTTACCAATCACGACCCATCCGAAAATTGTTTTAATGGCAGCTGGATGCCCACTCGGGTGCTTGATAGTTTCTTCTAAACAGCAGTCTACATAAATATCAGCTCCAATGATTATGTCAATTTTGCCAGGTTTGCGATAAGATGCATCGGCTAAGTTCAGTTTGTCAAAATACTTCAGTTTCTCGTCATTTACTTCATGGCAGGGTAAAAGTTTTGTTAACTTTGATAAACAAAGAGCATTCGTAGTTATTACTTTTCCAACTGCACATATCTGAATTTCAGCCTTGCCTCTTGTACGACAACTTCCAACATCACCAGCTGCATTTACAACTGTTCTGTCATAACCACGAACGATTTGCAAGCGTTGAATACACGATTCTGATATAAGAGTCCTTTGAGAGCAACTATCCAGCAATGCGCGGCACTTTTGGGGTACCCCAAAGCGGTCACGAACCATTATGTTTGCTGTTGGCAGTAGCACGTATGAACTAAAACTTTGTTGTGTGTAATGAATACCTACACATGAAGTTACGAAATCATCAGATTTACTTAATTGAATTTGTTGCTGATTATCTGTTGTTGTTGGAATATGCAATAATGTATTGTGTTTTCGGTTACACATTTTGCATGATGATCGCTTACACTCGGCTGCCTTATGATTTGGTTGTAGACAATTGTAACAAATGTTGTTTTGACGAACGAGCTCCCTACGTTGCTCAATACTCAGTTCCTTGAATGAACTGCAATTAAACAATAAATGCTCATCAGCACAAATGGGGCATGTCTGAAATGTTGTGGCAAATGTGCGCATTTGATTTCGTTTTCTCACTTCAC
Organism: Nowickia ferox; assembly: GCA_936439885.1. Lineage (NCBI taxonomy): Eukaryota > Metazoa > Arthropoda > Insecta > Diptera > Tachinidae > Nowickia > Nowickia ferox. The sequence continues at coordinate 29,938,085 of OW387026.1, forward strand.
TCTTTTGTGTATTTTCGAGTTCTAAAACTCTTCTTTCCACAAAATTCAAAAAACTAACAAATGTTGCCGAAATTGTCTGCTTTTCTCTGAACCACAAGGTAGCGGTTTCATCATCGAACTTCTTTTCTAAAATGTACAACAGAATTGAATCCCACTGCTCTACAGGTTCCCCCAGAACCTTCAATGCATTAAAACTTTCATTTACGCTGTTATAAAATTGTCTCATTTCATTAAATGTTGTTGTTTTTAATCGCGGATGATCTACCAATAGTTCAAAATATGTCTTTTTTACCTTATCCGAATTGTCATAACGTTTTTCTATTATTTGCCAAGCAATCTGATAATTTTCATTTGATAGCTGTAAATGTTTAATCAATGAAAGAGCTTCACCTTTTAATTTAGTTTGCAAATATTCAAATTTCTCGACTGCTGAAATTGTGGTTTTCGAATGTACCATTGCTTTGAACAAGTCTCGAAATCGAATCCAATCTAGACTGCTGCCATCAAAGTCGGGAATCTGAATTCTAGGCAACCGTAATTCACATTGTGCGACGTTGCTATTCTGATCTGGTGTCAAATTCTGTTCCGCCCGACTAGTTTCAATAAAACGTTCTAAAAGATTTCCCATTGTACTCTGGTGGTCTATTAAGGCGCCTACAGCAGTCGACAATTCGTCCGATGCTGAAACTTGACCACTAATAATTGTTCTATTACTATTAGATTCTTCATTTAATCGTAAATGAAGGCTTTTGATTTTAAAAAATTTGTTTTCCATTTCATTTCTGTACTTTTCCTCTTCGGGAAGTTTATCCTCCATTGTAAGTTGCTCGATATCTCGTTGGATGCCTTCGAATTCACTGAACAACTCTTCTGCTCTGACACCACGAACTTTTACACCCTCTTCTACTACATTCTCGCCCATACAATAATTATAGATTCTCGACAAAGCCGATCTTAATGATTGCCGTTGTCGTTTTAGTTTATCGATTTCTTCCATTTCATTTGCTCAAATTGCCGTTGGTGGTTTTACAATTAATCTTCTACGTACTATTGTAATAATGAAACTTGTTGTAGGCTTATTTATTTGTATGTTGACAGCTCACGTTAATATTATTATTATTACGGCCACAACTGCTTATCGTATCGCAACTCCGTTTACCAACACTAAAATATTTCGAATTAACCGATGTTATGCCTGCTGTTGCTTGTACATCTATATGCATGAATATATGTATGAATGTATGTACATATATCTGGTTCATATAGAAGCACACAATGTACTTTTGTTCCCTGTATCGATAATTGAATGCTGTCGCATGCGTCAATTATTGTAATCCTGAACCCAAAATCCGTTTTGAACTTCTCTTATCTATGATCTGTATTATGGACATACGCGACCTCCCTTACAGAAGTTGAATAAATTGGCTATGAGATGATTCTCCACGATGATGTGTACCAAAGGCTTGTAGATCTTGTATCCGGCTCCGTAAGGACCAAAAAATGATATGTGAATAAATGAATGATCCTTTGTAGTCTTTTTTTTCAATAAATTTATTGTCACCAAAATTATGGACTGTATTCTAATAAAATCAAAAAAAAGTAAGAAGCAATAATACAAAAAATAGCTGGTGATGCCAGATCGATAAAAACAAAAACAGAAAAATAATGTATAATGTAATGCGAAAGAAGTGATGTCAATCAGTTTAATTTTGCAACTCAAGATCTCCGAACAAATATTGTATAAAAATATAAAATGTGAAAATTGAAGAGTTTTAAGTGAAAGGTGCCAATTATGGAAATTTTGACCCTGTGGAAGATTTTGTGCCATCAGGTAAAGATTTGTCACATTTTAAGATCCATACGTAAGTGTTTGACTTTACTAATTCGGCGCAACATAAAATTTTTGATTTACATATACATACATATGTATGTTTTTAATAGAAATTACAAACAATTTTCATGCAGGTGGTGACAGTGTCTATAGTGAATCAGTACATCTTTACTACGGACATCGAGCGAGGAAATATCGATATTGTAGACTAGAGCCCTTAAAATTTACTAGTGAATCGTTGGTCCCAAAAAAACTACTTAGTCAGTAGTGCTACAGTCTAGTGGTGGATTTTCAATGACAAGCTGGGTACACCTGGTCAGTAGTGCTACTGACAATGTCACTAATAAATCACTACATTTTCACTGTTCGCATTTTCTGCAGGGTTGTTTATATGCCAAGCGAGGGCATTTGTTATTGTAGTGTCGAAGCATATTTCACCAGTGCACACCGAATGACAATTGTAAAATGAGCACACAAGTGTAAAAATCTGTGCATGTGTAAAAGAAAAAACAAACAACGTAGATTGTTTGAGCGTGTTAGTTCGGATAAGATACTGTTCTAAGTTTTATAATTTATTAATTTAAGGCTCTAAAATTTAAAATATGTATAAAAATAATGTCTTTGACGATGGATATAAAAGTAAAAAGTTTTATTATCACTTAATATTTTATGAAATTTTGAGTTTGTGAAATGAAGTATGGTGCACTATGAAGTGTTCAATAAAAATATTGCACACTTGACACAACTGTCCATTCAACTGTTGTACAATGGTTTTGTGTGTTTTTTGTTTCCCTGTTCTCTATTTTTGCTTCACACACAATTACTTTTACCACTACAAACAATATTCGCTCTTGAAAAAAATACAATAATGTGCACTTTTTCATAGCTTGCGCACACTTCTAGTACATACATAAAGAAATTCATTTACATACATAAATGTACATTTTTCAATGCATATCTAAGTACATAACAAGTAGAAAGGCCCTAATTCAAATAACTGTGACTTTACAGGAGAAGGTAAAAACATAAAAATAAACAGTACAACTGCTTGTACAACTGCTTTGTAAAACTGCTTGTAAAAGCGTTATTTTTTAAAATATTGCAATATATTTTTGTGACGAGGAGTATTTGTGTGAAATGTATTGGAATCACTGAAAAGCTCATTTTCATGAAAATACGAGTTAAGGCCTTTCTACTTGTTAACAGCGATATGTATGTAAGTACGTGTATGAAATTTGAATTTACTAAAACAAAAACATCACATTTGAGAACAATGTGCGCATGACAAAAACCAAACGCAAATTAAAAACGAAAACACAAATAAACAAGGCAGCAAAAATATAGAGATGCAAATTTGAAAACAAAATTTCCGAATAGTGTAAAAAAGTTGGTATTTATAAAAACAATTATGATACATAGGTACCTAACCTACATACATACAATCAATTGTTAACAGATTTATTTGTTACTTTGGTTTGACTTTGTTTTATTTATTTACTTCTTTCGTGGCGTTTAAGTTGGCCGGCCATTGAGACGTTGTGGTATTTTTAGCTCCCACTTTATACCCAGCGGTAAAACTCAGAAGAGCTTCTAACATCAGGCCTTATTAAAGGCCTGCTCAGGGATTTTTTTAATCAATTACCATTCTTATCTAACTGCGAAGGAATGCCTTATAGAAGACCACCGCTTTTCCGCATAAAAGATAAGATACACGTTCCTCATTTCCTTCTATCAGAAGAGAGAGGAGAAAGAGTAAAAAAAATTTTTTTTTGCCAGAACAAATGCAAACGAATTCATGTTTTTGATTCAATTAACATTCTTATGTAACTTCTAAAGAAGGCCTCATAGAAGACTTCGGCTCTTTATTAAAAAAGATGGGATACGCGTTCCACATTTCCTTCTAGGAGAAGGGAGAACAGAAGGAGTAAAATATTGTTTTGTTTTTTTTTTGCCAAAGCAAAAGCCAAAGAATCCAAATATCGTTATAAAAAATTCCTTATAAAAATACCAAATATAGAATGTAAAATAATAAAATAAATGTAAATAATTTTAGTCGAGTTTTCTACGTTTTTTTGTTCGATTATTATTATGTACATACTATTTAGGTTCTTCTTATTTTCAGAAGTTTCCTTGTAATATGTTCGACCTTTTTGATCACAAAATAAGCGTCAAAGCACTATATGTATGGATGTTTAGGCTTTTTAACAATCCTTTATTAAACCCGTTTCAATATGACCTTTATTCTAGGTCTTTTGACAGCCATTCCCTGGAAGGCCTTTAAGAGCCATTAATTTGAAGGCCTTTCAGAATATCTGCTGAAAGAAGCGAGAGCGAAAGTCCTATTCCGCAATGACATCGCGTTTAAAAAAGATGGAGAATGGAATGGAGCAAGCAGGTCTTGTACATCCAAAAGAAGGAGTATAGAGGCCTTCTAAAAAGCATCCTTACTCCTTCTTTTTCCCGCTGGTTAGCTACATACATGTACATATGTACATACGTATGTCCGTATATCAAAGATAAGCAAAAGGCCGCTCAGGGGTTTTCGTTATGCTCTTTTATACATGTACATTAGTACAAGCATGATATAATTATGCAAGGTACTTGCACGACTACAACAAAATTGCAACACCAAGAAACACACGTATTTTGTTGGTAGAAACAAACGTAAAATTGTCAGAAACAGATGTCTTTTGTTTTTAAAAACAGCAATCACAGGGTAACTAAAGCACAATTGCAGACGCGGCATTCATGCATGATTATGGTCATTCAGTGTTACCAATAGTATGTAATACACATTGTGTAATTTGTACTCTCATGTGTGGGCCATGTAATGATATTCATTTATAATCTGTGTGTAATTATACTTTGGATTCTATTTTTATTTATTATGGTTTTAATTTTAACTCACACAAAAGATGTGTAGTGTAATTTTCTTCAATGTATAATTGGAGACACAGCTATGTGCAAATTCATTGGCAACACTGTAATCATTTTATTCACACACATACACTAACATTTTTGCAGCTTGTAAACAAAGTTTGACAACTATATGCATTGTAAACATTAACAGGCTGGGCTTGGGCAAGTATCTTGTATAATTGTATCATGAGTACAAGCATGCATTTTACTCTCTTTTATATAATATATGTATGTGTTTACCCGACTTTGATTTATGTCAAAAATAAAATTATAGTTGTATGTGTAAGAAAAAATGTGTCATTCGTCTCTGAAGTACATTGATAAAAATAAATATTTATACAAATGCATTTAAAAAATAAATATTTATACAAATGCAGTTAAAAAATAAAAATAAAAAGGGGCATATGTGGTAGAAAGTTAAAAAATAAGAGAAAAAATTTAATAAAAAAGTTGGCGCTGACGAGTTATGGGACTCTGAACTTTTTATAGGAAACTGTGAAAAATTTCCAAAAAAAAAAATTTAAATAGCTTATCTGATAGAAACGTAAAAAATAAAAAATAATAATTTATGAAAAAAATTTGTTGCGACCTATATTTCCCGAGATATTGGTCGTAAAAGTTTAGATATAAAGTGAAGTTTAGTGAAACTGCTCCAAAAAATTAAAAATGTCTTTTTGATACATATTCATTTCTTTGCTTAAAAGTTTTGTAACATAAAACACATTGAATGTCGTGAAGAGCATTGGTGACCATAGAATATTTTTCGCATACCACTTCTTTTCTTTCACTGTATTTATAAAGAATTTAATACATCCACCGGGTACTGGCGTGCGGAAGCTGACTGAGTATGCAAGGTTGAGAGGAGTTGCGTTGGTACTCGGCTGCGACGCAAATGCGCATCATAGTCAGTGGGGGAGCAGCAACATTAACAAAAGAGGTGAGTTAGTGTTTGATTTTATTACTTCGAGCAATATGTTTATTTGTAACAAGGGTAATGTACCCACCCACGTTCAGGAATAGGTATAGGGCAGACATAATACTAGCTAACAGAGATAGGAACCTGGTAGAGAACTGGATGGTAGATAAAGACTGTACGTTTTCAGACCACAGTAGGATATCATTCATTATTAATTTTGCAGGGGAAAGGCGTGACCCATATAGGAATCCAAGAAAGGCTAACTGGGATACCTATAGGGCCATGATATTAGAGAAAGGGTCACTCCGCAGGGTATGGTTACACAAAGAGCAGTGGAAGAGGAGGTAGAATATTTCACTAACACTTGTAGGGAATGTTTTGAACAATCCTGTCCATTGGTTTTCCCGGGCAAAAGAGAGCAGCCTTCGTAGTGGACCAAAGATCTAAGAGATTTGAGGTCCTCGGTTAGAAGATTCTTCAATAGAACAAAACTCACAGGAAGGAGTGAAGACTGGAACAATCATAAAGTATTGTATAATAAGTACAAGGGTGATCTCAAAAGGGCGATAAGAGCCTCATGGAGGAAATACTGTGAGGAGATTGATTCCGTAAATGGGTTGTCGAGGTTTCGGCGAGTATTGTCAAAAGACAATACTCGCCCTGGGAATATTCAAAGACCGGATCGCTCATGGACGGAATCTAGCTCTGAGACACTTTCTGTTCTGAGAGAAGAGGCAACGACGGAGGTTAATTTCGGCTACTCGTCGGAACCAGAATTAGGGGAGCAGTGGACGACATAGTGACGTTGGAAAAAGCAACATGGGCAATAAACACATTTGAACCGTATAAATCACCGGGTCCAGATGGCATTTTTCCGGCCATTTTGCAGAATGTCCCAGAGCGCGTACCACTGTTTCTGGTGGATATCTTTAAGATATGCTTAAGCACGAGGTTTATACCGAAAGGCTGGAGAGAGGTTAGAGTCATCTTCATACCCAAAGCGGGTAAGGCAAGCCACTCAAAGCCGAAGGATTTCATGTCAATCAGTCTTTCATCGTTTCTCTTGAAAACATTAGAACGACTGATTGATCTGCATCTAAGAAACACAATTGATACCCGTGTCATTAGTAGCGCTCAGCACGCCTATCGAAAAGGTAGGTTTGTTGAGAGTGCGCTTCATGACGTGGTTGGTGTTATAGAGAGAGGACTGCAGCACAAAGACTACACACTGGCTGCATTCTTAGACACATCGAGGGAGCCTTTAACAACATAAGTATAGAGGCTATTAGGGAGTCGCTGGAAACACTTGGGGTGCACAACTTTCTAGTGGAGTGGATAGTTATCATGCTTAATAGCAGAATCATCAACTCGAGTATGGGAAGGGGAAAACTGAGGAAATTAGTGACAAGAGGTACACCACAGAGAGGAGTTTTATCACCTCTGTTGTGGTTGTTGGCAATGAACACAATTCTTAGGCGTTTTGACAGGAGCGGAAGCAAGATAGTTGCATATGCGGATGACGTGGTTTTACTGGTAACGGGAAAGTTTCTTCCCACTATCAGTGAAGTCATGCAGTCGGCGTTGGGCGATCTATCCTCCTGGGCCAGCAGCAAAGGATTGGGAGTCAACCCAGAGAAAACCGAGCTAGTTCTCTTCACCAGGAGATACAAAGTAGAAAGCTTTGTACCGCCCAGGGCGCTAAATACCTGGGTGTTTTCATAGATAGCAAACTTTCTAGGCTAAAGAAAGGGCTCAATGTCTACTACGCATGCAGGAACTCCATAGGAAGGAACTGAGGTCTACAACCGAAGATAGTAAACTGGATCTACACATCGGTTGTCAGGCCGGTTATTTCCTATGGTTGTGTGGTATGGTGGGAGGCATTGAGGAAGGAAAGTCACATTAAATTAATAGCTAAGGTTTAGGGATGTGCCTCGATGGATATCACAGGTGCTCAGAGGAGCATACCTCAGGCTGCCTTGGACGTCATTCTTCATCTAGTTCATATAGAGAACTTTGTGGTGCGAACGGCGACTAGAAGTATCCTTAGACTCGTTGAAACTGGTTTGGTGAGGACAGGAATAACAGGTCACACATTAATCTTAAATGAGATCAGTTTTAGTGATCACGGATCCGTTAAACTTGGGTTTACGGACTATAAGATAGCTGAAATCGACTTTAGTAGAACACCCTCAATGGTAATTCCGGATAGGGAATATTGGGTCAAATCCGATAAGCTATATGAGGGAAGTGCAGTCTTTACATACGGATCAAAAATGGGGGAAGGCACCGGGGCTTGGGAACGAACATTCGTAGTTCTTTCAGACCACCGAATGAATGCAGCGTTTTCCAGGCTGAGATCTTGGCGATTCTCAGGGCCACGGAGCTGGTGACAAGGAATGTAGCTGAAGGTGAGAAGGTAACTTCCTACGTCGACAGCCAAGCAGCGCTTAAAGCTTTGAATGGACACATTGTCAAATCGAAACTTGTTAGTGACTGTAGGAGAGCCCTCAACTTGCTTATGGATAAATATAGTGCCAGACTATGTTGGTTTCCTGGCCACAGCAGTGTTGAGGGAAATGAAATTGCCGATGAGCTGGCAAAAATAGGGTCGGCATTAGATGAAGGAATGAAAGAAAGGTCGGTGAAATTGCCGATAGGTCATTAGAGAACTCGGTAACTGGATAGAAAGCAGTACCAATAGTTCATGGCGAAGTAGGGAGGATTGTAGAGTGTCAAGGAGCTTGACTTGACTCAGGAGGATCCAAATTGCTACTGGACATGAATAGGAAGGCGATGCGAATTGTGATAGTCGCGTTGACAGGTTACTGTTCAGTCAGAGCAAGAACCACTATTTGGAAAACTAGCACTCCAGATTTTTTTAGGATGTGCGGGGATGAAGAAGAACCAGAAACCATTGAACATGTTATCTGTCACTGCCAGAAGCTGCAACGTCATAGGCTTAGATGGCTGAGCAGACGTTTCCATGAAAGCATTACTGATATCGGGAGGTGTAAACTAGAGGACATCAGGGGCTTCATCATGGGAATTCGGTGGCTCAAGGACGGCTAATAGGGTCACTTCTGGCTATAAAAGGGGGGCAAATATTACTATTTGTGCAACAGAAGGGAATCACAATGGACCCAATAGGGCCTCCGAGTGGAGGTGCGGTATAGCACCATCCTTCCTAACCTAACGTAACCTAATACACCCGCTACGCATGTGTTATCGTCGCTGTATCATTGACGACTAAATGAAATAGAATAAGAATTTGTGTGATTTTAGCTAGCACAATTGTGGTATGAAACTGACATCAATGGTCTAGTGTTAGCAGTTCCCAATCCTCCAATAGATGCTTGCCGAATTGGCTATATCTTCTGTAGCATAACGCCGCAGTCCTTCAGAATATGCTCTGGGGTTTCATCGTCGTACTCACAGAATCTGCACAGGCTGTTACTCTCAATGCCAAGTCTGTTGAGGTGTTTTCTCAGTCTACAATGACCTGTGAGGAAGCCCTTGAGCATTTTTAGAATGTTTTTACTCAGGGACATGAGAACTATGAAACGATTTTGGTTATAGGTTCCAATCATTAGCTTTGCATGCCTCAATCCAGGGAGATTGAGCCAGAGGTGTTCCCTATTACTCTTGATCTCCGTCTTCACGTATGCAAGGTTTTAAACTATTATTTTAAAAACTCGGCGTAATCACGCCCATAAAATGTTAGCCTTGTGTTTCATCCACTTCGGCTTAGTAGATTTAAATCTATTATTTACGTATGTTGTATAAGCCGTTTACTACGGAAATTAACATGAAATCTTGAATAACGCCCATAAAATTTAAAGCTAGAATTTGCGCTAGAGAGCTGAAATTTTATACACAAGTAAGTGTAGATGATAACAATGGACCCAATTGGGTCTACGAGTGGAGGTGCGGTATAGCAACACCCTTCCTAACCTAAGTGTAGATGAGTAAGTCAATGAAAAAATCTTAAAACCCAGAAGTTTTATACGATGTGTGAACTGTGTTTTGAAAATTTGATACACAAATAAACATAGATCAGAGATCACTTAGAAAAATCGGAAAAGCCTGAAGTTTCAATCAGTAGGCGGGGACAACCACTTTAAACACAAAATTAAGAATTTAAGTCGATCAAACTCGATAGATTTTATTGAAACTTTTCATGGACATTGCCCTTATCCAAAGTAACAATTTCCTGATTTGAAATATCTTCTTTTTCATGCACTTCGACTTAGCAGATTAAAGTCTATTATTTATGTATTTCTCATAAGCCTTTTCCTACGAAACTTTAGCTAACCATAAGCACTAGTGAGTGGGACCAGCTCGTAAAAATTTAATGTAATATTATACTTTAGCGATGAAATTTTCTAGACAAATAGGGCTAGCTGAGTTACCAATCAGAAAAATCGGAAAGCCCAAAAACTAAAGCACAAGCTGCTCTGCTGAAACTTTACATGCACATTGAACTTACGCTAGGCTATAATTTTGCGTTTTCAAAAGTGGGCATATCCTTCTGTTTTATGTACTTCGGCTAAGCATATTGCAATATGACAATATATTTAGTCATCATAAATAGAATATTATAACATTTTTTCAAAAAGTAGTCAGATCCTAACAAAAACATAAATGTGAGCTCAAAAGTAGTGAGATAAAAGTTTTTACTAACTTCTTCTTTGTCACTTTCACTACAATCTGACATGCATTATATAAATTTGTAATCGTCAGGATGTCATATCATTTCTTGGAAACCTGTTTGATATGCCTTGTGTACATGGATACATATATTTATTTATTTCAGTCTATGGACAAAAAATCCTTACAGACTAAGATAACAAAATACATATAATTATATTGTATAAATATCTAAATTAACAATGAAGTATGTGCAAAACCTACATATATACAAAATTATCTTACAGTTTATAAATCACAGCTATTTATTATATTAAAACAGTTATTTTATTAAACTAAAAAGTAGGAGTTTAAACTCAGATTTCTCAGTGCCGAATTCAATAAAAAATTGAGAAACTTTTTGTAAATTGAAGTTAATGTCATTGAGCTGAACAAAGGCACGTGTTAAAGTATCTTTACGTGCATAATTAGTCCCATGGAAGGGAACATCAAATAGCTTAACCAACCTAAGATTTCTAGGAGGTATATAAAACGGTACCATATAAAGCAAATCTGGGCAATCAATAGAACCATTGATAATATCATACACAAATAGAGCCGATTGAACTATTATACGTGCTTCTAGAGTAAGTAAGCCTATAAACAAGCATTTAGACTCATACGGAATGGAAGATAAGTAAGGTAGTGAGTGTGAGGCAAATTTAATAAAAACACGTTGAAGTCTTTCAACACGAGTAATCAGATTAGATACGTGAGAACTCCAAATAACAGAAGCATATTCTACAGGGTGTTTTTTTAGAGGTATAGAACTTCGAATTGAAATAAAACACAAGAAAATCGTTTTAATGTCCATCAATTTGGCTTTATTGGAAGGATAATTTTATGCCATTAACGTTTAAATATGATTTCGGGCATGTGGCCGCCGCGGCTGGCTCGAATAAAGCCAATTCTACAGGTCCAATTTTCAACCACTTTTTCGAGCATATGGGGCCGTATGTTGGCAATAATGCCACGAATGTTGGCTTCCAAGTCCCCTAACGTTTCTGGTTTGTTGGCGTAGACGAGCGACTTCACATATCCCCAAAGAAAATAATCCAATGGTGTCAAATCACACGATCTTGGTGGCCAATTGACAGGTCCATTCCGCGAAATTATGCGCTCATCGAATGTTTCCTTCAATAAATCGATTGTGACGTGCGCTGTGTGGCATGTAGCGCCGTCTTGTTGGAACCACAACTCATCCACATTCATGCCATCCAATTCGGGAACAAAATAGTCGGTTATCATGGCTCTATACCGGTCTCCATTAACGGTAACTGACTCTCCAGCATTATTTCGGAAGAAGTATGGCCCAATGACTCCACCAGCCCATAGAGCACACCAGTCAGTTTTTGTGGATGTAATGGCGTCTCAAGGGTCTCATGTGGATTCTCTTCACTCCAAATGCGGCAATTTTGCTTGTTGACGTAGCCATTCAACCAAAAATTAGCCTCATCACTGAACAAAATTTTGCGATGAAAATCAGCATCGAGATCAATCTCATTTTCGGCCCATACACCAAAATCACGACGCATTGCATGGTCTCGCGGCTTTAATTCTTGCACAAGCTGGATCTTTGAATGTCGCAAGCCAAGATCTTTGCGCAAAATCTTCCATAAAGTTGATGGACAAAGCTCCAATTGCTGTGCACGGTGGCGAATCGATTCATTCGGGTCCTCTTCAACACTTTGCTCTACAGCGGCAATTGTTTCTTCGGTGCGCACTGTTCGACGTCTCTGCGGATGCGTATTATCACATAGAGTAAACGTAGTGCGAAAACGATCCATGGTTAACCGAATTAATTGCTCTGATGGACGATTATGTCGACCATAAAATGGACGGAGCTTGCGGTAAACTTCGCGAACTGAACCATTATTTTCGAAATAAATTTGCACGATTTGCTAGCGTTGTTCTTTTGTCAACCTGTTCATGATGAAATGGCAAACCAAACTAAATATTAATCACTTGACAGCTGACAAAATGGCCGCCAGTTAAAAAAGTGATGCCAACTTAAAGTTCTATACCTCAATAAAAAACACCCAACACCTTAGATCTTACAAACGATGTATAGATAAGCTTGAGTGTATATGGATCTACAAATTCACAACAACTTCTTTTCAAAAAACCAAACATTTTATATGCCTTGGGAAGTATGTAATCAATATGAGCTTCAAAAGACAACGAGCTGTCGAACATCAACCTTAAGTCCAACTTAGAGTTTGACGACGTGTTCAAATTTATACCATTAATATTGAAGACAAGTACAGTGGAAGTCAGAGACCTATGAAAGGAGACATGTAAACATTTATTAATGTTTAGACTCAGACTATTAAGCCGACACCAATCACTCATATTATTAATCTCAATTTGCAGAATATGCGCATCATTAATTGATTCCAATTTCATAAAGAATTTCAAATAATCGGCATATAAAAGATACTTCGATTTCACAAAACAGCTACCAATATCATTAATGAACAAGTTAAATAACAATGGACCAAGAATGCTTCCCTGGGGTACACCCGACGTTTGCAGATAAGGGTTAGATCTAAAACCTTCAATACTCACAGAGCAAATTCTATTGGATAAATAGGACTTAATCCAAACCAGGAAATTTGAATGGAAGCCCATTATATGCAACTCTAATGAACTGGAGAAAAATAGACAAACAAATATAATGAAATTGGTGGTCGCAAAAATTTTTAATGTAAATAGAAATTAAAATTAATTAAAAATTAAAAAGTTTAGTGCAATGGAACCGAAGAAAATAAAACTGGATGCAAAGTGCTCACCAGGAACATTTAGAGATATCGAAAATGGTAAATATATTTGCTAACAAAACTTTAAAAAGCAAAACCGGCATTCAAAATTCTATTAATTTCAATTATTATTCAAATTTTTATTTCCAGATGAAGTGTATACTCGTATGTACAATATTGCCTCACAATTGGTAGAGGATGATGTCTTCGATATAATATTTATACCCAATGACACAGCTTCTTCAAGTGAGGATGACATTGGAACAAGCTCGAACTCTTAAAGAGGGAAAACTGAATGTGTAGGTAGATTCTGCCATTAAACTCATTGCGCGGTTAAAAGAATTAAGGTCAAAGGTTGGCAAATATATAAACTTAAAAAACAAAAAACAAATGTGGAAAATTATAAGTGATGACATTTGCGAAAAAGGTTAAAACTTTAATGCTAGTCAAGTTGAGGCTAAATATTTGGCGCTAGAACGGTAGTATAAGATGGTAACATTGCATAACAGCAAAACCCGACGTAGTAGACAGACAAAACCTTAGCAAAAGTATGAAATACATAAGTGTGTATATACCAATTTTAAACATCGATGCCTCTGTGGCGTTTTAAAGACTTGCGTTCCTAAAAAATCGTTCGTGTTCGATGGAATGGTGATTGTTAGAGCCTGACTAATTTTATAGTTTTTATTTTAATTTTTTAATTAAATGTTTGGAAAGGGAACGTTGTTAATGTGCCATAGTGGCCTGCCAGTTAATATGTTCATACATGTATATTTATTATAAATTTCTCTTATCTACATTATAATAGGTTGCTCTTAACCCTGAGTATGTATTAGATAGCGAGACAGATGTAATTTGTGATGAAAATACTGTTCAACATGTGGCAAAAAATTCAGATGAGAAAAAAAACAGGTAAGCCATATTCATATTAATATCATGTAAACTAACTTTTAGAATTACGTAATTAAAAAGATAAAAACTTAATTATATACAAATAAATACTTAACCGTTTTATTTCTTCACATTTAAGATTTGGTGCCCTCAAGATGAAAGAAAAGAAAATCTATGTTTGAGCAGTATATTAAGAAAAAGGAGGAAAGAGCTGAAAAAATGAGAAATTGGAAAGAGAGATCTTTTCGAAAAATTGGTTAATGCCTTAGAAAAATTAATTGTTTTTTATACTTTTTATACTTATGTACACTAAGAGAAAAAGGACGATTTAACCCATTAGCGGCCAATGTTCCCATATGGGAACAAGCACATTTAATTGCGTACCAGCTCGAAGCAACAACACATCAAATTCAGAATATTAAAGTAACGGTACTAACATTCCTATGTATACAATGATATCAATGTTTTTCATATTGCGTGCTTGTATTCTCAGTATACGGCAAACATTTAAGGAAGTCACACATTTTTGCAATCTTCAATGTTCGTTGATGGTTTTAGATATTGTAGCTTTTAAATTTAAAGTATTTTTTACTTGTATACGCTTTTCTGCTACGTAATTGTATGAAATATTTAGTTAACTGTGTGCTAGGCTTCTTAACTTTTCTAAAACAGGTAAGTTTTTCCTGTTCCCATATGGGAACAATGGGCACTTCATGATAAACATTTTTACGTGTTATAAATGCATATGTACATAGGTTGTGATATTTCATATAAGCCATGCTAAGTAAGCGCGCTTTGAGACTTCCTGAAATTGAAGGTATTTTAGAGGAACTTCTCGAGAATGAAGATCTGGCTGATGAAAGTGCTATTGATATAGTGCAATTGCCCCCCGAACCAGATAGTTTGACTGATTGTGAAGACATTGATGAAGATGACCTTGACGAAGTTGCAGAGTTGAAAGATGTGCCTGGTGAAGTAGAAATCCATTTCACTGAAAATGAAGACCATAAAGAGTTTCAACCGACGACATCATCCAAACGACAAAAGCTTGATAATGAATTCCCGTCATCACGTTGGCTTCATGTAGATGCAAGTTATAATCAATCTTTTGCAGCTTCTCAACGGTGCGCAGAATATAAAGCAACAATTCAGGAGAAGTTTCAAAATACAGAAGCTTTTGAGATATTTGAATTTTTCTTTGATAATTCACTTCTGCAACACATAGTCGATGAAAGTATTCGTTATGCTCACCAGAATAATTTTCATAATTTTGTTTTTTCTTCTAACTGTTTCCGAAAATTTATCGGAGTCTTATTTTTTACATCGTACCACAGCCTACCGAGTGAAAGGATGTATTGGTCCACAGACGATGACATTGATATTCAAATAGTAAGACGTTGTATGCCTCGAAACAGATATCTTGAAATTAAAAGATTTCTTCACTTTAACAACAACGAATTCATACGAGGTCATGTTGCAGATAAAGATTTTAAAATTAAACCACTGTTTGAAAAGCTCAATGAAAACTTTTTGAAACTAAATGTTTTTTCAAAACACTTGTCAGTAGATGAGCAGATGGTACGTTATTACGGAGGTCATTTTTTAAAGCAATTCATAAGAGGAAAACCAATTCGATTTGGTTTAAAACAGTGGGTTATGTCCTGCGGTGAAACTGGTTTTTGCTACAAAATGGAGCTTTACAAGGGTAAAAAAGATTCCACCGACAAGGATTTAACAACATTAGGCGAAAAAGTAATTACTTCAATGGTTAACCTTCTCAACTACCCTGAAGACCATGAGCTCTACTTTGACAATTTTTTTTCAAGCTTCCGTCTTATGACAGTTCTAAGTCAGAAGAATATGCGTGCTACTGGCACAGCAAGATTTAATCGAATCAATAAATGCCCAATAAAAAGTGACGATACCATGAAAAAGGAACCTCGCGGAGCAACGGATTACAGATTCGATAAAAACAATGAAATACTAGTTATTTCTTGGAATGATAACAGGTGTGTGAAATTACTTAGTAACCACTTAACTGTAAATCCAATGCAGACTGTGCAAAGATACAGCAAAAAGGATAAAAAATATGTTGAAATATTTCAGCCTTACGCGATATCGCAGTATAACAAGTATATGGGAGGTGTAGATAAATTAGACTGGCACGTAAACAAATATCCAATTAAAATAAAAGGAAAGAAGTGGTATTTTAGGCTATTTACAAACTGCCTAGATATTTGTATGTACAACTCGTATGTTATTTATAATATTTGTCATGAAAGAGTACCATATCTACAATTTATTCGTATGGTTACGCGACATTATTTACACACTGAATCAGAATTTTCAGATCCAAAAATGTTAGGTCGCCCAGTGCGAGTTCCCAAAGAAAATAGGACAATCACAAGCCACGTTTTAGCAGGTATTCCAGATGGAAAGCAAAAAAGATGTGCTCTTTGCAAAAAAAATTCACGAAGGATGTGTGTTGAATGTAATCGAGGTATGCATGTACATTGTTTTGTAGAATACCATGATATGACTTAGTGCCCAATGTTCCCATTTGGGAACAAATTAAAAATTCTAATAAAAAATATATTAAATTTTTAAAATAATTTTAAACTTGTTTTTTTCTACTAGCTACGATTATATATTCGAAAAATACACTCTCAATTAAAAAACAAAAATTGGGCGTTAATGGGTTAATTTCAATGAACAAAATTCTTGAATTTAGATTGCATAAATCTTCAGATTTCAATGTTGAAATTTGGTTAGTAAGATTGACGTTCTCAAATTTTATCATAAATTTTTAACTTTTAGAATGAATTCTAAAAATCAAGAAGGTAATCCTAATTTTAAGATCGTAGTCTTAAATTTTTAAGAATGTGATCTTAATTTAAGATCATCTTCATGACTATGTGTAGTACACAGCAACCTCTTACAAAAAGACAAATTTTTTTCATTCCTCTTAACTTCCAATAATATAGTTGCCTAAATCGTTGTTTCCAAAAGTATGTTCAATAGTGGCACGGCCTGAGCTCAATTTAATATTAAAAAGTTTTTTGGGCGCTTGTTAGATGGCCGTTGTTTTTATAAGGAGTAATTATATACTACTCATCGTACGGCTAAGCTGAGTCACCTACGGCCTTATGCATAATGAAAAATTGGCATGAAGTTAGCAAAAGTGGCAAAAATGAACATGGTTTTAACGAGTTTTGCCATACAATTTTACATTAAAAATCAGGCTAGGATTTAATACATCTCGTTTATACGGATATTTTATATGCAAATAAAACTATTTGTAAATACTGAACTCATACCCCTTTCCACACGCAAAGTTTACTTTGCAAAGTCTTAATTCAGATGGGAGAAAGATAGAAAGAGACTATACTACTGCCTCTGTCTTTCACACAGCTGAATTCAGAATTTGCAAAGTAAACTTTGCGTGTGGAAAAAAGGGGTATCACTGTTTATACCTAGATAGAACACATTGTTATCTGTGATTTATATTGCCACATTGTTAAATATGTATTGCATTTCTTACAAAACAAAAATAATTGGCAACATTTTACACCTTATTTGCAAATAGTTTTCGTGAGTTATTAATTCCCGTTTCACAAATTTCAACTTTTGTTGATCAACTCGTAATTCAGCTGTAAGAAAGACGGAGAAGGAAATACAAAAATTTCTTTTTTTCAAAAAAGAAAGAAATCACCCTATTGGAAGATGCTCCTATTTTTGCAAATGGCGGCCAGTGTCAAATCTGTTTTGACATTTGTGAACTAGACAGATGTAGAATACAAGTGAACAAGCCATGGAGCGATACACTCCCCAAGAACGCGAAATAATCGTGTCGTGGCGTTCCCGGGTGGCCTCATCTATCGTTTTGCCGATTTACACTAGCCCGCACAATCGCCCGATTTAACCGTTCCAGACTTTTTTTGTTGGGTTTTTTTAAGTCCCGTGTTTACGTGAAGAAACCCTGGACAACTTTCGACACGAGTGCGAGAATCTGTCGCCCGAAGTTCTCGCCGGAGTGATGAGAAATGCCATAAAACGAACAATCAATTGTGACGGCGCCCATTTGGCCGCTATCATCTTCTCGACTTGACCAATAAAATTCTAAAAGTTCAAATAAACATAATCAAAAAACAGAATGGAAGTTTTTCATTTACATAGAAAAAAATGAGTGCCAAACAACACCGGATGACCTCTTTTGGTCCACCTTATATTTGCAAATAAGAACTGCGTATAAACGTCATAATAGTGGGTTAATTAAAACTACATTATGCACCGGTTTTTAATGTCAAATTGTATGGAGGAACTCGTTAACACCTAGTTCAATTTCGTCACTTATGCTAACTTAATGCCAGTGTTTCATCTGAAAAATAAAATGATAGAGCTTTTCAATTGAGAAAAAACAAGCGTTTAGCATTTATTGTGGGATTTAAAAAATTATAAATAAGTATTACCTCTACAATACGATGGCAAATTTTCTTATATAGAAGAGTTTTTCAAAACCCAGCTATCGTGACGAGAATCTGGATAGCCTACAAATATATTTATGATTTTTTTTTTATTTTCATTGCAAATACCCTGCATGCGAATGGTAAGAGCGCCTTTTCTGTCTATATATTTGTCTTTTGATTTTTGAGGAGGATCAATTACTATGTGTATGCCATCAATGCAAGCTAATATGGAAGAGAATTAAGAATGAAAAATACAATATAACATTTTTAAGCATACACATATAATACCTTATACACTTCGAAGTAAACAGAAAAAATACTAATTTCGTACAAAAATACTTATGTTTTTCTCATTTACATATTTATTTAATTGATCATACGTGTTACTTACATACATATGTATATTAGGTCTGTTCCAAATGCATAACAAAACAGTCCGAACTTCTACAAAGTTATCCAAAAGCGTTCCAGATAGCAATTTTTGTGCAATTTTGAGAGCGAATGAGAGAGTAATTTTTTTTCATTTCCTGTAGAAACTAGTACGAACTTTTTCTTCTGGGTAAGTTCGGACTAGAATTAAATAATAAGCTGTTTTTTGTTTACATATGAAACTGAAAAATTAATTTGCAAATATAGGAAAAAAGTTTTTACATACAAATTTATTAAAAAGCAAAATGGGAGGTTTTTTTAACAAAGTTTAGGTTGTAAGTACATTTGTGCATATTTCTCCATTTCTTTAATATAAAAAAATGCTTTTTGTAATTTTTTTCATTTACTTTTTATAGGTGTTGCCAATGATGCAAATTTTTTTTATAATGTTGTGCGTTTTAAGATATTAAAATCACTAAAAAACAATTTTATTTAAAAAGTAAGCAGCACTAGTATTTCAAGATGGCAGTTATGGTTTTTTGCGTTCTAGCAATTTTGAATAACTTTTGCACATTCAGAGAGTAATTTTCTTTTTACTCTCATTAGTCCGAGCTTGTACGAAATCTTGTGGAACACACCTATTATGTATGCCAATTTCTGATATTCGCGAATTCGAATTAATGGACATCATTTGAGTCATTTGATCTCCCAAAACACCCCAACAATGTGTATGTTTAAAGCCCTCTCGCTAAGTGCACTGGTTAAAAATTTAAATTAAATTAAAATTAAATCAGGGACAACAGCGTTACGTAATATATGGATGGCCCCCTACGCGCTAAAATAAATTTTAATAAAAGTCGTTGTAGGTACATATGTACATGTGTATTAGTAAATAGAATTTCTTTTTTTACTAGCTCTTTTCAGATTTTATAATTTGTTTTTTTTCCTTGGATAATTTTAAGGAAGCAGTTAAACTTAAAACCGTCACGTCGAACAAGTTCGAATACCAGTGCAAATATTAATGTCAATTTTTATTTTATATGACATTTGTTACATTGTCCAGTTCAAAGTGTGAAGTGATCAAAGTGTTCAGCCGCAAAGATGAGTATGCACATTTTTAGAGTACAATGTGGTCCATAATAGGTCACCACTTTTGTCCGCCCGCATCGCCTCTTTCCCAAAAAAAATTTGGTCTCATTTTGCAAAATCTTAATATAGTTGGGCTAATTTATAGTTTTTTCCTGAAAACTCGAACTTCTAGAAATTCTGAGTATGCACGGTTTTAGAGTACAATGTGGTCCATAATAGGCCATCACTTTTGGCCGCCCGCATCGCCTCTTTCTCAAAAAAATTTTGTTTGGAAAATATTAATATATTTGGGCAAATTTAAAGTTTTTCGAAAATCTCCTAAAAACTCGAACTTCCAGCAATTCTGAGTATGTACGTTTTTAGAGTACAATGTGGTCCATTATATGTCACCACTTTTGTCCATCCGCATCGCCTGTTTCCCAAAAAAAATTTGGTCTCATTTTGCAAAATCTTAATATAGTTGGGCAAATTTACGTTTTTAGAGCACTATGTGGTCCATAATAGGTCACCAATTTTGTCCGCCCGCATCGCCTCCTTGTCAAAAAAAAAAGTGCGTAAACCTCAGAAAATGCCAAGTTGAAAACTTGGCGATATTTGATTCTTATTCATGTTTTTCAGAAATAGTTTAATGGACAATAATCAAGGAACACCTTGTCTATAAATGTGCATTATTTTAATAGAAAAGTCCTTTGGAAAGGCATTAACCGAATTTATATAGCGTGCTAACAGAGCTCTGTTAAAGCACAATGTTTCTGTCAAGGGTTTAAATGTTAAAATTTAACTTCACACACATAAAACATATGCTATGCTCGAAAAACTTCAATAGAACTTATATACGCAAGGTTGGGCATTTAAGTATTATTCAAATGTCTCTCAACTTTGCACTGAAAAAATTAATTCGTTACTTAAATGACACTTAAAGATAAATGACACATAATTGATAAGTCAATCATTGGGCCTATGTGGTATCTGTATATGTATGAAGTTTTATGTACTTCTTTTCGCAAATAAAAGTTTTGGTTGTGATTTTGCAAAGATTTGCTTCCTTTTATTTCAGTACAATTTCTGTAAAAATCACCCGTATTATTCTTTTTATTTTTTTTAAGTTTATGCATATCTACATGATTCTTTTTTCTTTGTTTTGCAAATTAGCATTGTTTTATATATGTAGTTACCCTTTAGTTTTAAAAGTAGAAATTGACTCAGAATCGTTAAGTATTTCCCTAACTAAAATCGACTACCTACTACAGTAGCCACAAGTAATGCAACACTTCGCCTTATGACTCTCTCACTGTTAATGTTAATGCCTTTAACATCAAAAAAATTTGTTTGCGAGTGGAAAAAACTGCAGTTATTCCAAAGAAAATCTACAAGAAAAAAATTATTTTCAGTATGTACATAATTATTTCGATTTTGTGTTGGCGTCAGTTACAATTGGAAGTTCGTGGTCAGTGAAGTCAATTAAAACGTTGCATTAAAAAAAAAGAAAAAGAACAATTAATTGAAAAATGTATTAATCACCCCTATTCAGATATAAGATTATAAAAAAATATATATGGTAACGCTGGCCTTATGTTAAAATCGTCAGTCGTGTGCATTGCTTGTAGTTAGGCTGGTAGTTAATGGTAACGATTGGTAGTTAACGAAATAGCTAGACATTCGCTAGCTAAGTCCTCGTCCAGACTTGCAATTTTTGTTGCTGCAATTTTTTAATTCTGCTTTGGAATTGCATAAGTGTCCACATTATGAAATTATAGTTTCAATCATGTTTTAAAAAATTCTATTAACTACAAATTTCTCTGAAAAATTAACAATTCTATTGGTTTTTTTTTTTTTGTTTTAACTCTTTAATGGTTGGCGGAATATTAGTACATTCACAAACTGCCAGGTTAGTCCTGAATACTGAACGAAAAGTTCAGTAAGTTAAGTTTCATATCAAAGTTCAATTTTAGCGTCCTTGATGAACTCGATAAGGGATTTATACACAGATAAATCTCTTCTTTGGAAAATTTGTTTTAAGGTGTTGTAAGTGCCGAAAATTTGGTATTTATTCCTCTGCTGTTGATATCTGATGCATTCAGAAATCACATGATCTGCCGTTTCAGACCTTGAGCACTGAGTACATGTGTTCGATTGTAAAACTTGAATTTTGAAGACGTAGGCTGTTCCAAAGGTATGACCCGTCATTGGACGGTTTAACAATTTGATTTCGTCAGTATCAAACGAATTTGCGCTATGATACCAAGGTTTTCTCGGAATTTCTGGAAAGATTTGTGCAAAGAATTTTCCTTTTTCTTTCGATCTATTAATATATTCCATGTTCCAGTCATTGTAGAGTTGATTTTTCACATTACGAAGAGCTTCGTGTACTGTCAGATTGACTTCAATTGGAATTCCTGAGTTAGTTGCTGATTTCGCTATAGTATCTGCCTTTTCATTGAAAGATATTCCAACATGGCCAGGGGTCCATATAATATGAAAAAGAGCTATGGAGGATAAGGTTAATTTGTTGTGTATATAAGCAGTACAGTAGTTATTAGAGATATGCTTTTTAAGAGCTTGACAAGAGCCGAGACTGTCAGTAAAGATTGCTAAGTTAGTAACATTGTTCAGGCAAGCATTTTCAATGGCCATTTTAATGGCAAGGAGCTCCTCAAACATGCTAGAGGATTTGTGATGAATACTGTATTGTAGTGATTGATTTGTAGTGACATTAAAGACACCGCATCCAGTACTATTCTCCGATACAGAGGCATCTGTAGCAAAGACAGTAAAGCCGCAATCTTTATATGATTGAATTTCCTTATAATAAAGGGCCTTAATCTGTTCCTTGGACATATTGTCCTTTCCATGTGGCAAAATATCCATGCGAACATTCAAACCCTTAAAGTAGAAGTGACAATCTGTGTTCGTGTTTAGATTTTATGGAATTTATTATATATGAAACCATAGCTTGATTTGATACCAGGCGTAAATCTGATATATTCGAAGACAGAGGGATTGTTTAATTTGACATTTAGAATTTCTTTGGCTGCAAGTAATTGACATTTGCTTTTTAATATATTTTGTGTTTTCATACAACTGAAGAAAGAAAATAAAATAAAACGTCAAATACATATGAAAAACACAAAATAGGTATAATTGTTAGGCTTAAATGCAGTTTAGCGAAGCAGCTCCAAATAAAATAAAAAGTAGCCTATCTGATAGAAAATTGAAAAATAAGAAAAAAAATATTGAATAAAAAAGTTGACGGCGACGCCTATTTTCCGAGTTATGGGGCTCTAAACTTTTTAATAGGAAACTGCGAAAAATCTCAAAAAAAATTTAAATACCTAGTTTATCCGATAGGAAATTAAAAAAATGAGAAAAAAATTGAGTAAAAAAATTTGCTGCGACCCTTATTTCTTGAGTTATTGGACTTTAAAGAAGATTGTGATTTCTCTTTGCATTTCTGAATGTGTTGTAAGCACCGCCGTTTTGGGAAACACCATGTTGGAGAAAATCCTTAAGCCTGGCCGAAGGCCGGCAGTGCAGGAAAATGTTATTAGACAAGAAAACTGCATTGCAGAAAATATTTATTGGGTTGCGCCGTTTCGGGAAACACCATGGTGGAGAAAATCCTTCAGCTCGGCCGAAGTCCGGCAATGTAGGAAAACGTTATTAGACAAGAAAAGTTTGCAATGCAAACTCGGAAAATAGGATCGCAGCAAATTTTTTTTACTTAACTTTTTTCTTATTTTTTAATTTCCTATTAGATAAGCTATTTAAAATTTTTTTGTTGAGATTTTTCGCAGTATCCTATAAAAAAGTTTAGAGCCCCATAACTCGGAAAATAGTATTTTTTTCTTATTTTTAAATTTTTTATCACATATGCTACTTTTTATTTTGTTTGGAGCTGCTTCGCTAAACTGCATTTGTTAAAATTGTTATTTTTCGTGGAAATTTGTGGTGTAATAGAATATTTTTAAAATAATTGCAGAACTAGAATTTCGTAATGTGGACACTAATGCAATTTCAAAGCAGAATTTTAAAAATTTGCAGAAACAAAAATTATAAATATGGACGAGGACTAATCGACTGCAGGGTATTCACAAATAATTTTATCTTTATTTCACTTTGTTTACATTTTCTCTTGTCCTTTACATCTTTTCTTTATTTTTCTGTTAAAGTAGGTACCTAGGTAGGTATAACAATTTTTTTTTTTTTGCCATCGATATACAATAAGTTATTTAAAAACTCAAAAGTGGACATTTTTATAGGAATGCATTTAAATTGTAATAATTATTTCTTCTGATCACCTGAGTAATAAATGATTTCTTTTTTTACTGATACTACTCTCATACTCACTTATACAGGTTCACATACACTGTCGCAAACGACACACACTCGTGAAAAATTAAAACATAATTAAGTACTTTTCTTTATTTTCTCCAACCCTTTGGTTGCACTTGTTAAATTTTTATTTTTATTTAATATTTAATTTTATTTTGGTTTAATTGGAAAAAGTTTGTACAATTTTTATTTTCATATAATTGGAAAAAGTATGTATAATTTTCTTTTAGTATGATTTTTTTATTTCATTTTTTAAGTACTCCGTATATTCGACCTTCTCGTGGTTACACAATTTCAAAGACGTTTGCTTTTTTTCACACAATTTATTTCAGTGGCCAGAAAACATTTCATTAACTATTATTTTTAAGAAATTTGGATTATATATTTTCTTTTTTTATACATACATATAAAATTTATTATTTTAAGTTGAAAAAATTTTATTCGTACTTGTACGTAAAACGCTACTTTTCAACCGACGACCAACCACAATGACGGCGAAAAATAAAAAGACAGAATTGAGAGAGCAAACACAGGCAAAAGCAATTTTTGACAGAGTTGCAAATAGAAGTGTTTATTTAGTACATTTCCAATAAGCTGTGGAATATATTGGTGGGCTGTTTATAAAATTTGAGAACTGCATATCCTTTTCTTTCGAATTCCCTGATATGAAAGGAACATGTAACTATGTATGTATATAATAAAAATAATAAATAAAAATTAAAAATATTAATTACTCAATCTTTAAACCTTTTAATTTTCCAGAATAGTGTGTTGATCCGAAGCCTCTATCTGGGGCCTAATTCCTGCACTCGTGATCGAAATTGCATTCGAGTAGAAATTAATTTCGATAGCAAGAAATTTTCAGATGATGTCACTCGATACCAATCGAATCGAGTTTTTTTTTCAGTGTTGGAAAAAGGCAAATAAATTCATTTCACAACACTGAATAAATTGTAAGCAAAAACATTTGTTTGTATATATATGTATGTGTGCAAAAACAAAGAAAGGAATATAAATATTATTTCCATTTTTATTTAATTAATAACTTAATAATAATAAATTAGTGTGCAGTTAGAGAATAGACCACTAGACGCATTTTCGATTCTTTTATTGGTTGACCAGAAGCAGTTAATTTGTTATTTAGATGTTCCCAGAGTTGGTTGATTTTTCATATTCCCTGACAACTATTAGGCAAAACATTATTTGCCAAATCAGTGTGTTTTGTTCTATTTAAAGTCAACTAGAAATTCTTTATATTTGCATTTTTTTATACGTATATTTGTGCATACATTCATATATAAATAAATAAGTAAAATATTGAACATACATTTTCTTTCCTTCTCTTTTTCGCTTATGTGAAACGTTATTTCGAATGACTTTTTGCTTGCGAGTAAAATCACGAACGGATGAATTCGAATGGCTGCTCGTTATCGAATACTGCCAACAGAAATTTCGATATGTTTTATTCGAAATCGATACAAGTCTAGTTTGAATAATTCACTACTAACAAAAATATATGTAAATATATAACTATATATGTACATACATACATATGTATATATACATAACTACATACATAAGGGACGGCATCGAGAATTTTGAAATTGTACCAACAACTTTCAAAAATTTTACCTTAATTGTACGTTTTTTTAGTTCAAATTGCATATTTTTATTTGTTTTTATTATAAAAATATACTTTGTTCTGGCTACCGAATCGCTCTAGCATCCGAATTTAGAAGAAAATGAATCGGAAATTGACGAGTTTACAGTTTTTGATTTTCTCGGTGCGTTTTGCTTTCAGAAGACTGTTTCCAAGTGAGAATAATATGAGTTTCATGGTTCAAAAGTGAATATCGACATATGCAATCGTTTGAAAAGAAATGCGGAGCGAAACCGGATAGATTTCTTAAATGTAATAAATTAGTCATTGGTGTACTATTGTGATTTCCGAGTTTGAATAGTACCAAAAAAAGTACAATTGTACCAACTTTGCCATCCCTGATACACACATATGTATATCAAAAACTTTAGCGAAGGAATGTAAAAAGAAAAATATGTTAACGCTAACGGCACCAACTTTAACATGGGCAGAGAAATATTCAATCAGCTAGTTCTTGATATTTGTATACAGGATTAGCGTCACCAAAACAAGTTTTTTTTTGAAGATATTACACCCTTACATACATATATCGTCGGTTGGTTATTGGTTTGCTGCAGACATAATGTATTTTGAATATACTGTGCCGCAAACCAATAGCCAACCGACGATATATTTTTTAAGGTTTTGATAAATTATCATGTATTTTATAAATTTTTAAATAAACGTATAAAAGGTGGTCTAAATTAGACTACTTCTCACGTAGATATATATCGTCGGTTGGTTACTGGTTTTATGTATGGAACATTTAATAAAAATTTAGTTATTGATTGATTATATATGAATAATGTGTCCTCTTTCCAAATTTGTTATCAGTTTTCCATTATCTTATCAGGATATATAGAGCTGCAATATTGCGCCATTTCCATAGTTCGTCGGTTGGTTACTGGTTTGATGTATGGAACAAAAATGTGTTTTCGAGAAAATCGATGAAGAATGTTTAGTTCATTAGTTTTATAAAAATAAATATAGAATTTCTTGTTTAATAATAAAAGTAATAGATACATATGTTTTTTATTCAAACTTAAAGTTGATGAACTTTTTACATCCAACATGAAAAGTTATTAGGATTTAAAGAAAAAATGACAAAAATCTTTGTCAACGCATGCCACAATCATAACAAAAATATTTTTCAGTACTTGTTCAAGTAGGTTAAATTACTGTATATATTTATTTATTTATTTATACATATGTATGTATTATACAAAGTAAATTTGCATATGGTTAAGTAGAAAATATTAATTTTTTTCATGCAGCATGACATTTAAAGAAAAAACAATGGAAGATATAAAAGGAAGTTGGAATATATTTAATAAAAGAAATTTTAATAAAAAATAAATATCAATTTCATTTGATTAAAATATAACACAACAATAAAATTTTTGTATTTTGCTTTGAATCACGTTCGTTGAGTAGAATATGCATTGATATACATCATTTTACTTGCTGCTCATTGGGTCACCCTGTTTCACTTAATTTGAGATTTCTTAAAGATAACTGCTAAAATTTTCCTGAGTGTAATTTGACATTTGTCTTGAATTGAACTTAAAAAATAATAGAAATAATTTAAGTGACGAAAATCTAATTATTTATAAAAATATAAATCACTGAGTTCCAGCATTGACATTGAAAGAATTAAAATGGCGAATTGCGATAATCCATTTGCTGCCCTTTTGGTTGAAGTTAAATCTGGTATTGACAAAAACCTAATTGAGGAAGTTTTTTTATTTACTTTAAAAAAAGATCCATCATTGTTGGCTTCAACCAGTGAGAGAGCTGTTTTGTGTCTAGCTGATGTGGTCGTTTCGGATGTTGGCATAGACACTGAAATGAATGAAGAGCTTTTAGGTCATGCCGTGTTTGAGCGTTTAATGTTAACAGACACTAAGAATTACTTAATTGCTGGCCCAAATGCGGAAGTTGCTCTAGAAATCGATACTATTTTGTACCTACATCGTGCATTTATTGTTTGCGAGCAAGCTAAGCAAAATCATCCTGAACGACAGAGTGATTGCCAAAAAATCAATTCGCTTATTATTACGAATGCTAGTACATGCATGCGCCAGCCAGATTTATATCCTGGGCGTAATGTTTGGGAGCAATGGAAGGAGATAATGGAAATGTCCGAGAATATAGACACTGAAGTTACCATGGAGTTTTTAGTACAATGCGTTCAAAAAATCTATGCTGAAGATGAACATCTTGAAGCGCTGGGTGCTTTAAAAGCAAATTTTTATCCATTGTTGTCTAAAATTCAAGCAGATATCAGTCAGGCTAATTTAGTTACATTGAAAAAAGATGTATTTTGGTTGTTAAGTTTCTTTGTACGCGACAAACGTATACCACAAATGGGCGAAGTATTAATTGACTACACAATGCCCAATCCTAATACTAATGGTATGCACTAAATTTATATAGAAGTACATACATACATACATAAGTGAAATTTATTTGCTAATGGTTAAGCGATGTCTATATGCATTTCATTGTTGCTTTAACAAATCGCCAGCAAATAAATTTCACTTATAATATAATTATGACAATATGTAATATATTATTTTCCATGTTATTTCTTATATTTTTCTGAAGGTGTTGCTTATATGGACACACTTCTTGGTCACTTGTTGAGTTTATCGATCATGCCGAAAAACCAAAGTGGGCCATATGAGTTTTTCAGTGAATTGAGCTTGGAGTCCAAAGGTACCGATCCTGTGCTATGGCAATGTATGTCGAGTCATCAGAATGCTGTATTTACTCTTGTCAAACACTTATTAGTTCAAAGTACATCTACAAAACAAAAAGCGCTGCAATGGATAGCAAAATGTTTACATGCTAATGTAGCTCGTGGCCATCTTTGGAATAATGTGAATTCTGGTCTTAACAATTTTGTTCATCAAAATGCAAGTGATGCGTTCATGATTGGTCTTTCATCTGTCCTTTTGCGGTTGTGTGCCCCTCTATGCGAACCATCAATGAAGGTGAGTGCATTCCCATTAAAAGGTTTTTGTAGGGTTAACGCAACAGAATAGTGTTGAATTTAATTTGAAATTTAAGTCCTGTATTTAAAAAGTGTATTTATATGAATTAATCTAATGTGCTTGTACATCCTGATAATTTGCAATAATTCCAAATTTCACATTGAGTTAGTTATTAAATTAGTTATTAACTTAAATATAAAAAAGGCAGCCAATGCAGTAATGGTAAAGTAAAAAAATAATAAACATGTTGTGCTCGAATTCGAAACTTTTTTTTTATAGCAAGCCGGGGACCTAGTTGGTAAACCTAATTCAAGTATGCTGAATCCAATGGTGCTAACCATTCTTTTAGGTTACCTATTGTTTAAAAAATAATTAAGATTGAAAACTTGGTTAAAAGCACCTAAAAATCACAATTTTTCCTAGTTTTCTACCATTTATTAACCTTTATGTCGATATATATTGCCTGAAAAGATGAACTTGCGCCCTGAAAAAAAAAAATTGGAAAAAAAATTAAATTTTTTTTTTATTTTTTCCTCAACTTTTTGGGACAATTTTTTAAAAAATTTTCCCCAAAAATTTCTTTAGGACGCATGTTCATCCATAATATGTTCTTTTAATTGATATAAAACTGAATGAATAGTAGAAAACAGGGAAAAATTTAGATTTTTAGGTGTTTTTAAACAAGTTTTCAATCTTAATTATTGGATTCAGCGCACACGAATTAGGTTTACACACCAGGTCCCCCGCTTGTTACATTTTTGAACTAGCACAGTGTTATTGAGTTCTTATTTCAAATATGATATTCGTTTAGCTTCTCATTTATTTAAGTGCAAGTTTCACATAATCAGTCTTATTCTGAATTTGAAAAAGTCATTTGCAAGCTTCCAGTTAATAAAATAGAACAAATAGAAACAAAATATGTAGCTGACTTCGAAAATTCGAAGTTTCCATCAAATTTTAATTTTAAGCTCAATCTGCTTAGGGTGGATTTTATTTTTAGAAAAAAATTAATTGCGTGGGAATTATTTCCCAGAGGCTGAATAGCTCTAGTTGTTCTAGGAAATTTTTGGGTAAAGGTTCCCTAATGGTCCGCATTAGCAACAGTGAAATTCGCATAAGATCTAGCCAACACGTCAATAATGAATTTCAATGTAAAGGGTCCGCCAGATAACTTTTTTTTTGAAAATGCTATAAAAAAACTACTGAATATTTTCTCAAATTTCTTTTTTTATTTGAAAGTACAATCCTTCCGGTTAATAATGAAAAAATAATTTCATTCAAATGGCTGCCTCGGCTGGCCATGATCGGTCCAATTTTTAAGCACATTATCGATTGTGTGCAGCTGTATATTTCGCCAATGGCTTCACGAATATTGTCCTTTAAAGCGTCAATTGTCTCTGGCTTGTCGGCGTAACACTTATCTTTGACGGTACTCCACAAATAATAGTCCAACGGTGTCAAATCGCAGCTCCTAGGTGGCCAAACGACAACAGCTCTGCGGCTGATAATGCGATCTTCAAAAACAGGTCGCAAAACATCGAGTGTAGCTTCGGCTGTGCGGCACTTAGCCCCGTCCTGTTGAAACCAAATGTTGCCAATATCGTCCTCTTCAATTTTTGTGAACAAAAATTCGTTCAACATGGCCCGATAACGATCGCCATTGACTGTAACGGCCACTCCTTGCTCATTTTTGAAAAAAATGGCCCAATTATGCCTCTGGACCAAAATCCGCACCAAACAGTGACTCGTTTTGGGTGCGTCGGCTTTTCAATGTATGCGTGCGGGTTTTCTGTGCCCCAAATGCGACAATTTTGCTTGTTTACATACCCGCCAAGATCAAAATGAGCTTCATCTGAAAAGATGATTTTTTTGGCAAAATAAAAAAAAGTAATGTCGCAATATTTCCCACCGTTGTTCAAGCGTATACACAACCATATTCGTTCAGCGGAAGGATAAAACTAATTATCTGTCAAATCAGACATGAGCTAAGTGTTACCATTCACGAAATAAGCACTGGTTGAAAAAAAAACGTTAGATGGCGGACCCTTTACTTTAAAAAAAAAAATAATATTTTACTATACAAGTTAAATAATAATTTTGGGAAAAAGTGCAATAATAATATTAAAATTTACGGCCTGGCCCACGATGTCGACAAGAAAGTTTCTTTCGCTTACTTACATTGAAAACAAAAACAAATTCTCTTATTTTGTTTTTGTTTTCAATATAAGTAAGCGAAAGAAACTTTCTTGTCGACATCGTGGGCCCTGCCGTTAATGTAAAATAATTCTGAAAAAACCGACTTCAATGCAAAGATCTGATAGAACATTTAAAAAAAAATTTATGGGATCAAACTTAAAGTAAACGCTTGAAAACATTGGTCCATATACCAAAAAAGGGACCAAGTGGAAGCTGTACCCTCTCAGACAAAAAAGATTTTTTTTTCAATCCATCTAAAATTTACCGAGTTATGAAGTAACAATGTGAAAAAAATACAGACGAATTGATACCTTATCCTTTTTTTTTTTTTTTGAAGTCGGTTAAAAAAAATCTCCATGTTCTGTAAACCGAATCCGAGTAAATTTCTCGTTTTCAAAAAATAAATAATAGCCCCATTGATGTGTTTTAAATCATACATACTAAATTAATTTCAGATATGATATTTCAAGCTCTAAGAAATAGAAAACTACAAAGAAGAATGAAAAAAATTCGTAATTAGTAGATTTAATTTTCTAAATCCAGCCTTTTTAAATCGACCCAAATTACAGAATAATTCACAACTTAATAAAAGAGGCTTGCGGTAATTGTAAACAAAAATCAAATTCAAATATTAGGTGTGTTCCACAAGATTTCGTACAAGTTCGGACTAATGAGAGAAAAAAGAAAATTACTCTCTGAATATGCAAAAGTTATCCAAAATTGCTGGAACGCAAAAAACCATAATTGCACATCTTGAAATACTAATGTTGCTTACTTTTTACATTAAATTTAATTTAAGTGATTTTAGTCGCTTAAAACGCATAACATTATAAAAACAAAAATTTTGCATCATTGGTAACAGCTGTAAAAAGTAAATGAAAATAAGTTCCAACAAAGTAAAAGCTACGTGATTTATTAAAAAAAAAGAATTTTTTTTATATTAAAGAAATGGAGAAATATGCAAAAGTATACTTACAACTTAAACTTTGTTCAAAAAACCTTCCATTTTGCTTTTTAATAAATTTGTATGTAAAAACTTTTTTCCTGCATTTGCAAATTTTCTGATTAATTTTTCAGTTTCATATGTAAACAGAAAACAGCTGATTATTTAATTCTTGTCCGAACTTACCCAGAAGAATAAAGGCTCAGTTAGCCGACTGTAATGTAATGTAACTGCAACAATAGGAAACAGCTGATCGATATTGTTATGTGAAAAGTAATGAAAATGTTTATAGAGATGTAATGTAACGTAATATACTTTTCATATAAAAATATCGATCAGCTGTTTCCTACATTACAGTTACATTGCAATACAGTCGGCTAACTGACCCTTAAGTTCGTACTAGTTTGTACAAGAAATGAAAAAAAATTACTCTCTCATTCGCTCTCAAAATTGCACAAAAATTGCTATCTGGACCGCTTTTGAATAACTTTGTACAAGTTCGGACTATTTTGTTATGCATCTGGAACAGACCTATTAGTAGCCTTATATATAATGAAAAACTGGCATAAAGTTAGCATAAATTGCGAAATTGAACTAGGTGTCAACGACTTCCTCCATACAATTTGACATTACAAATCGGCGCATAATATAGTTTTAACCCACTATTAAGTCGCAGCATGATTTTTAATGTAAAATTGTATGGCAAAACTAATGAAGACCATGCACTATATGGTCTTCCAGCCCTATTTTCTTGGCCAAAAGTCAACAACAAATATTTATTTATTTTATTTATTTTATAAATGCTTTACAAAGTAAATTTGCACAAATATGGGCGGGGTAACTAGACCAGCAGTATTTTAAAAAAGTTTTTGTGACTGACTATTCACGACCTATGCCTTCACATAGGAACGTGGTTGTTAAAGAAATTCCACAGAAGAACCACAAGAATACACGTTATCCGTGGCAGATCTTGCACATTTTTTTGCCACTCCTGAGCATCTGGGATTTTTTGAGTTGTGACTGTTTATGATTTAGAGTGAGATATTTCATTTCACAGATTTGTATGTATGTATACGAGTATGTATCATTTTTTTAAGTTTTATGTAGAAAACTTGTGCATATATTTGTCCCTAATATCAGCATGTCTATGTTTTTGTATAGCAAGATAATTTATGTTAATGCGAAAACAAAATGGAAAACAATTCAAAATGAAGTTGTTTTTATTGTTGCAGATTTTTTTGCCGATTTTTTAAATTATTTTTCAGATTTTTTAGCGAATTTTTGCAGATTATTGGTAAAATTTTCTGGCAACAGTGCTCATAAAGTTAATAGGTGTGGTTTTTTACTTTTGTAGTAAAATGCAGTAAATGAGTAGTTAATGCAAACATTTTAAAATTTACTCTCAAAAAGAGTTGTTGCCGCAAAAAGTACGCGAACAGAAAAATAGTAAAAATTAGTTAGATTAAGGAAACAGCTGATTCCAAGGCCACATAGTGCTGAAAAATATATGCACTCTTTTTCTTATTGGTACGCGATACAATATTTTTTTAGAACACGATCAAATCAAATAATAAACTTGTAATTTATTTTATGTAATATTTGCAATTAATTTCTTTTTGATTTCCTTGTTTTGTTGTTGGCTAAATTTATTAATAATTATATGACTTTACAGTTTTACAACTCTAAATAATTAAAGTCACCCACTAAACAAAATAATTAATAAATTAAATTATAAAATATGTATATTAACAGTTATTATTACCATTCTTTATAAATTGTCTATTTTAAAATGACTTTCACGCTTTTTATTTATTTAAAATTTGCAAAATACTCGGTCAAGAACTGTCACTTTACTCTCTCAATTTTTGTTCTCATTCACTGTATTTTGGGTAAACGAACGCAATTTAGTGAAATGCTGTAAAGTTTAGTAAAAATTTGCAAAAACTTTTGGGCATGCGAAAGCAATTAATGATTTTCAGTGCAGTTGTAACAGCTGTTACCTAGGTAGTATAATTATGGGTTTTTCCAAACACTTTTTAATTGTTTTTCTTATTTACAAACAAAAAGTTTTAAACTAAGTAGACTATGAAAAATACTTTTGGCAGTACATACTTTTATTTTGTAATACATATTACATAAAAATAAAAAGAACTGGTGCTTTAAAAAAAATCAACTGTTTCATGCAGCCTAGAAAATATTATTGTTTTCAAAATTTTGGAAGCTAATGTAATA
Organism: Nowickia ferox; assembly: GCA_936439885.1. NCBI lineage: Eukaryota > Metazoa > Arthropoda > Insecta > Diptera > Tachinidae > Nowickia > Nowickia ferox. Next base: position 29,972,352 of record OW387026.1, read on the forward strand.
GGTGGGAGTGTGGACCGTTCTTTTCAGTATATTTTGTTTTGCACTTTTCTGCATATTTTGAGAAAATTGGTTTTTTTTCAGCCCACTATTACTTTAAAAATGCTGATCTTTTGCAAATCTGGCTTGACGGAGTACGAAATAAAAAAAACCTCACTCAATATTTTCGGCTGAAAACGCCGATTTAGGTGGAATATTATGCAATTAATACACAGAAAGTAAGAACAAATAGCATGTGCTCTAGAGTTCCCGCCAATTCTAAAAAAAATCGCAAAATCCCATAAATTGGATATTTTCAGTATTTTTGCTGTATTTTTCTTATCTTTCGCCGGACGCAGGTAATATTTTTGGAGATTATTTAAAAACATATCATGTCTTAAGGTGTCATACTTAGTTTTTTGGTTTCAGCTTTGTAATTTGAGAAAAAAGGAGTTAAATTTGATATTTATAACAAAAATAGATCTATTTCGAAACGATCTGGTTCCTTTAATAACGAAAACTTTGAACAAAAACTTTCTTTGTAATATTTCTTATAATATTACATTTTGAATAAGTAAAAATATGGGGTTGGTATTCTTGCAAAATTTTTTTATAATAGCTACATAATTAATCTGCTTTTGTCTCCAAAAAACCGCGAAAATCGACTTTTATCAAAATTTTCAATTTAAATTGCGTATAACTTTTGACTTAATTGTGCTCTTTTTTAGCTCTTGGTTATATAAAAAATTCACGTGAAAAAAATGTTTCTTAACAGATCAAAAACATCAGCTTGACATCAGTTTTAAGTTTTCATTAACCCAAGGTTTCCCACTTTGGGGCTTTGTGGTTCCGTCCATTTTAAAGATATATAGTCCAAATTCCAGACATCTCTTCAATTGCTATATCTCATAACAATCGGACGACTCGTTTAGAAACTGCAGAATTAATTATTTTAATTTTTTTAAACAAAATCTATCAGATATTCCAAGTTCCTTTTCCGCACCCATCTCAGACGGCAATCCATGGCAATCCCAGCCAAATCTACGTTCGACCCTTTTTTGCAGCATAGTTTGATATCTTGCAAATGCGTCTTTGATGAAACCAGTGAGTAAATGCCCATAATGCGGAAGGGGTACTGTAGGCCCCACTAGGCACCGTCGGATCGAGCTAAGAAATTAAGATCACATTTATGATAACAGACCTCATACTTTAGATAATGCAAATATATCAATTGAAGAAAAAAAATTGTTGTGACCAGTCTAATGTCCATTTTTGCACATAAAAATGTAAGTTATGTTATTTCTTTTTTTATGTATAAGTCCAGTTAAAAATATGAGAATAAAACTTTATTTTAGTGATAACTAGAGACCTTAAAAACGTATTTTTTAATTATTTATTTTATTTTATTTATTTATTTCCATTCGACCTTAGGAATAAAATTCTTTTAAAGTCCAAGAAAAGATAAAGGAACAAATAACACAAATGTTAATTATAAAAATTCTGACAAACACCAGCAAGCAGTCAGTCAAACTAGAAACTGTTGAACTTGTCGACTGCTGAAGTGCTTCGTGTTGTGTATAACTTTTTGGTTTTGTTTTTTTTTTATTTAACTGCGGCTGTTTAAATTTCAAGAAGCAAAAGCATAAGCAACAGTTTGTGTTTGGCCAGTCAAAAACTAAAATTTCGAAACAATGGCGCAATCTTACGACTTTTTCTATTTTGAATGGAGTACAGTTCAAGATATTAGGAGCATGACCCACTCCAAAAGAATAATACTAGTTGAGATCTATGAAGATCTCAAGTAAGAGATGGCAACTTATGCCCCTATCACGGTTTTCAACTTTTAAAATAGTTTGGTTGGAATTGATAAATTTGCATTGTCATTCGCCAATAAATTGGCAGTTTACTTTTCAGTTGTGTTTTGGTATTATCATTTACAACTCTAAGTAAGTTTGGTTGAGAAAATCGTTGAATATACCACATCTGCTTTTTAGTAGTTGGGCCTGTGGTTGGGGTTTTTCTAGTTGCAAACTAGAAACTAGAAATATTTATTATGCTTAACAAAAATTTCTTAACAGTTTTAGTATCGGCACATAGAAATATTTCTTTAAATATGGCTTTAGGTGATCCAACAAATAACAAAACGTTTCTCTGTTCTGCCGGAAATAACTAAAAAAAAACTTTCCAAAATTATTTTTTAAAGAATTTGTTCCCTATTTTGATTATTCCTTACCTTGCATTGGGTAGTTCAAGAGGGTTGGAATCATCAGGAGTTTTTCTTTTGATACGTAGCACGTCTATATTTGCGACTTCGTTTTCGTCGTCATAAAATAAATCTACACATATTTGTAACCATTTGGTAAGGTTTCTTTGAACTAAAACACTCAAAACAATTGGGGTATTCAAATGGTACTCATAAATTAATTAACTCGTTTTAAAGAAATAACACGAAAAAATATGACTGCTGTGAGCAACCCCTCATAATTTACAATTATAAATATTGTACTTATTTGTATTTTGGTTTTAGCACCTTTGTATATTGCGTACTCTCTCTCAGTTCCTTTGGTAAACTCTCACGGATTTCTACATGTAGTTATGACAAACAATAAACAAGCTAAGAAAGTCTTATTATTTTATGACGTTTTTCTTTGAGTCACAACAACAATTTTTTTAAACTATGTTAAAATGTTAAGACATTATGACACTTAAAATACATAAGACACTAGTGTGAATACCCCAAATATTTTTTCTAAAACTTTGTGTTTTAAATTTTCACATATATTAATTGCTTTCTGTCAAACTTGATATTTTAAGTTGGTAGGTAACGCGAACACAGTTTGGTCGTGTGTAAGTTTGGTCTACTTTTAGACGACCAAACTGAATTTAGTTTAAAACCGTGACATTAATGATATTATGAATTCGTCTGCTAAGCCATCATAGCGTATGGGGTTGCAGCTTAGAGCAATGACAGATAACATTGTCAACGGTTTCTGGTTCCTCTTCATCCTCGCACATCCTACAGAAATCTGGAGAGGCAGTTTCCGAAATGCTGGTTCTTGGTCTGATGGATCTTTCTGAGTACCAGTTTGCATCTTCCTAAGTAAAGTTTTGACCACATATTCCTCGACATTGCAATCCTCTCTACTCCCCCATAGGTTCTGTTCACCACCCAATTATTGAGCTTCTTGTAATGATCCATCGGTAATTTAACCAATCTGTCACACATTCCCTTTGAGTTGGGCATAGTTGTTCCTTTTGAGGATTGTTCTTTTTTGTTCCCAAGAAAAAAAAAAAAAAGAACTAGTTCGTTATTTCCGTTCAGTTTTTCTTTTCGTTCAGTTGTTCAGTGAACAACAGGACAACAGAATCTCTGTGGATTGCAAAGTCATCAAATCCTCTTTAATTTAATGTTTTCTTCGTGTGTTGTTATTCTAAAGTAATTTTATTTTATACTTAGTGCGTAGTTTTTGTAAGTAAATGATAATAATTAATATTCTTGAATGAAAATGCTTAAATAAAGTCTGTAATCATTTGAAAATAAATGTTAAAGAATTTTTTGATACTAATAATCATTTTCACATCCTGTTTTTAATTCAACACAACAAATTCTTTTCATTTAGTTAGTGTTCACTTGTGCAATCTTGTACTTTGTGGTGTCATTTGCTGTATACTTTTTGTAAGTAAAAGGTAGAAATTAAAGTTTTTGAACGAAAATACTTAAAATTAAATCCGTAATCAGTTTAAAACAAATTTTAATCTGGTTTTTATTTCAACACTACAAATTCTTTATTTTAATTTAATAAAACTCGCTTGTTCATTTCACTAATTATAAATTTTCTGTTGTTCGTTTTCATTATTGTGCTAAAAATTTAATAGGCACACTACATTTGTCTCTTTTAAACAGTACGCAAATTAGAAACTTTAATAATTTAATTGAAATGTTTTGCTTGTGTATTGGTCAGGAACAGAGAATAAGATAAAGAAAACGAACTAAAGACCAAAAACGAACGAAAGAACAAGAAAGACCAAAAGAACAAAAAGGAACAACTAGACTGAACTATTTCACATTGTTCACTTAGGGGAATAGTTCAATTGAACTAGTTCGTTCCTTTACAGCACAACTTTACATTCCCTCATATAGCGCCGATCCTATTATTTCCAGCTCATCGCCAACTTCATTTTCGTCAACATTGCAGTGGCCAGGAACCCAACAGAGTCTGACACTATACATATGTATATGTTCATAAACCAGATGAGGGCTGCAATCCTACAATCACTAACTAGTTTTAGCATTGTGTCTTTCGACGTGAAAGGCTACCTCCTCGCCTTCAGTCACGTTTCCAGCCACCAGTTCTGTGGCCCTGAGGATCTCCAAGATCTCAGCTTGGAAAACGCTATATTCATTCGGTAGCTTGAAAGAACTACGAATGTCCGACAGCAGCACCGGTATATCTTATTAGATTTGAGTCAATAGTCCCTATCCGAAATTACTAGTGAGAGTATTCTGCTAAAATCAATTTCAACGATCTTATAGTCCATAACCCAGGGGCTACGGAGCTCGGACCACTACAAAAGATCTCATTCAAGATTGGTGTTTGACCTGTTACTCGTGTTCTCACCAAACTTACATCAACGAGGCTAAGGAGACTTCTAGTCGCCGTTCTCACCACAAAGTTCTCTATAGATAGAATTTGAAAAATGACGTCTAAGGCAAACTGAAGTGTGCTCTTCTGGGCACCTGTGATGCACAGCGAGGCGCAAGTAATCTCCTATGGCTCTGCTTAGTCAGTGTATCTCACCATACCACATAATTATAGGAAATTACCGGTTTGGCAACCGATGTGTAAACCAAGTTTACCATCTTCAATTGCACACCCCAGTTCCTCCCTATAGAGTTCCTGCATTTGTAGTAGACAATGAGCCTTTTCTTTAGCATTTACTATGTGTCACTTTTCCAATAAAGCTTGCTATACAGGAAAACTCTCAACTATGTCGTTCCCTATGCTAGTCTCAGCTCTACCCTTCCCATCCTAGGCAGTGCAGAGCTATTTATTTTCTATCTCCTGGTAAAGAGAACTAGCTCAGTTTTATCTGGGTTGAATCACAGTCCTTTGTTTCTTGCTGGCTCAAGAGGATAGCTTTCCCAACGCCGACTGCATGACTTTACTGATAGTGGGAAGAAACTTCCCGTTACCAATAACTCCACGTCATCCGCATAAAAGACTATGTTCCGGCCGCTCCTGTCAAAATGCCCAATAATTGCAGGCAACCACAATGGAGGTGATAAAACTCCTCCCTGTGGTCACTAGTATCCTTAGTTTATGATTCTGATGCTAAGCATGATAACTATCCACTCCACCAGAGAGCTGTGAAGTCTGAGTGTCTCCAGAGACTCCCTAATAGACTCTGTACTAATTTTGTTAAAGGGTCCCTCAATGTCTAAGAATGCAGCCAGTGTGTAATCCTTGTGCTGGACGTCATGAAGCGCACTCTCAACAGACCTGCCCTTTTTATAGGCATGCTGAGCGCCACTAATGGCGCGGGTATCAATAGTATTTCTTAAATGCAGATCAATCAGTCGTTCTAATGCTTTCAAAAGAAACAACGAGAGACTGATTGGCCTAATATCCTTCGGCTTTGAGTTTCTTGCTTTACTCGTCTGGGGTATAAAGATGACCCGAACCTCTCTCTCGGCCTAAGCGATTATATCTTAAAGATATTCACCGGAAAAATACTATTCGGGCGTTGTCTTTACCTCCATCATCTAATGTGTCCCTCAGAACAGAAAGGGTCTCAAAGCTAGATTCCGTCCATGAGCCAGCCATTCTTCGAATATTCCTAGAGTACCTAGGATCTTTTGATAATATTCGCCGGAACATCGATAGCTTAATTACGAAATCAGTCTCCTCAGTATTTTGTCCATTAGACCCTTTTCGTCCTTTTGAGATCAAACTTGTAATTTTTATATTTATATTGGTTTTGTAAAGCTTTACTGTAGAGTGTCTAATTGTAAGATTTTTAGATTGCAAATGTTTTAAAGAATTAATGGCAAATAAATTAAAATTAAAAAAAAAATGTTTTACCGTAAAAATAATTTATTGGCGATATTCGATGTTTGATGCAAATTGTCTTGCGTAAGTGCAAATGCAAAATATCGTAGCTTTTCTTTCAAATCCAACAACAAAATACACACAAAATCCAAAGAAAAGCTACGATACTTTGCTTTTGCACTTACGCAAGGCAATTTGCATCAAACATCGAATACCGCCATTGTATAATAAGTTATAACATTACATTATAAAAATCCATTTCATTATTTATTAGGTATTTTTAGTTGATCCGACATATTGTGCTGTTCCTGATAACGAACGTCCGGCAAAACAAGTTAATATGATTAAAGCATTTGAAGAAACGTGTTTATTGCCAACAGAAGAAAACTCGCAGCGTATAACCGCTGAAAAATTCAATTTTGTTACCGAACTCTTCTTTCTGACACATAAATCGTATGAGCTTAGTTATCGCGCAAGTATTGAACGTTTCATTCGAATGACGCGAGAGCTGCAAAATCTACGGACAGCATATCAGGATGTAGCCACTACTGATCCCAATAATGATGTGGCAAAGAACTTGCTTCGTATGTTAAAGGAACAAATGCAACAGTATCTTTGTATACGCAACTGCCTAATGGAACCAGAAAACGATACCGCCATCTTAAAATTTTTCGAAGCTTCAGCTGTGTGGCTGACAGAAATAGCTCTCACATCTAAAGAAGAATATGAGCAACAAATTAAATCACTTGATTTTGCACCTCACAAAAAGTTGAGTAGAGAGCTGCCAGCCAAAGTTGAATTTGCACCCGAAACCTTGCGATGCATTCCTGAAATCATTATCGATAACATTGTAGCATATTTGAACTTTAGCCGTCATTTCCCGCCAGGCCAATTCATTCAAATGTACCCTTCATCGCATGATGCTTTTTTTAAGATGATTGTGTTGTTTATGGGCAGTTCAGAACTGGTTAAAAATCCCCATCTGCGTGCCAAATTGGCGGAAGCATTAGAATTTTTCCTACCAAAGCGCTCCTCTACTGGTACATTTCTTTCACATGTATTTGATAACCACTGCGAACGCCTTAAAGTTGTGTCCAGTCTATTGAATGTTTTCGTATCAATCGAAATGACCGGCCAGTCGGTGCAATTTGAGCAAAAGTTCAACTACAGACGTCCCATGTATGCTATAATGGAATATTTGTGGAGTAAAGAGCAATATGTACAAAGTTTTCGTCAATTAGCTGAAGAGGCTGAAGCCAATATGGAAGCAATTGAACCACCATTATTTTTACGTTTTATTAATTTATTAATAAACGATGCCATATTTTTATTAGGTGAGTACATACATAAAGAAATATAATTTTTTTTACCATAACATATTATATACTTTTCCCTCCTAGATGAATCCTTAACCAATTTGCAGCAAATTCGCCAACTGCAGGAAGCACAAAGTAACGGAGAATGGACTAATTTACCACAAAATGAACGGCAGCAGCATCTTGCAAATTTACACACATTAGGTATGCATGCACGTTTTGATAACATTCTCGGTCGCGATACAATAAATGTTCTTAAACTGATAACAACCGAGATCAAGAGCATTTTCTGTCACAGTACTATGGTTGATCGTATTACCGCGATGCTTAACTATTTTCTTTTAAATTTGGTTGGACCACAAAAGGAGAAGTTCAAGGTGAAAGATAAAAAAGAATTTGAATTTGACCCCGCAAATACTGTGCTGGAAATTTGTCATATTTATATAAACCTTAGTAGCAGTGATAGTTTCTGTTTGGCGGTTTCACAGGATGGCCGCTCGTATAGTTCGAAATTGTTCAGTTATGCCGAAAATATACTAATACGAATTGGTGGCGGGCAACTTATTGGTGAAATCTCTGAATTTGCCGAGAAAGTGCAAAAAATGGAGAGACAATATAAACAAGAGCAAGAGTTCATGGCCGAAGCTCCAGAAGAATACCTCGATCCCATTATGTCTACGGTGATGATGGATCCAGTCATTTTACCCAGCTCTAAAGTAACTGTCGATCGCTCTACCATTGCCCGTCATTTGTTAAGCGATCAAACCGATCCATTTAATCGCGCTCCCCTAACTATGGACAAAGTAGCACCAAATGAACCTCTCAAACTTGAAATACAAAAATGGTTGGCAAGCAAACGCGCCAATGTTACAACAAATAGTTGAAACCATTCCACTTATGACAAAGCCTAGATCTAACCAAAGGCAATGTAATTGCATTATTTGACACTTAAATCCTCCTTCATCTGTTGTTGCGTTCAGCTTTGATTGTTTTTGTTTATTTTAGTTGGTTTTGTTATTTAAGTTTTTATTTTATATTGTATTTTGTAGATAAAATAGATTTATGGTATATGTACGTACGTGCATATAATTTTCCAATACATATCGCTCGTGTACTCAAAGAACGTCTTAACTAAAAAAATGTAATTTTTAGTTAGTGATGCAGAATTAATCCTTATATCGTTATTCATATAGTGTAAAAATTTCATACAAATATCTTTGTCTCTTGAGAGAAAAATAAAATCTCTTTCCATTAAGTTGTGTGTAAATTGAAAATTTTAAACTCGTTTTCTGACGAACTACTTTTTTTGAGTTATGACGTTGTTTGAGTAAATGAGCAATATTATGTGTATGTTTATCCGCATTATGGTTTAAATATATGCACCTGAATACGTGCTACCCCAGTCAGCATTTTATGAAATCAATAATCATATTCGAGTCTATTTCGACTCCTCCGCGCGATTAAAATAATCACCCTTATTCCAGTTGTCGGCATAGACGTCACTTTAACCCAATACCAAAAAATTGGGGGTTGTGTACCTGCTGCCGAAAACAACTTACTCCTGTTGGCAGGTTTATGCTATTTTCTAGACCTTGGGAAACGGAAATAGATTGTCAGTAGCATAAAATTGCTCTCGAGAGCGAGTAAACAAGCACCTATTATTGACGTCAATATCGAAAACTGGAATAAGGGTGAATAGCTTATGCTCTCGTTTTTCAGGCGAAAAATACTGTTCATTCGTCAGAAAATGATACCACAGGCGCGACTCTTCTTAAAGAGTCTTTTATGACACACATTTCTGATCAATTTGGCTCATTTTCGATACAGTTTTTGGTAGTACTTAAAATCAATTGCTAATCTTTTCTGAGTCATTTTACAGTCATTTACGAGTCTTTTTCGAATCAATTTCTAATCGCATTTTTGCTGTATCAATACAAACATTTGCGTGTTGTTTCTTTGTTATTTTAATACATTATATTATAACTACGGTCTAATATTTTTCTTTTTTCTCCAGATGTTTTTTTATAATTTATTATTGTTTTGTTTTTAATTTAGTTTATGATTTTTATATATACATACATAAACATGATAAAATAACCTAACTTGATTCAATATCACTTACAACATTTTCCTGGCAATACACTTTTTTAATTTAGAAACATGATAACTTTTCGACGTCTTTTTTGCCAAACCTTTAATTTTTTTTAACTGAAATTACCTTTTTTGTTTTAAATTTTTATATAAATTCACTCACACTAATACACTTTTATATTTTCTTCACTTTACTGCACGATCTTTCTTACTGAGATAAATCAGTGTAAATTTCCACAACTCATTTGCTTCAAGATCTGCGTTATAAACGGTGCGTTTTTTGATGGTACAAAATATTAAATTTTTTCTTTATTGGAAATTTATTCATACACATCCAGCAGAAAAGGCATGCAAAAGAAATAGTTAATGCATGGGTTCTACTGCAAATGAATTAGTTCAATTTAGGAGCAGAACGCATGATTTTAACACTGGGTTGTAATTGACGAGCTTGGGTTCACATATAACAAAACTGCTCATCATTTAAATGAGTGCTTAGAATCCATGCAAGTTCACTGATTCGATGACGTTTTTTCATGTAAATACAAAACATAAAAAAAAATATTGTCGCAGCCAGGATACGAGCCGTGCCGCTCAGACTGTCAAGGCATACTCTCTACTACTGAGTTATTGTATTCTTGATAATTATTGGAGATAAAACTTGTTTTATGAAAGTGTGTTAATGTGATGATTTAATTCCGTTTCTGCATGCCCTTTTTGCTGGATATTTATTTCAATATATTACCCAGTTTGTCGCGTGTGTTTTTAATGAGTTCAAAAACTATAGCATTATTTACAATTTGCGATGACATTCAGAATGCATTCGAAGAAACAAATGCTCAAGAAATCCTGAAACACTATTTCATTTTGAACGCGTTCATTTATTTTTTTGCTGGATATACATATACATATCTTACACTTAAAATCGTTTCGTGTTTCGTTTCGTCTCAATTTTGCTCAACGCGACAGGACCCGACCAAGCATGAACTCAGGGTTACAATCGTCGCTTTCGATAACAATCTGATTCGATCATGTTTTTCATATTATTACATTGTCCGATAGCTCGTTATCTAAAGCGGCGATTAGACCACAAATTTTCTGTCACGAACACTTCGTGTTGAGTCGAGCGCGTTCGAGTCACGAAAAAAGCACGACACGCGCCCATCTACAGTGTAGTAGTCTCTTAAGCTTAAAGTTCTGAAATTAAACAAAAATATGTACCTATTTCAATATAAAAAAATGCTTTTTAGCTATTCAATTTGTTTTCGTGCGTGTTGTGTAGTGTCGTGTTGGAACGTGTGCGTGTTTCGTACGTGTTGGACATCTTGGTCTTCGTGCTCAGGTCGTGTCGACACGCCCCATCTCTAGTCCAAAGCAATACTTAATTTATGATTTGTTTTTTAACTTTTTTAACCAAGTCACTTTCTAAGCATTTATGGGAATCATTATTATTACTTCAAGCACAGTTTTTGATCGTCTAAGGTAAACGAAAAAGACTCAGTTTGGTGAAACAATCTTCCACACGCTGACTGGGACGTATTAAGTACATATCTATGTATATGCTCGTGCATATCGCTCATTTACTTCAATAGTTTCATAACTCAAAAAATGCGTTTTCTTAGTTTATAATGCAAAATAATTCGGCTTTTCGAATTTTATCTTGCGTAAAAATTACATATAAATAGCTTGCACTACCACCTCTTGAAAGAAGAATATTTTTTCATGTCTTCATTGAGTTGTATACAAATTGAGAACTTTAAACTCGTTTTCTGCAAAACTAGTTTCTTTGAGTTGTGAAAATATTGAAGTAAATGAGCGATATGTTAAAACGTGCGGCTAATATAATAAATGCACATGCGTACATACATGTATATGTATCTACATCGTATCATATTATCAAATTATTAATAAATGAATGTTGTTAAGCTTTTGAATGATCTATGTCAGTATGTTAAAATGTATGTATATGCATACATTAGAATAAATTAAATAAAACCTATGTACATATATAGATAAGTTGTGCCATGTTCGTCATTTTACAACTCGAGAACCACTCAACCGATTAACAAACCAATACATGCGTTGGAAAGGTCTACTTTCACTGATGGTTTAAAAAAACGCCGAAAATGTCTACGCACATGCGTTGTACGCACACTTTTGTGATGGTGAGTTTTTCCCATATACGAGTATGTATGTATGTATATGTTTCTTATAAGAAATACATTTTATCGATATACTATACAATGCAAGGTTCCACTTGCGCGCGTCATTTGACTTACTTTAAATAAGTCACACACTAGGGTTAATTTTTGTGTTTATAACCTAAATTCGTTACAATTTGGGTACGAACAAAGTCACCGGAAGAAGATAGTTCAACGAGAACGTCAGTGAACAGGACCACTTCTGGTAATATAGTCACCAAATTTATTTTGCAGTAAATCGATTTAAGCGCGCTGTATGGGCAAGCTGATCCGTCCTGTTGGAACCAAATGTCGATGTATAGCTGATTATTATTATCGATGCCTATAGTTCTCATGCAGCTAAAAAAACACCTAGTGCTACCCGTCTGCCAATTTTCATCCAAACTCACAAACTTTCAAATTTATAATATTAGCAGGATTATTAGCCACTAATGGGTTAATTCATGCCAAAAATCTTAGAACTTTTTTCTCAAGAATCTTCATTCTGTTACCAAAAATATGCCCCTGACTGGAGTTTATGAAACGGGTTAAACTAAGTAATGTTCGTGATAAGAAATATGTTTATCCGCACTCACTGCAGGTGAAGTAACTGAACAATTGAAAAAATATTTTTGCATATTTTTACGAAATTCCAATGTAACGAACACAAATACAACATGTTAAAATCAACTTTGCACACAGTCCTACCAGCATTAAAATTATTTCAGTCATGTGTTCTTTTCAATTCTCTTTTAAAACTGCTCGTTTCTTTACACACAGACGGTATCTTGTTCAATGTTCCGTTCCTATTGTTTTAATGCATCGAATAAAATAACGAAAGAAAATTTAAGTAACTTTTCGGTAGAAGAAAGTCTGTACCCCTTTTCTTTCTTCTCTCTCCCATAACCCCAAACAAGGCACATCAATCAAATCAAACCCGAATTTCTACAATAAATATTAAAACAGCAATAACCACATGTACTTTTTTGGTACAAATTACCATCTTTCTCTTCAAAACAGGGTGCTAGGTGTTTGGGGATAATTTCAGTATTATCCTATGTGGTCGACTTAAGAAAATGCAAAAATATATTTTTATTTCAGAAATAATTCAAAGAAGAAAAAAATTAGGCTTAAATGCAGTTTAGTGAAGCAGCTCCAAAAAAATAAAAAGTACTTTTGTCTGCGTTTGGTGGGTGAGAGAATCGTATTTGTGTTCGGTACTCGGCGACACGCTTTTTTGACATATTCTTTGCTACATATAGGATATATATCTGAATATATGAACGAGAAGGAAAAAACAAAAGAGAACTTCAGATATTTTTCTTCCAAATGTTCGCCCGTCTAAATTCGGACTATGTTACAGAAAATTTAAAAATAAGAAAAAAAAATTAAATAGAAAAGTTGGCGATGGCGCATATTTTTCGAGTTGTGGGTCTGTGAACTTTCCATAGGATACTGCGAAAAATCTCGAATTTATTTTAACAGCTTATCTGATAGGAAATTGAAAAATTTAAATTGACATTTAAAGTTTTCATAGAAGATTGTGGTTTTTCTTTGCATTTCTGAATGTGACGGGTCAATATTTGAATCCATTAAGAGCTGTACAGAGAGTCTTTACAGCGCCGTTTTGGAAAATACTATGGTGGAGAAAATCTTTAAGCCCGGCTGAAGGCCTGCAGTGTAGGAAATCGTTATTAAGCAGGAACACTTTGCAAGGCAGAAAATCTTTTTTAGGCTGCACCGTTTCGAGTAACATCATGGTGAAGAAAATCCTTAAGCCCGGCTATTCAGAAAATCTTTAGTTAGCTATGTCGTTACGTTTTCAATTTTCTATCACACTTCACAATTTTCTATGAAAACTTCAGAGGCCAATAACTCGGTAAATAAGAGTCGCAGCAAATATATTTATTTAATTTTTTTTTCTTAATTTTTCAATTTCCAATTAGCTAATTAATTTTTTTTTTCTTATTCTTCACAGTTTCCTATGAAAACTTCAGAGCCCCATAACTCGGGAAATATGCGCCGTCGTCAACTTTTTTATTTAATATTTTTTCTTATTTTTAAATTTTCTATCACTGGTTACTTTATATATACTTTGTTTGGAACTGTTTCATTGAACTGCATCTGTTCCGAAAATTATTTTAAGCCAAGAACACAAATGAGCGTAAAGAGAAACACAAAAAGACAACGGTAAATTTGTCTTCTTACCTACGCCGTTTCATAGCTACATATGCATCCATAAGCAAGAACAAGCGTGTTAAAATATTCCGACAATTTAATTTTAAAATCCCCCATACAAGCCGGGTTCAAGAATTGGGCCCCCTAATGCTGATCCTCACTCACGAAATGTTCCCCAGGGACTCAATCGTAAACAGACGGTTGGTAAATAAATTTGATAATATTGGTTACGAAAGATATAGAAATGATAAGAATAAACTTCCAAAAAATAATTACTGGCGGAATCCGGCGTATATTTTCCACGGTAAACGATATATACATACATGCATATATACACATGTATGTATGTATGCACATGTCTTGACAATACTCAATTTCAATATTTTTACAGCAAACTAAAAAATTTCCTAATCAAGTACGTATTGTTGAAGTTGGACCTCGTGATGGCTTGCAAAATGAACCCAAAATGTTGCCAGCAAGTGTAAAAATTTCTTTTATCGATCAGTTGTCGGAGACCGGTTTACAGGTCATTGAAGTTACAAGTTTTGTTAGTCCTAAATGGGTGCCTCAAATGGCTGATAATTCTGAAGTTTTAAAAGGCATTCATAAAGTTCCAGGTATTTCATATCCAGTGTTGACTCCGAATCAAAAAGGATTTGAAAGTGCTTTAAAGTCTGGAGCTGAAGAAGTGGCAGTTTTTGGAGCTGCATCTGATGCGTTCTCATTAAAAAATGTTAACTGCAAAGCAGCTGAGAGTGTAGAACGCTTTAGGCCTGTCTTGGAAGAAGCCAAGAAGAATAATATCAAGGTGCGTGGTTACGTTTCAACTGTCGTTGGCTGTCCATATCAGGGCGCCATTAAACCCAGGGATGTGATCAAGGTTGTTGAAGCTCTATATGACATGGGATGCTATGAAATATCTTTGGGTGACACCATTGGTGTTGGCACGCCTGGCACAATTAGCCAACTGTTAGACGAAGTTGTGCGTGCTGTTCCTGCCAATCATTTAGCTGTACATTGCCATGATACCTATGGTCAAGCATTGTCAAACATACTTACATCTCTTGAATACGGTATTTCTGTCGTAGATGCATCAGTTTCAGGTTTAGGTGGCTGTCCTTATGCCCGAGGTGCCTCTGGTAACGCGGCAACTGAAGATGTTGTTTATATGTTGCATGGCATGGGTATAGAGACCGGTGTTAATTTGGATAAATTGATTTTGGTTGGGCGTTATATTTGCGAACAACTAGGAAGACAGTCTGAATCAAAAGTTAATCGCGCTTGGAAAACTCCTCTACCTTCCAAAAACCAATAACATATCCATACATGAAATATGTATAAAATCAAATTAATTAATATTGTGATAGAGAAAATGGTGGCATTTAAGTACTATACATACATATGTACATATGTATGTATGTGCATAGTTTTATTTAAAAAGCAATACATATTTTATTTATTTAACGTCACCGAAAGCTGATGTAGAAATAACCAAAAACATATTTTTAAGAGCTATTATTACAAGTTAAAGATAGCTAAAAGTAGGATTTTATCGGACGTATAAAAAGCTTTTCATTAGTATAATTTTACTTTAACCTAAAGTGAGTGATAAGTTGAAGGCAGGTTTGTCCTACGTGATAAGTTAAATAAAATTTTTAATAATGATGAACTCTTTATACGTCCGATAAAATCCTGCTTTTAACTATCTTTAAGTTGTAATAATGGCCCTAAGTCCTTCAGAAAAATATAAATATATGTACATTTCGCATACTAAATCATAAACAGTCACAACTTAAAATTATCAAACTGGTTTTGTTTTTCTTTTATAAACCAGCTAATTGAAGAAATCAATTTCTTTTGCATTGCAGTCTTCTTTCTGATTCTTTATGATTTAGTGTATGTAAATATGTTTATACGAGTATGTACAAGGTGGGCCAAAAGAAATCACCCTATTGGAAAATGATCTTATTGCAAATGGCGGGCAATGTCAAATCTGTTTTGACATTTGTGAACTAGACAGATTTAGAATACAAGTAAACAAGCCATCGAGCGATACACTCGTCGCGTGTCGCGGCGTTCCCGGGTCGCCTCATCTCTCGTTTTGGCGATTTACACTGGCCCGCAAGATCGCCCGATTTAACCGTTCCAAATTTTTTTGTGTGGGGTTTTTTGAAGTCCCGTGTTTACGCGAACAAGCCCGAGACACTGGAAGCCCTCAAGGACACCACTCAATACGAGTGCGAGAATCTGTCGCCCGAAGTTCTCGCCGAAGTGATGAAAAATGCCATGAAACGAGCAATCAATTTGGCCGATATCACCTTCTCGAATTGACCAATAAAATTCTAAAGGTTCAAATAAACATAACAAAATAATAGAATCGAAGTTTTTCATTTACATAGAAAAAAAATGAGAGCCAAACAACATCGGATGACTTCTTTTGCCCCACTTTGTATATATCGTCACCCTAAATGCAAACGGACGTAACTACACAAAAATTCGAAATCCGAGTTTTTGATTGATTATGGTTCATTTTATCAAACTACATGTTCACGAAAATATTTATACCTCTGCGATCAAAAAATGACGACTTTATTAAACAAATTCAAACGGACGTAACTACGAATGCATCTAATTCTTATTGCAAAGAACGTAACTAACATAAAAGCTCAAATATGTATATATAAAAAGGAAATATGTAAATGGTTAAAAAACATATAAGTATCTATACTACAAGTAAATTTCGAAGAAAATTTTCAAGAATACTTAATTATTATTGATTTTGTAACGTTTTTTTTTTTGTTTCTCCTGTAAAAAAATATTAAAGTGTAGTTACGTCCGTTTGCATTTAAGGTGACGATATGTATGTATATGTAAATAAAATAAAAGGTGTAATGTGCGATGTGTTTGGTATAGTCGTTTTGCGAATCATTTCCAAATTTGTTTTCAACATGCAAAAATTTGTTTGTATTACGAAATTTGCAAAAATTTCTTAAACTAGTCATAGTATTAATTAAAAGTCGCCAAAAACTGTAAGGAATGCAAAAAATTCGATAAAAATCGAGAAAACGGCCAAAATTCTCAAAAACTAACTATCAGCAAGATAATAACAAAGTCTAATATTGTTTAAAAAATGGCAAAACTGTCGGGAAGCTGAAAACATGCAAGACAACGCGAAGTTCGCAAAAATTCTCGAAAAGTTGCGAAATCGGACGCAAGCCCTAAAATTAATTAGAAATCGCCAAAGTCGTTAAAAACAAAAGAAGTTAGGAAAAATACTAGTACTTTATAGTAGTACTAGCATATTGCCCGCTACTTTGTTAGCGGATATTTTATACGTACTAACCAAGCTCTTGGATTTGAGACCCAAATATATAGGGTTCAAATTTAAAAGTACGCAAAACTCGTCATTTTGATATTGCAGTCAACTGAGACCTTCTTCATTAAACCTATTCATAAAGCTATTTTTTTTGGGACCCATTTTGATAGGAGTGTTTCTTGTTCTAGTCATTGGGGGATTTGGTTATATTATTTTTTATAATGTATAAACCAAGTCCTTTTATTTGAAATCCATATTGATAGAGTTTTAAGATATACACACTATTGCCTGGGACACTTTTTATGTTAATTCCTTAAATTTAATTGTCAACACCTTTTACTTCACTGCCTCTTCCACTATTTCGAAAGAAGGTCCTCTTGCGCATTCTATGCGAAAAAAAACTGATTTTCATTTCTCTATCTTACTTCTATACGAACATTGATTCGAACGACAAGTCGAAAGAAGACGTAATTGTGAATGCGTTAGGTGATACTTATGTGGGATGCCAAAGAGGTACCAATACTGATTTTTTGCACTTTTTATCTCTCAAAAGTATATACATACATATGTTAGAAAATACCAGAAATTTCTTCTTTTTTTTTAGCAGTACGTACATGTTTTTAGAATTTCAGTCTATCTGCTTTAGTTTTAAGTTTAAGCCTTTGCGTGCGAATTTCCAAAAACCCGTTCTCAGTGGATAAGCACACGCTATACATCCACTGGCCTGGGCAAGGCGATGGTCACCCAATCAGTTACGTTACTCATTTATATATACTCAAACCTTTTTTATGCGGTAGATGCGTTCCAAAATAAACCGCATAAAAAAGTGTACTACATCTATACAGAAGGGGCAGATACGTTCCTGCTTCAAAAACCGCATAACTTCGAATCACACTTCCAAAATTTAATCAAAACCGCATATGTAGCAAATATGAATGTATTTATTTTAAGAGATCCATTTATTTTTAATATATAAGAAGCAAACCAATATATACATATGTACATATGTATACAAAATATTATTAACAAGAAAATAAATTCAGGAGATTTAGCATCTCCCATAAACTCGAGACTTGTTTTAAGAAACACTGCTGTGTCTAAAACATGACTTATGCATGCGAAAACACACCTTAATACATAAAAAGCGCCTCAAATACAATTCAAGCAAAAATAAAACAATTTTTTATAAAATTGCATTTGGGTAATGCCAATTTCATGAAATTTAAAATTCGGCTTCGAAAACCGCATAAAAAAGGTTTGAGTGCATACTTGAGCTGAGCACAAGATGTTTGCTTGCTTAATCTTCATGGTGTATATTATTGAATTGTTCTCTCTTTTTAGTGCTCTTGATTTTATGAGAACACTGAAACTGGTGCTCAATTTTATCAAAAGCATGCAACACCATTTGTTTATATGCCAAGCGAGGGCATTAGTTATTGTAGTGTCGAAGCATATTTCACTAGTGCACACCGAATGACAATTGTAAAATGAGCACACAAGTGTAAAAATATGTGTATGTGTAAAAGAAAAAACAAACAACGTAGATTGTTTGAGCGTATTAGTTCGCATGCGATACTGTTCTAAGTTTTATAATTTATTGATTTAATACTCTAAAAAAAATATAAAAATTATATCTTTCACAATGGATTTAAAAGTAAAAAGTTTTTATTTTGATTTTGAGAAATGAAGTATGGTGCACTATGAAGTGTACAATAAAAATATTGCACACTTGACACAACTGTCTATTCAACTGTTGTACAATGGTTTTGTGTGTTTTTTGTTTCCTTGTTCTCTATTTTTGCTTCACACTCAATTACAATCACCACTACAAAACAATATTCGCTCTTGAAAAAAATACAATACTGTGCACTTTTTCATAGCTTGCGCACACTTCTAGTGTGTACATAATAATAATAGTAATAATACAATGATAAAAATAATACATAATAATAATTACGTATTTAGGCTTGGCTTAGTTTTTTTATACATATATTAATTTACTAATTCGAAATGCTATTTTTTTCAAAAAGTACTTTTTCGAAAAAGTACCTGTTTCAAAAAGTACTTTTTTCAAAAATATTTTTTCGAAAAAGTATCTTTTCCAAAAAGAAATTTTGTCAAAGAGTACTTTTTCCAAAACGTACCTTTTCCAAAATGTAATTTTTCCAAAAAGCATCTTTTTATAAAACCACTTTTCATAGAAAGTACGTTTTTCAATAAAGTGTCGTTTTAAAAAAGTATCTCACCTGAAAAGTACATTTCTTAAATAAGTGCTTTCACCAAAAAGTACCTTTTAAAAAAATGTCTTTCTTAAAGCAGCTTTTTAAATGTAAATATCTTTTCTTAAAAGTACTTTTTTTGAAAGAGTACTCTTTTATAAAATACCATTGTCTAAAGGTACATCTCTCAAAAATTACCTTATCCAAAAGTTTGTATATTCCAAAAGTACATTTTCAAAAATTAAATATTCAAAAAGGTGTCATTTCCCAAAATTACTTTATCAAAAAAAAAATGCTGTTTCCAAAAATAATATTGAAATTATCTTTTGTTTTTGAAAAAAGTACTTTTTTCGAAGGATACCTTTTCCGAAAAGTAATTTTTGAAAAGTACCAATCTAATATTCAAAGTACCCCTTTAATGACAGTGTTCAAAAATACACTATATCAGTTAATAAAATTTAACTCAAATTTAAAATGCTTCAATTATATGAATTCTCCTAAGATTAACATTTTTAGCATCGTTTCCCGTATTTACCCTTTTTGGTTCATCTTTTGGGCCCTTCGAAAAACCATACATTTTATTGTCCCAGCTTCTACTGAGCGGTAGGAAGTCATACAACCCCCATAAACAAATTTTCCGCACGAGTTTTCTCACTTTTCCCTTTTCTCCTATCATGAATTTGTTTTTTCCCTTTTTACCAAATGCGGGAATAAAAAATCTCCCCGGGAAAAAAGTATGTACAGGGTGTTTTTTTAGAGGTATAGAACTTCGAATTGAAATAAAACACAAGAAAATCGTTTTAATGTCCATATTATGAACGCAGTTGAACTTGGTTTTTTTCACTAAAATTTTTTCTCTGGAAAAAAAACATGGTTAAAACTCCATTACAACAAAATTTATATACATGAACTTGTGTTTTATAGTTCTTTTATTTGGAAAAACACAAATAATGCCCAAATTAATTATTTATAAACTTTTTTTTACATAATTTTTCAAGTTGGTGAATTTTAATAATTTTGTTTACTATCGCTCAAAAAAAGAGAGAAACAAAATGTTAAACAAGCAAAAAAACAAGCTACGTACTGCGGTGATGCCACGTATTACTCTTTTTTGTTCCCAAGGAATTTACGATTGGAGGAATGTTTTCTCGAGAATATTATTTTCCGAGAAATAAATTCCGAGGGAATATTCATGATTGGGCTGACAGTAAATTATTTTTACATGTATGTCATATCGTCGCTGTTTTAACTAACTGACCTAACTAACATATTAAAAATTTATCAGGAGAGCAGCTTTTATGGTTGTTTTATATATTCATTCTTATGGCTGCGTCTGAAATCTTTTACTTATAAAGGCACAACAATAAAACTTACAGTCATGAAAATTGTAGACAAGGTGTATTATGACGTATAAAGTCTAGTAAAGGACATAACTGGTTTTTCAAAAAATTTCAGTTAGGTCGGTTAGTTAAAACAGCGACGATATGTACCTTATCATTAACAAAAAAGTACCGAAAACGGGTACGATTTTACAACCTTTTAAGTAAGAATGTTCAGAAACTGCCAAAACCCATTCGAGATTCAGAAGAAAAGAACGCGACAAAAATCTGCTACGTTCAATAATTTAAAAGATATGACAAGTGCAAAAAAGGTTCCAAAATTCAGTTTTAGCCCTAAAAAGTACACATCGAAGAAGTACTAAACACGTGTCAGCTTCTTTTTTTAGCAGCATTCGTCTGTTTTTGGAATTTGGAGTCTATCTATCGTAGTTTCTGAGATATAGATACCGATTTTACCCCCCTTTTTACCGCCTTCGCATTCGAATTTCCAAAAAATCCTTCTTAGTGAATCTATCCATTGTAAGGGGAAATTTCAGCTCTCTAGATATATTCGGTTGGGCTGGACGATGATGAATCAGTCAGTCAGTCACTCAATAACGTTACTCTTTTATATACATAAATAGTATATATATTACAGTACTTTATTCTCCGTCATCGAATATAAGACCTGAAATATCGATTGAAACGGTCCAAAAAAAATTTTAAGTTAAATAAAAGCTATCTATCCCTTCGTACAATTATTATATGTAATAATATATGTATGTATGTCTGTATAATATATATAATATGATATACCTATATATGTTAGAATATGTTAGTCTTTAGTTCCTGTTTTTGTTAGAACTACGAGTGACATTAATGTTGGAAATAAATTTGTTTTAATAACCTAATCTAACCAAACCACTTGTTTACTTTTGGGTTACCACTAAAAATACTTTAAGGATAAATGGTAAAATGGTTGGGATTTGGGCTAGAAAAATTACCACCTTGCTTCTCACTTCTGACGCAAAACCAAATTTGTCCAGCGTTTGAAATCTTTTTGTTCGGTAAAGCACGTGATATCTTTCTGTAAGTGCGGTTTCCTGCCGGGCTAGACCCTTTTTTGCACGTGCAAAATTTTAGATCATTAGGAATAGTTACGGTGTTCGTTTCGGACAACAACGGCACCTTTACAGGTTAAAGCACCGAATTCGTTCAAAGTTAGGTTTATTTTGAAATTCAAACACATTTTTGTTATTCATGTTCAAAATAAACATTTATAATGAAGAAATCCTCAAAAAACCAAGTATTTAATAAAATACACCAATGAAATGAAAACGTTCATAAACATATAAAAAACTACGTACTAACATTAAAAATATACAAATGGAATAGTTGGTTACAATTATATTAAAATTTTTGAGCATCCATTATTGTATACATGGAAATATCACCAGACATTAACGACAAATCTGCCAAACTGGCGTTGTTGCGTCGCTGGACGTGCGATGTTGTTGGAACTGTGAAATTGGTGTCAGACACTTTTAAAGGTAACTTGGGATAGGCTCCCATGGGAGATGATGTCGAGGTGTTTAATTTGTCACTTGTACCATCGGCCACTTTGAATTTACCTTCATGACGCAATACAGCTGGCATCATGACATTTTCCAGATATTTTTGTATCTTTTTTCCACCAGGAATTGTTACGGGAGTGCGCTCATCTACAATCTTGATTGTTTAAATGTAAATATAGGGATAACATTTTATTATTTTCAAATAACTGTGTTGTATTATATGCAATTTGCGCTTACATGTTTCAAATCTGAAGATATGTATGCCTTCTTGGGCAACGCTCGTTTAGCGTCACTGCCTAAACCCGGCAATTTAGAAAGTCCCATTGCTTCGGTTCCAGTTGAAAATGTAGCGAATTCTGGTTGGTACAAACGAGATTCATTTTCAAGTTCCATAATGGCAGTTGAGTTGTAGTCTATCCTTTTGCAATTTATTGACGACATCAGCGGTGTTTGCGCAGTCTTTTTCATATAAGTGCCAATTGGACTTATAATGTGGGAGAATTTTTGTTGTTTGCTTGTAAGATCTTTTGGTCGGGCATATGCCTGTGGTTTTGCAAACTGTAAATCAAATTTTGGAAATGGTCTAATGTCGATATCAAAGCGTTTTGATGCCGAACTTGAAGCCTTGCTTATGGGAGTCCTATTGGTTGGTGTTGTATATGTAGACAATTTTGCTAAGAGATACAAAATTAATATTTGGAAACTAACTAAAGCCTATAGGACACAGCATGTAAAAAACTACATGTGGATCTCACGTAATTTTTACGTCATCACGAAGCTACATTTGCTACATGCCGTGTACTTGTAACATATGTAAATGTAGATATTCACATGCGTACAGATGTGCTGCATCAGAAAATGTATTCGATTTGGCTACATGTGTCAATTTTGGAACAAAAATAATATCAAAATTTTACGGCATGGTGCCAATAGTAATTTAAAAGAAATGCAACCAACATGCAGAAAATGCCCGTGACGTCATCGCCACATATGCAAGTGGCTTTTTACATGCTGTGTACTATAGGCTTAATAATACATAATCAGGGCGATCAGGAATAAAATTCCGCGTGAAATTTTTTCCGGGGAACAATTCCAACTAACTGCAAGTAATAGGGAAAACTAAAAATTCTATTTGGAAAAGAGAGAAATTTCACTCGGAATTTTATTCATGATTGCCCTGAATAGAAATGTGTATATCGATACTCTGATTATAGAAAAGGCGTGCCTAGATTTTTTCCCCGAAATCAAGTATGGTTGAAAATAAATAAAAAATAATTCCTTAACTTTTTTCTTATCTAACTTTTGTAAGTTTTACTCAGTTTTTACTTCCTCCAGTGATATAAATAAAATATTCGGTTCACGCCTTTTCTAAATTAAGCTATCGATTTATTCAATTCATATTCATAAAAAAATAAAATGAATTTGAAATCAGTTATATGAAAATTCTGTATAAAAAATTTTAAATAAAATACATTTCAAATTCATGTTAAATTTTATGAATATGGGGAATATTCTTTACCTTTCGTAGCAGAAGGCACATGTTTAGTTGTTTTAGTATGTTTCGTAGGCGAATTCAATTGACTTTTTGAATATTTACTGTCGCGGACTTGTAATATGGAAGATGTGATTTTATCTGGGTTTTTCTTAGCTGCTGCTTGAGCAGCCATATATTCCATGCCCTTCTTCATCATATATTCTACCTCTTCCATGGTGTCATTGAATTGCATTGACTTATCCGATGGTTCCTGAGTCTCAGTACAGTTTTCTTTATCATTTTCCTTAGAGTCGTTAAAACTGCACGTTTCATGATTATTGCCAAAAAAGTTTAAACTAATTTCGGTTTTTATGTCATGTTTGCTACTTTCAACATCTGCAATATTTTGCACATCTTCAACTTTATCTTCATCATCTGATAATATTTCTATAACAGAGTCATCTAATTCATTTTCAACATTTTCAATTTCTTGGCGTTCTTTATCTTGACTGGAGCTTTTCTCAGACGGATGCGTAGAGCATTGAAGTGGACCAAAAGTTTTCTCTAAATCTATTAAATCTACAGATATATCACTTGTAGAGTAATTTTTTTCATCAATATTATTGCTTATGCATGCTGATCCAATGATAGTAGTTTCCTTTTCAAGCGATGTGGCTTCATCAGTTTGCCTTTGTTCGTTTAGGTCTAACGTGGTAAGCAATATTTGATCAACATCAATTATCTGCAGTTGTTTAGTTCGATATTTGTCAGAGAAGTCTGTTTGATTGCTAGCGCCAGTAGAGTCATGTGCCGTTTCGTATGTATTTGAAGATATATCACTTTGGGCGCCTTTCGGTGCGGTACGAAAACTCAAGTGGGATGATAGATCAGAATTTGTCGAGTCATCTGGACCTTCTTCCATTATTGTTGAAGGCCTTAACAAACCAACCATTTTAACCGGCGAAGTTTGTAGAATTGTGTCACCACATATGGTATTTTCCCACATGCGTGATGGCGCCTCAACATCATCCAAAAATGTACAGTTGTTGATTTTCATTAGTAATTCTTCTGTAAACAACTTCTATTTATGAACAATTATTTTAATTGAATTAAAATGTAAATACCTTCTTTCTCCTGATCTCTTGAAATTATTCCATCTGCACTGCGCTTTTTAACTTCCGCTAAAACTTGTTCTTTGCGATCACTATGTAAGTATCGAAAGAGAGTACTATTTGGATCTGATGCCGTTTTGTCACACATTCTTTCTAAGGCTTCAAAGCTCTCGTCTGAAGTCTTCTGCCAAACCAACACATTATTGCAGCTTTGTTCTCCCTCAATATTCAGATATTTAAACAATGTGCTGTTAGGATCCGAAACTGTATTTTCACTCAGTCTCTCTGACGCCTCAAATATTTCACTTGTAATCTGCCTCTTGGGTGCTACTACACATCTGTTGTCATCGTCATAGCGATCCAGGTTTTCTTTTGCGCTCATATTTGTTTCTGACTGTCGATTATTTCTTTCAATTATAATGCCCGTAGTACTTACAATTTCTTCATTAAAATGAACAGCTTTTTTGTTCTTTTTTTGATCAATTATATTTTTTAAATCTTCACCTATATCCAAACTATAACGATTACTCTCTGTTACTGTTAATGTGTTCTGGACAACTTCCGGTTTTCTGTTTAAGTATTCAGAAAAAATATATTTAATAACCACACACATATTTTTGGTTTGATATAAAACTCTACACATTTAAAATGAATTTCAAAAAAATTTGTTATCGCGTTATTTATAAAAAGAGGACAGCAGAAGGAACAAACACGGACATTTTCTTAAAAAGGTGGGATTAAAAAAATAAAACGAATTGATTTTTTCGAATGATATTAATACCAATAAAATCTTAAATACATATCAATGGTGTTGCGCACAACGGGTCAATCTCGCACCATTTTACATAGAATATTGGATCTTTTTACCCATCATGTTTACATTACATATCGGGAGGCATCCCGATATCTTCAGCAACATGGGGAATAAAAGTAAACGAACAGAAGTGTATTCATGTAACATTTACCCTACAAAGAGATACTTGTGCGCCCATTCAAATCAACAATCAAGTTGTTCTTCAACATTCACATATGAAATACCTCGGTATACACCTTGATCGACGGCTTATATGGAAACACCACATTGACTCTAAGCTAATACAAATGAAGCTAAAATTAACTCAGGTTCATTGGCTGATTGGTAGGAATTCAACACTCAGTCTAGATTGTAAACTTTTAATATACAAGACGCTTTTGAAACCAATATTTTGCTACGGAATTCAGCTATGGGGCGCTGCTTCAGCTACGGAACCGGTACACATTTCACACAAGAAATACTAGATGTAAACTCAGCCTTAGTTTATTTTGAATATACATAGGCTGATAGGCTAGGCAGTTTTTCATTAGTAAATAGTGCTTACGCTTTTTTTACTCATCTGTGGCACTTGGCACAAAGATGTAAATCCGGCCATATGTATGTATTAAAAAAAGTTATGATATGGATATGTCTATTTGATATCCGATAGAACCTTATTCAGAGTATTGCTCTTTTAGTGGCAAATATATCTGTCTGTCCCCTTCCTAATCCTACATCATAGTGAAGAGGCCTCGCGTCACTGAGGATAAGGTTAGAACTTAAAATTTAGCAAGGAAATTGTGCTTATATCGGTCTATATGCTGTATGATGCTGTTGATAAACAGTGGGCTGGCGTGCAGAAGCGGATGGAGTATGCAGCCGTAAGAGGAGTTGCAAAGGTAGTCGTGTGCGACGATAATTCGCATCATAGTAAGTGGGGGAGCAGCAACATTAACAAAGTTGGTGTTTGAATTTATTACTTCCAGCAATATGTTTATTTGTAACAGGGGTAATGTACGCACGATCAGGAATAGGGATAGTGCAGAAGTTATAGACATAACACTAACAGAGAAATTAACCTGGTAGAGAATTGGATGGTAAATAAAGACTGTATGTTTTTAGACCACAGTAGGATATCATTCAGTCATTAGGAATCCAAGAAAGACAAACTGGGATACCTATTTGGCCACTGTTGATATTAGAGCAATGATAAATCCGCAGGGTGTGGACACACAAAGGGGAGTGGAAGAGGAGGTGGAATATTTCGCTAATACTTGTGGGAAAAGTTTTGTGTAATCCTGCCCATTGGTTTTCCCAGGTAAAAGAGAGCAGGTGGTCTACTCTGTAATTCGAAACGAAAGCAAATGCTTTCGAGTTGTAATGTTAATAACATACAAATTCAAAAGAATTTTCTTTCGTTTCGAAATAGTGTAGACGCCCAGCTTTCGTGGTGGACCAAAAATCTGAAAGAAGAAAATTCTTCAATGGGGCGAAACTCACAGATTGAAGATTGGAACATGTTGTATAACAAGTACAAGGGTGATCTCAAAAGGGCGAAAAGAGCCTCATGGACAAAATACTGTGAGGAGGATTGATTTCGTAAATGAGTTATCAAGGTTCCGGCGAATATTATCAAAAGACCATAGGGATCCTTAGAATATTCAAATAATGGATGGTTCATGGACGGAATCCAGCTCTGATTCACTTTCTGTTCAGATGGACACTTACTTTCCTGGCAGTAGGGAAGTAAGAGTAGAGGCACCGACGGTGCAACATGGGCAATAAATACCTTTGAGCAGAATGTCCCAGAGAGCATACTACTGTCTCTGGAGAGTATTTTTGGGCGGGTAAAGCAACCCACTCAAAGCCGAAGAATTTCAGGCCGATCAGTCTTTCGTCGTTTCTTTGAAAATATTAGAACGACTGATTGATCTGCATCTAATGCTGAATACACATCTGGCATTTCTTGTGGTGTCATTTTCCAAATGTGAGCAACACCGTTCATTTTGTTTTTTATATGGAAAGCAATGGCACAATGAAAAATATCGGAAATGACAAAAACGTTGCCACTAGTAAACACTAGTGTCGCAAAATACCATTGTGTGTACTCGGAGTAAGAAACACAATTAATATCCATGTCATTAGTGGTGCTCAGCATGCCTATCAAAAAGCAGGTCTGTTGAGAGTGCGCTTCATCACGCGGTTGTTGTTATAGAGGATTGCAGCATAAGGATTACACACTGGCTGCATTCTTAGACATTGAGGGGGATTTTAACATTAGTACAGAGGCTATTAGGCAGTCGCTGGAGACACTCAGGCTTCACAACTTTCTAGTGGAGTGGATAGTTATCATGCTTAGCAGCAGAATCATCAACTCGAGTATGGGAAGGGGAAAACTGAGGAGATTAGTGACAAGAGGTACATCACAGGGAGGAGTTCCATCACATCTAATGTGGTTGTTGGCAATGAACGCTATTGTTAGACGTTTTGACAGGAGCGGCCGAAAAAAGTCCATAGATAAATTTTTGACAACGACGTTAACCTGACCATCACCGTCAACGTCGTGCAATTATAACCATTTTCTGTTAAAAATTTAATCATATGGACAAAAATATCTGGTCTCAATAGAAATGCGCTTGGTTTTACGCAGTTCACACCACATTGGATATTCTCCACGAACGATTTGAGGCCATGCCACATCACGTGAAGGTGATGTGAACTGGCCACCGAGATCGTGCGATTTGACTCCGTAAGATTTTTTTTGGTTTTCTTAAGTCGCATGTGTATGCGTCACAAGTCACAGCAGTACTCAAAGCCAATATAACCCGTGAAATCGGTCAAATTTAATCGTATTTATGCGCCAGTCGTAAAAAATTTTACATTTCGGATGCACTACACTTATAGAAGACGTACGTGGTCAACATATCAACACACACATAATATCATCAAGATGTCTTTTGATCTGTTTTATTTAAATTTAAAGATATAGGAAGCGCTTAATGAGACCCTGTAGAAACGCATTTCTAAGCTGGAGGCCACTCAACTCTCCATCATATATAAAAGAAAAAACAGTATATTCTTAGTAAAATTCAGTGTAAAAATAACAAAATGCTTTTCCAAACATAATCATCAATCAAATAAAATTCACAGTACGTTCGATACACTGTAATTTTTGGTCAGATCAAATTTTTTCGTACATGCGGGACGCGACTAAAACTTTCAGACTATCGTTAAATTAAATTATTTGAATATTTTTAATCATTTACCGTTCCATAAAAAGAAATTTTTTGAAATTCGAACGCCAGGCTTCACTGGCTTGAAACTTTTCCAAGCCCGACATAATGCTAAACTCACAATAATTTTCAAACAAACAAAATCAATACAAATAAACATACACGACACTGTTCACTTTGTTATATATGGGATGCTTACAGTATACAAGGATATACAATTACGATTGTTTTAAAAACAATACAAAAATAATTTACCAGGACATCTGCTCAAACGTTAAAAATTTTTCAAATGGCGCACCACAAAGAATTCAACGAAACCACTGCTACCAACAATTAGAATTTGCCATGTTTAAATTACACCCTGCTTACATGTAGTGTAACGTAGCTGCGACACGTGTTTGTAGAGCCCGTTTAGATGAAGTGTGGCGTACCTGCAACGACACGTTTTACGTCACCCTACGTCCAAAGTGTATTAATATCAAGTTTCCTTATCAGCGCAGCTGACTTAACCCCATCCTTCAAACTCCATATAAAATAGCATAAAATCTTAACCCGAACTGTCAACATTCAAATAAAAATAATCCTACAACAAATTTGAATGGTATGTTGTTGTAATGATAAGGCCACTTGGTATTAATACACTTTGCCTACGTCTATACTTGATGTATTTTTGTATCTTAACAGTTGTATAATTCCATACTGGAAAAACAACTAACATAAAAAAATTTACTTTTTAATATACAGTGTCTTCCTTTTATCATGATAAAAATATCGAACGAAAACATATTTGATATATATTTGATCAATAAGCATTTTTAGACTAGTAAAATTTTTAGTCGCACAATTTTTGGTCTTTTCAAATCACACGAGATTAACTCAACGGAACCTCAAAAGACCCAAGTGTGCTGGTTTTTACTATAATTAATGAGTTTTCTGCAGCACGATTCATCCATTGCGAACATTTTGTCTGGAAAAAAAAGCTACCATATGAAATAGGTGTGTGCTGCTGAATCAAGATCACCTAAAATGCATTCGCATTGGTTGAAAGCATGAAACATATGAAAGGCGGCCCTTAAAATTATTAAAAAATTTATGTAATTATTTTAATATTACTCACGCAAATCACGTCATAATGCCCCCCATAGAAAAATTTATGCTCCCGGAAAAATTCATCAACGTTTTTAAGTTTGTTTAACCGCTTTGAATTCCCAAAACCGATAGTAGCTTTTTGATACCTTATGAAAAATACCCACGAACCTCCCCATTTTTTCCCGGTTTTTAAAAACCTAATCAATCAAGTCAATGTTAATTCATCAAGCTTTCTTCACACCACAATAATTTTTGATTTTATTTCTCTTTTTTTTTTGGCGATTTTCTAAATTTTTATACGATTATTTTATAAAAATTTATATTAAAAAAACAGTAAGAACATATAACTTCGTGCTAACCTGAATAGAAAATGAAAAAACGGATAAACAGAAAATGAATAGTGATACTTACAAATGTATTTACCAAAGGTAAATCAATAATTGTATACACAATATAATCATTTCTCATATTCCATTTCATTAAAAATTTGCGTTAAATAGCTGATGTTAATAACAATCTCTACCCCAGTAGATAAACTTGGGTGCTGATGAAGTGCGTGGCTGCACAGAAAAATATCGGTATTTTCCCCAGCTAATAAAGTCTAATTTAATTTTTCTTCTCTTCTT
This sequence comes from Nowickia ferox, assembly GCA_936439885.1. Classification (NCBI taxonomy): domain Eukaryota; kingdom Metazoa; phylum Arthropoda; class Insecta; order Diptera; family Tachinidae; genus Nowickia; species Nowickia ferox. Next base: position 30,002,895 of record OW387026.1, read on the forward strand.
TAGAAAGTCACATTAATTAATAAAAATACTTCATTCAACAAGAATTGAAATTACTGAAAATATTTTTGTTTGGAGGGAAAAAAGGAAGATTTTGCCGACGTGTATGGAATTTTAAAAATATTCACTGGCATCACTAACTACCGGTTGAAATAGTTTTTGTATTCCACAAGTATTTACCATTTTTACCACAGGTGATTTTTACAAAACGTTTGAACTAAATAAATACGAGAACAAAGACGAAAAAAAAATAAATACGAGATTAATATATAACTGCAATATGATATCGCCTTTATTAATCAGATAAAGATTCCGCAATTATGTATTTTTCAAATAATTTACGCTATGTTTGGAGAAGTCTGATTTCGTTGAGTACTTACCAGTTATCACGTAGATCATGCAAACGTCATGTACATGGATTTTTGGTGGGTGCTGGATTAACAGCATTTGTAACTGCATATGCTGCACAAATGGAAGGCGCTCGTCGCCGTAAACTAAATACATCTATATATATGGCTGAGCCAATTACAGATGGGAAAGATTTATTAAATGCTGAAGATGATATGAAATCAAAGATGGAACTACTAATTATGCAGATTCAGGCTGATTTCTGTAAAGCTTTGGAAGCAGAGGAATATGCGGGACAAAAATTCAAAGTGGACAGATGGTTACGTACGGAAGGTGGAGGCGGAATAACTTGCGTTCTACAGGACGGAGAAGTTTTTGAAAAAGCTGGAGTAAATATATCTGTTGTAAAAGGTAATTTGCCACAACAAGCGGTACAACAAATGCGCAGCCGAGGCAAAAATCTGAGTGCAGGATCTTCCTTACCATTTTTCGCAGCAGGTGTGAGCGCTGTAATACATCCACGTAATCCTATGGTACCTACAATACACTTTAACTATCGGTATTTTGAAGTCATTAACAGCGACGGCTCAAAACAATGGTGGTTTGGCGGTGGCACAGATTTAACGCCATACTATTTAGATGAATCGGATGTAGTGCACTTCCATAACACTCTTAAAGATGCTTGTGATCAAAGTAACATTGAATATTATCCCAAGTTCAAAAAATGGTGCGACGACTATTTCCGTATTACTCACCGCAATGAGAGTAGGGGTGTCGGTGGTATTTTCTTTGACGACATTGACACTCCGAGTCAATCTGATGCCTTCAAGTTTGTTTCAGATTGTGCAAATGCGGTCATACCATCTTATTTGCCTATTGTTCGCCGCCACAAAAATGATGATTACGGTGATCGAGAACGCCAATGGCAATTACTACGTCGTGGTCGTTATGTTGAATTTAACTTGATCTATGACCGTGGCACTAAATTCGGTCTGTACACTCCTGGAGCTCGATATGAAAGTATATTAATGTCATTGCCCTTAACCGCACGTTGGGAATATATGCATACACCACCTGCTAACTCTAATGAGAGTAAATTAATGGATGTATTAAAGAATCCAAGAGAATGGTTAAAAACTGATGTTCCTGCAAGTGGTGCTTGAACTAATTAATTCTTGAGAATGAAGTATGACTGAATTCTCGAATCACTAATTGCTGCCTGCTTATTATAGTCATAAAGGATGCTATTTTTTAATTGGTGTTTAAGTTTAAAAATATTAATAACAAAAAACTAAAAGGGAGATCATTCCATTTCCAATCAATTCTTTTGAAAAGCCGTTTTTGCAGAATTCCGAAAAGTGCTTTCGAACCACTCCCAAAGTTTTGCTCCTCAAAAAGCAGTATGAATTACCAAAAACCAAGAAAGCAGACATAGCAATAGTTATTACTTCTGTGCAATTTCAGGTGCTGTTTATTTCGCATCAGACTAATATTTGTTGCTTTTCATATTCCAGTGTACCATTCGCATTGTCGGCCTTTATGTTTTAGGGACTATCGTCGTTCTGACATATGTAGCCTACGCATGCTTCAGAATTTTCTCAAAAACGGCCTCACCGATTTTTTGCACGGTTCTCTCATTTTGTTCTCCTAAGTGTCCACTTTAAGAATATATGACCCTTTGGCATGACATTTGAACAGTGCTCCTGGGAAAATTCATCCACGGTTTTTTGGACGACCGATTTTCTCGAAAACAGCCTCACTGATTTTTTGCACGGTTCTCTCATTTTGTTTTCCTGTGTCCAATTTAAGAATATATGACCCTTTGGCATGACAGTTGAACAGTGCTCTTGGGAAAATTCATCCACGGTTTATGTTTCGTTTCCCCCTTTGAATTCCTAAAATCAACACGCTTGCTGATATATTTTTTAAAAAATACCCACAAAATTTTCCCGGTTTTTAAATTCCCAAAATCGACGCTATCTTGACGCATGTGTTTGTGCTGTTTGTTTATTTATTTGATTTTTTATATTCCACCTTATTGCGATTGGCGATTTTGCGGCGAAAGTCAGGTGTTTTGTACTAGATTAAAGAAAAATGCAGTTTGTTTTCTTTAATCAAGTAAAGGGTGTTTTTTATTGAGGTATAGAACTTTAAGTTGGCATCACTTTTTTAACTGGCGGCCATTTTGTCAGCTGTCAAGTGATTAATATTTAGTTTGGTTTGCCATTTCATCATGAACAGGTTGACAAAAGAACAACGCTTGCAAATCGTGCAAATTTATTTCGAAAATAATGGTTCAGTTCGCGAAGTTTACCGCAAGCTCCGTCCATTTTATGGTCGACAGAGCAATTAATTCGGTTAACCATGGATCGTTTCCGCACTACGTTTACTCTATGTGATAATACGCATCCGCTGAAGGCGCTCGTCTACGCCAACAAACCAGAAACGTTAGGGGACTTGGAAGCCAACATTCGTGGCGTTATTGCCAACATACGGCCCCATATGCTCGAAAAAGTGGTTGAAAATTGGACCTGTAGAATTGGCTTTATTCGAGCCAGCCGCGGCGGCCACATGCCCGAAATCACATTTAAACGTTAATGGCATAAAATTATCCTTCCAATAAAGCCAAATTGATGGACATTAAAACGATTTTCTTGTGTTTTATTTCAATTCGAAGTTCCATACCTCTAAAAAAACACCCTATACAAATAGTCGAATTTGAAGTCGAAAAACGCTAACCACGATGAGAGGGGAATTGTTTGATAAAAAATATGTGATAATTATAACTTTGTTATAATCCAAGGCACATTTACTACAGGTACACGCATTAGAGAAAACACTGTGGCAACTCTGTGCTTCTCACATAGTTTTACAAAGTAATTGTCAAAAAATTTTACGCATCAAACAAGGCACAAAAGTAATTGTCAAATGAATTCTTCGTTATAAACGTGTAAACAAAAAATCAGCGGATGAGCAATTTGCCTGATGCATGTACCTGTTTGATATGCCTTGGTTATAATGAATGAAAATGATTCGAAAATTCGCAATTGAAAAATTCAGCACGGATATAGACATACATAAGTATGTACATACATAAGTATGTACATACATAAGTATGTACATATATAAGTATGTACATACATATGTATGTAGTATGTGATGTCACCAAATGCAGCATATAACCAAATTGGTCTGCTGTCATACGCATGAACCCGCGATGTATACATACTCGTATAAGTATGTAGATAATGCTCTGCAGCACTCAATACGTGCATTAATTTTGTACAATACCATTCCGCATTGCCTTTTTAACCAATTTGTCATCCACGTATTACGTACCCGCCTTTTGTTTTTTATGATAGCCGTCATCGTCTTCATTTCATCATTTAAAATACGTATAAATGCCAAAATAACAATAGCAGCGCACTTCCTGTTTTACATTTTAATAATTTGTAAACGATTGTATGACAAGAAAGCCGCATAAACATACATATTCATGGTTTTCGCACATGCTGATACTTAAACGCCTACATATGCTGCATGCCGTGTACTAGTAGCATACATGTAGCCAGTCACATGCCTACACATGTGCTGCCTTTGCAAATGTGTTCGGTTCGGCTACATACCTATGTCACATTTGTATTTTGGGACAAAATACATTTCGTGTACTAACAAAATTTTACGGCATGTAGCTACGTCAGTGCCACATGCAAATGTGGTATTTTACATGTCGTGTACTATAAGCTTAAGGAATGCTAAAAATTCAATAAAAAATCGCAGACTGCTAAGCAAAAAATTTGTGAGAAGTTGCAAAATCGGAAACGAGCCTTAAAATCCATTAGAATTCGCCAAAAAAACTAAAATAAACTCGGAAAAATCGCAAGTTACCGAAAAATTTCTAAGTATATACATTGGAGAAATCAATGTTTGTGATATGTATAATGGATCAAAATAATTCACGTATTCCATTTGCAGTGCAAAAATTTTATGTAACGCTGACCTTTGCATTAACTGATACCACAAACAGTGGATTAACTACGTGATCGCTAATGATGTGTAGCGGCCTCGAAAAAAAATCATGCTGTTTCATTCTGCTATTGTTGTCCAGAATAATTAAATTTTCGCTGGTATAATTTTTTTCTTGAAAATTACCACATTAATTAAAAAAAAAAAGAAACCGTTTTCAAATTTCGACCGATGAGCGGAAAATCTATTTACCCAACCTCTAACTACGGACGTATTAATAACACAAATATTTTCTGCCTTATTCATAAAGCCTTTTTTTATATTCATAGACAAATTAACTTAGTTAAAATACTTTCCAATCTAATTTTGTTCTAAAAGTTACAATACCTGATACTGATTCTTTACTGGGGAAGATATATTACAAAAAAAAATAAAAATGTTTTCATTCACCGTAAAATACATTACCGCTAATAGATTTAATGTCCCAATGATTAATTGGTTGCCATATAACAATTACTTTCCGCCACACGTTATATATAAATAAATAATAACGAGTTTAGTACATTATATGTTATTAAAATATTATTTTATTCATATTTTACAAAGGTTTGAAGTTTGAAAATGGGATGAAAGAAAAATCTTACCGAAAATTACAATTTTCATTATTATTTTTAAATTAAAAAATTAGAACAAACCTTTTTCGACACCTCACTCATATTTTTTTTTCTTTGTAGAACTAATGAATATTTGCATTATTGATGAATAAGCTTGTGTAATAAGAGAAAACAGCGGTTTCCAACTGATTTTCGTAGGTTCGTATTAAGGAATCCGCGTTTACAAGTTAAAATAATAGAATTGATAAATTTATAGGAACAAAATGCTTACCCGTGCATTATATTGTACAAAATTACCTTTTTAACCAATTTTACCTAGTTTCGATTTTGTAGCAGATTTATGTTTTCAGTCACATTTAAATCACTTTTCAAAATTTTCCTTGCAGAAAATTTTAGAAACCCTCAGTTCTTAATTCACTTACACATGCAATCTGCTTATCCACGAGGGATCATCTGTCCTATACCATTATAATTTAAGACCCGTATTAGGTGAGTATAAAGTAAAGCACTCTTGCAATATATTGGCAAGTCATAGAACGAGCCCCTAGAATAGGAAATTGTGTTAGTAAATGTCGTAACAACAAACAATTTACCTTATAGTATATCAACAACCATTGCCTTGATTGTTAAAAACAGACGCTATAGAACATTTTACAATTTGAAAGAATTAAAATCAATTTAAAAAATAATATTTACTGTGAATTACTGAAGAATTTGAAAATAATATTTAATTAAAATTAAAATAGATAAACAAACCATTTAAAATATATACATATACTCCTCGAGGGAGCATAGGACCATATTTAAAATAATAAAATAAAATTAAGTCTATTTCAAATTGTAAATATTCTTTTAATGCACTTTTACCTTACTCATTTCTTTAACTAACATTCCTGCTTGTCTCACTCGAAACAATTTTTGAAGTACGACTGACTTACTGTATTATAAATCCCCAGTGATCAGTTTAATAAATGAACAGAATTTCAGAATTAAACCTTTTTGAATAATATTGAACTTTCAATTCTTAACTGTAAAAAGAAAGAAAAAATTTTATATTACTAAATATTCTTAACAAAGGCAAAATAATTTTTGGTGGGCAAACAGTTCAAACTAAAAATTTTAAGGCTCAATTTTTAAAAACTAAAAAATATTTCTGCTTTATAAAAAACCTTTCCATAAAAAAGTGTTTAATGAAAGCAGGAATATTTTTTTAATAAGGCAGTTAATATAAATAAAACTTAGAACGAAGAAATAACTAGATATCGTTATGGAAAATGGAAACTGTCGTATCGATTGGTAACATTTTTAGAATAGAATCACAAACTTTTTTGACACGTGAAGGTTAAGCATTTTTCATGTTAATAACACATTTAATTTGTTGTTGGAAAAGTCACCGGAATGAATAAGACATTGATAGGGCGGTTTGAATTTTCTATAACGTTAAAAAATTACACCAGATATTGCACCATTCTGAATTCAGCTTCAGCAATATTCTTTTCCAATAGTTCTTGGTTGAAGATATTAAAAAACTGTCTGTTAAACAATAATATACGAATCAAGCTTAGAAACCATCTCCTTACGTGAGAGGCAATCTTAATATGTATTATACTGCATACATACATATTAATATTTACATTAAATATACACTTACGCCGGTATTAATTTTCTTATATTTTTCCTTTTTTACTTACTTTTCTTGTTATCACTCACACAATGTGGGTTATTTACTTAATACTTAAATTTCATACATATAACTATTGTGTTTATGTTTGATTACATGTTTTTCTTTCTTTTTTTAATAAGCTTTCAAATAATGACCGGATTTTTTAAATTTGTTATAGGAATTTGATGGCGTACTCGATAATAAATATCCAGAAGCTTTGATATATGAAAAAAAGTTGTTTTTAGTATCAGTGATCAGTAGTAATCAGTAATAATTTGTTCAAATTACTACGCGTTACTAAGTACGCAAACTAATATTTAAAAAATTTACATATTAAAAGCTTATTTGTTTTTTTTTGTTTTGTTTTTTGAGAAATAACCAAACCTAAAATAGAGCGACGAGTGTTGAGTTAGCAGCATTATACTTTACAGTACATTTAAACACAAAAATGTATTCTTTATTGTACTGAAAATATGCACTGCTAACGCAACGCTTAACGCTCTAATTTAGGTTTGGTTGTAAGACAACTAAATGAAATTTGAAATTAATGTTAAAAATTAGATAAATAAATCAGGAAACAAGAATGTATGTATGTATATATTTTAATATTAAGATCAATACATCAATAATGAATGTTTTTGAATTTGTTGTTGATCTGTGCTATTTTGTCAAAATACTAGGCATTACATTTACATATGTAAAAAATTATGTATTAAGTAATTTTTTCAAATTTCATCACTTGCCTTAAAAACTTAACCTATGATTTATTTTTTTTTTTTTTACCAAATTTATAGGGCAAATTACTAACGTTCTCAAACGCAATAAAATGTTTCTGTCGTATTAGATGTAAAAACAATTTCCATTTTGTTTCATCTATTGTTGCTGATGCTGTTATCGTGCCTGGGACCACGTAGTATATAGTATTTAAATAGAGAAATTTAAGCCTAGTAAAAAGACATTGTTTAACGCCACCATGATTGCTGACTATCGGCGGTATTTTGACCATTTTCAGTAGACCCACTTAGTCCACTGCGACCAGGTATTGGTGGTGGTGGCACACTGAACATGTCATGTGGTGGCCGGAATTTTTCCTCTTGCTCGTCTTCAGTTTCACGTTTTATTGAGGCTGTTGGGTACATTGGATACGTGGGATATCCATCATCTATTGGTTCCTCCTTAACTTTAATAATATCCATTTCACGGAAATCTGGCTTACGTTCTTTGCTATCACGACGATCACGTTCACGGTCTTTATCGCGTCTTTCACGCTTTCTTTCGCGTCGTTCACGTGATGAGTCTCTTTCACGTGACTTCGAGCGCTTCTTCTTACGATCGCGTTCACGATCACGTTCGCGATCTTTTTCACGTCTATCACGTCTCTCGTACTCGTCATGATCGCGGTCACGACTTCCGCGGCGCTTTCTTCGCTCACGTGACCTGCTTCGTGAACGGCGAATACGTTCGCGTTCCCTTTCTCGCACGCGTTCTCTTGAGCGTGACCTACGACGACCAGCTTCACCAAAACGTCCAGGAACTCTCTCTACAGCACGGGCATTTTCGCGATCTTCCCTCTCACGTTCCAAGCGATAACGCTCACGTTCTCTTTCATTGTCTTCACGGCCCGAATGCTTGATATTCACATCGTTGCCACCACGGCGAGTACCGCCTAATCCACCACCAAGACGACGTGGCAACCAGCCTTTCACAGTTCTAGCTCTTTCCACATCAACTAACACACGTTTACCATCAATTTTTTTGCCATCAGCATGCTTGTAAGCAGCATGCATATCACGTTCATGTTCATATTCGATGAAAGCATAACCTTTGGGCTTAACAGTCTCCGGATCGGTGATCATAACAATCTTCTTAATGGGTCCATATATCTCAAATTCTCTTCTTAATTTTGACTCTGATGTATCATAATTAACACGAGCCACAAACAAAGTACGAAACGGGTCTTCCGTTGCATTTTTGATTTCTTGGGGATCCCAAAGAGCTATTTCACGTTCCAGTTTATACGCTACCTGTTCTGCCTTTTCTCGTCGTCGCCTCTCAAGACGTTCTTGGCGCGTTTCCATCTTTTTTGGTGCAGGAGTGTCCTTGGGATCTTCAAAGTCATTTAGAAAATTACCTATGCCCAAATAACCACGGGATTTCTTTTCGTGAGGCAATTTATCTACAGGCGGCATGAACGGTATAGGGTCTCTTGCGGCAAAAAGTGCCAATAAGTTTGGCGGTAGGTATTGCGTCATTTTGTAGTTCTTTAAAAAATAAGCTTACTTATGTTTCCTTATATTTTTCAACGCCTTAAAATGTGAATCCTTTATCGCACAAAATTTATACAAACCTGAGTAGTTTTTTTAATTACAATTTTTAGGTTAGTGGAAATCTAAAGCATTTCATCCTCTTTTATCTTACCTCTTCATCGCAAAACGCAAAAAACAATTTATTGTAGATTTCTTATATTATTTTAAACAACTTAAGCCCCTTTTTAACAATTATATTACTATATAATTATACTTTGAAATACAATTGGACTTAAAACTGCATAAAAAATACTTTCCTTGCAAGCGAAAGAAAAAACAAATGGCTGCCTAGAGCTGGCAAACTATGCATAGTACTATCGATAGTTTGGTTTCCATTAGACTATCGATAGCTTTTCCTCGATAGCGATACTATCTTTGAAAATAAAATTATTACCAAATTAACAATAAACTTGATAAAATATAACATATTAGTTTTCTTTTATTGAAAATACATATAAGTACATATCGCTCATTTAGTAACTCCACTGAGTTGTATGTAAATTGACGTTGTTTAAATAAATGAGCAATATGTATTGAAAAATGAGATTCAACATTTCTAAAGTGGCCCACCCTCTTGCAATATAATTGTGCAATTTTTCGTATTGTACAATAATATCGCCAATGTGTATGTCATGTTCGAAGGTGGCACAATATATTGGCAAATATCAAAAGACTTGATTTTTATTGTACAATCAAGACAATTGTATAATGTGGTGGGAACATTGTACAATGTTGTATAATTTTTCACTGTAAAAAAAATTTGGCAATAATTTCTTTGAAAATATTGTGCCATTTATTGCATAGTATAGCTCGAAACGACAATAATATGAATAACAACATATGCAATAATATTGTATTATGGATCGACCGCTTAAGGCCATGACTCACTATCATACAAAGTCGTGCGATCTACGAAAAAGTACAAACCTGGTGTGATGAATTGTTATTATCTTTTGAAAATTTTCTTGAACTCCATCATACCAGGCTTGTATCTTTTCGTAGATCGCACGACTTTGTATGATAGTGTATCACGGTCTTTAATAGCATGTTCATACGGATAGCAAATATCGAGGTTTGCTCTCTCGATACGAGCGAATATTTATTTTTTTTCATTCTAAATTTTGTGAAAGCTTTTGATAACAAATTACCCCCAATTTATCTGAACTTGCATCAAACATACAACAAAACAATATATATATATATATGTGCTAAAAATTAAAAATATTAGAATCAAATTAAACATGCAATATATTATTCATAATTTTAAGCTAATTTTTTATCCACCTATGTATATCAAAAAGAACTGTCAAACGAATCCCAAAGGCGACGTGTGAACGGCAGATTTGCAATCGTGATTCAGAGACCGAACCAAGTGGTTGTCGTGTGAACAACATAATAAAATTATAAAATAATTCGATACCTTCGATAGTATCGATAGTTTTCCAACCTATTATCGAAAGTATCGAATGGCTTGACAATCGATAGTTTGCCAGCTCTATGGCTGCACATTCCAATCTATTACAAAAAATAGTATCCATCTAGCGTTTTCAATTACTTACATATTGTCCACACCTGATGAATTTATATCATGATGAATGTCAAATTGATGTCATGATGAAAATTCATCCCGTATAGAATGAATTTATTAATATTATAGCAGCGTTATGATATAATCATCATAGCTCACACAAGGCACAACAATTATTTTTGACTAAAAAATTAAACAACACGCAAATTAGATATTTTTGGCAATTATTTTTCAAATATTTGTTTGATTCATCATGATATAAAATCATCAACGTCTACACCTTTTGTGTTGATATTAATGAAAAAATGACAGTTGCTCTGCCGGCATTATAGTACATAGTTGTATTCTGTGACATATGTCCATACCTGATGATTTTATATCATAACTCGTAATATGACGCCAGAAGAGCAACTGTCTATTTTTCATTAATATCAACACAAGGTGGTAGAAGATTTTATATCATGATGAATCAAAAAAATATTTGCAATATGCTTGCTAAAAATATCTTATTTACGTGTTGATAAATTTTTTGGTCACAAGTAATTGTTGTGCCGTCTTTTTTAAACGAAAATTGTTTAATAAATAAACGTTAAATGCACAGTAATACATAAAATTACTTTGATATCACGCAAGGCTGCGTGTGAAGTTAAAAACAAAATGTTAAGACAAAATTGTACGAGGAATTCTTAGAGATAAGAAAACAGTAAAAGAATCCATTATAAAATAATTTGTTAGCAATTATTGCGCATCAAAATTGTGTTTATGTATCCAATTTTTTTTTCTTAAATGAAGGTTTGAGTGTCGAACGTGATCGATAGTTTATCTATCATTTAAAACTGATGAACACTATCATTCAAAACTGATGAATTGTTGACTGCCACTCATGTTCGATAATGTGTACCCCACTTTACATTTGAGTTTTGAGGCAAAATAGTACCAAGATGGCATGTAGCCACTACTATTTGTTTAACCCTTTGACGACCATAGGCAAATATGCTTGCCCGGGGTTCCTTAGATTATATACTTGTCCAGGTAACAGATACATCAAATTTGTCAAAGACTGTTTTATAGAAGAGGATTGGGGCAACAAGAATGTGGTTGAGTACGAGTCCCCATCGGGCCCCATTTGTTCCCTACGAGGCTCCAAATTTGGCCAAAAAAAGTATTTATGACGAGGGCTGCCAAGGGGTGAAAATAGGGCGCAAGGGGATAAGAGTCAATTATGTTTTGGATTCAACCTTAATCTATCAAAAAATATAATGGATAAGTTTGCGTAAATTCCAAGCTTTCTACAACTAATGCAATTATGTTTGCCTATGGGTTGAAACGAAAATAAACGTTTCTAAAAAACTTTACAATTATAACCTCTAAATTCGAACTTTTGAGCGCTTTTTCTTAGCTAATGTTAAACACTGAAACAGCATGCCTGTGTTTAGTATTTTGCATTCATATATTGAAACGAAAAAGGGGAATCACCAAATTGCAATACATACATATGAACACATGTAAGTATTTTGACAGTCTTTATTTGAAATTTGAAACGCGTGCACTATTTGCATTAGTTTGTATAGAAAAGTGAAAGAAAACAGTAAACAAGTTTAAAATGAGTGGAGCAGCCCGAGATCGTTTCTTTTTCCTTCGACCAGAGCAAATCGAGAGTGATGACGACGAAGAAGCTGTTACAAACTTGGACACAGAAGATGTTTTATTTCTTGAAAATGACGCTTTGGGAATGCAAGATGATGAGCCCATAGAAGTTATCATTGAGGGTAGTATGCACGTTGACCATAACCCAGCTGGCGCAGTAGATGAGCTAATTACATCGAATTTAAATGTTGTACAAGCGCCAATAATACCAACGTTATTCATACCACCCGAAAAGATCTTCCGCTTTAGACAGACTCTTGCTTATAAGAATCCCGTTTTTACCGGATTTAAAGAGGATTGCACATACAAACATTCCCAAATTTTAAAGCCCGTTGTGCATACGCATGAAGAAATTCCTTCAGTATACGGTGTGTTCAACAGCGTTTGTAATTTTGAAAGTAGGTTTTTATCAATCGTAAATTTTCTGCTATTTTGAGACAATATTGACTTGCTGTTATTATACATACATATATCTTAGAGCTGTGCTTAATGATAGTGGTGCAGTCCAACCTATATGCTTTACAAAAAGGGCGTGTATTTACTTTGACCGTGGCTAAATTTAAGGCTTATATGGGTATTATCATACATATGAGCTTAGTGAAACTCCCCTCAATACGTCTGTACTGGTCTACTGATCCAACGTTTCACCAAGCTCAGATCGCGGGTGTCATGCCACGGCTCCGATTTGAGGAAATTACAGCTAATGTTCACTTTTGCGACAACAATAAAGCTGATGTTAGTGACCGTGGGCATAAAATTCGGCCAATTTTAGATCATATTAACAAGGCTATGCCGGATGCGTATACTTATTCAAAAAAGCTGTCAATCGATGAACATATGGTAAAGTTTAAGGGACATAATGCTATGAAACAGTACATGAAGGACAAACCTATTTCGTGGGGATTCAAAGTTTGGTGTTTATGTGAGGCAGAAACCGGGTACTTATATAATATTGACATTTACACCGGAAAAAACCATTTGTTGAGCACGGTCTTGGCGAGGCTGTTGTTTTGCAGTTATGCGAGCCACTGGCAAAAAAAGGGGTTGAAGTTTACTTCGACAATTTTTTTACAAGCCTGAACTTAATGCACATTCTCCAGCAAAATGATGTAATGGCGTGCGGAACCATTCGATGTAATAGAAAGCACATAACGAAGAATTTTTCAGCGGATAAATATATGAAAAGAGGGGACATAAGTTACTTCATGTCGGATAGCATTTCCGTAGTCAAATGGATGGATAATCGTGGTGTCTACCTCGCCTCAAATTTTATTGACCCAACAGCGGTATTCAAGGTCAAGCGACGTGTAGCTGGACAAGCTGGTAAAATAGATATTGATTGCCCCCTGATTATACAGCACTATAACAAAGGAATGGGAGGTGTCGATCTAATGGATCAAAGAAAGTATATTATGAGTACGATCGTAGAAGTAAATGGCGTTTTTATTTACGTTTGTTCTTCGACCTTTTCGAGTTATGTGTTCACAATAGCAATATAATATATAAAAAACTCATATTGGCCAACAGTTCCTCAATCAATTTGACCTCCATTGAATTTCGGGCAGCTTTAGCCAAAGAGTTGATAAGTAGCTTCAATTCAAGGAAGCGTGCCTTTTCAGCCGCAACTAAATGCGGAACCCATTTTATAAGCAAACCTAAATCTCTCCATAAAATGGAAAAACGTGAAGTTTGGAAACGGTGTTCTCATTGTGCTTCCAATAATAAATATAGTCGCACAAATGTTTTTTGCGTTCAATGTAATGTGTTCTTTTGCTTCACTACGTCCCGTGATTGCTTTGGAATCTATAACGAACAACAATAATTATAATAAATTTTGTGATCTCTTGTATTTTTCTTTACGTTTTAAATAAAAATTGATTTTAAAATTGTTTCTGCAATTAAATAATTTGGGATGAAAAATTTCATTTCAACCCATAGGCAACTATATTTGCCAAGCAAAATGGGGGACTTAGAGGGTTCCAAGGAGGGCAATTTTTTTTTTCATAACTACTATTAGACCATAGATCGCGAAAATATAACACAAAAGTAAATCGCTTCAGCCAAAAATGTTTGGTCGTCAAAGGGTTAATAATTGCAATCAACATGCTGAAAATTATCGTGCCAAATCGTCGGTTGGTTGCTGGTTTGATGTATGGAACATTAAAAAAAAGTGAGTTATTGATTGATTATATATGAATAATGTGAGCTCTTTCCAAATTTGTTATCAGTTTTCCGATATCTTGAGTATATTAGGATATATAGAGCTCCAATATTGCGCCATTTCCACAATTGTTATATATTTTAAAAATAGTTTTACAGCAATCGTCAATTTTTTGGATATGTGGCACATATCCAACGTAAAAGTATTTATATTGTTATTCGCAATTGTTATGATGTATATCCATGCATATTCTACTCAAAGATCCGCGATTCAAAGCAAAATACAAAAATTTTATTATTGTGTTATATTTTAATTAAATGAAATTGATATTTATTTTTTATTAATAAAATGTCTTTTATTATATTTATTCAAACTGTCTTTTATTCCGTTGTTATTCCTTTAAATGTCATGTTGCATGAATAAAATTGATATTTTCTACTTATATATATACAGTAATTTAACCTACTTGAACAAGTAGTGAAAAATATTGTTGTTATGATTGTGGCATGCGTTGACAAAGTTTTTTGTCATTTTTTCTTTAAATCCTAATAACTTTTTATGTTGAATGTAAAAAGTTTATCAACTTTAAGTTTAAATAAAAAACATATGTATCTATTTCTTTTATTATTAAACAAAAAATTCTATCGTGTATTATTATAAAACTAATAAACTAAACATTCTTCATCGATTTTCTCGAAAACATATTTTTGTTCCATACATCAAACCAGTAACCAACAGACGAAATGCAATTTTTGAATAAAAGTTGCCATAGTTAAGACTACATTACAGGGTATGTAAAAAGCCTCATGCGCACGTCACGAGGACTTTCCGCATGTTGGTTGCATTATTTTAAATATGTAGTGATGGTTACACGGAGTAAAATGTTGATAGTATTTTTCTCCTAAAATTCAAATGTGACATATGTACCCGAAGTGGACATATTTCATGTGTAAACCTGAATATGTATATCTACATGTACATAAGTTACCAGCACTCGGCTTGTAGCAAATATAGTTTCATGATTACGTTAGAGCCACATGCGGATGTGGCTTTAAGAAATCGTAAATTTTAAAGAATCATTTTGCTACTTTCGGCACCAAAAATCGTCAAGTCTGGCAGCTGTGATTCGAAGCAGTGTTGTCAGATACGGCAATATCTCGGCAAATGTGGCGACAGAAATTTTTTATGGCGATGAAAGTTTTGAAATGGCGATTGGCGTCTTATTTGGCGATATTTGAACTCCTTGGCGATATTTTTGGCTATATTTTTATGATATCAATAAAATAAAATTAAGTTAAAATTATGAATTTTTTTATGTAAGGACTTTATTCTACAACATAAAATATTTCATCCGAAAAATTCTAAGTGGTATAACTCTTTACCTCAAAAAATTTTTTTGAAATTGAAGAAATTAAAAAAAATTATGAACAGCAAAATCTAATTTGGTGCTAATGAAACACATTGGGGAAAACTTCCTTTTATAAATTAGAACCAATATTTTGATAATGAAGCACCATAAAGCCTGCACAAGTTCTCGCCTAAAGTCCATGATTACGACGAAGTTGCTGGTAATTACCACTTCAATGGTATGATATGCATACACAAGATTTAAATAATAATTTTGATCTTGGTGTTCAAGTTCAATTTATCCTACTTAGATTGATATTTTGGAATAAGTTATATTTAAGTATTTTTCATTCGCCAGTATTTGCTCCAAAGATCGGTGTCGCAGTGGCGGTCTTTGGACCAGATCTTCTTCTATTCTCTACTCCAGTATTTATATGTTATTGTAAACACTTTTCTTAATTTTTATGTTTTACGATAGACGTTACATACTGAATTTAAAATTTAACAATATTTGTAATGTAATTACAAAATAAAAAAATATTTTTATAGCTATAATTTAATGTTTTATTATAATGGCAATATTTGGCGATATTCGACTAGCCATTTCACGATGAGGCTGAAAATAAATCTGACAGCACTGATTGGAAGTATTTCGCATTTTTTTAAATTCCAAGGATACAAAAACAACGTTAAATAACGGCATCATAATTTTGTTGCAAATTTTTTAATGCGAAACTAGTAGGAAGCTGTTTTCAGTTTTTGTGACCTTCATTTTGTAATTTTAATTTTTCAAATATAAATTATTAGTAAAATTTACAACGTAGTAAATTCTTTTAAAATCATTGATTTTGTAAAAAAATAATTGTGCTTACCTCTATAAATATCTAGTAAAAAATCATACAACAATTTACTTGGTAAGTCGCAAATCAAATAAATGATACATACTTTATGGTAAATTTCAATCAATCATTTAGTCAAAAAATAAAAATGTCTACTAGTGAAACATTGGAAAACAAATTCTCCAAGATTGGGGACAGCAAAGATGTTGAAAATGAACAAAAAGAAAATGGCGCAGGCGCCATGTCAATAAAAGATCGTGTTACTACACCACCAAGTGTAATTAAAAATATTATTGGGGAAGTTTCTAAATTTGTATCGAAATATTCTACGGCTGCAAAGAATGATATACATATGACTCCTCCACCACCTCCGCCGTCCACTCCAGTGCAACTTAATGATATTGCAAAACGTGCTGTATATGCAAATACAATTCAAGATGAAATCAAATCAGAAATTGATGAAAGTTGTGGTTGTAATGAAATTGAGAATTCATATATCATTCCGGCACCTCCGCCAATGCCATCAAGGGAAATTAATTTTGATTTTAATGAAAAAAGTTATAAAAGTGTTAACTTTAAATGCGATGCTGCATCGGCAAAACTTGCCTCAAAATCTAACATGTCTATCAACAGTGAATGTCGAAAAAAGTCGGTGAGTAAATATGACCCAGCGAAAAAGTGATGAAAAAAAGTAGAAAAAGTACAAAACTACTAATTCGAAGCACACCAAACTCAGCAAAAATTAGTGAATTTTACATTAGCGTGTCATTGGGGCGAAGTGGTTTGTTTTTGCCAACCCGTGAGCGAATAAAATTCACTTTTTATTTGCTATAAAAATAAAATATGATGCGAGTTTTTATTGGTGAAGTGAACAAAGTTATTAACCACTTTTCCAAAACAGTTAAATTCATTATTTAGGAAGTGTAGCTTATTCACTGCTTTACTAACACACTTGGGAAGCCTTTTAATTCATAAAAGTATTGTACTCATTAAAATAATTGTCTCACAAGAAAAAAGAAGAAAAATTTTTGAAGATTAAGCATTTGTACTTTTAAGCATTTAAATCAATCATTTAATTTTATAAGTTTACGGGCTTATGGTGCTTTTTCTACTTCTTTTTTTCACTTTTACTGGTTTTTTTTAGAGAATAATAATAAAATAGTTGATTTAACATTACTTAAGATATGTGATTAAAAATAACTTCTTTAAACCAGAAAAAATGCATAACATACTTTGGTAGTAATTAAGAAGTGGTTCTAAAAAATTACTCATTTTATTTTTTGCTGGGAGCTATTTTAAAGAATTATTTGCGGTTTATATGTACATAAATAAGTATAATTTAGTCGAACTGCTAATAGAGAGGATGATATAGAATAAGAAAGAACAATTATGACCCAAAAAAATTGTTTGCGACCCATATATTCCGTGACATGGGTTCTGTAATTTTCAATAAAACTGCGATTGTGTTTACATTTTTGAACGTGTTTAGGTAAATATTAGGTTTGATCAAGACTCCACTCCCGCGGGATCCCAATTTTATCGAAAACTGTTCCCGTACTCAAAGTTTGTGCAAGTAAGGTACCTTTTGAAAGAGTAATGTTCTTGCACGAAACATCCCTTAATTTTTCTTTGGGCTAGTTTGGGCAAACCGAAAAACAATCAGTTGTTTGAAAAATAAAAAATAAAGTAAAATTAAATTGTCCTAAACACTAAAAACATTGAAAAGTTGTATCAATAAGATTTATAAACTAGGGGTGAATTAAGTTTTATGAGTTTTTATATAAAGTTAAGAAACAAAACAGTCTATTTATGCAACAGCATGTATGTAAACGCATGCGTATGTACCCAGTGGGAATTCGAGTTAAATCAAAACTGAATTATCAGCCAAAAATTAGTAAGGTGGTTAACATTCGCACTCATTCTGCATGTTAAAAATTATCAGTTTTAGCATTGAGTCGCCGCAGGACGTCAGTTTTGAACCAACCATGAGTTAGGTCATTATGAGTTAGCTTGTGCCAAATCAAAAAAACTGTGTTTTTTCTAGTTAATTATGATTTAACTCACTATTGATTAACATTTTTTAGTCAGCTTAAAGAGTATCGGAACACTTTGTTTGTCAGCCATCCTACTTAGCACTTTGTTATCGTGCCATATAAAATATAAACGGCACAGAGTGAACATAAGCATGAATTTCATGCTGACATATTGCTGAACTTTGACTCATCTCTGTATCAGCTTTGAGTTAGCTAAAAGTTAGCTCAAAACTTACAAAAACAACTCACTAATCTCTGCATCAGTTTTGAGTTAGCTTAAAGTTAGCTCAATACTTATCGGGAAAAAGATAGTTGTGCAAAAAACAACTGACTCACATCTGTATTACTTATGAGTTAGTTCAGCAGCTAGTTTTAAATGAGTTAACAAAAAGTCACCTTTTTTTTGAGCTAGCTAATAAGAATCAAAGTGGGTATATGTGCTAGTGTTGTCATTCGAACTAAAATGATTCGAATATTCGCACAATTTAGAATAAAAAATTATTCGAATTTTTTTTGTCGAATATTCGAACAATTTCCTTAATTACTTTGTATAAAAGGTATTTTCCATTTCATAACTTTTTAATTTTAACAACATAATGTTAAGTAATCAAATTACTCCAAATTATAAATACTTGTGTAAGCTTGTTTGTAGATATAGATATGTTTGCCGAACGTATCTTTTGTTTTCATGCTTTGAAAACATAATGCCTTTTTAATCGATTAAGAAGTTGTCTTACAATTCCTGGTAAATAGTATAAAAAATAACTGCATTTCTACAGATCTAATCAACAGTCTTATGGGCTCTGTTGTTATTGTTATAAATAAATAATATTATTCCTCAGCTTTCCAATAACAACTTTTTAAAATATGTCACTATTACTTTGATTTCACGATTATTTTGTAATAAAAATTTCGCAACTAATCTCAAGTACAATGTAGTATTATATGAAATTTCTGAAGTAACTGACAATGTTTTATTAGCTGATCTAAAAAATGCATCAATAAAGTAAGAAATTGTACTAATATAAGAATCGTCAAAAATTTTGAGGTTGATTTAAATTATTTGGAAATATCAAAGAAAAGAACATACAAACTAGATATGCTTTTTAATTCTTTTTTAACAGTATCACTAACATCAACAATTTGCGAAAGATATTTTTCTACTCGTTCTTTTATCAAAAGTAAAAAAAGAACCGTCTGCAAGCTAAACAGTGGGGTTATCTGCTGTTTTTAAATAATATTTTGTAAGAAATCAATGACATATTAAAAATTTTTGTAAATGTGTATAAAAACGTAATTTTTTAATTAATTTCCTTTCGGTTTTTAATAATATTTCTAAGTTTGTTATTAAAACTATTTGTTTTCCTTGTGCAATGAATAATTTTTTGTGTTAATAAAAAAAATTAAACAAATATATGTACATGCGTGTAGTTTTTTTTGCTAACTTTGTTTAAAATTATTCGAATACATTTTTTTATTCTTTTTTCGTTCGAATATTCGAAGAAAAGTTCCAAATTATTCGTCCGTTCAAACAAGAGAAAAATCTTGAAATTTCATTCGAACAAATATAAAACACGAATAATTAACAACACTAGTATGTACATACCCTGTCGGAGAATGTGTGATTGATTACAAAAATAGCTAACTTATAATTAACTTTTCTTAGACTGACTAAAAGCTAACTGCAATGTCATCCAGAACAAATCCAAAAATAATTCTTAAGTTGAGTATGTAATCGAATTTTGTGAGAGCCAACAAATTTATTCTCAGCTACTTTGAAACTCATTTCAGTTTTATATTAACATTTTGCTGTTATTATTTTAGATGGTACCTTGGCTGGGTAGTCAGCGCGTTGAGTACATAACGTGTACTCAACATGTTCGAACCCCAGAAAAAACTCAGTTGATTACATTGAAAAGTAATCCAAGTGTCAGTCAGTACTAGTCGCGAAATAGTTAGCTTAAAGTTAGTTTAAAGTTAACGGAATTTCCGACAGGGAAACATGTATTTACTTGTGTGTATAGGTGTGTACACATATGTTCAAAATAATAAGTACACGACAATGTTTAGTCCTTAATACAAATTAAGAAAATTTTTTTATTTTAGCAACAGAAAAAATTTTAAACTTCGTTTTTGTAACCCAAATCAAATGTAAGAAAGCTGTATGTATTTACAAGATATAAACAAAAATTTACATTTTTACGGTATCAAAGAGAAAATATGGATAAAAATGAGTGAATGCAAAAAATTTTTCATAATAAGGGAGGAGGATGCACGGGATAATAAGCAAATATTCAAAACGAGCAATATAACTAGAATTAAAACTTATTATTTAATAATATTCAAAATGTACTTATTATTTTGACCAGTAATTTTTATCAACATTTTCTCTTTGATACCATAAAGATGTCATCTTATGTTTATATCTTATACCTTATGTTTATATCTTAATACCGCTTAATATCGCTTATCTTTCAGGTGTGAGGATATTTTTTTTGAAGATTTGTTAAGCGCCATCAATATCCGATAATAATTTGATATTCTTCATATAGGTAGTAGGGTGATCAATTATTCGACATTTTCGAGAAACCGGGTTTCGAATAGTTCGAATATTTGAAATTATGAAAAACCCGGTTTCGGGTTTTAAAATTCAGGAAAAACCGGTCAACCGGTTTTATAGTGGGAAATTATTATACAAAAGCTTTGACTTTACATTGCTTTACTAAAAAAAAGAGTTAACCGTTCATGTAAATGCCTACTATAAAATAATATAAAAAGTAAAGCTAAAGCATAAAAAATAATTTCATATACATACCCACGCAGAAAAATACAATCGGGTGAACGTTGGCAAAGCGTTTCCTAGGGTGGTTCAAACTTTGGCAAAAGATCACAAATTCTACTTTTGGAGTGTTGTGCCAACACACAAATGATAACCCCATGATGGGGTTGCCCAACTATTTTTTACGTCGTTGGCTAAACACTATGAAAACCACAATTTAAGTGCTTTGCCAACATAATTTTTTTGTTAAGTGTAATATATTCCCAATACTTCAAACTCAAAAATTAATATGTTATCCAAAAATGTTAAGCTTTTTTCAGCTAGGCAGTTTTAAGCAGAATTCGTCTTATAAGCCAATAATTTCATTAGCACAGGTATAAAGAAAAACTTTAAAATGTTAAACCTGATATGTATATATTTTTTTTTATTATTCTTACATAGGTATACAACTGAACGAAAAACTTTAAAATTTGAAATTTTGCTTTTTGTTGCGACAGAGGTGACACTGGATTTTTTCCTGCGAAAGGTGTATCGTTAAGGGGAGACAGTCAATAAAAATTTAAGCAAACAAATTGCGAGGAACGCTCATATTCATTTAAAAATAAATC
Organism: Nowickia ferox; assembly: GCA_936439885.1. Lineage (NCBI taxonomy): Eukaryota > Metazoa > Arthropoda > Insecta > Diptera > Tachinidae > Nowickia > Nowickia ferox. The sequence continues at coordinate 30,024,731 of OW387026.1, forward strand.
AAACCCGCAACATCACTTATCAAAAAAAGATAGCCCACTAGTGGACATTATTAATTTCGATCCCATAAAACACGTCGTTATTGATGAAATGCACATGCTTTATCCCCGAATTAGTAAACAATTACTTCCAAAGCTAACTGTAAAATAAATTCATTCTCTTATATTTCACAAGAAAATGTATGAGCACTTCAACAGAACTTACTAATGGTATCTAACAATATACCTTTTCAGTTTGAGGAAAGCTACAGAATTCCGTTTCTTCTTGTTATATGCTGTTGCAATTACTTTAAAAAAGGTATTAGATGTTGAAATGTACAAAAAAATTTTTATTTTATTTACTTCGTATTTTGTCGTAAACCAAGTTAGGCATATTAAATTCAAAATACGTTGAAGAATTGTTAAAATCATTTGATGAACTTATACCACGATATTACGGCCCTAATTCGCAAACTATGAATATACATAATGTAATCCATATACCAGATGATGTAATTAACTTAGGAGCTCCTTTATCACAATTTTCAGCTTTGACTTCGAAAATAGTGTGGGGCATTTAAAGTCAATTGTTAAATCAACTACAAATCCAGTAGCGAATTCAAAGGAAATTGCACATTTTCCATACTAACAGTTTCTCCAATAATATACTATTAGTAGGTATTTCCTTTTGTTAAAAATAGAAAACAATCACTACGAAAAATTATAGACACAGTTAACTCGAAAACACTATTTTCTTTTGTCAACATTTATGGCTATAAAATTACAACCGTTCCTCCCGATAATATCTGTTTACTAAGTAATGGAAATATCATGGTTATATCAAAAATTTTTATTAGCAAACTTTCTGTAAACAAATGTGATATTTACTCAAAAGGCACTCTTAATTTTTTACGTATCCAATGTCATCCAGGGACCTACGATTATGTATCGTTGAAGATTTAGACCAGAAAAAAGTTGAAATAGAGCTAAACATGGAAGATGTGACGTGTATTTTTACCAAATGCCAAAATGAGACAGTTGCTATCACCCTTTTACATAAAGAATATTAAAATAAAAAAAAATAAAAAATAAAATTTTTTTAAAAGCACTGGCAAATAATTTTTCAGATTGAAAACCGTAACTTTGGCAAACCGTTCTGGTTTCTTGAGTAAAAGTACTTTCCCAGTGCTAAAATTTTTGTACGGTTGGCAATTTCTGCCTGGGTACATATCGCTGATTTACTTAAAGAACGCCATAATTAAAAAAATGGAATTTTTGAGTTAATGATGTAAAATGTTATGTAAAGATTTAATACAAATACATATCTTGTTTTCTCAACTCTTGAAAGCAAAATAAAATTTTCTTTTTCCATTCAAGTTGAGTGTGTAAATTTAAAACTTCAAACTCGTTTTCTGGCAAAATAGATTTTTTGAATAATGACGTTCTTTGAGTAAGTGAGCGATATGTAACGTACATATCGCACACTAAATCATAAACAGTCACAACTCAAAATGATCAAAATAGGTTTGTTTTTCCATAAACCGCTTACTGAACAAATGTCTAATGACCGCAAACATTTCTTTTGCAACACAAAGAATACAAGAATTTTTAAGACACGAGGGATTTTTCAAATGCTTTATTGCAGCGAAGTCTTCTAAAACAAACGCTAAACAATACTGTTGGCAAGACACCGTATAATCAAAATATTGTACTAGAATTTCAGAAGCCCATAACTCGGAAACTAAGTCTCGCCGCCAATTTTTTTATTTAATTTTTTTTTTTATTAAATTTTCTATGGGATACTTTTTTTTTAATTTTTGAGAGTGTCCCTAAATTTGATTTGTTCCACCATTTCAAAAGAAAAATCCTAATTTTTGTCCCCAAAAATATTTTGTCAATATTGTTGTTTGATATAATTTTTCCATAGGATTACCATCTAGTGTTTGATATTTGTATAAGTTTGTAAAATTTATTTGAGTCCACCCATGGTAAAATTATACAAGGTACTTGCACGACTACAACAAAATTACATCACTAAACACACGCATTTTGTTGGTATAAGCAAACAGAAATTAGTCAAAAACATGTCTTTTGTTTCAAGGCAAATTCATGAGAGGCAAAGTTAATACTACACCAAAGTACAAACAATAAAAACAATATGCTATTTTGTTGTTGCACATGCACGACTACAACAAAATTACAGTACCAAAAAACACACGCATTTTGTTGGTAGAAACAAACGGATAATTGTCAGAAACAGATGTCTTTTGTTTTTAATAACAGCAATCACAGGGTAACTAAAGTACAATTGCAGACGCGGCATTCATGCATGATTATAGTCATTCAGTGTTGCCAATATGTGTGTAATTTCTACTCTCATGTGTAGGCCATGTAATGAGATTCATCTATAATCTATGTGTAATTATGCTTTGGGTTCTATTTTTATTTATTTTTGTTTTAATTTTAACCTACACAAAAGATGTGTAGTGTAATTTTCTTCAATATGTAATTGGAGACACAGCCATGTGCAAATTCATTGGCAACACTGTAATCATTTTATTCACACACATACTCTAACATTTTTGCAGCTTGTAAACAAAGTTTGACAACTTTCTGCATTGTATACATAAACAGGCTGGGCTTGTGCATGTACCTTGTATAATTTTACCATGGTTGTTACCTTGGGAGGCTCGTCTGTCAAAAGCAGCTGATTGATGATACTAAGGCAGTGACCAAAGCATATTTATATAAAGTATATGCAGGTCTACAACAACTAAGAAAGTACAAAAACAACAGGCGATTTGTTTGTGTAAGAATAATGGATGAATGTCAAAAACAGATGAATACAACCAGACCTGGGCAACTTGCATTACTTTTGCATAAGCACTGATTGAAAAACAAAAATTTTAGTACAAATTTAAATTTGATGATAAAATCTCTTAAAAGTAATGGATTAATATTAATATATGAAAAACGTATGTTTTTATGTATGTACACATTTACGTTGTATTTTGCACAATAATGCAATAATACTCTTTATAATGGCGGTATCTGATGTTTGATACAAATTTTCGTGCGTTAGTGCGAATGCAAAATATCATAGCTTTTCTTTGGATTGTGTATGTATTTTGCTGCCGAATTTTAAAGAAAATCTACGATATTTTGCATTTGCACTAACGTACGAAAATTTGCATCAAACATCGAATACCGCCAATGCGTGTAGTGGTAAAAGAATAGTGAACTAAAAGTAACAGTGCAATATTCATGCATTACTTTGAAGGGATTTTAGTTTAATGCAAAAAAAAATTGCACTAATATTATCAAAGTTAGTGCTAATGTAATAAATTTGCATTTGTATTGATTTGGTTTAGTGTGGGAAAATGGTCAATGCATTTGGTTATTTAATGCAATAGTCCCACATCTGCATACAACAAAAAGGAAATGTATGGATAGACAAAACCAAAGTAAATTAATCAATTGATAAACCTTTAATATGTGAAATAAGTATAATAAAAGAAAAAAAAAAAAGGCAAAAATTTATCTAAACTTTTTCAAATACGTTTTCAGTATACACAATTGTGTATAACAAAGCAAAACAAAACAAAATGGCGTACGAAAATTGTAAACAACTTTTGACATTCAGGCATTCACACTACACGAGAAAAAAATGAATTACCTGAGTACTTGCATATACTTTATATAAATTTACTTTGGCAGTGACCTACGCCATGATGGCTCACAGCCGGCTGGGCCGAGCCGTCGATAATTTTAGTCAGCTACGCCGCCGAATGGCTTTGTCGCCTGAAAAACAGCCAACTATTATCTATGTACAATATAAACTAACAATTATTAAATTTATTTTTTTATAATAAATTTGATTTTCATGTTATTTGTTCTCAGCTTCCGCCGACAATTTTCTCAATAGCCACCGCCGCCAAAACGAATCACCCTGCGCAGGTCTCTATACATAAACAACTTTTGACATAAGAGCCAACAGTTATATGAATTCGCCTTAAATTAACCAAAAAAAAGTAGATCAGCTGCGTCTTCAACTTTATAGTATGTTTCCACTGACTTTAAATCAAGTAAGTTTAAGTAAATCACTTCAAAGTGTTTCCACCAAGCTTGTGAGTGATTTGTTGTTCGAATTTTCGTATTCAATTTATGCACGTGCTTTATAAGGTGGGCACAGCAGCTGTAATGTGAATTTTATTCACATGTAGTTGACATATAAAATTTATTAAATATTCCTTAATGTATTTTTTTTCGAAATTGTCAATCACTATTGACGGATGACCCATGGATGGAGTTTGTAATTTTAAAAGCAAAGCAGGGTTGCATACATATTTTAGTATTTTCGACATTATTTAAAATAAATCAACTACTTTGAGGTGATTTATCTATATGCAAAATGTATGGTAAATCATGTGTAAATTAACATGATTTGCACTTATTAAATGTATTATTTTATTTTATTACATTCTCTCAATTTTATTTCAAAAACATCGTAATATCTCAAAATTTTCATTACGACTGATACAAATATTTTTCATTCGGTTGGCAGATAGTGCAGTTTGTCTTTGTCGCATTATTACAAAAAACATAGAAATATTAAAAAAGAGTGTATAGTTATAAGTGGGTGTCCGCACCTGATGAAATTATATCATGATGAATGAACAACTTCGTATAAAAAACGGTATAAAAATACTGGTTTTTATATGAACTTTTTTATTCATTATGATATAAATTCATCAGGTGTGGATACAAAATTAAATAAAAATTAAATTAAGAAAGTAGAAATATACTTCGTCCTAGAAAAAGTTTCCTATCAAAAGATTGATTTCACACGATTCGTATTGTTTTTGATACTCATAAGTTCTGATTTACGAACTCATTGTACATACTTTACAATTTTTCTCAAAATAAAAATATAATTTAAATGAAAAATTAAATTAAAAACCCCATAGAGTTCGCACGCAATTAATTTTGGTTTGAGTAAAAATTACAATAGTATATTTTCATGATTAATTGCAGTTAACCAATAATCATATGCGATTAATCGCATATTTTTTTAATCGTAATCGCGATTATGAAAACCCTAACCACACCTATCGCGAACAGTTTTTCTCTCAAAATATGTTCCCAACTAACAACATGCAAAAACGTAGTTACGATCGAAATGCAGAATATGTACATGCAATACAAAGAGAAATCGAAGAACGGAACGCAGAATACCAAAGTTGCCTAATGAAGAAAATTTTGATTCGAATCGAAATGCAAAATAGGGGTGAATATTTCCCATGACGAATTTTTCCCCTTTTCCTGGATTTTGTTGACTTTATTTTTGCAGGCGAACTGAATTCATACGTCGCATAATTTCAATATTATAATTCCAATTATATATTAAAAGTTATTAATAATAATTTTTAGGACAAGATCAGTAAATAGTGTCCACGATTAATAACAATAATTCCCTGCAACACCAATTTTCATTGAACATGAATCTCTGATTCATATGCATTAAATTTTATGGTTGTGGTATAATAAAGAATTTTTTCCACGTCACGTAAAATATTAAAAAAAACACAACTTTTTACACTAAAAAACAATCTCATTTGAAACCGAACATTTATGTAATTCTTGCTATCAAACTTAAATTTCTCTGATTATCAACTAATTTTTAAGGTTTACAAATCTTCTTCGCATATAGAAGTACGCGAACGGAAATTGTAAAATCCAGTAAAATATATAAAACAGCTGATTGGCAATTTTGACGCTAAAAAATTATACATATGTACACTAGTGGCAAAAACTAAAGCAACTGAGATAGCATTATCACAATTCCATATCAGTATTGTAAAAATAAATATTTAAATGGGCTTAGCAGTTCCTATTACAAACTTTTAGCGCTGTATTGACTTTCTACCCCCAAATTTTTGTAAAAATTTTATTTAGTTAGAAAAAATACCCCTAAAATAAAAATAATTTATTTGTGCATGGCAAAGCTTAAGCAACTCACATTAACTTATTAAAATTTTTAAATCTATTTTAATAATTAATGTCATATCTATTATTTTTCGAAACAGCAGCGCATTTTCTGGGCATTGAGGTGATTAACTTATCAATTTCGCTTTTAGAAATACTTTACCGTGCTTCTTTTCTTTCGAGAAAAAATTTCGTTTCTTCGACGCTTGGTCTCGTCTTATCTTTCTGTCGACCATATCCCACAGGTTCTCTATAGGGTTTAAATCAAGTGATTGGGCTGGACATTTAAGTAAATTAATATTTTGATCTTGAATCCAGGACTTAACACGATGCGAAGTATGATTTGGATTGTTATCGTGCTGAAAGATCCATCCAGCAGGCATTTTATCTTTTGCAAACGGAAACATGGCAGTTGCTAAACCTCGACAACTCATTTACGGAATCAATCTCCTCACAATATTTCCTCCATGACGCTCTTTTCGCCTTTTTGAGATCACCCTTGTACTTATTATACAACACTTTATGATTGTTCCAGTCTCCAATCCTTCCTATGAGTTTCGCCCTATTGAACAATCTTCTAACCGAGGACCTCAGATCTTCTAGATCTTTGGTCCACCACGAAGGCTGCTCTCTTTTGCCCGGGAAAACCAATGGACAGGATTGTTCAAAACATTCCCTACAAGTGTTAGTGAAATATTCCACATCCTCTTCCACTCCTCTTTGTGTATCCATACCCTGCGGAGTGACCCTTGCTCTAATATCAACAGTGGCCCTATAGGTATCTCAGTTAGTTTTCTTGGATTCCTATATGGGTCATGCCTTTCCCCTGCAAAATTAAGACTGAATGATATTCTACTGTGGTCTGAAAACGTACAGTCTTTATCTACCATCCAGTTCTCTACCAGGTTCCTATGTCTGTTATCTAGTGTTATGTCTATAACCTCTGCCCTATCCCTATTCCTGAAATTGGGTACATTACCCTTGTTACAAATAAACATATAGCTAGAAGTAAAAAAATCAAACACTAACTCACCTATTTTATTAATGTTGCTGCTCTCCCACTGACTATTATGCGCATTAGCGTCGAAGCCGAGTACCAATGCAACTCGTCTTAACCTTGCATACTCAGTCAGCTTCCGCACGCCAGTCCCCGGTGGATCAAGAGTATCATAGGGAAAATAAACCGATGCAAGCACAATTTCCTGCTTACCCCTGGCCCCTCCAATAACGACTGTAAGTCTCCGTTACTGAAAGAATTAAACAAAGTTAATCTTTGCTCATCCCTTGCTAAAATGCAAGTTCTTACCTTATCCTCTGTGACAGGGACATACAATGTGTAGCCCGTGGCTCTTAATCCGCAAACCCTATTTTTATTAATCCAGAGTTCTTGAATAAGAGCCACGTCTACTTGCAACCTATTGAGGTGTGTTAAGCGGATCACCCACTTGCAATATAATTGTGCAATTTTTCGTATTGTACAATAATATCGCCAATGTGAATGTCATATTTGAAGGTGGCACAATATATTGGCAAATATCAAAAGACTTTTGATTTTTATTGTACAATCAAGACAATTGTATAACGTGGTGGCAACATTTTTCAATGTTGTTTACTTTTTCACTGTCGAAAAAGTATAACTCGAAACGACAATAATATGTATAACAACATACGCAATAATATTGTATAATGGATGGGCCGCTTTACTAGTTCGGCCGAGGCTGCCTCACTATGGTGCAGGTTTATCTGCACCACCCGCAGCCTTTTTGAGATCATCCGACTTAGTAAATCTAAATCTGACAGTCCCCAATCCGAACTTCACAACACCCCCCAACAAATGCAGCCTCTTTAGAAACTCCTGATCTACGGCAAACGAAGATCTTTACCCGCGTTCTCGTTACAATACATTGAGGCCAAAGGCTTCCATTGGTTTGTCCTGAGAGGCGAGTTCTGCGCTGCCACTACCGACAGTATGGTTTCCATCGATATGACAGGTGGTGGAAACCACGCTGTCACCACTGCCCGGAGAGGCAGATCTGATGCTGAAATTACCTCCAGTTTCGGCTCCGGGCGAAGGTTGCCACACCTGCTAACTACGGTTTTGAGGAAATCAAATGATTTCTTATTACCGCAGTTAACAAGTTTGACACCCCTCGCCCAGTCCACACCATGGAATTGCAATTCCTCCTCCTTTTCTACCCCCGCTAGGCCGATTTCATCAATGAGCCTACCTTCAACCAACTGCCACAGTTCAGGATTGATCCTCCCATCCGGATCTTCCTATCTATGACAGCCGCCCGAAGGTCACCTTCCTGGCTCGTCGATTTCTTCACCTTCTTTGACGTAGAGGGAATGTCATCGCCAGATTTCGCTCTCTTCGATGACTCCATTCGGGGGTCACTAAGAGAGCCAGCTGGTTTGACAGCCTTCTCCTTACTACCTGACTGTGCCTTGTCAGCCTCAACCACAGAAGACCTGATCGCCTTGGCGAACAAGATTATTGTCCTCCCTTACCCACTGAGTCACTTATCTTCTCACTGACCCCTGCAGCTAAGTTACCCGATGGAGCATTGAGTTCATCAACTCCCTCCAGTTCGTTGAGTAACTGACTTTCCTGTGTGAGCAAATTCTCATGCACCCCCAACGTATCGTCCGCGGACTATGCAAAATTGTCTACAACCAACCCGTGCCATAGGCGTTGGAGGGGGTTACTGCTAGCGACTAATTTTATTTATCCACTAAATTAGCCATTCAGATCATCGGCACAGCCCCCTACTACCTTGACCTTAAAAAGTGTTTCTGTGTTCTAGCACAATACGACAGTAGGCATAGCTATGTACCAGACAGTTGTTGTAACTGGATAACCTTTAGTATGCATGCCTTTTTATAGTCACTGCCCTTAACTCAGAAAACCACAGTGACCCCTGAAGCAAGGACAGTAACCACAGCTTGCACTTAAGCCACCACATCACGACAAGATAGTTATCCAGGTGGGGATTTTTCAACTAAGGCAAGCAAAAAAAAATCATCAAAACTCGTATGTATTAATTAAATATTAACAAGTTTGTGAAGTCAATATATTTTAGTTACTTCAATAGTTTAAAGAGATCTTCTAACACAATCTTTCAGAAAACTAATTTGGTTTAAATGTTTAGGATTTAAGCGATTCTCTTCTTTATACATTTCTTGTATTACTATCGATTAACATTCTGCAAAAAAGTTTATTTCTGGATTTCTTAGTTTTCATTTTTGTACTGTACATACATATTAAAAACACTGTTGCTGAAAAGAACTACATAATTGGTATAATTGGGTAGTAATTAACCGGTTAACCGATTAACGGTTAACCGAATGAATACCATAGTATGTATGTATGTGAAATTTTACTTTTATTCATTCATTCATCAGCCATGTATATTTTTTCTCAACACATCATAAGGTACTTATGGAAAAAGCAGCTTTATGTATCTTATTTGTTTTAGAAAAACAAATGTGTTGTTCTCAGTTGTTCATTGCCCAACCATACAATAATTGCTTAAAAAATCATTATGAACTAGTAAACTAAACGCTGAATAACATATTTGTTCATACCAGATCCCATACACACGCAAAACTGATGCAAACAGGTATATCTGTGCAGGCCTATACTCTCTACCACTGAGCTATTAGGTGTGTTTCTTTACTCTAAATTGGGATACCGCTGGATCCCAATTTGCACGAAAAGCGTTCCCGTACTCGAAAATTGGGTAAATGAGAGAAGTTTTGTGAGAGTAATGTTCTTCTTCTTGCACGAAACAGCCCGTACTTTTTCTTCGTGCTAGTTTGGGCACACAGAAAATCAATCAGCTGTTTCAAAAATAAACAATAACAAAGAAAAATTACATTTTTCTAAACAGCAGAAAAATGTAAAAAATTATGAAAATATATTTAAAAACTAGCGGCGAACAAAGTTTTATAAGTTTTTATATGAAATTAACGCAAAAAACCTTCTATATATGCTGAATCATGTAAGTAAATAAGTACCCCTGCAGAAAATGCGAATAGTGAAATTTTACTGATTTACTAGTGACATTGTCAGTAGTACTACTGACCAAGTGTACCCCAGCCAATGTAATCATCTATTGGCATTTAACATTACCTCGTCATTGAAAATCCACCACTAGACTGTAGCACTATTGACTAAGTAGTTTTTTTGGGCACCAAAGATTCATTAGTAAATTTTAGGTTCTCTAGTCTACAATATCGATATTTCCTCGCTCTACGTTAACAGTAACATTGTAGTGATTTACTAATGACATTGTCAATATTACAACTGACTAGGTGTACCTCAGCCAATGTAATCGTCTATTGACATATAACATGGGGTTGTCATTGAAAATCTACCAGTAGACTTTAGTACTATTCTTTTACGACCATATTGACACATTTGAACCAAAGATTCACTAGTACATTTTAGTGACCCTCATCTACAATTTCATAATGTTAAGGCAACAAACTTAAACACATACATACATGTGTATTTATTTTAACATTATTGCACAGCATAATGAAAAAGAAAACCAAACTATTGACACGTTAATTGACAATGTCACCAGAAATACACTAGAACTGTTGTCTCTAACGTATCTCTACTCGCGTATAAAAGGGAAGATGTCGACATTTCAACTAGTGCAATTCTCGCTATAGAAAAGAGTTGACATAGAGACATATGGTTCTAGGCTGACTAGAGGGACGTATGTACACATACATAAGTATGTGTGTAGTTATGTGTATACGCATGTACATATATGCATACATGCATTGCAGCGTTGCCACTAGTGGAAAAAGAAATAGTGCAAAAAAAATCTAAGATAAAATTTTTATTTTTTTGACTAATTTTTTACTAAAAGGAAATTTAAAACGAGACAATTTTTTTAATATATAAATAACGAACAACAAAATTAAAAATATAACATAAAATTCTCTAATTCACAAATATATACTTCAACGAAGAATAATTTACTATTTTCCTCTTTAAACCAGGCGTTTGAGAAGAAGTTTCCCAACCTTTTTCTTTTCTTAAAACTCGTTTAACTAGAAGTACTAAGCGATATTTAAACATTCTTTAGTTCTTTAAGCATATGTACACTACAGCGACTCAAGTTGTATGGAAGCGAAATTCGTGCAAGGTGTACCCCCCTCAAAATGAACATTGGTATTTTTTATGATGACATCTAAAATATTTCGGCTCTAGCTTTGACCTCTCGTGAGCTGGACCATTTTGAAAAAGGATCTATTTTTTTTTGCATGTTTTGTCAATTTGAGAATCTGTTTCCTTACCAACATATACAATATGGGTATCATAAGAAAAGTTTTTCTAAGGCGCCTTCAACTGTATATACAATTTGTCCAAGGACGATCATCCATGTCCTTTTTTTAAGGATATTCTGTAAAAAATAACGGTTTTTGAACTTTTGAACAGCCAAATTGATATAAATTCCACCTTTTTTGTTTTTAAATAAGCTTTTAAGGACAACTTTCATTACTTCAGCTTTTAAAGTATACAAAACAGGAATTCGCTTTAAAATATTAAATTAAAATTAGTTAATAGTCTAACAGAATATGAAAGGAACTCTAAATAATATTTTGTAGATTTTTCATCTAATGCAGAAAGCACTGATTTAGTTATTTTTGAGCGATTTTCAAAAACTTCCAATCTTCAATATAATCACAATGCTTTATATTGTTCAGAGCACTTTCAATGCGACAAGCTGTGAATGATAACAATTGCGTTGTGGAAAATGTCGTAGTGGAAAATATCGTAGAAATTCTCGGAGTTTGCTGCATTACGTTTATAATAGGATCCGAGATATCTTAGCAAATCTTCTAAATATATTTAGCGTAATTTGGGCGTTATTAAAAATTTTATTGGACTTTTATTAAGACTTACAGGAATATTGTTTTGTTTATATCTTTATAATAAACTTTTTTAGAGACATGGGGATTTCCCGCAGGCATAAAGTTTCACCTGTAGAATTTTGAAGCACATACATATAACTCGATTTTGTCTTAAGACGACTGATGCTGTTATCGCTTTAAAACATATAAATTTAAATGACATTAAAGTGAAATAGTGCAAAATTACACAAAAAATTTATGGTACAAAAATAGTGCAGAGAACTTGAAATAGTACAGATTTTGCACTATTACACAGAAAGTGGCAACGCTGATGCATTGACATTTCTTTTCGTGTTAAAATGTTGGTTTTTCGCGTTCCCGTACTTTTGTGCATTTTTGTATATTATTGAGAGATATTATAGTTTGCTCTCATTTTACCGAACTTTATCCAAAAAGTAAAGAAACAGACCTATTGTATTCTTGATGTTTGTTGGAGATAATACTTGTTTTATGAAAATGTGTCAATGTGATGATTTAATTCCGTTTTTGCATGCCTTTTTTGCTGAGTATTAGAGCTGTGCCAAATCGTTCCATCAAGTAACCGCTCATTTTCGTTCATTTTCTAAAAAAAGAACGAGTTCGTTCATTCGCTCTTTTCAAGAAATAGAACGAAATGAAAACAAACTGTGTCATTGTGATGATTTCATTAATAGAACGAAATGAAAACAAACAGTTGATTCCGTCAATAAGAAGGGACAAATGCAGTATGTTTGCTATGAATTTTGTAGCAAAATAATCAAAACAAACAACAGAAAATATGAGAAACAGGCCAAATTCATACGAGGATTTTAAAATCTTGTTTTATTTTCAATTCTCTTTAAAAGTTGCTTCCAAAAACATTTTGCATTCGTACGATGATTTTTTCCATGTTTCTAGTTTTAATTTTTTTCCTCCCAAAATTGTATCAGTGCTGCCAGTAGATTTTAAAAAAATTTTTTTTCCCTACATGTTAAAAACTTTTCCGCTACGAAAATCTACAAATTTTAGTAGTCGTACTTTAAAGGAACATGAGCTAGAAACATTTATCATTTTATTGCAGTTACAGTAGTTTACTTAAAACTTAATATATGTAGTTCTTTTGTATTAAATAATCTAAACTGACTCCCTGTGCATTCGAAATTAATGCATACGTTTCTACAGTTTTGCAGAAATTATCTTATAATACAAATCTAACATGCAGATATATTTGATTTAAGTTAGATAATTCTAAGTAATTTCTTCAATTATTAAATCATTGTTTAGTTGATGTGCTTTTTCTATTTCCTGGGGTGCCTGCCATTAGATAACTGTCAAAGCAGTTTTGAGCAAAAATAAATTTTGAAACGGTTTATGAGCAAAAGTATATTTTGCGTATAGTTATTTATACATTTGTACACAAAAAAATGCAATCTGAGAATAAAAGTACCTATATTATGGCCAAAATAAAATATTTGTCCGATATTTCTTGCACTCCTATAAATACCTACATATAGAGATTTCCCCCTACTTCTGGTAACACATTGAATGAAAAAATAAAATAAACCGACATACCAAAAATTAAAATATGTGTAAAGAAAAGTTATAAAAAACTCGGAGAACGGAAAATGTGATTTTTTTCTACCCCTTTTGCTTTTCTATACCGTTCGCCGCCTACAAACTCAAAAAATCGTGTTTCAAAAAAACATTGAAAAATCAACGTGTGAATTACGTGACACAAGGAAAAAATTATATACAATATCAATATTAAATATGTGTGTGAAGATAAATTTAAATTTAACTAGCAGAGACAAAAACCAAAAAAGTTTACAGAGCCCATTTTGCAGTTAACAGCGGACTGTTAAGCACTTAACAGTCCTAGTAAAATAAAGGAACATTATTTCGGTTGCGAAATCCAGGAACGGGGGCTGGTACTATGTCCAACAATTAATGGAAAATGTGGTCCGATATCTAAATAATAAAAGTATACCAATTGGATATACAAAAGATATATCAATAATACCGAAACTTAATTTGAAAAAAAGTCCTATTTTGGAAGGAAAAGTGGACATTGTGGGAAATAGAAGAATTCTACATATATCCCACTATATAGAAATGGTGCTCCTAATGGTTCTTTTAAGAGCAAATGAGGTCGCATTTCTGAAATCATTTTGGGAGTTTGGAAAAATGAATTTGAAAAAAGTGATTTTTGAAGCAAAATTTCTGGAGAAGAGTAGTGGTCATTGTGGGAAATAGAAGAATTCTACATATATCCCACTATATAGAAATGGTGCTCCTAATGGTTCTTTTAAGAGCAAATGAGGTCGCATTTCTGAAATCATTTTGGGAGTTTGGAAAAATTAATTTGAAAAAAAGTGATTTTTGATGCAAAATTTCTGGAGAAGAGTAGTGGTCATTGTGGGAAATAGAGGAATTCTACTTATATCCCACTATATAGAAATGGTGCTCCTGGTGGTTCTTTAAAGTGCAAATGAAGTCGCATTTCTGAAATTATTTTGGGAGTTTGGAAAAATTAATTTGAAAAAAGTGATTTTTGAAGAAAAAATTCTGGAGATTAGTGGTCATTGTGGGAAATAGAAGAATTCTACATATATCCCACTATATAGAAATGGTGCTCCTGGTGGTTCTTTAAAATGCAAATGAAGTCGCATTTCTGAAATCATTTTGGGAGTTTGGAAAAATTAATTTGAAAAAAGTGATTTTTGAAGCAAAATTTCTGGAGAAGAGTAGTGGTCATTGTGGGAAATAGAGGAATTCTACATATATCCCGCTATATAGAAATGGTGCTCCTGGTGGATCTTTAAAGTGAAAATAAAGTCGCATTTCTGAAATCATTTTGGGAGTTTGGAAAAATTAATTTGAAAAAAGTGATTTTTGAAGAAAAAATTCTGGAGATTAGTGGTCATTGTGAGAAATAGAAGAATTCTACATATATCCCCGTGCTTAACAGTCCGCTGTTAACTGCAAAATGGGCTCTGTAAACTTTTTTGGTTTTTGTCTCTGCTAGTTAAATTTAAATTTATCTTCACACACATAAATTAAATTTGTTAAAAAAAATTAATATATTCGAAATCCTTAACACTACGACCACACGAGCAAATTGGTGTGTCTTAACACAAGCAATAACGCCGGCAGAATGATGACGTAAAATTGCTTGTGTTCAGCAATGTATCTAGAGGTGGCGAACACGTACATTCTAGACCTGAGCACAAGATGTTTGCTTGCTTAATCTTCATGGGGTATATTATTGAATTGTTCTCTCTTTTTAGTGCTCTTGATTTTATGAGAACACTGAAACTGGTGCTCAATTTTATCAAAAGCATGCATCAGCATTTGTTTATATGCCAAGCGAAGGCATTAGTTATTGTAGTGTCGAAGCATATTTCACTACACACCGAATGACAATTGTAAAATGAGCACACAAGTGTAAAAATATGTGTATGTGTAAAAGAAAAAACAAACAACGTAGATTGTTTGCATGCGATACTGTTCTAAGTTTTATAATTTATTGATTAAGACTAAAAAATAAAATATCTATAAAAATAATATCTTTCACAATGGATATAAAAGTAAAAACTTTTGTTATCACTTAATATTTTATGAAATTTTGAGTTTGTGAAATGAAGTATGGTGCACTATGAAGTGTTCAATAAAAATATTGCACACTTGGCACAACTGTCTATTCAACTGTTGTACAATGGTTTTGTGTGTTTTTTGTTTCCTTGTTTTCTATTTTTGCTTCACACTCAATTACGATCACCACTACAAACAATATCGCTCTTGAAAAATATACAATACTGTGCACTTTTTCATAGCTTACGCACACTTCTAGTACATTCAAATATATTTGTATTTTTTTTGCATATACATACCTAAATTATCCTTTATTACATCTTTTACTAATTGCAAATTCAAATTCTATTTATTTTATTTATTTAAAACATTTTTTTCTTACTGCCTTATTCATAAAAAATATTTGAGGTTTATTCAATTTGACAGCATGTGTTAAGAGATTATTGCTCAGCAATGTATTTTAACATTTGTTGCTGAATATATGTTCGAACACATATTCATACGGTCTACACGCTAATATCTTGTGTCGGCAATCGAATTTGACAATTGCCAAGGCAAAAATTGCCAAGATTATTGCTCGTGTGGGCGGCTAGTAAGAAATATTAATAGCAATTTAATTAATTTTATAATAGTCACACTGTTACTAAAAGCAAGCAAAAGGCTAATGAAAACGATAACAGGACAAAAAATCTCACATGAACAAAGAAAAAGTAAAAAAAAATAAGAAAAAAACCAAGTGCGATCGGTCGTTCATTTCGTTCAATTGTACTTTTTATCAGTACTGCTGGGCCAAAACAGCTCAGTAACCGGCTCACTTCGTTCATTTGACTGATTCATGAACGACACAGCTCTACTGGATATTTATTTTAATATATTACCCAGTTTGTCGCGTTTTTAATGCGTTTTAATGAGTTCAAAAACTATAGCATTATTTACAATTTGCGATGACATACATAATGCAATCGAAGAAACAAAAAAAGAAATCATGAAACACTATTTCATTTTGAAAGCGTTCATTTATTTTTTGCTGGTTTGTTTTATGAAAATGTGCCAATGTGATGATTTAATTCCGTTTTTGCATGACTTCTTCGCTGGATATTTATTTCAAGATAGCAACCAGTAATGTCGCAAGCGTTTTTAATGAGTTCAAAAACTATAGAACTACTTACGATTTGCGATTACATTCAGAACGCATTCGAATAGTCTTGGGCAAAATCTTTCATTTTTGTGAATCTTTCATTCCCTTTCAGAAAGGTTAAGTGAAGTAATTCTTTCTTTTCTTTCATCTTTCTGAATGTCATACAATTTTCAGAATGAAATGTCTATCTCTTTTTGAAAATGTTTCAGTTCTCGTGAAATGTTATTTTAAACCCAAAAACTTTTTTAATACTTATTTGAAACTACATTTTCTCGAGGGAAATCCATAGTCTTGATTTCTATTAGCACAAAAAAACAGAAAAATTAATGCAAGCAAGAATACGAAAGTAAATAGAAAAATAAAAAAGAAAGATGAAAGAAATATAGAGAAAATATAGAATTATTTCATTCTTTCACTTGAAAGAATCATTCAGTTGAATTAATTCATTCAAGAATGGCACAAGCCTACATTCGAACAAATGCTCAAGAAATCGTGAAACACTATTTCATTTTGAACGCATTCATTTATTTTTTGCTGGGCAATAAAGTGTAGATAAACTAACAGCCTTCAATAGAACTAGTAACAATGAAGAAGGAAAAATAAAGGGAAAAGTAATGCATAAAGAAATAAAAATTTGCAAGTAAAATATACTTAAGATTAACAATTTTATTGCATTGAAAAGTAAGAGCTTAAACTCTGTTTTATCAGTGCTGAATTCGATAAACGTTTTAACATCTTTTTGAAGATTAAGATTAATTTCATTTAACTGAGTGAATGCACGAGTTAAAGTGCCATTACAAGCATAATTATAATTAGTACTATAAAGAGGAACAAACAGCTTGTCAATCTCAGATTTCTAGGAGGTACATATATAAAACGAGCAATCGATATTACCATTGACAATGTCATATACGAGTACAAGCATGGATGATTGATGCCGCTGGTAATGTAACTTTCCATTGGTGAAAGAATTTTCAAAATTGGGTTAGCGGTTTGAAAATCTGTGTCAACCATAAAAACCGGTTGCGAACCAAATAAAAAAGTAGACTATGTTTGACGCTGGTAACCTAGCTTTCTATTGGTGAAAGAACTTTTAAAATCGCTTTAGTGGTTTGGGCGTGAAAGCGTGGCAAACAAACAAACAAACAAACAAACTCACTTTCACATTTATAATATTAGTAAGGATTAGATGAGGCTACTATATATTGCGCATGAATTTGACTATATGTATTCAGAATATAGATCAGTTCAATTGCGAGAAATGTTCAACAAGCTTACCTTTGAATGTATTACGTGTAAGATGAAATGCTCTTAACGATCGTGTAAAAGGGGGAAAATAAAAACACAGCAATTGTTTCATATACGAATATAATAAATATGAAATTTTATATGGAAATATGTATTACCTCTTGTGTATGCATTTAAATAAAAAAGGTTATTTTAATTGAAATTTATTTGCTGGTGGGTAAGCATTGTCCATATAAGATAAGAGGTTGGTGACTGTACAAAATGTGGTTGAAGCTTACTGATGATTTGGCTAAGCACCAATGAAATATATAGACAGTGCTTAACCACCAGCAAATAAATTTCAATTAAAATAAACTTAAACTCAAATAATAAATTTCTGAAATAAAAAAGTTTATTTTCAATTTTAAATAAAAGATTTGAATTTATTCCAATATGGAATATGGTTCGGTGAACTATGCTCAAGTAACGAATGAAAAAATAGTCGGTTAGCGTTAGCGGTTTACTCGTTGGAATATATCGTTAGCTAAAATGCAAAAAGTGCGAGTTATCAAGTTATGGAACTGTTTACCCCGTTCTCTAAAAGAATTGCACTTCGCCCCGATTACATTTAAGAGAAATCTTGTAGCATATGCTTCATCGAATAGTTTTTAACAAATAAAACATTTTTTTTTACTTAATTTTCAGATTTAAAAAGTTTTACTTAAAAATTTAAAGAGCATTACATATTGTCATTTTGCAGACTTTAGTTATCTATATTTATATACTATATACATACATATACATACCTATATGAAGATAAAATTTATCTTATCATTATTTGTTAAAATCTTTATTGTTTTAATAGTTGTTGCCTACATATTATATTTAAATTTTTATATTACACTACCAACTATATATGGGTCTATGAGCTCGGTTGGTTTTTTGAAATAAATAAAAAATAAAAAACTACGTAACTAAAGCCTACCGTACACGGCATGTAAAAAACCACATGTGGTTCTGACGTAATTTTGACGTCATCACGATGCTACATTTGCTACATGCCGTGTACTAGCAATATAAAGGGTGTTTTTTATTGAGGTATAGAACTTTAAGTTGGCATCACTTTTTTAACTGGCGGCCATTTTGTCAGCTGTCAAGTGATTAATATTTAGTTTGGTTTGCCATTTCATCATGAACAGGTTGACAAAAGAACAACGCTTGCAAATCGTGCAAATTTATTTCGAAAATAATGGTTCAGTTCGCGAAGTTTACCGCAAGCTCCGTCCATTTTATGGTCGACATAATCGTCCATCAGAGCAATTATGGAATGGACCTGTCAATTGGCCACCAAGATCGTGTGATTTGACACCATTGGATTATTTTCTTTGGGGATATGTGAAGTCGCTCGAATACGCCAACAAACCAGAAACGTTAGGGGACTTGGAAGCTAACATTCGTGGCGTTATTCCCAACATACGGCCCCATATGCTCGAAAAAGTGGTTGAAAATTGGACCTGAAGAATTGGCTTTATTCGAGCCAGCCGCGGCGGCCACATGCCCGAAATCATATTTAAACGTTAATGGCATAAAATTATACTTCCAATAAAGCCAAATTGATGGACATTAAAACGATTTTCTTGTGTTTTATTTCAATTCGAAGTTCTATACCTCTAAAAAAACACCCTTTACGTACATGTAGATATTCACATGCTTACAGGTGTACTGCCTCAGAAAATGTCTTCGATTCGGCTACATGTGCCATATTTGTATTTTGGAACAAAAATAATATCAAAATTTTACTAGTAATTTTAAAAAATTCAACGAACATGCTGAAAATTCTCGTGACGTCATCACCACATACACGTGGCTTTTTACATGCCGTGTACTATAGGCTTAACAAAAATATAATTTTACCGGAGAACCAAAAAACTAAAAAAAAACTAAACAAACTTATAGTTATGTCCCCTTGTTTTTTGTTAATAAAAGCGTAATTCTTAACCGCAGAAGTGTTAAATTTTGTCAAGATATGTAGTTTAATGGCATTCATAATAATCAATCAAAAACCCGATTTTTAATTTTTTTGTTAGTTACGCCTTTTTGCATTTTAGCTAACGATATGTAAATAGTTACTCCGAAAGCACAAGGTTGTAATCTGAAGGAGCAAAATTTATATCTCAAAATAACCGGATCATCCAAATTGCATATAAAAATATATATAGAGATTTGAAATTAAAAAAAAAATTCATTAACCCATTAAAAATTACGGCTCTGGTTACTAAAGATTCTTTGCAGATCTTTGATTTGAAGTCGGTTGTTTTTTGGCAGAACTATTTTTAAACAAAAAAATAAAAAGTAAATAAAGTAAATAAAAATCAAGAAATTAACTTTTATTTTCTGAGGAATAAATAAAACTCAAGAAATAACTGTTATTTCTTGAGGAATAAATGAAACCCAATGTTGCAAAACTTCTACTTAGTTCAACTCGTGAAAAATTTATGAAATGTATCTGGCAACATTTTCTTGCAATCTGCGGAATAATGTGACTGACATTTATTTCGCGTGAAGCCTAGTTCGAAGTTGTGAAAATGTTCCAGCAACATTGATTACATCGCGTGGAAAATTTGACACGGAACAAGTGATGCCCATATTATTTTTCCAAAAAAATAATCGTTTTTATTGGTTAGAAGTATGCAACATTGATCGGCTTTTGTAAACATAAACATCAGCTGTCAATATTTCACGCGAAATAAATGCCAGTCACATTATTTCGCAGATTGCAAGAAAATGTTGCCGGATACATTTCATATATTTTTCATGAGTTGAACAGAGTACAAGATTTGCAAAATTTTTTCATGAATATTTCATGTGAAATTTTTTTATATGGATTATGTCAACATTTCGAGTGCAATTTCGAACAGAGTGCCAGGATTAAAATGTTGCATACTTCTAACCAATAAAAACGATTATTCTTTTGGAAAAAGTAATATGGGCATCACTTGTTACGTGTCAAATTTTTCACGCGATGTAATCAATGTTGCTGTAACATTTTCACAACTTCGAACAGAGTACTAGGCTTTAACATAGCGTCTACAACTGCGATTAACTCTGATATAATATGTGAGAGAATGTCGGCAGAATAACAAAAATAAAATGCCGATATTATTCTCCATCTCATACAACAGGAACTCGTAATTTTACTTTTCTTATAACATTTCACTTAATGCAAATTCTCATCGAGTTAACATGTATTAATTTTATATAATTATTTATTTTGTTTTCACTTTTTCACACAAACTTTAATTTATAAATCAATTGAAACACTTATTTTAACATATAAAATCCCAGAAATTTTGTCCAAAACATTGTTTTTCATTTATTTTAATAAACACACACATGCATACTAATTTATTTTCACGTACGTGTGTTTTTTGACAGTCAATCTCATAAGATTGTTATAGGATTTCTTATAACAACGCTCTTATAAAAAATCTTATAAGATTGAGATAACACTAATTTGAGGTCTACACGTAACATAATTCTCTCTGCGATTCAATTTGACGCTACTATCTTACATATGTGACAGCGCATAGAGAAAGGGACCTAAGGGTAAAAAAAAAATCAATTTTCACTTTTTCTTTTTTTTTTTGATGTGGACAACATCTGAGCATCGAATGAGACCGATCCCATGCCCCAAAAGTGTTCCCTCCCAGAGATATGCGCGTTTTATTCAGTGATGGTACACCAAAGATACACGTATTTAAATCTTTAAAATGGCTCTCCTGAACAAAACGGGGTTTTACCCTTAGGTCCCTTTCTATTTTGCGCGTCAAATATTATGTTAGGTGTAGACCCTATGAAAGGCTCAAGGCTCAGTTAGCCGACTGTAATGTAATGTAACTGTAATGTAGGAATAAGCTGATCGATATTTTTATATGAAAAGTAGGTTACGTTACATTACATCTCTTTATCCATTTCCATTACTTTTCACATAACAATATCGGTCAGCTGTTTTCTACTGTTGCAGTTACATTACATTACAGTCGGCTAACTGAGCCTTGAGCCTTACATAGGGTCTACACCTAACATAATATGTGACGCGCAAAATAGATCGATATTGTTATGTGAAAAGTAATGGAAATGGTTGTAGAAATGTAATGTAATGTAACATAGTTTTCATATAAAAATATCGATCAGCTGTTTCCTACATTACAGTTACATTACATTACAGTCGGCTAAAGGTGTAGACGTAAGGTGATATTACCTGGAATGAGTGCCTTGGACAGTGTTGTGTTTTAAACTGTGTTGCAATTTGTCCTAAATATTCCATTAAAATTGGCTAAAAAAATACAACCCTAAAAATATCGAGTACTTGATTACTTTTGAGTATTGAATACCCAATTATTTAATATTTAGCCAGCACTATTCGTTACATTAATTATCTCATATATACAAGTAGTATTAGTTATTTACCTGTTCTATATGTTTTGGCAGTACTTTATTGTATACTCCTGCACGTCTATAATATATAACAAAGAAAAAGGATTTAAGAAAATAGTTACACAATTAGAACTTGTTATTGCTTTCCTAACTACAACATCGGTTCTGTTGAAAAGGTGCGAGTACTTTCCATGATGTGTATAAAACAATAAACAAAACGAAAGTGTTCATATTTTGGTGCATATTTTATGGTTCTTGTGTACGGAAAAAAATAAAAATTAAAGTAATGTGAATAAATAATATAATACAATGATTAAATAATCTTTACAAATTTCATTGACTTATTGGCAAATAAATTTTTACTAGTCGAAAGCAAAATAGCAAGTGACTGAATTTGACATTTGCTTTCGTATTATTGACAACATTTCCGACATAGTTGATTCAGATTTTATATGAAAACACGTATGCTTTCGAATAATTGTTCGTTGTTGATGAACCCAAATCAACGTATTCCTTTCGATATCGTTTAGCAGGCTGTTATTGATTTTGTAACTTGTTTTTTTAATGTACATAGATATTGTCAGTTCCAAGTAGTAAAAAACCTTGACATGCGTTTTTGGAGTTAATAATGCAGAACAATTGGTCGGTCATATCGTATTTTATCTTGTGTAAAAATCTCAATACAAATAGCTTGTACACTCACCTCTCGAGAGAAGAAAATTTGCAATATCTTCATTGAGTTGTATGTAAATTGAAAACAAAGGAGTTTATAACTTTCAGCAAAATGAACTTTCATTTTTCCGATACATGTATGTATGTATATTATAAAAGCAGGTACAAAAGTAATTTAATAAATTCAGTATCATTTACAAATAAATTAACAAGATTAATGCAAACACTAAATTGGAAAATAATTAAAGATACATACATATATTTATGTATGTATTTTCGTCCATATCATGTTCATATAAGAAAGTAGCAACTACATCCCTCAGGTTGCATTTATGCTCTTAAACATTTTTTTTTGCCACATACATACAGTATTGGTCAAAACTACAGCACCCCAAGTTGTCTTTAAAAAATTAGATTTTTTTTCATGAATTTTTTTTTAGTGTGTCCAAGTTTGAATTTTATTTGTTGGTATGCATGTGTATTATTCATATAAATAAAAGTTTTTAAATTTCTCTTTTCATGAAAACAAATAAAAATAAAAACTCTTACAACAGAAAATACAAGGACAAAATTAAATCACCCCCATATAAAAATTTTAAACATTTTAATATGCTGCGGTATATTTGGAATACAAATTAACAATACCCAAGGCGAATCCATATTGGGTGGTCTCAACTGCTCAGGTGACTATTTTCGACGCTTGTAATTTGAGTATCCCTTAGATTTCAAGCATTTTATGTATCAGAAAAAAAAATTTTTACAGTATATTGTGATACATATAATTAAAATTGCGAGAAACATATTACGAGAACATATTTTTCAGAGAACAGTACTGTTTTCCATATTTGGACACAACAGTCGAGGTGGGCTTTGGCATATTAAATTCAAGCTTTTCAGTTCTTGGCTGATGTAAATAAAATGCTTTTCAGCGGATCGTTCTGTCGCTAATGTACAATGATAAACTGTTTCGTAATATATTGACGTTGTACAATATTTATGTTATTGCTCTCTTCTGGACGTCCTCCGCAGTATACTGGTGACAAGCGACCTGACCGCTTTGAACTTTGAAATAAATATTTTTTGCTCAAATCATGCCGTGATAGGCCAGATTTAATTTCATCAATAACATTAATTTTAAATTAGAATTAATATTCTGTATAGCGATGCGAAAGTCAAATAGTAGCAACACTGGTCAAAAATAGCAAATAAACGTCAAATCTAAAATTAAATTTTTTTGTGGTTTATAAAATATATACATACTCGTACATACCTACTTCAATTTATTAAATAGTTGCTTAATTTACCTAAAATCGATTCTTGGGCACTAGTTGCTGCAGATTTAACTTTAAACTGTCAATGGAGGAAATTGTTGACACCGAAGATCTTCCACAATCTATTCCATTACTATCGCAAGAGTGTGCATTTGTTGCCACATCCGAATCAGCCATTACTTCCGTAACTAAGTCTTGTAACGGGACTTCCTCCAACTGTTCTTTCACAACCTTAAAATCAGCCCAAACCTATGTATTTAAATTAAAGATCAAATATTTTTGAAGAGCTTTATATATCAATTTCTTAAAATTTTCCATCCTCTAGCAGATAATAAATTGGCGTAGCGCTTGCATTTCATCCTTCGCCTAATGTCTGCCACAATGCATTTGCCGAGCGACGTCCCTTAGGTGTTTTCAAATGACATTTTTCCAATTGGCTGTGGTTCTTCATAAATTCCACCGTAATTTTTCCTTGAATAAAATTTCATTATTAAAGCAATTAAAGTAGATTTATTATTTTTTGATCTGATAGCCTAGAAGTTAGTGCATCCCTCGTATTGATGAATTGAATAATTTATTTTTTAATTTTAAGAATAAATAGTTGAATAAATAAATAAAATATAATTTTTCACATACATTTATGCTTTGCGAATGCTATTTTGCATTCGAATAAATTTTGCAATTTTGATATGTGTTTTCTCATTACGCAATACCAACTTTTTCGCATTTTAAATGTGAGTCGCATTGACTTTCGCATCGCAATAGAGAATAACGGCCTGGCCCACGATGTCGATAAGAAAGTTTCTTTCGCTTACTCACATTGAAAACAAAAACAAATTCTCTTATTTTGTTTTTGTTTTCAATATAAGCAAGCGAAAGAAACTTTCTTGTCGACATCGTGGGCCAGGCTGTAAGTCTCAGGGTATATGTATGTATGTATGTACTGAAGTGGCGAAAATATGCGCCTGAGCAGTTGAGACCACCTAATATGTATTCGCCTTGGGTATTGTTAACTTGTATTCCAGATATACCAGATACATATACATATATGAATGATTTTTTATTTTTATTTGTTTTCATGAAAATTGCAATTAAAAACTATTACGGCGCAAATTTTTTGGTCGCAAACTTGTACTTGTGAAAAATAAATTAAAGATATTATTGTGTATATTTTTATTTATGTTGTGCATAAATGTTTTTGTAAAATCCTTGTCATAAAAGTGGCAAGAAAAGCTTTTTAAATTTGCTTGAAAAGAAACAACTTTCAATTTCGTTTTTGTTTTCTACGTGGAAACACGCAAGAACACACATGTTTATAATAAATAAAGACATACGTGCCAAGTGATCGAATTTAGATCACCAGGCGATCATAGTGAATAATAAATATATCGAACAAATAATATTAAAACTAAGTACACATTAAAAAACTTTCATGAAAAAATCCAGATTTTTTTAAAAGACTACTTGGGGTGGGGGGTGCTTTAGTTGCAGCCATTACTGTACATCTATTTGATATTTTTGGTAGCAAATTTCGCTTATTCAATACCTTCACTTGTTTGCAAAAACTTTTTGAAATTGTTGCAATTTTCATTAAAATTTATTCAATCACAAGTTCAGCCTTCAAAAAGTTAAATCACTATTCTTTCAAATACAATTGATTTTTTAGAGAGGAAAAAATAAAATAAAATATTAGTGCGGTAAATAAACTACAGATCTAAAAATTTTGTTACCGAGGAGGAACCAATAAAACATGCTTGAGATATTTAGATAAATCATATATGTACATACATACATATGTAGTATGTATACGAATTTAAATGTCTTTATCAATATTGTTAGCTCTTAGGAAGGTTATAAGAAGATTGATCTTTGAAATGGTAGGGTGCATAATGTATACGATAGGATTCACCCGAAGAAATCGATTTCGGTTTGCTTTGAATTTCGTCCAATGTATTAGAATGTGTTTAATAGCTATTGGCCTTTATCGTGGTGGACATATTTCGACTTCGACAATTTGGTCATAAATTAAAGAAAAACTGTTCAATTACTCTTCAATATATTACAAAAGCGTCGTAGTCGAAGTCAAAATATGCCAGCCACGATATAGGGACTTTGTCCAACTCGCAGTATGGCATGGATTTAGGGGTTTTGCCTATTAACAAATTTTTGTTCTTGTTATGAACGTATGAATAAGTCTCAGTTTTATGAACTTCTTGCTGTCTGAAATGTTAATAATTTGTTTTATATTTGCATTTCGATAATTTTTAATAATTATTTTATATCTATTGATTTCTTTGTGCCAGCAGGAGGTTTAAGATCACGTATTACTTTGAAGAGTTGGTGTTCATATTATCAGTAAAGATTCAATGGGATCTTAATAATGTTTCTTTTGGTTTTTCAAGGAGAATCATTGTTAAAACCAATTTTCTTAAATAATCCATGGCGACTTTAAAAAATGCGTTACCTTAGCTTTCGTTTAAAATGGAAAAGTCTTCAAGTGAAATAATTTTGAAACATGGTTTTTGTTGTACATATCGAGCCTTATTTTCGATTGAATCGTGAGAGGCATGTAGTAAAAAAGTAACTTTTTTCATTGAAATTAAAATTTTATGGGCCTACCCATAGTTTAGAATTATCAAAATGCCAAAATTGATACAGGCTGTAGCATTTCATCGTAAGCAACAATTTACGCATGTAAAACTCGTTTGAATATTATTAACAAACTTTCTCCTGAAAAATAAAATTTTTGTCGTTTATGATTAATGCTTAAACAAATTTATATTCAGTTTTTTAAGAGAAGCAAATGAAATTTTTAACAAACTATTGAACAAACACTCTCTTACAAAAACAACATATTTACTTAATTGTTAATAAACTCAATCAAATGATCTCTGATTTTAACAAAACTTAACACACACCCTGAGCTCTGAAAAACACAAAATCTTGCATTTAAAAAATGGACGGAAGCACGCTCGTTAAAATTTAATTTTTTATCCCATAATTTTTTTTTTTTTAAATGTTCAGATCTTTGCGGAAGTCGGTTTTTTTTGGCAGAATTATATGAAATTTGCTGAGTTGTATTTATAAAATAACTATCTGACAGCTCAATCTGAAGTTTTTTTTTGTAAACAAACGTTATATTCTAAAAAAAAAAAAATTATTTTAAACAAGCGGTTGCTTGGAAATATTTTGGCAATATCTTTTTATATCTTATAAGAATTATAAAGACTAATACAAACATGGAAAACAAAACCTAAGTCATATACATATAAATTTAATTTAGCTTTTTAGCTTGAATCTTGAAAAACCATTTATCAGTTTTTAATTAGTATATGTATAAGATATCAGCAAGGCAAAGTCGGCATCACAACCAGAATTATATTATATTGGAATATAATTTATAATTTTTTAAATCAAATTACGAATTTTATCTAAGATTATTTTTATTTATTTATTTATTTATTTATTTTAATCCGATACATAGGAAGCCTAAAAGGCCAATTATACATGTATCTATAGAATTATATTAATATTCACTTAAAGCTACAGAATATAAACTATATGTTATATTATATAAAAAATAAAAATTATATATTCATGAAATGAATAACTCTCAGTGTCAGTGACTCCCCAGCCACACAATATTAGTTATGAAATAGAATCTTTAATAATAGCAAAAAAAGGTCCAAAAAATTGCCAATATGTTAAATGTTAAATCCTCATATTATGTTAAATGTTAAATCTTCATATTATGTTCGCGAGCAAAACCAGTTCAAAAGCATTTTTTTTATAGATAAAGATAGAATATGAAAATAGTTTTAAAGGTGATGGTAAACTATTCCAAACCCTGCAGACTCTTATTTTAAATGACCGTTCAAAAATAGAGAGGAATATACGAGGAATTTCAATCTGAACATTCCGTGTAGAACTAATAAAAGAAAAGTTATTTGCAAGTAATGTAGGCTTTCCTATTTTAATAACTTTGTAGAAGTAAAGAAGCAAACGTAGGTCAAGATAGTCAAGGAAATTACAGCCTAGAAATTCAGACACAAGTGCTGTAACACGATCATGCTCACGTACCCTAACTTGAAATACATATCTAACAACTTTTCTAACAACTCTCTCAAGAACATCAATATTTCCTCTTAATGACCCGGAATATAACTCAAGACAGTAGTTAACTTTCTGAATTTACATTATGATTTCTTTTTAATAAAATTAAAAAAATTAATTAATTAATAATTAACACATGTAATTTGGCTTACAAAGCGATACAAACTTTAGCCTGATCAAATCATAAATATTTTACAATTTTGTTAAAAAATTTTTGTTCATGGGAAATATTTCACGTGAACAAAATGCTCGCCTTTTATTCCCGCCAAGGCCCATTATAAAAATACTTATTTTATATCATACTTTCGTTTATATTTGATATATTATACTATATTTTTTATAAACTCAACAATACCTCTAGGTTGAAGAATTGGTAGATGCGGCTAATAATCAGAGTAAAACTAAATCGCTGGCACTGATGGAAATACCAAAAAACTCGAAATATGATGAAATTTTGCAATTTAATGAAAGGACATTGAAAATTAGAAAATTATTAGATCAACAGTCATCGGTTAAACCGCCAATGATTTCTGTAGCAATTCCACTACCCCCACCAACAAAAACGGATTTGATTCCTTTAGATAGATTACTGGCGGCAAATGGAGAAGGGGAAGATGGTATTGCTTCTGAGCAAAATAACGATGAAGGATCGAAAAATAATGTTTGTAGTAATCAAGTGGTAACTACATATATTCGTAACCATGAAAATAATCATAACGAAGAAGATAGGTTGTCGTTGCATGTTCTTTCCTCTCGTTCTTCTACACCATATACTCAACCAACCCATGCGCAAGCAAATAGTGATTTGACTAATGTGTCCAAACATGTTAGTCCATTGAAGGATGATGGCAGTAACATTACCAAGCACCATATTGGAGAAATGCGCAAAAATATAAAAGGAAAAAATATGGTCGTTACAGCGTCAAAATCTCTTCCATCTGTGGAAACTTCGAATGACTATGAAAAAATGAATCCTAAAAGTAAATCTGGCATTCATACATCAAACTACGATTCAGTTATTCGCTATTCCCAGTCAGATCTCCGCATGATTCGTGATGAAATGTCCAATACAAAGCTAAAAGAAATTCTTTCTCCTCATGCACCGCCTAATATTGTTAATTGTAATGTAATTGAATTAGAGGCACGTCTCAAACGGTTTAACATTTGGAAAACTCCCCTTGTTAATGAAGCCCCACGATGTAATAACAAACAAAATTCGAATAATATTTGTCCCAACAATAACGGCAAAAGTATAAAATCGCACTGTAATGATATGATGCCAGCTTTTGTTAAACGTAAATTTATGGACGAATCAATTATAAGAAGCCAGCCACCACAACCTATTGATTTTAAAGTGAGTTGTAATTACATACTTTTATGGTGAACATTATTTTACTTGCTTTCTTATTGTTTTCTTTTCAGGATCCTGCAATAATAACGAATCAACGACGCATAGGCAGCGGTCGTATAACACATAATAAATGGCTTGGTAATTATCAACCACATTATTATCCAACAAACTCGCCAGAATCCGATCAGTTTAATAAACAAATGAACGTTGATAATAACCATTCGGGTAAGTAATGTTTTCTTTGAATTCGTTTTAAGAAAATATTTTTAAAGTAATTTTTTTCCTATTTGGTTTTTTGTCACAGTTTTGAGTAAAAATTCAAGCAAGGGTCAAACTGCCGATGCCGCTTCTGGCAAATCGAACTATGTAAAACGTGTTGTGTCTGGATTTTTAGTAGTTTCAAATCCAAAGGACAGAGAAAAAGAGGAGAAGTACGATCATTTTAAACATCAGCAAAATGAAGAACCCGAATGGTTTAGTTGTGGTCCGACATCACGTTTAGATACAATTGAATTATGCGGTTTCGATGACGATGAGAAACATCTACGTAATGGTGATAAAATCTGTAGCGGTAGCACTCAAGATGCTGTTGAAATATGTGGTGGTGACATACATTGTGATGATAGCAAAGAAAATCACAATCAAAATCCCAAAAAGGTAAATAATGTAGCAAATTTCAAATATGCAATAGGTAGCGGATATGTACACTCAAACCTTTTTATGCGGTTTGGAAGTATGCGGTTTTCGAAGCCGAATTTTAAATTTCATGAAATTGGCATTACCCAACTGGATTTTTATAAAAAATTGTTTTATTATTGCTTGAATTGCGTTTGGTGCGCTCTTTATGTATGTAAGTGCGTTTTTGCATGCATAAGTCATGTTTTAGACACAACAGTTTTTCTTGAAGCAAGTCGTAAGTTTATGGGATAGAGATGAGAGAAGAAGAGTACTGACTTGCTTGTACCGAATAGTTATTAGTTGTTTACAAATTATTTTGTTAGCACAGAACAAGCTAAGAACGGCGAAAACTACAATTTCATCACATACTAGCATTTATGCACTTTCTAATGCTTATTAATGCGACGAGGAGGAGTTTAATGGGTTTTCAAGCGAATGCTCTAATATAAATGTATAAATTTTATTTCTGTAGCATCTAAATTTATTTTCTTCATATTATTTTGTATACATGTGTACGTATGTATGTATTGTTTTGCTTCTTATTTATTAAAAATAATTCTATTTCTTAAATATAAATACATACATATTTGCAACATATTTTTTTATGCGGTTTTGATTATGTTTTGACAGTGTGATTTGAAGTTATGCGGTTTTTTAAACAGGAACGTATCTACCCCCTTGGTATAGAAGTAGTATCCTTTTTTTATGCGGTTTTTTCAATGCAGCTTTCTTTGCAACGCATCTAACGCATAAAAAAAGGTTTGAGTGTATACACAAGTTTATACCTCATTCACGTTTTCTGCATGAGAACAGGAATAGCACATTAAACTAAAAAATTTTTTTATACTTTTATTTCATGTTAAATCCTAAACAATACATATGTATATATATACATATGTATATATTTTAGAAAACAAACCAAGAAAATGAAACCGAAAGCGTGCAATTGAAAAAATAGATCTTAGGTTTTCGTTCTTTTCATTGTAAAGTTATATCTTAAAAATATCGATTTTATAAACGAAAAGTGACAATAATCGACTACTAACGCTTTGAAACCCCGTATTATCAAGTTTATTATTTCTTTGTGGATTTATTTTACACTATGAATGTTGTAGGTACCAATAAATATGAAAAAAAAATATTTCCAAGCTCTAAAACATTACTTGGTTGAATGTGAAGAGTTTTACGAGACAATTTTTCAAAAGTATACCACATATCCCGTTTTTTCTGGCTACCTCAATTACTACTAGAGATGGGCGCGTGTCGTGTTTTTTCGTGACACGAACACGCACGACTCAACACGGAAGTGTTCGTGACAGAAAATCTTTTTTAGTGCGTGTTCGTGTCTTATCGTGTTGAGCAAAATTGACACGATAAACACGAAACGATTTTTGGTGTTAAACTATGTATGCATGAATTTCCAGTAAAGAAAAAATTTAATATTTTGTATCGTCAAACAAGTAGAACCATCAAATTTGTTGATAGTGTAGGGGTCTCTTAAGCTTAAAGTTCTGAAATTAAACAAAAATATGTATCTTTGTGAATATAAAAAATGATTTTTTGCTATTCAATTTGATTTCGTGCGTGTTGTGCAGTTTCGTGTTTTGAAAAAATTTCGCGTGCTTGTTTCGTACGTGTTGGATATGTTGACATTCGTGTTCGTTTCGTGTCGTGTTGGAAAAATTCAACACGCGCCCATCTCTAATTACGACTAAGAATTTTTTTTTTTTTTTATTTAACTTGTGTAGGCACTGCATCAATTTCTTCAAAATATACGAAAACCCATGTTTTAAAATCGCAAAGCTTATGGGAATGGATAATGGATGAAAATTTAAGGCCAATCCCACGATTTCGACAACGTTCGACTTGTCGCACATTTATATTCAAACCAAAAACAAATTTTAATATTTTGTTGTTTCAAATGTAATTGTGCGACAAGTCGAATGTTATCGACATCGTGGGATTGAGATTGGCCATTATTTTCCAACGTAAATGAAATATATTATATGTATAGGTTGTTTTTTTAGAGTGTTACAACTTTAAGAGGGCATCACTGCTTTATTTGAGCACCCATTTAACAGCTGACAGTTGTTTTTTGTTTAGTGTGCTTTGAAATTTCATTATGAATCGACTTACGCCAGAGCAAGGCGTGCATATTGTTTGACGAATGGGCTGAAGCACAAATTGATATTTTTATTATTATTATTTATTACATTCATAACTAAATTACAAACAAATTGATATTAATTTTGAATTTCTATTCAAAATTTTATTTTCCCATGAAGACCATTTCTGGTTGTATGGGTACTTAAATAAGTAGAATTGTCGCATTTGGAGTGAGGAGAATCTACAAGGTGTTATCGAAACACCATTACATCCACAGAAAATTACTGTTTGGTGCGCTGGCGGAGTCAGTGGCCCATATGTATTCAAAAACGATGATGGTCAGAATGTTACTGTCAATGGTGAACGGTATAGGAACATGATTCGAAACTTTTTTGTACCTAAATTACGAGGCATTAATACTGCTGATATGTGGTTCACAGCGGGCGCTACAATTGATTTACTCAAAGTTGTGACACTCTAAAAAACACGCTTTATATACAAATATCTATAACTCCTGGTTCACACACTTCAACTTTTGTTGATCAACTCGCAATTCAGTTGTAAGAAAAAGAGATGTTTGTATTTCCATCTCTGTCTTTCTTATAGCTGAATTACGAGTTGTCATTGTCAGTAGTATTACTGGCCACGTGTACCCCAGCCAATGTAATCATCTATTGACATTTAACATTAGCTTGTCATAGAAAATCCACCACTAGACTGTAGCACTACTGACTAAGTAGTTCTTTTGGGATCACATGGAGACATTGACACCAAAGATTCACTCGATATTTCTTCGCTCGATGTCAATAGTAAAATTTTAGTGATTTACTAGTGACATTGTCAATAGTACTACAGACTAGGTGTACGCCGGCCAATGTAATCGTCTATTGACATATAACATAGGGTTGTCATTGAAGATCTACTAGTAGACTTTAGCACTATTCTTTTACATTTTAGTGGCCCTCTTCTACAATTTTATAGGGTTGGGGGCATAATAAAAAATAACAAACTATTCATTGACAATGTAACGCGAAATATACTAGAAGTGTTGTCTCTAACGTAAGTTGTCGACATTTCAACTAGCGCAATTGTCGCTGGAGAAAATAGTGTTGACATAGAGACATATGGTTCTAGGCTGACTAGAGGGTATTTTTTGTTGTAAAAACCAATACATGCAATACCAATACCAGCAAAGCATACGAAAGTGTTGTTGCTTTGCACTTGCGTGTATACAATGAAGAACGACAAAAAAACTAACAAGACAAAGTTGTTTGTGTATTTCGTATTGCTACCCTGCAGTCGGCGTAGCTAGCAAATGTCTAGCTATTTCGTTAACTACCAATCGTTACCACTAACTATCAGCCGAACTACTCGCAATGCAAAAGACTGACGATTTTAACATGGGGATGAGATTGACGGTAGTCAATTGCCACCATATGCATAACCCTTCGTCAGTGATTTCGCTAATGAATACAATTAATTTTTCTATTGATAAAACAAATAATTATTCACCCTTATTGGGAATAAAAGGCGAACGTGAAATATTTTCCGTGAACAAAAAATGGTGAACAAAATTAAAGAATAATAACGCAAACATTAGTGATCACAATTTTAGGGAAAGGGAACACACTTCACTTGAACTTTTATCCCCGAAAAGGATGATTAATACATTGTTCAATTAATTGTTCTTTTTCTTTTTTTATGCAACGTTTTAATTTACTTCTGCTGCTCATTTTAACTTTCCTAAAAGAAAAGCACTTTTTTCACTAAAAATTACTCGTTCACTGAAACGAACTTCCAATTGTAACTGACGTCATCATAAAATCAAAATAATTTTTTGCTTGTTGATTTTCTTTGGAATAACAGCACACTTTTTTCCACTCGCAAAAAAAATTTCTTTGAGGTTAAAGGCATTAACGTATTCATGAGTAAGAGAGTCAAAAGGCGAACTATTGCATTACTTGTGGCTAGTGTAGTAGGTAGTCAATTTTCCGTTAGGGAAATACCTAACGATTTGCAGTCAATTTCTACTTTTACAACTGGAGGGTAGTGCCGAGTGCTGTATGTATGTACTCTTATGTGTATTTCGTATTGCTAGTGCTGAGAGTGTGCTGTGAGTATTAGAACCCATATAGCTAAGTGTTTTTACAAAAACAAAAGAGCTCCACACGCATAGGACTTGGCCACTCTTGATCTATACTAACATTATAAAGCTGAAAATTTTTTATGTTTCTGTGTTTGTATGTTTTATAAGATGTGATATCCGGAGCGGCCGGTCCAATTTAAAAAATTTTTTTAAACAAAAATGAAGAATGGAACGAACCTCCTAACAGGTATAGGCTATAAAAAGTTCCACTAAAGTGCTTAGAATAGGGTCCAGGGGCGGTAAGCCTCCTATACGCAGAAAATATTAATTATCGTTTATTAAAGCAATAGTTTCCGTACTCAAAAGGAGAAAAAGCCATTTTAACGTGAGTACGCTGTTCACCCTTCATTTTAGTTCTGAAAGTTGGTATATGTATATGTACTTTTATATATCACTGAAATCAATGGTAGAAAACTGGGAAAATTGTGTTTTTAGGTACTTTTAATCAAGTTTTCAATCTTAATTATTTATTAAACAAGAGCTAACCTAAGAAACGGTTAGCACCACTGAATTCAGCGTACTCGAATTAGGTTTACCCACCTGGTCTCCGGGTTGTTACAAAAAAAGTTTCCGATTCGAGCACAGTGTTATTAAACGGAGCATAAGTTGGCTGTAACGGACCCGCTGATACAGTTTCCTCCTCCAAAATTTTTAACTAGGCAATGACGTTCGACGCTTCCTTTCAAGCTCAGCCAATCAAACCCACAGTCGATTACAAAGATTAACCACTGTAATATAGATCGAGTTATCTTGGTCTTGGAATGTTAAGATAAAAGTACTGTTGTTTAAATCTTTCATATTTTTTTCTCCAAAAATTTTTAAACTCACAATTTGAAAATAACAAGTTCGGAATAAGTAATGAACTTTATACAAAATCTTGTTTGTTTCAATTATTTCTACTCGCTCTTGGTTATTATTTTGACCTCTCGCTTATTTGAGCTCAATCTCTGGCCCCTGTAAATATGTATATCAATAAATAATCAACAAATTTAAAGTCTAAAATATCTAAATCAGAATAAAACTAATAAATCAGGAATAAAATTACGGTATGATAAACAATTTCAATAGAGTTCAACAAGGAATATTTTAAATTTTGTTCGGTATCGAATGCACAATTTACTCCCAGATCTTTTGTAGAATTAAATGTTAGAAAACAGTTTGTATAAATATATATGAATATATGTAATTATGTTTATATATACAATGCTCAAACTATACATAAATAATTTGTTTGTGTTGTTTAAAGATTGAGACGCCATGTAAATCGAAATGGACTGAAAATCCTAACAGACATCGAAATGGCAATTCTGAAACTGATTCAAACAACAATCTTAGTGACGACAAAAGTGCAGAAGTGTCAGTAGTTAATCATAATGAGAAATCTGACCATGAATCAAAGAAATCCATACCATTTCAATATGATCAATTCTCTGGAAATACAAAGTCACTCCCTCAGATGAATCCGATTAGAAATGGTATCGAATTAAACGGAGCTGCCGCTCCTCAGCACTATCAGAATACTAACGTAAGCTCACGCTTTCTGCCATTCTTTGGAGGCAATACATCGGAAAATAATTCCAGCAAACAATCGGAAAATAGTGGTTCTTCTACATCATTAAAAGAATTCTTTAAACAAGCAATGAACTCGCAAAAAATGACCGAACCATTGCATTTAATGGTACCGCAACACCCACAAATTTCTAGCCATTCAAATATCAATATGAGTGAAATTCCTTCGGTTGACGAGATAGAAGCGAAATGGCGTCAAAATTCTTCCGTTAGGGGAAGCGGTAGCGGTGTTAAAACTGCTGAAAACGATTTCAACAATAACAATCTTAGTCGCGATGCGGAAAATTTCAAAAAGCTCATGGGTCAGTTAAATAATCATTCAGTCTCCAAATCCGAGCAGCAGCACACTCAAAATGAATATCAAAATATTCCCACTTGTAACAACGTGGAGAATGAAAATCTATCAACATTAATTTTGAAGCAACAACTACAGCAAAAACAGCCACACCAACAACAATCACCAGGATTGCAACAGACAAATCCGCTACAACAACAATATAACAAGCAAAATGTTTATTTACAACAACAGCAAGCAGCTTTTCTTGTAAATTTGCAGTTAAAGACGATTTTGTGCCGACCTGAAGCTCAAATGTACTTGTTAGGATTGGCGAAAGGTAAACAATTTTATACAAAATTGCATATTGAATAAGAAGAATTAATTTGGTTTTCGTTTAAATTATGTAGGTGACATTTCAAAACATGGACTCGTAGTACAATTGGCAAATCCACATTTGCCTCAAAGAGAACGCGAAGCAATGACTGCAGTTCTTACATTTACATCTGCGCAACAGCAACAACAGCAGCAGTTTGGTATGCTTTCAAATAATTTAATAATGAATCAGTTGCAAAACCTTCAAAATCTAGCAATTGTGCAACAGACGTTGGCAGCTCAACAACAACAACAGCAGCAGCAGCAACAACAACATCAACAACAGCAGCAGCAACAACAACATCATCAACAACAGCAGCAGCAACATCAACATCAACAACAACAACATCAGCAGCACCAACAACATCAGCAGCAACAACAACAGCAGCAGCAACAACAACAACATCAACAGCATCATCATTTACAAGGTGGCGGCAACAAGCGTTCAACAACAATACAGCCAATGAGTCAAGATGAACTTCAGACTCATACCAGCATTATAATGCAGAATGCTTTAATCAAACGTAAAATTGAAGAGCAAACAAATGCATTAGGTTTACAAAAAATGTTACAACTAAACGCAGCTGCTCAAGCAGCTAAACAGCAACATCAGCAGCAACCGACACAGGCACCACAAGGTCGTAGCATTGTTGGCGCTAACAATTTGAGTATGCAAAATAATCATAGAACAACAGGTGGAAGTCGTCGACTTCAAGCTCTTCAAAATTTATTTAATGATTCTAATGGCATGGTCGATAATGTTCAACAGCAGCAGAACATAAATAATTCAAATGTCGGTGGTAACATTAACAACTTAAACGCAAATTATAGAAACAATCGCAATGCTAATATTCAAAATCAACGTAAACGTAATTCCCTCACCACAGCGGGGGTACCTTTCAAGTATGGATCAGAAGTTGGACATCAATATCAACAGCTTCAACCACAATGCCAGTTCGCGGACTCTGAAGCGCACTATCAAAGTTCAAATTCTCAAATAAATCATGCAGACAGAGTAAATAAAGTAAACATTCCATCACAGCAACCGGCAGCAGTTCTTTCAGGAGGTGGCAGTAAGTAGACTTTGTATTTTTTTTTTTTTTTGTTTATGATAAAATGAATTATATTTAAATATAATAATAAATAAACAAATTGCTTGCGTGCAATTCTAATGCAAATATCAATAGTTCAACGAAACTGAAAATTTTTTAAAAATTAAAAAATTATGGACGGGAGCCTATTACTTATTAAAACTTAGTATTTCGTCACCTAAAATCCAAAAGGCCGTAACAACCAAAAAAATCAGAATATACTTTTCGATTTATTATGATTTGATTAACCCAAATACATCTTTCCTTAAAATTTTACTCACATAAATATGTATGTTCAAAAATACCGATTTTAGTCATTATTCAATTTGGCACCCAACAAATAAATAGTTTTAAATTTATAAGGTTTTTTGCTTCTCCTGTAAAAGAACTAAAAAGTGTACTTACGGCCTTTTGGATTTTAGGTGACGATATGGAAAATTCCATCGTTATGCTCTATCACAAAGCGTCACCATTGTTGATTGCTCATTATCAGGGAAATCGCAAATATGCAATTGCATGTTTTTGCTTGTGTGACGTATTAATGCATAGATGAGATATTTATTCGTTCCAGAACTTTTTATGAATTTTGGCATCGATTTGTTAGTGCATATTTTACCCTAAAGCATGTTTTTGCATATTTTAGTCTTACACCCATATTTTTAGCATTTTTTTTTTTCATTGTAATATGCTTTCACAATTTTTATATCTCTCCATCTAAATCTCATTTCCAATGTTCTATCCATATAGTTTGTAGATTTTTCTGATGTATTACACAGTTCTTACGGACATTATTAGTTTTAATAAAAATTTGGTTTTGTTATTGTGATGGATTCTGCCCCGATTACATTAGTAGACGTTGAAGGAACATTTGTCAATGTATAAAAGTTTTAATTAGATGTGCCAGGCAATGATTTTTATTTGAAAATCTAGGTCAATATTTTGTTGTTTATTGCAATAACAATTCCAAATAAAATACATGTCTTATTTATCCAAGGTACAGTTCCAAAGTTTTAATTCTGATATCGTGATCTCTTTCGAAGTTGAAGTTAAATGTTTACGCCCGTATCAAAAAAATAAAAATATTTGGCAATTTTTTTTAACGTGTACTTCAAACCCAAATTATTTTTTTAATAAGGCAGTTATTCTTTATTAATTTTTTATTGCTTCCTTTTTTTGTTTATTTTATTTTTGTCTCATTTTATATGCAAATGTTGATGAATTGTTGAATTAAAAATATATTTTTATTTTTTAACTGGGCCAATTTGTAACTTTTAAGGGCATATTTTAGAGTTTTTAGCACATCTTGAATGCGCATAAAACACTTTTTTAGAGCATATTTCTGGTTTCCCTGCTCATTATATTAGAATTGGTAGTGCATATAATAAAACAATAGATTATCCAATTATTCGACTTTTTGTTTTATTCGAGTAAGGAATTTAGCCGAGTAAGGTTTTTAAATTACATATTCGAATAGCTGGAATAATTGCAATAATTAAAAGGAAATCTTTTTCAGTTACTTATATTTAGCAGATTCTTGTGAACCCACATTAAGATAACGCAGCAATAAAAACCTATTATGTGGAACAAGTGGGCAGTACCACGCCCATTTAAAATAAATATTATTTCTCAGCAAGTCATACTTAACTGATTCTTAAGAAACATTGCACACACTTTGAGCTCCTCTCGCTATTTAATAGTAAGCTTAGAAAAGTAGGCAATGTCACGCCCATAGAAAGAAAATACTATTTTTTTCTCGTACCTCTACTTTACCGAACCCTGGGAAACTTCCCGCAACAATACGGCATTATGATCAGATAAATTTGAAATATTACACCCATAAAAAGCTAATGATATTTTACACGGGGTCTGATAATGAAGCCTGATAGATTACGTGCTACTAAGCGGGTAACTATAGAAACCCGCATGGTTTCGCTTCGGGTGGCTTTACGCTAAAGGCCATGTCAGATACAAAAATAGTCGGCGGCGGCTCATAGGCCTACTTGAGCCGGCTGACATCGACAGCCGCTTTTTATAAGTTTTTTAAACACATTTCTATAAAAAATTTCAAACACCTGATGTCTTCCGTTTAATTTGTAAGATGTAGTACTTTCTTGAGACTACAAAAAACAATTAGCCGGCTGCAATTTTGAGCCGAGACTAGCCGCATGCATCGGCCGGCTGTGAGCCGATCGGCTTATTAATTTAGAACGTTTCATTCTTAATTCAAAAATTCTCCATTATTAATTTAGAACGTTTCATTCTTAATTAAAAAATTCTCCAATATTAATTTAAAACGTTTCATTCTTAATTCAAAAATGCTCCATTATTCATTTAGGACATTTCATTCTTAATTCAAAAATGGTATATTATTAATTTAAGACCTTACATTCTTAATTTAATAATTCTCCATTATTAATTCAAGCGCTTCATTTTTAATATAAAAATAATAAGTTTTAAAATAAAAATGCTTCATTATTACTTCAAGAATATTTCATTCTTAACTCAAAAACATAATATTTTAATTTGAGTATGTTCAACTTTATATCAAGGTTTTTGCCTTTTTCAAACAAAAAATATTCTTTTTTGATTTCAAAATATTATTAATTTTTAAAACAAGAATGAACATTTTTAAAATAACAGAAAACAAACTTAGTTCATAAAGGTTACGTTTTTAAAATAAAAATGTTTCTACTTGATTTTAAAACTTTTTATTAATATTATAAGAAACATTCTTATTTTAAAAATGCTGATTTTTAAAAATGCACATTATTGTTTCAAAACTGCCTCGTTATAGAAATAAGATTTTTTTTTGTATTAATATTATAAGAAACATTCTTATTTTAACAATTATTATAAAAATGCTGCATTTTTAAAACGAAAACGCAAAATTCTTGTTTTAAAAATGCTTTTTTGGTTCATATATGTACAATCGGTTATTTACTCAAAGAACGTCGATAAGTCAAAAAAACCAGTTTGCCAGAAAACGCGCGAAGTTTTCAATTTACACACAACTTAATGGAAAAAGAAAATTTCATTTTGCTTTCATGAGTTGAGTAAACAAGATATTTGTATGAAATTTTTACACAATATGAAGAACAATATGAGGATTAATTCTGCATCATTAACTCAAAAATTTCATTTATGACATTCTTTGAGTAAATGAGAGATATGTATGTATGTATGTATGTTGATTTTGTCAATAAATTTTAAACAACTCTGAGAAATTTCGTAGCAACAACCAAGAACGATAAAATAAAGATTACTCCAACAAGATAAAATAAAAATACTTTTCTGCGCATGATGGAACTCTGACGTCACTCAACATGTGTTCTGATTGGCTAATAAAATTCAGCTGAAGAACTATTATGTTATTGTAAAAACAGGACAGTGGGGCAAATTGCGATTTTTCAAATTAAAATTGTTTGATAATAAACAATTTTAAAGAATTATTTTATTTTCCACTTTTTTTTATTTGAAATTGTTAATTTATAGTTATTTTATATACATAAATATTGAACACAAGGGCTAATTATTTTCCTTTTTTCCCAATTCAAAATTTGTGGTTGTTATTTTACTTAAAAATAAAAATCTACTAAGAATATTTAAAGAATTTTTAGTTTATTATTTTATTATAATTGCTCTTTCTCTTATAACTGCTTTCAACAATTTCAGAATTTAGTTTCAAATTTTTGCTTTTTCCACATTTACAGGCTTTACACGCTTGCAAAATATCACCCATAACTTCCTTTGAGCTTCATCTCTTGGAAAACTGTAAAATGACACAGCTTTTTGAAAACAAAAAAATTTTGATAACAATATTACATTTTAACACAATTGATTTCTCACTTGTTTTTTGCTGTTACTTTGTTTGCAATTGCCCACTGCACATTTCATGCTTGCTCTTTTTGTTCTCTTTTCACTTTAATTTGGGGTTTTTGTGTACAGTTTATGAGCTTTAAAAAACAAGTTTTAATAAGTTTTTTACACTTTAAGTTATTTAATAATTATTTTAATATATTTATTATAAAATATAACACAATTTATTATAAAATATAACACAAAACTTGCACTTTTATAAATCCGATTTAATTTGCTTGTTGGAGATCTCTGAGTAAATTGTGTGAAGAGTTGCCAAATGTAGGATAAAATATTAATTTTGTACGAGAAAGTATTAGTTTTGCATATAATAAACATTTGGCAATCTCTTCGAGGGAACAAATACGTCATCAAACGGGAAATCATGCGCAAGGCGTAATCTTTATTTTATCATCCTTGGCAACAAATACCTAAGACATATTTTCAATTCAAAACTCTTCTCTCCATGTTTCATTTTTTAAGCTTTTATTTCAAATTTTAATTCCTATTTTATTTTCACTTGGATAGAACAAACATGACACTAGTTTTACTGATATCATAAGCCGCCAACAACTTTCAACGACATTACCACGATCATAAGAAAGGAGCAAATCTTATTGTTAACAATTTAACTATCTATTATTATTATTATGTTACCATAATATGAAAGAGAAATTTTTGTATCTAAAAATGCATAACAAATGATTACACAATTTTTTATACGCCTTTTTGTCTGTTCTGTTATTGATAATAATGCAAAAACAATAACATATTACTCTGTTGTATGTTTCTGAACAATCCCAAAAAATTTCATGTATGGAAAAATTGCTACAAATAGCTAAAAATAAAATAAAAATGGCTAAAAAATGGCTAATAGCTAAATCGATGGCTAAATTTAGCCAGAAAATGGCTAAATTGGCATCACTGGCTGTTGCACATGCTTTGCGACTGCTCAATATCTGTGCACAGTTGACATTTTTAAACGAACTGCAAACAATTTTAAGTCGGAAAGTAATTTTATTGAAGAAAATCATGATGACAAAAGTGACAATTTTCATTTAAATTATAGTAAGAAAAAGATTGATTGAAAGAAAATCGAAGCGGCGTTTTCTTATAAGAACATATTTTTACGTAAAAAGAAAACAACTAAAATCAAAAAGTGCTTTGAAGTATTAAAAAACTACCAAAATTATCTGCCTGGCACACGATGTCGACAAAAATTTTCTTTCGCTTGTTTATGTTGAAAACAAAAACAAAAAAAGAAAATTTCTTGTCGACATCGTGAGGCAGGCCGAATGCGCTTCAAAATCCGTTTCCAATGTGTCAATCTTCCTTTTTGGTAAGATTCGAAACATGTAATTTAAATATCAAAATTACATACTACGTACATATGTATATTCAAGTTATTGTTCCACTGAAACTTATTGCATCTTAAAATAATTTACTGCGCCGTTTTGCAGAGATTTGCGGCAGGTATGCGGATTATTTGCATTAAAAACGTTTGACTCTAAACAGTGTTGCCAAGTTATGCATTTTTGAACGTTATACTGTTTTCACACCTAAAGCTAAAACCTGGTTTTAACGTTAAAACCACAAACAGCTGATTTTGCGTTCCCACTGCAAGTTTAATAAATTCAAGTTTTAAATAACAGGTTGTCTATTAAATTTGTCAAGAATAAAAAAAATCTACTGTAGAAATACGTGTATTTGTTGCTGTATTTTTTCTGCTTTTTGTAACACTTGTTTGACAAACTGTACAAGGGTTGTGTTTGTTTGTATGAAAAACTCGGACATTTTACAATGCACTCTAAAATGGAAATTATTTTATATTTTTAGTGTTTTTGTGGGAATTGTTACAATTTGATTATTGAGGGGTTTACCTGGATCCTATGCGCATTTCACTGTTGCTAATGCAGATCATCAGGGAGCCTTTACCCAAAAATTTCTTAGAACAACTAGAGTTAATATGTTAAACTTTCATTTAAGCAAATATTTTATAAATTTAAATATTTTATATTTTGTTGTGAAGATGAGCTTGAAAATCATTTTGTTATTTAAAAAAATGCACAAATAGATTGTAAGCTAACTTTTTTTATCGCCAGGTGGATGTAAGTAATATCGTCTATTTTCACTTCCCAGAGGTTAATGAAAATATTTCTGTTGTTTTCCGTATTGCGGCTGCATCCATTTTTATGTTGAAAATGTATCAATTGGTATCTATTCTTATTCACAGTCATAAACATTATCAGCTGCTTCCGGCCATTTTAACTTGGCAGCACTGAATTAGGTTTCATTTCATAAAACCAACTTAAAACCAATTCAAAAATGGTTTTAAGTTGGTTTTAACAAAAACAATTTGTACAATAAAACCAGGTTTTAAAAGTTGGTGGTTTTAACTTTAAAGTCAACTTTTATTAAAACCATGTCAGTGTGAAAACACTATTAGATGTTCGTGATGCTACAGAAGTGTACTATAAATGCTTTTACGAACGTACCCAGTCTTAAGCCTACAGTACACGGCATGTAAAAAACCACATGCGCATTTAGCTCTGACGTAATTTTGACGTCATCACGATGCTACATTTGCTGTATGTCGTGTACTAGCAACATACGTGTAGATATTCACATGCTTACAGATGTGGTGCCTCAGAAAATGTCTTCGGTTCGGCTACATGGGCCACATTTGTACATATTTAGGAACAAAAATATTATAAAAATTTTACGGCATGTAGCACTACTAGTAATTTTAAAAAATGCAACGAAACTGCTGAAAATTCTCGTACGTCATCGCCACATATGCATGTGTACTATAGGATTTTTTCTGGCAATTTGGTAATATGTACAGATGCTATAGTACTGTTGTATATTTTAAAATGCGATTATGATTTACAACTGTTGTCGGCACTGTTGATATAGAGTTGTTTGTGTTAAATAACATCGATTATCGTTTACAACATGTGTATTTATGTGTTGTCAGCACTGTCAAAATCCAAGACAAGCTCATTAGCTGTTGTTTTGTTTATGTTACAATTTGAAAAACGAAAATAGAGAAAAATTTGTGAGTGCATACAAAATTTGTTTTGCAAAACAAAATAAATAACTAATTGTTAATATTTCTTAGCAAAATTAACAAAACAAATGGAAAAGCTGGTTGAGCTAATGAAAATTAATCCAGCAATTAAA
Organism: Nowickia ferox; assembly: GCA_936439885.1. Classification (NCBI taxonomy): domain Eukaryota; kingdom Metazoa; phylum Arthropoda; class Insecta; order Diptera; family Tachinidae; genus Nowickia; species Nowickia ferox. The sequence goes on from OW387026.1 coordinate 30,069,661, forward strand.
TAGCTTGGGACCGCCAATTAAAAATACCAACGAATGGCAAAGAGTTAGTAGCAAATGTAATATCTAATTTATATTACTTTACTTTAAAACAATTTTTGCCCCTTTCACGGTTTTCAACTAAATTCAGTTTGGTCGTCTAAGAGTAGACCAAACTTACAACACACTACCAAACTGATTTAGTATTATGAACCTCAACGGTTTTTTTCATTGAAATTGTCATCGCGTTACCAACTTAAAATATCAAGTTTGACAGAAAGCAATTGATTTGTGTGAAAATTTAAAACAAAGTTTTATAAAAAATATTGTTTTTAATGTTTTAGTTCAAAGAAATCATGCCGAATAGATACAAATATGTGTAGATTTATTTAATGACGACGAAAGCTAAGTCGCAAATATAGATGTTCTACGTATCAAAAGAAAAATTCGTTATGATTCCAACCCCCTTGTACTACCCAATGCAAGGTAAGGAATAATCAAAATAGCGAACGAATTCATTAAAAAATAATTTTTGGAGGTGTTTTGTTATTTCCGGCATAACTATATTTGCCCGGTATACCGCCGATACTGAAACTTTTAAGAAAATTTTGTTATTAAGCATAATAAATATTTCTTGTTACGATTTTTCCATTTTTTATGCTTTTTATATCGCACCAACCTGTAACTAGAAAAACCCAACCACAGACCCAGACCCAACTACTAAAAAGCAGTTGTGTATACTCAACGTTTTTCTCAACCAAACTTACGCAGAATTGTAAATGACAATACAATACACAACTGAAAAGTCAACTATTAATTTAGTGGAGAATGGCAATGTAAATTTATCAATCCCAACCAAAAAAGGTAATGAAAAAATGATTCAACAAATGAAGTGAAAAAATTTACCTATATTTTGTAATAAAATTTAATATAAAAATAGATTGCCGAATGCAAAAAAAAAATTGCAAAACTGTCCATGCAAAATTGTAAAAAGCCAAGATCACATTTACATTAAAAATAGCGAAAATTTGCAAAAGTTAAAATAAACCCTAAAATTTTGTTAAGCCTGGTACTCTGTTCACAATTTCGTGCGAAATGCTGTCAAACTACATATAAAAGTATTTGGTGTGAAATATTTGCGAAATAAATTCGCAAAAGTAGTACTCTGTTCTTGTTGTGAAAAACACGTAAAATCATGTCTTTCCATGCAAAATTAGTCTGGCATCATTTTAGTTTAGCTGCGAAACAACATGAGCAGTGCTTTTTTCGCACGGAATTTTAACAATGTTGCATACTTTCAAGCAATAAAAGCAAGAAATTTATAAAAAAAACCGCGAGTTGGACTACATTTAGTACATGTCAAATTTTTCACGCGAAATAATCAATGGTGCTGAAAATTTTTCACAACTTTGAACAGAGTACCAGCCTTTACGATAAAAAATTGTCAGAATACCAATTGTCTATTTTTATAACTTGGTTACAAATTATAACCATGGTGACTGTATCAGAATAAGCCTGTAAGTGCACATAATTGTCTTATTAGCGAATTCAAAGTAAAACGCTTCAAAAATTGTGAAGTTATCTGATATCGTCAGGCAGTTGGGTTTCCGGTTTCAAATCATAATCATACTTTTGACCGAATTCTCGGCTGTAAGATTTGGAATATTTGCCCATTCCGTTTGGTCTCGGAACCAAAATTCATCAAATGTTGGCGCACTGGCTGGCGTACTGCCAGCGTACTGTTTTTAAGAACTCCCATACATTTTCAATGGACTTTAGTTTTGGGCTTTATGCTGGCCATTGCATTGTGTGAAATTTTTTGCTTTGAAAGCCATATGATTCTGATCTTCATCTTGTTGATGTACACCTTCTTCCGCTGTGTAACTACTTTGTTCCACAAAATCACGTATATTCCGTATCATGATGCAAACATAATCAGGTATGTGATGAAAAACGATTTAGACACAAAAACAATTTGGAAACGATAAAAGGTGTGATGCGTTTCCTATAGTCGTTTCGTCAATAATTTTAAAACTTATTTTTAATGGGTTTTGCAAAAATTTTTGACAAATTTCTTTTCACAACCCTATTATTATTAGTGAATTATATTTTATCTTCTAGTGTACTTTTTAGAAGTCGGTAGTTTAAAATTAGCTCCAAAATTATACTCAAAACCGATCGGAATTCATCACACCTTTTCAAAACGATTGTTTTGAAATCGTTTTGAAAACGATCGTTTTCCATCACATACCTGAATCTTCTTTTCTCATTATACCATCAATTTCTATTAATGGTACAAGATGTCTCCAAGAGAAACTGGCCAAAACTTTCAAGCTTCCAAATCCATGTTACATTAATTTTAATTCCTTCGTACGAAGAAGCATGATTAAAAAATATGATAATTCTGAAAACGTCATAAAGATGTTTTTCAACTCTGAATATGTACAAATTATTAGCCACTCGATCGAAGTCATAATATAATTCTAGAAATAAATTTTGATAAATATCAGCGACAATCTCGGCTTTTGCAACTAACCAAATTTCTATTATTTGGAATATATAAGATTATAGTTATTTTTGTTGTTTTTTAATCCAACATTACCCAGGCAGAAATTGCCAACCGTACAAAAATTTTAGCACTGGGAAAACACTTTTACTCAAGAAACCAGAACGGTTTGCCAACGTTACTGTTTACAATTTGCAAAATTATTTGCCAATGCTTTTTAAAAAGTTTATATTTTTTATTTCTCTTCGTCTTTATTTATTTTTATATTAATGTGCATTAAGTTCTTTATGTAAAAAGGTGATAGCCACTGTTTCATTTTGGCATTTGGTAAGAATACACTTAACATCTACCATGCTTAAATTAAATTTTTTAAATTTTTTTCTGGTCTAAATCTTTAACGATATATAATCCTACGTCCCTGGATGACAGTGGATGCGTAAAAAAATCAAGAGTTTCGTTAAATATATTGCCTTTTAAGTAAATATCACATTTGTATAGATAAAGTTTGCTATCCTATGTTAATTACATCAGCTGTTATATGGATTAGATTATGTATATTCATAGTTTGCAAATTAGGGCCGTAATATCGAGGCATAAGTTCAACAAGAATGAATGAATTTTTTACAATTAGCTTCTGAAGTAATTATTTACTAATTCCGAGATAAAGCATGTGCATTTCATCAATAACGACGTGTTTTATGGGATTAAAATTAATAATATCCAGGAGTGGGCTATCTTCTTTTGATAAGTGATGTTAAGGGTTTGGTTTATTTTTAAATGACGAATATGAGCGTTCCTCGCAATTTGTTTTCTCAAATTCGCATGTCTTATTGACTGTTTCCCCTTAACGGTACACCATTCGCAGGAAAAAATCCAGTGTGACCTCTGCAGCATTTGATAAAAGCTCGGGCTGGCATATCGCAACAAAAAGGTAAAATTTCAAATTTTAAAAACTTTCCGTTCAATTGTATACCCATGTAAGAATAAAAAAAATATATATGTATATACATATCTGGTGTAACATTTGAAAGTTTTTCCTTACACCTGCAGTAATGAAACTGTTGGCTTCTAAAACGAATTCTGCTTAAAACTGCCCAGCTGAAAAAGCTTAAAATTTTTGGGAAAACATTGATTTTTGAGTCTGAAGTATTGGGAATATATTACACTTAACAAAAAAATTATGTTGGGAAAGCACTAAATTGTGGTTTTCATAGTGTTTAGCCAACGGCGTAAAAAATAGTTGGGCAACCCCATCATGAGGTTATCATTTGTGTGTTGGCACAACACTCCAAAAGTAGAACTTGTGATGTTTTGCCAACGTTTGAACAACCCTAGGAAACGCTTTGCCAACGTTAACCCGATTGTATTTTTCTGCGTGGGTAGTTTGTTAAATGTCACTTCCGGTAGTGTGCATCTTCCTTTTTAGCGTTTATAAAAAAATGTTAATCAATACATTTCTTTTTTTGTTGTTGTCTTTTTTATTATAAATACTCGTCATTTAAAACGTACAAAATTGTTTTATTTCAACAAAACTTGTTTTTTTACTCATAAACTTGTAGTTGAAATGTTTATTTTAAGTGAGTATAAAATTTATGACAAAAGCAATTATCTAAATCCAGTAATTGATTTCACACTTAAAATACTCTCAACCGTGTTTTGAAAATAATTAAAAATAACCAACGAAGATAAAAATGAATGAATTGTTAAAAAATCCCATTTTCCCATTTATGTTTCTGAGAACTAATTTTTTTCTTTGTATCTTTAAATAAGTTGAAAAAGCGTCTTCTTTATTAATTGAGTATACACCATACATATGTATGTACATATAATAAATGCAAAAAATAGTTACATACTTTCATATAAAAAAAACTTGTATTTTTACATTTATAGTACAGGTTGTAATACTTTGCCTGCAAATATAATACTTCCAGTGGCTTCTTCTTCTATGAAAAATACAAATGGACGGTTTACTGTGAATTCTTCAATAATTGGATTTCCACCAAATTTATTGCCAATTTCGAAGACTGTAGAGGCAAATGCTTCTGTGCCTTTTTCATTGACATCTATTCCAGCTTTTTGAATAACATTCGAAACCTTTAATTTTCCTGCTACTTCAGCACCTCTATCAAGGCCGGGCAAAGAAGCATCGTCTGTAAAAATGTCTTGTATGCCCAAAGCGGAAAGTGTACTTTTAAGATTCTTATCAAATTCAAATTTAAATTTGGGTAAAGTAACCTTTAGTTTAGTTTCTTCCATCATAAATTGCATGCGTTTGACTTGATCATTTTGCAGAACTTGTATCAACTCTTCTACACCACCTTTAGTTTTAGGTAATAATATGAACATGGAGAACTTTTTACCTTTGTAGGGCAGCCTTAATATTTTTGCATCCATTGAACTGTGATCATAATAGTAGAAATATTCGGTTTGTTCCATATACTGAACACGAGTTTGGTTTTCGGGCGTCTTGAAGAAAACTCCCTCATATGTTTGATTGAACTGGCGACGCCATAAGCCATTAAAATAAATGGCATTCGTTAACAAGAGTACACTGTTTTGAACATTTTCTTTAGTAACAAGATTTTGCAATCGACCATTCGTAACATTTTTACACCAGTTATTAATATGATCGGCCGATGCTTGGGCATCTTTAAAGTTTAAGCGCTCGATATTTGTACCATAATAAGTTGACAACATCGCTGCATATCTCTGTTTTGGTTCAATGAACTCATCGGTGAACAATCTTGTTTCCAAATTCAAAGTAGTGTATGGATTTTCCTTTCTCAATGATGTCAGAACCTTTTTATAGAAACCACGCAAATTATCAGCAGATTTTATCACATCCAGTGTTCTGACCAACTCCCTTTGTGTTTGTGTATTATTGCCAGCTGCTTCGGCCAACATTGCCAAAAGTATCTTGACAGAAAATGGGGATATAATTACGTTTGTGTTCTCTTCCTCCAGTACATCTCTAAGCAATTCCCATGAAAACTGATCGTGGGCGTCACTTCTAAAAGGAACATAGTCATCCACATCATCGTATGCATAAAAACCTGTGTCGAATGGTTGGGGAATAACACTAAAAACTGCTGTTGGTGGTGCAGTAACCGCATTAGTCGATGTTGAAACAGTCGGCGCCGGTGGTGGCAGTGGTACAGGCATTGTTGCCATTTTTGTTTCTGTTCTAACACATATTGTACAGAAATTAAATATTGTACAAAAAATCATTAATATTTGAAATGAAATTTTGTAGTACATCATGCTTTTGTTGTTTCTTTATTTGTTTGTTAATAACCGATAACACGTTCTTTCCAAATAATAATCGTGTTAAAAAGTTACTATTTTTATTTTATAATTAGTTTCTCTCTCACTACAGATTATTATTTATTCTTATTTGTGTTCATCGATCTTGTACGTTGGAAGCGTAGTCTCTAAATGATTTGAAATTTTGTAAAGATTTTGCATTTAAAACCAGTTTCTCTTGCAAAGTTAGTATGTGTTCTTTATACATATTTATGTACATATGTATGTACATACATTGATATGTGTGAATATTCTTCATAAATACCCTGCAGAAAATGCGAATAGTGAAATTGTAGTGATTTACTAGTGACTTTGTCACCAGTGCTACTGACAAATTATACCCCATACAATGCTTTTTGCTATAGACATTTAGCATGTGCGTGTCATTGAAAAGCAACTACTGACGTTGTTACTATTGAGTATTTATTTCTTTTGGGACCGTTTCGAGACATTGGAAACAGATAGTCACTAGTACATTTTAGTAATTCTAATGATAATAAAACTGAATATTTTATTAAAAATTTTTGTTTTAATAAAAAAAATACATAAAAAAGGGAACATTCGTTCAGCAAATAAGGATTTAGTTTGCTGTTTGTATTATATATAAATGAAAAATTCAAGGTTTCGTCGAATTATTAAAATCAAACACTTAGGTATGAATCTGGACTTACAGCAAATTTTTAACTGATCCCACAAAATCTGTAGGCCTGTAGGCTCATAAAAATTTCCACAATTATTTCATTTAAATTTTTTTTTATTTGCCTTTTATATTGATTTCGTAAATTAATTTTCATAAAAACTGGAATTTGCTTTAAGACACTTGTATTTTCAACAAACCAATAAAACATTAAGAAGAAGCATAGTTGTGTGTATCTGAGAAAATGTTTTCTATGCATCAAAAACAATGTTAATATGTAGACGCTCCTTTGACAATGTCACCAATATAGTCGACAAAAGTGGTGACTTGGGGAAACTTAACCCCATGTTTTCTGCAGGGTATGTATATATGTATGTATATACATACATATGTATGTACATATATACATACTTACATATATGTATATATAAATATGTGCGATTGTAAGGTTCCGCTATTTACCTTAGAGCGTCAGAATCAATATGTAAATTAAACAAGAAATTACATATGTACATACAGTGTATACGTATACTTATGTATGTACGTATGTATGTATGTTTGTATTTCGTGCACATGTTTGATCAATTTCGAAAAGTACTTTATAATTTTGAAATGGTTGGAAGGAAGATGCAAGTATTTGAAAAATAAACTATGACCAATATATTTTGCAATGAAATTCAATTCATTCTACCATGATATACAATACATACTATGTGCATACATATTATTGTGCACACATAATTTACAGTTGCCTCATAAAGTGAGTGCTCATCCCAACCTAAAATTTTCAAGTCAATATTTTAAACAAACTTAAGGATAGATTTTGTAAATATAAACGAATTTTTTGATTTGAAATTTGTATGGAAAAAATATTTTTTGAAACGAATTTTCGTTATTTTTCATACAAATTTAAAATGTTTGGAAACGAAATTTTTAACAAAATCTGAATATTAGTTAAATCCTAAAAACTTAAAACTGTATTTCTGCTTCACTTTAAGTAAACTTTAAAATTATACACAATACAAATGAAAATATTTCATATACCAATAAATAAAATAGTTATAATTTTTAAAGTGTAGTGTTTTTGAAAAATCTCCTGAACTCGGGATGGAATCGCAAAAATTTTGGTATATTTCATATGAAATTTTGAACAATTATTCCTGTAGAGCAAATATCAACTCATTTTTTCATGTTACTTTTCTTTCTCCAACTTTTCTGTCCAAGTGATCCCACAGATTATCAATGGGATTTATATCTGGCCACTGAGGGGGAGTTTCCATCCATTTTAGTGTATTGTACAAAAGCATCATCTTGGTGTTCAGCGCCGTATGCTTCAGGTCATTGTCTTCAGTAAATATAAAAATCTCAGCTATTATTTTTCTGGCACTGAGTTGAAGATGGGCTTTCAAAATCTCGATTTATTTTTTATGATCCATTCCGTCCATTATGTGTAACCGAGTCCAACCACACTCATGCATCTCTATCTACACATATTTGTATCCATTTGGTATGATTTGGCCCCTTTCAGATTAGGCAACTTTACTTGCGCAAGTCTTGTGTTTGTGGGTGTGAGAGGAAAGGTCGGTTTGAAGGGGAAAGAATTGCCGAGATTTGAGTACAGACTTGCTTGTACTTGGCAATTCTGTTTCTGCTGTCAGTCTTGTCTTGGGATTCACGTACATATATCTTAACTAAATTATTTTTTTCTTCAACTTCCATTGTATACACCAAATTTCAAATCACACACAATTACAATGAATACAGAAATGAAACAAAACGTCAACAAATTAAGAAAATGCGAGCATAAGAAAATTAAACTTGCTCAACAAAGTTGCTGAATGTGAACATAAAAGCAAGTTCAAAAGAAAATAAATAAAAATTAATATTATACTTGCGCAATTAAAGTTGCCTAATCTGAAAGGGGCCTTTCTTTGAACTAAAACACTAAAAACAAATTTTTTTCTAAAACTGTGTTTTAAATTTCCACACAAATTAATTGCTTTTTGTCAAATTTGATATTTTAAGTTGGCAACGCGAAGAGAATTTCAACTAAAAAACAGTTGTTTATAATACTCAAACACAGTTTGGTCGTGTGTAAGTTTGGTCTACTCATAGACGACCAAACTGAATTTAGTTGAGAACCGTGATAGGGACATTAATCCCTCTTGAGTGGTAGTTTAAACTTCTTATTATGTGTAGTGTTACCATACTGAGGAACAAAATAGTGGCAATATTTTCTGTGCAAAAGTCATACATGTTATCAACACACTTTGATTTTTAGTGGGAAAAAGAAGAAACTGAAATATTTTGTTATTTACAAGTAAAATATTGCGCGTGTTAAAGGAAATAGATAAATAAAAATATAAAATATATATATTTGTTTATGTGTTTTTAATTATTTTATCACATAATTTTTACAAAAAGTTATATGTTTCACAAGTGTATGTTGTCAATATTTATATAAGATTAAACCACCACGATTGGCCGCTTAAACTACCAAGTAAAACCATATAATCGACTACCCAAAAATCACAAATGAAAGTTAAGGTTAATTTAATCTCTAATCTTGAACTCAAAAAGGCGCCCTTAAAGTGAAGTAGAAATACGGTTTTAAGTTTTGTGGATTTAAATTAGTTTGTTTAAAATATTGACTTCAACATTTTAGGCAGGGATGAGCTGAGCACTCACTTTATGAGGCAACTGTAATTTGTGCGATTATTTTCGCAAATACCTATTTGCTTTCTCTGAGTTTAGCTTTAGCTATTAATAGATAATACATACATACATCAGTGATGCATTTTCAGTTTTTTGGTTTAGGGCAAAATTAACGATATAAAAGGGCCAAAATACCTATGATAGCGCCAAAAAATAGTTTTGATATATTTGATTACAATCTTTTTATCTAAATAAGAACAAAAGTATGTAATATTAATAAAATACATGTGTTTCATTTTATTTAGAACACAAACAAAAAGTTGCGATAAAACTTTAAGGGCCATTATTACAACTTGTCGATAGTTAAAGGCAAGATTTTGTCGGACGGATAAATGGCTTAGCATTATAAAACCTTCATTTATTATTTTTTTATCCATTAAATAGTATTATTATTTATATATTAATAACTAAACAAAAATTTAAGTTGTAATAATGCAAAGCTTTTTATCGGGCATACAAAATCCTGCCTTTATCTATCGGCAAGTTGTAATAATGGCAGTAAATATTTTAAAGTATTTTTTGCTAAAGTAAATTAAATACACATTTTATATCTACGGATAATTTTTTTAAATTTCTTTCCAAGTTTCCTCAAACACCCAAATTTATAGGTGCATGTAGAGCTTACTGTTAAATTGTAAACATCTTAAAAATTTTATTTTAAACGCGACACGTTTGCAAAGAAAAAGAAAAGTAAGAAGATTTTTTCTTTGACAATCGAAAAATTTTAATAAATAACAGTAGTGTTTGAAACAGGGTAAAACTACATTAAAAAGTAGTACATAGTTGGATTTTAAGTTGAAAATGCCAAAATAGCTCAGAGAGTACCACAGGGCCATCAAACATCCAAAAGTGCAACAAATGGCCCAATTGTGCCACATTTTGCATCACTGACATACATACATATGTACATTAGATTGGGTCAATTTGTTTTTTTGTCACAGGCGTCTAGCAAAAATTAAATCTACACAAAATTGTTTTTCGGCGTAAAAATAGAAATAAATCTATCTCAGAGTTCGTCACGCACGACGAATTTCGTTCGACGGCGGTGTTGTGTTAATTTTTATATGCACAAATGTGTTTTATTTCTTATAACGAAAGTTCGTAACGAAAAATTCGTCGTTCGTCCCAGTTGTATTCCCATCATCACTCTCACACAGAACAAAGCTTACTCATGGAAGCTTACGTAAGTTAAAGAAGAGTTTGCTGATGTTCATGAAGTATTTGCGAAAGATAAAATAAATCAGTCCAAACACATTTTTTAATGACCAGACCCATTCATATCACACTCCTTTGCCGTTACCTGCAACAACTAATCGTCGTTGAAGTAAAATAAATAATAAATTGCTACATATGTTGCTTAAAATAATGCGCATATTTAACACCAGTACCTGTACCTGGATTCAGTAACTTATTACGACAATCGTATCGCTATAATAAATGTAACGAAAATTTTTCGACTTCACTGTCGGTTGAAGCAAAAAAAATTAAATCACAATATCAAATTCATTTAGTTTTTCTCTATTTTTCTTTGTGTTTTTCGCTTATTTTGACATTTTCTATACAGATATACCACATGATATTGAATTAAATGGTGGATTTTATACCCGAAAATCTTAATATTTATTAATTACTATTAATGTGATTCTGTAACTTCTTTTTCACGATAGTGTACATATTTGTTTTACTCACCATTTTATGGCATATCATGTGGCATCTCTGCATACAAAATGTCAAAATACGCGAAATGCACAAAGATGAATTTAAAAAAAACTACTTTAAATGAATTTGATCTTGCGGTATTGCTTTTTTACTTCAACCGAATATCGTTCAAATATGTTATTAAATAGCAAATTCGATAAATTTTCGTTATATTTATTATAGCGATATGATTATCGTGATACTAAACGAGTTCTAAATTAATTAAATTTTAATACACATATTATATGTAAAGGCCGTGATACACTATCATACAAAGTCGTGCGATCTACGAAAAAATACAACCCTGGTATGATGGAGTTTACGAAAATTTTCAAAAGACAATAACAATTCATCACACTAGGGTTGTACTTTTTCGTAGATCGCACGACTTTGTATGATAGTGAGTCATGGCCTTAAACGTTTCAAATCAACAATGAATTATTGACTGATATAAATTGACATTTAATTTTTTTTTTACAAGTAAAAAACATCTAAAACGTGTTGTTTTTGTTTAAATTACGAAACAATTACGAAAGAATTTCTATCACGTGTGGTTACTCACTTTTTCACTCACGCTCATGCCCAATTACGTGATCGAAAAACCAAATGCCAAATGCATTGCGCATCTCTAATCTTCAGCGATGCTTGTTAATATTCATTTTTGTTTTTCATACATAAATATGGCACATATGTACATATCGTCATATGTTTTCATAAAAGCCCTAAGTTACATTTACACAATTTTACACGAGAAGCAAAAAACTCTTTGATATGAAAAATTAGCCAAAAATGTTCAAACTTTTTACAGTTTAAGCTTAGTTTTTTATTAAAGAATTAATACATGAAAAAAATTCAGTTTTTGTATTACTTGCAGAGATGTGAAACTTAGGATTGGGTTTTCTTTTATTGAAACCGAAAAAGTCGTAAGTCAAATTAAAAAATGTTTTTGGTAATATTTTTTATCATTAATCGAGGTTTATCTTTTTAAAATTTTTGAATCTACCCAATTTCTTATTATTTTTTAATTAACTCCAAGAGTTGACATAGACATTTGCCTGCAAACTTGGGTACGACAAGATTTAATGCTTAAATAATAACGTTTATAAATCGATCGCCTTGAAAATAATTTACGATTTCGTGCTTTTTCTTCTACGTCTACTTGACAGTTTACATAAATCTTTTTTTCTTCCCACGACATGCTCCAAAATCGAGCAAATATTTCTTGACGCTTATTTGCACAAATGTAGAGCATAACGCAATCCGCTCTTTTCACAAAATTTTGAATTACATCTTAATCCCATTTATCGGGGATTTGTTTCGCACATGATTCCTTTATTGATTCATTGTATTTTTTATTTACTTTTTTACATTCACAGATTTATTTAAAGCATAAAAAATTAACTGCTTATAAACCAAAATAAAAATTACATTACTTTCCTCTTTTGTGTTTGTTATTTACTAAGGGTCTAATTCATAAAAAATATTACATATTTATTACAGGTTTATTTGACAAATTTCCCATAGAAATACGTAAAATAAGCGCTTAATAAACCTGAAATAATTTTTATGAATAAGGCAGTAAGTAAATAAGTAAGTTACATTTTTGGTTTAGGAATTTTTGCGCTGGCACTTAGGCAGGGCTTTTAGAATTTTGTAGATAACAACTCTATTTATAGTTGTAGGAGTGCAAAATTTTGCAGGAACATGTGTTTTGATACGAAGCATTATAATCTATCAAAAAGTCGATTTTGAATTTTTTGTAACTTACGGTTTTTTTGAAAACATATGACGATATGTATGTATGTATATATGTATACATATTTATTTTAATATAAGTCAATTATTAATTTTGTTATTATTCCAATGCGTACAGATAGATATACATATGTATTATAAAATACATTCAGATACACATATCTTCACCTTAAATGCAAACGGACGTAACTACACAAAAATTCGAAATCGAGTTTTTGATTGGTTATGGTTCATTATATTAAACTACATGTTCACACAAATATTTAGACCTCTGCGATCAAAATTGATGACTTTATTAAAGAAATTTAAATATATATAAAAAGGAAATAAATATAAGTATCCATACTATATAGAAGTAAATTTTGAAGTTTTTTTTTCAAGAATAGTTTATTATTATTGATTTTATAACGATTTTTGTTTCTCCTGTAAAATATATAAAAGTGTAGTTTGCATTTAAGGTGGCGATATGTACATACATATGTAGTCAGGTATGTATAATGAATTTAGTGCTATAGCATCAATAAAATAAAGTAAAAATTTAATTTTTGTGTACAAACTTGAAGCATTTCTTTTAGTAAAGAGAAACTTAAGGAAAGACCTATTCAAAAATTCAAAAACTTTCTGTGAAGAAATGTATGTATATTGGCCAGTATGAATAAAAAAAATATTTGCATTTTATTTAAAAATTTGTTCTCCAAAACAGAAAATTATAGAAAGCAAATCCTTTAAAGTTTAATGACAGTCCCCCATATTCATAAAATTTAAAATGAGTTTGAAATGCATTTTTTTAATTTTTCATAAAATTTTTTCTTAAAACGGATTTGAAATAGAGAGAGTGGAGAAATGGATTTTTATCACTAACCCAGGGGGAAAATGTAATGAATAGTAAATAGTGTTGTCATTCGAACAAAAATTATTCGAATATTCGAACAACTTTTTTAATTTTAGTTCGAACGAATAAAAATTTTCAATTTAGAATAAAAAATTATTCGAAATATTTTTGTAGAATATTCAAATATTCGAACAATATCCTTAATTACTTTGTACAACAAGTATTTTACTTTTGATAAATTTTTAATTTGTTTACAATATGATGTTAAGTAATCAAATTACTCCAAATTATAAATACTCGTGTAAGCATGTTTCTATATGTTTGCTAAACGCATCTTTTGTTTTCTTGCGTTGAAAAGATAATGCCTCCTTAACAGACCAACCTAAATTACGACGCAAAGCGTTGTCTATGAGACCAACCGAAATAACGCGGCGTCAACGCTTTGCGATTGGAAAATCCAATTTGGCAGCTCGTAAAGAATTGAAGTTGGCTGCAAAAGTACTGTTGTTTTTGTTAAGTAATGTAATTTTAGCTACTTTCACGTCAATTTAGCGTTTTCATTTTATATCTTATTCCTATTAAGAGTTTTTAATTAATAAAAGTGAGTGAACATTACTGTTTCTGGCGCAACGTTAACGCTTTAATTTAGGTTACTTATTCCAGCGTAAAAGCTAAGCGCTAAATTACTTTGCACTTTGCGTCCTAATTTAGAAGGTGTCTTACAATTCCCGGTTAAGAGTTTAAAAAATAACTGCTTTTCTACAGATCTAATCAAAAATTATTGTTATATATAAATAAATAATATTATTCCTAAGCTTTCCAATAATAACTTTTTAAAATATAGCACAAAAAGCTAAAAAGGAGTACTGGTACGCAAATAGTTTGATTTCACGATTATTTCGTAATAAAAATTTCGCAAATAACCTCAAGTACGATGAAGTATTAGATGAAATTTCTGAAGTAACTGACAATGTTTATGTGTTTTGGGTTAATGTAAGAAATTGTACTAATATAAAAATCGTCAATAATTTTGAGGTTGATTTAAATTATTTTAATATCAAAGAAAAAAATAAACAAACTATATGCCTTTAATAATTTTTTAACGGTATCACGAACATCAAAAATTTGCGAAAGAGACTTTTATACTTGTTCTTTTATCTAAAGTAAAAAAAGAACCGTGTACAAGCTAAAAAGTGGGATTATCTGCTGATTTTAAATGACTATTTTAAAAGAAATCAATGACATATTAAACATTTTTGTAAATGTGTATAAAAATTTAAGTTTTTCAACTAATTTCCTTTCAGTTTTTCTAAGTTTGTTGTTAAAACTATTTGTTATATTAAAACTTATTAAACTTTTTTGAAATTATTCGAATAAATTTTTTTTATTCTTTGTTCGTTCGAATATTCGAACAAAAGTTAAAAATTATTCGTCCGTTTGAACAAGAAAAAAATCATGAAATTTCATTCGAACAAATATAAAACACGAATAATTAACAACACTATTAGTAAAGTAGAAGGTAATGCACAGCATGTATAATTTTTAATTTCAGAATTCATTACTGTTAATATGTCCGAGGAATGAATTCTATAATTCATAACAATCGTAACAAACAAAAACTATACATTCTTCTTCTGCAGATGTGGTAATGCACGTGGTAATCAATGTGTAATTATTGTGTTTGATCAAATTACCCTCTCGTTTCTAACGGAATGCATTGCTTTACTTTTATTTATGGCATTAATGCCTACTTTTCCAGCTGGGAAGCTAGTGGAAGAAATTGTAAAATAAGTTTTTTACAATATTAGCCAGTGCTAGTGCACTATCCCGGTCTATGATATGTGGTATGACTTGCATTGAATTGTTAAAAATATAAACTTGATTTTTTTTTGTTCGTTAATTATTCTATGAATTGAATGAAGTCCCTTAAACTAAAATGATCTTAGATTCCCACTGTAATAACTAAAATTATATTCAACTCGAATCAAAATGTGCCAAAAATAATGAATCGAAAATAATTTAATTCAATTTGCTTCTATCGACATATGTACATAATTATTATTATTACTTTATTTTAATTAAATGCGAAAAATATATGATGAAAGTGTAAACAAATAGCAACAAAAAATTTCCGATAACAAATTTCAGAGAATTGTGTTTTTTAACATGAAAAAGCAACTGTAAAATACACAATAGAAACACTTTCTAAAATTGCTACAGCATTTCAATCTAAAAGCAGAGCAAACTATAAATAAATAATAACTGTGTCACCTTTTATTTCTCTCCCAAAACACTTAAACTGATAAAGCTATAGATTGTGTACATCTTTCGGTTTGAGTGCTTTCTTTTCTCAAAATACGCCACATGCTGATCGTAGAAGGAATTATAAAAAACATGTGGATTTTTCTCGGTATTCCCTTAAAATTAACTATATTTAAGATTCTCTGTGACGTTTTTAGTGGCAGTTTAAAACTAATATGGTCTGATTCATAAAAAGAATTTTAGTTTACAAAACAAGCAAATTTTCATACAAAATTTGTATTTTAAACCTTTTGTAAATCTAAATTGAGCTTGAAGATGGCTCTATTGGGCCATGTCTGTACGTATCTGATTATTCTATAATTTGTTTTTTAGTCCTTTTTAAAAGACTAAGTTTTTAATCGATAATATTTGTCAAAAAATAATTTTTGCACATTAAAAATACAGGGTGGCCCAAATGAGACCTAGTGATGGATGTTAAACACGTGTAACTCTAGTAATAACGTTTTTTTTAAATTATTTATTTTTATATGTTAAATACATTTTATGGAAATTTAACATGACTATGTGTGAAATATGACATCAGACAAATGACCACCATTTTGCTCGATACAGGCATTGGCTCTTTTTAGCGCATTTTGCATTACACGGCGTAATGTTTCTGGTTGCAGGTGGCGTATTTCGTCTCGAATATTCTGCTTGAGCTGTCCAAGTGTCTGTGGTTTGTTAACATACACTTTGTCTATTAAATATCCCCATAAAAAAAAAATCGGGCGCAGTTAAATCTGGTGAACGTGGAGCCCAAGGGAAATCTGAATTTCTTGAAATTATGTGTTCACCAAAAATTTCACGCAGCATGTACATAGCTTGCCTAGCAGTATGCGCAGTGGCTCCATCTTATTGAAACCACAAATTAGGATGTTGCTCCACCATTTTCCGCAAAAAGTTGTCGATCATTGTTCTGTAAGAAGCCCCGGAGACTGTTTCTGGCGTTTCATCCTCATTCTCAAAGAAATATGGGCCGATGATTTTTGTGGCCATAACACCGCACCAAACAGTGCATCTGATTGGGTGTGACTGATGCTGATGTATTGCCCTTGGATTTTCGGAGCCCCACAACCTACAGTTTTGTTTATTCACATAACCACTTAAATGGAAATGCGCTTCATCCGTCATCAAAAGATTATTTAAAAAATCATTTTGTGTGGCTAATTGTGTAAAGCGAATAGCGTATTGTAGTCGTTGTTGGGGGTCTTGCGGTAGAAGCTGTTGCACAATTTGAACTTTGTATGGATACATCTTAAGATCCAACTTTAAAATTCTCTGTAATGTTGTTCTGGGTATACCCAATTGGCCGGAACGGCGACGAGTTGAGACATATGGATCATTTGCAACACTCTGCTGTACAGCTTCCACGTTATCTACAGTACGACGAATATTTCGATGAGCACCTCTTCCTGGACGGTCGGCAACTGAACCCAGTTCCTCAAAACGGCGAACTAAACTTGTAATCATGGAAGATCTGGGCGCTGATCTTACGTTAAAAAAACGAATAATAAAAATCGATAATTTTAATGCGTTGTTGTGGACGGGACGTATTCATTTTAAATTTCCAAGAGTTCAGTTATAGTCTGCAAAAAGAAAAAATAAATTATGTTAAAAAATAAAAAAGTTATTTGTGTTTCCCATCAGCTGCTGGTCTTATTTGGGCCATCCTGTATAATTAAATATAAAAAAAGCAAATTAACTAACGTGCATAATTAGTAAGGAACAAACGACAATGGCAAGACTAGAGATGGTAAAATTGAACTTTCATTACAAAAAAAAAAAAAAAAAAAAAAAACGAATAAAAACAATTCACATATTCTATTTGCACTGAAAAGCCGAGTATATAAAGCAAAAATCTACATCAACTGACACCACACACAGTGGACCAAACACAAAGAACGCTGATGATGAAGGCGTGGTGGCCTTCGAAAACAGCGTGTCAGAATATTTACAATTTGTCAGAATATTTACAATTAACTTTGGTGTTATTTGTTCATTAATAATTATCACATGTTATTTGGCTTACAGAGCGATACGAACTTTAGCCTAATCAAATAAGAAATAATTAAATATAATTAAATGCATGCAGCATTTTTCTGTTATACGAACTTTAGCCTATATAATCGAATATCTTACCTGATGTAGACATTAAAAAAATTAAGTACCCGGTAAACTTTTTCGGTTTTTGGAGATTTTTTTTATAGTTGTGGTGCTTTTTCTTAGTTTTTGACGTCATATATTTTTTTTGTTGTACGTACGGAACCCTAAAATTAAATATAATAAATATCGTTTTGAAAATACGTCGTATGTATGAAAGTTTCCAGTAATACATCTCTCAAAACTTATACATAGAAGAATATTTATTTATTTATTTATTTAAGAAATACTTTACAAAGTAAATTTGCAAAGTATTGTTGCACAAATATGGGCGGGGTAGCTAGACCATATGCCCAAGATGTTATTAACAGTTTTTTAAAAAGGCTTTGTGACTGACTGTACACGACCTATGCCTTCACATAGGAAGTAGCAACATGGTTGTTAAAGAAATTCCACAAAAGAACCGCAAGAATATACGGTTATCCGTGGCAGATCAGTCAACCAGTGCGAGTGAGACGCAAAACTCTCGAAGGCCAATAAACAACAGTGGCCTGGTTGCACTTAAGAGATAATTGCCAACGACGCTTGATGTTGACTCGCCCAGAGCTGCTTTACGACTGACATAGAAGAATATATTTTTTGAAAGGACACTTTTTTGTCCATGAAAATTGGAAGAAATATTTTATAAACTTTTGCAAGATAATTTCCTTATACTTATCTCTACACCTGATATATTTTTATCATGATAAATTCCATATAGCAAAAAGAGCTAACATAAAAAAGTTATTTTTAAATATAAATTTTGACTTTTGTCTTGATAAAAATATATCAGGTATAGACATAGGGTATTTCCTTATTGATAATAAATGTTGTAGTTTGATATTGAAATAAGCTTTTTTTTGTACAATAAGAACATTTAAAAATGTAAAAGGAGAAGAGATGAGAAAAGGAAACCATGTAAACAATTTGTGTCTAGATTGGTATAAAGTGACTTCTAAAAAAATTTAAAAATGAAAATTTGTCATGCCTTGTAGGAATCTATTTAATTTATTTTAGAAATTTTTGTTTTGTAAATTTTCAAATGATATTCATAATAACTAATTGCACTGTTCTGCAAAAAAAAAATAAAAAAAAGTAGGGAGCAAGAACTTCATTATGTGATTTTAATGGACTTTTGGGTGCTGAATCCAAATATGTTCTCAGATTGTTTCCAATTCGTATGGTTTTTGAGCTATTAAATAAAATAACGATATTGGAATATAGAATACGTATTATGATAACAGTAAAAAATCTAACACATATATGGTTTCTATGATATAAATTGAAATGTCTTAAATGAAATTAAACACTAGTATAACATAAAAAATCAACTACCAATTAGCAGATCGCTTTCTTTTATAAGTTTTATCTACTATTTTACGATTGTTTTCACATCAGAAATCAGTTCATATTTCTATACCTTTTTTCCATGTGCGCAATATCTCGTTAGAACCTTTCACCATGCTAATTAGATATGACACCACGAAAAAAAATCTAAATGCGAATGCAGGAAGTTTTTTTTAATGGCACGTTGCATCCGAGTGGTTGATATGAAAGAAGTTCTTGTACCAGTTCTTCGAAATTTGGAGCCCTTCTATTTCCAATAAAATTGCGACATACATTTGCGAAACCTGCTCATGCTCCTTCCTCTCTTTTTTATTGACCAACTTAGATTTGAGCAATTAAAGATTTCTCATATTTGGGGACCCACAACTACGCCTTCCTTCAATTTGGTCTCACTTAAAATACATTTATATATATGCCAAACCGTTTATTAAGCACAGTGCTGGCAAACATTTTATTTTTGCTGTCAACTAAAGTCTCATTTGCAGTGTTTTTGATTCCCGGAATCGCATGTGATCTTAAGTAGCAATTCACAAAAAAGCAACAATATTTCGTATATGCTAATAACATAGCAATTTTTTAATGAACATATATTCTACAAATAGGAATCGTACTGAACTTCTTTGAGGAGTAATTTATTGTTTTCGTAGGTCTCTTTCATAGTTACTGCATGAGCTAATGGTACGGACGGATATTGATTTCCATTATGTAGCCACACTGCTTTCCGAGCCATTGGACACATACATTCCTATTATTACTATATTTTTTAATTCCAAGAACCATAAAAAAATAATTCCTTTACTTGGTATGTTCTTGCGATTGAAGCACAAGATGCAACTGTGTTACGGATAAATGTATGTTTGTCAACGTGGAATATCTGCTTTAAATGTGAATAAAATCAACATTTTTGTTCATATTTACTTCACTTATAGTTGTTTTTATTCCCATCATACCTAGATTTCCGAAAAATAACAAAAATTTAAGATATTTGCGGTTTTAATTTTTTTATGAAGTTTTGAAAACAAATAAAAAAGTCAAATTTTTATTAAAAATGTTTTTTTCGCCACTAATTTCTGAACAACTCCGAATCCGTTGAAAATCGAAAAAACTATATTCATTTGATTTAAGTATAATATTATTTTGCATCTTTAAGTGTTTAATTTATTAAAATCGAACAAACCGTTATCGAGTTGTATTGAAATAACTTAAGCCTGCAGTACACGGCATGTAAAAAGCCACATGCGTATGTGGCGATGACGTCACGGTAATTTTCAGCATGTTGGTTGCATTTTTTACAATTACTAGTAGTGGCTACAGGTCTTAAAATTTTGATAGTATTTATGCTCCGAAATACAAGTGTGGCACATGTAGCCGAATCGAACACATTTTCTTAGGAAGCACATCTGTAAGCATGTGAATATCTACATGTACATATGTTACTAGTACAGGGCATGTAGCAAATGTAGCTTCGTGATGACGTCAAAATTACGCCAGAACCACATGCACATGTGGTTTTTTACATGCCGTGTACTCTAGGCTTTAGCGCGACCGCCTTGTTTATGGGTTAATATTAGCCACCCCCATTAAAAAATCTGTACGTCATAGACAAAAACTGAAAACGGATTTGAATTTATGGCACGATTTTCCATATAAAACACATATTGTTATTGAATAAACATTTTTTTTTTGGAGAACAGTGTTATTATTAAAATCTTGCATAGTTTTTATTAACTTTGATATTCGCGAACAGGAGTATGAAGTTCTTTTTCATAGAAAATATTTAATATGTATATCATTTGTTTATTAATTTCACATAATATTCGTATTCGCGATTATTGTTTAAAATATTCGTATTCGCGAATATCTAAAATTGACATTCGGCATATAATGAACTAATTACCTTGTTTATACATACTTCTGTAAATACGTTGTGAAATAATTTCGAATTCAAAAAAATTGTATCGATTGAACACATTATTTGAAAAGTATTGAAGTCATCTTTTGAAAAAAACCAATGATATTAAAAAATAAAATACATCTTTTTTTTATAAAAATTTCTGTTGCAATATAAAAGCAAGATACCATATTGAGGAAGGCAATTCCTGCCCGCAAACTTTTATAAACAGGGCAATCATGAATAAAATTCCGCGAGAATTTTTCCTGGGAAACAATTTCAAGCAATAGAAAGTAATAGGGAAAACAAAAATATTTTAATTGGAAAAGGGAAAAATTTCTCGCGGAATTTTATTCATAATTGCCCTGAAAATTCAATAAAATAACTTATTTCTGAATTCTCCATTTTAGACGCAAATTTGAATTCGTGCGCGACGTTTTTTATATGATCACAACGAAAATAAAAACAAAATGAAATAAACGTTGTACAACAAACTCCTAAATTTAACAACCTGTCTATACAACTTGCCAAAAAATCAAATCATTTTAATTTTTCGTACAACCGAGACACAACTTCATACAAAGACATAACTTCATACAATGACACATGTTGTACCAACGGTCGCAAAGTGTGTGGCTTGCTTTATGAAAACGTTATGAGAAAATAGGAATTAAAAGTTCAAACGGGGTAAATGTTACCTTATTTTATATTTAAAAAAAGTGTAAAAGTGATGGTATGGCAACTACATAATATGTACATATAAGCATAGACAAAAACCAACGAAACCATTCAATTTATAAGCAGTGCTGCCACGCAAAAAAATATTTATGAACATAAAATGAAAAATCTCCTAGTGGTATCAACTTTATATGTGAATAGGATTTTTATGGTATATATTAGAATAATATAATTTTATTTGTGGTTTCTATAATTGTTTCGCATATTATTGAAATTCAACCTTTCTTTCTTTTTTTTAATTTGGACTGTGGATGACAATATAAAGGGATTGACTGAATTTTCTTTTCCCGAATTTTCTTTTCAATGTGCAAATTATGTTATATGTACCTAGTTTTAATCCAGTTTAAGCTAATCAATTTTATCTCGTTTTGAGGGCAAATTATGCATGGGCGTAACGAGGCGCAAGATATAATGGTTTTTATGGCTCGATTATGGATGGCAACCGAACTTCAGTTGACAAGTTAACTAGCAACGCAACTGAAATTAAAATTGGTATTATATATGGCAACTTCCTTGAGTTGCCAAAAAGTTATTGAAAATACGATTATGACAGATTGGCAACTGAAAATAATGTGAAAAAATTCTAAATATAAGAAATACAAGTGCTAAAAAGAAAATTGTTAAGCAAAAGTGTTTAAATAACGTTACTGATCATAAAAATTAATAGTTAAGTCGAATAATTTTTTTAGACGGCTCTTTAGAGTTACCGCCTCTTGTGAGTGTGTATATGTTATTGCCTAAAATAAGTTTTAACAATCTCTTTTTCGGCTTTAAATCATATTTTCTTTGAATATGCATAGAAGAAATTCAAAAATAAAAATAATACTGCAATTACTTTTTAATTTTTCCAATTTTTTGCTTTTAAAACTATGCAGCAACTACAAATTTGTGGTTGCCAATATGGCAACTGAAACTATCAGCTGTTAGTTGCCAGTTGCTATCCATAATACCATTTCGGCAACTAGCAACGCAACCAAAGTTCGGTTGCCATCCATAATCGAGCCATTATTTTTGCTTACCTAGTTGCTTCGACGTTTGTTTTATTGAATTATTTTTCCCAAAAAAAAAAAAAACTAGAAATTCTTCAATCTATAATGTTTAATTATGTGTATAATTTTTTACACTTAAAAAATACTTTTTGTTTTGTCTATTTTCCTTTTACGGCTCAAGAAACGGAAACTATAAAAATGTGATTTTATTTTGCAATTAGTAAAATTAGTTTGTTTTTAAATCAATTCGATATTAACAAGGCAATTTCACATAAGGTATACTCATCTAAATTCGCTTTGAGAAATTTATACTTAAAATGTCAAAAAATATACTGAAAAATGTGTGTTGACATCCAACGTATATTCAAATTACAAGCGGCGAAAAGAGTCACCTGATCCCTTGCGACCACCTCGATTTATATAAAGTATGTATGTATCAATAACAGTCCTTTAAAAAAACTGAGTCTAGATCATAATGTAAATATAGAAGGTACTTCCATTCCATTCTCTCTTTGTTTTGAAAATTAAGGATTATTGAAGTTTTTTTTTGAGAGAAATAAAGAAAAATCTTCCCATATAGTAAACGATTTAAGTCTTCCCCCAGAAAATTTCACAAAAATGTGTAATTATCTTAACAAAAATTTGCGAATAAATAAAGTGATAAACATAACCACATATCTGTGAAGTTTGAAAAGTGGTTATGTAATAACTTATCTCATATTTTTAAGTTTTCTGCCTAATGCAAATCTTTTAACAATCATCATCTAAATTTGGCATTGAGAAACCAAATTGATTGATGATTTTGATTAGTTGAAAATGAATTTTCATTAAGTTTAACAAATATTGATTGATATTGCATTTTGTTTAATCTACATAATTCGTTTCTTGTCTTGATCGATTTAATAACCGATCAGATAATTTGGCAAGTCTTTTTCACAGATCTTATAGGCTCTTAGCCACTGTTGACGAACACCAGAAATAATTTTTGAATAAAATTTTAAAACAAACAGGAAACAGAGGGAAAACATTAAATTAATACGGTAGAATGATTTTTTCATAATCCTTATACTTGACAGATGGTGAATGTCAATAAAAAATGAGTGAATGGATTTGGTCTATATTTTTTATAGTCAGTTTGTTCTGAGATTGAGTCAAATGAATGTATGTGTTACAGATGGTTTATGTAAAACAGTAAAACGCACGCCATACCACAATTGCGGACAACAAAAGCCAACACATTCTTATGCTCTTTTATCGTCGTTTTTCGTTTTATTTTGCTTAGTTTTTTTAGCACACTGAAAAAAAACTAATTATGGAAGCTGAAAAATGTTTTATGATCAAAAATGCCTTTGGCAATATGCAATGCCATATTGATAGATATAAATCAGAAAGTACTCTACCAAAATTATCTCTTAGATTTATGTATTTTGATTTCTTGTTTCTATTAATTTTTATTTGAAACAAATTAGTATGTAATAAAAAAATCATTAGAAGAAATTTCTTTTTCTTTTATATTGAATTTAAACACCACAATGTTAAATAGATTCGGAAATTTTTTACTTAAGTTTTTAATAAATTGCTCATTTAAAAATATTTCATACCTTGTCAGAAGTGATTTGCTGGTGGTTTAGCATGTCTACTGATGATTTGGTTGAAGCGCCAATGAAATACGTATATAGACATGCTAAACTACCAGCAAATAAATTTCAATTATTGTAATATTTCATACCATTAAAAAACACGACATACTCGTTTCTTCTAAATTACGGAACTTTTCTCCCAGTGCAAGTTTATTTTACTCTAGTTTTTCGCAACAATCTAAACATACATATATTTTTTTTTGCGGATTCCTGATTTAAAAGGTAATGTTTCCTAGTTTATAATATCGGAAATTGCTGACCCTACGTCTGTTTACGCCTGATATATTTTTATCATGACAAATGTCAAATTCCATATAAAAACAGAGCTAACATAAAAAAAATTTTTTTTTTCAATATAATTTCTGACGTTTGTCATGATAAAAATAACAGGTGTAGACGTAGGATGATAAAATAATCCCGGAAATTGGGGGAAAAAATAACTAGTAGATTTGTGGGGAAATTTGTTCCGTTAACTATTAAAAAATTATCCTGCTATTAACAAAAATATCCTACTATTGGCAACCCTGCGGACATGTGTTTTTGACTAACAATAGAAAGTAATTTATAGTTATTCAACATTTGTAAATAGTTGACTAGGAAAAAATATTAGGCGAATTGTGCTATGCAAATACGTCGTCCTCGAGGAGTATCGGTGCAGCAGTTAATGGTAGTAACTGTATTAGGAGTCTTAGGTGGTGTATACATTTGGAAACCTCTAATTGTTAAGTGGAAAAAAGAAGATAAATCCGCAAAGGAGGAAACGACTGAAGCAATCACTGCCGCTGCCGCAAAAGAAACATCAAAGTCAGTTTTTTTGGGTGTTTTTTTTTCATATTTCTAATTAAAGTAATGTTAAATTGTAAAGTAGAAAATAACTTAAACTGTATATTTCTTTTTTTTTTGCAGATGAGCATAAATAAAAATATAAAGCAGTTTGCTTCTTCAACAACTGGTCTTATGTCCATTGGAATAATTTCGACATTGGTAATTACTGTAAGTTATCGCTTTTTTATTAAACCTGCATTTGATAGGCGACGTCGCCAAGAGGCCGAAGCAATGGCAGATTATATTTTCCAACATGAGTTACAACAAAGGTCATCATTCAGTCAATAACATCAAAGTTTCAAATAAAACAAACAACATAAAATATTTAATATTTTTTTTTTATCTAAAAGTTTTCCGACATCTTCTATTATCGCAGTTATATTGAAATTGTTTTAAAATTTCTTATGTATATTCATTTGATTTTTAAACAAAGTCAATATAAAATGCAGTTGATACGAAGAAAAAATTATAAGCAAAACATAATACATATATTAAATAAAAAGAAAGTTTCAGCTTTTAAGAATTGAATACAAAATAAAATTTTAATTTGATTTTTATTGTTAAACGATCTTATGCAAAACTATTGAAGTCTTTCAAAAGTTTTGATCTGATAATTTAATTTTATTTAAAATGATTTTAATCATTACTTTTTCGCATTATTGCTTTCGATCTTTTTTGTCGATTACAAAAGAGCCAATTAACATATTTCTTTATTTTTGTATTTGTATTTGCTAACTAATTTAAATATTAATTTAATCATAAACAGTGAATAAAAATGTATTATTGAATTTTTGTTTGAAATAAATTTTTGGAAAAAGAATTAATTCCCGTAAAGCCACAATATGTATTTATATTTTTTAGTTTTAAATATAATACAAATTGTAAAATAATAAAATTAACGTCTTTGAATAGTTACGATTTCAACAGTTATAAGCAAATAACAAAAAATTTAATTTATGTAATATTCACATAAACTCCTGTTCAATTAATAATTGGTCAGTATCAGGTTTTATTGTGGGGATACGAGGTTTTTTTGAACTGCCACCACAGGAAAGAGGGCAATTACAGGGTGGTGTGCTGTAAAGTACTATGGAACAACACAATTACAATTTCTAGGAAAACTGCCTAATTCGGCGTTTACAGAACTAAATGGAATTCAAGGATTCTACATCAGCCTCCTTATTGTGTAATTCGCTAAAGCTAAATCTCTATCGCTAAAAATCTATAAAGTCGATTTTCGACTACAGAATGTCTTATTACTAGGAAAAGGATTTTCACGAATTGCAAATCGCGTTTTATGTACATAAAATATAAATTAAAAATAAGAAAATATGTATTTAAAACTAATAAAATATGCATTTATTAACATTTAATAATATTAAAAATTTAAAAAAAATCAGTTTCATTGACATTTTGTCAATGACATTTTGTCATTAAAACTTAAAAAAATATAAAAAGCTAAGCTTCAATGCTTAACAAATTTTTTTTGCAAATCATATGAAATAAAAAATAAAGCTAAGTCGTCTAACTTTTTTTTTCGTAAGGTAATTATAGTTTTTGTTAATTCTCAAAGATAAATCTTTGACGATTTTTTCTGCCAAAAAAAAAACATAATAAAAATGAACGTTCCACATCAGCAGAAATTATTGGTGCATATTTAAATGCTGCTGGTTCGTTTGTGGAATATTCAGTTTCGAAATTTTCGTTGTTAGAACTATAAAATATTAATGCGATTTGTTAAATTTTTTTTAAGTAAATATATTTTTTTGTATAACTAATTTAATTTATTATTTTTTTCACTTATTCTGCCTTTTAAAGCACAAATTCTTTTAACTGCATCTTCAATTAGTTCAACTTGAGCTTTAAAAAATCAAATAATTGGACTATAGTATCAACAAGAAAGCCATACTCTATGCGCAAAAATACCAATTTACTGCTTAAGTTTCTTGACTTTAAAATTTCTTTCACTTTGTTGATAGAAATATATTATCCCACAGCCTTCAACCAAGTTCCCCATGTCATATCCCTGGATATTATTCTTTAATGGCTGCTACACGCAAAGGAGTTTTCAAAAACACTTTCTATCCATATGAAATTAATACGGAACCAATAGAGAGCGCCCAAAAAAATTATACAGACATTTTTAGGTTTAAAAGGGCTATAATCTCATGCTTTTGTTTTTTTTTTTTAATTTTCAACGCTATTGGTATTCTTGAATTAAGCCAAAGTATTGAATTTTTGAAATGAGTTGATGTAGTCCTGCGGTGTTTTTGAATATCGATAATATCACAAAAATTGCTATCGTAAATTTTCCATCCCTGTTAAAATTGATTTCGTTTTCCTCTTTTTTGTTCTTACACAGCGTTAGAAACTGCAGCTTTAAAATACTTCGCAACTAATCAAAACACCAAAATTTGTTTTATAGCATGAAACAACGAAAAATTTTTTTTTTAAATATGATTTAAATATGTATAATGAAATATGCAAAAATATGTATTTATTTTAAAATATGCACTAACAAATCGATGCCATTTTGTCGCAAATTTGTTGATTTGCGAAGATATTTTATTTACGTTGATCTACGACCAACTACAGAAAACATGTACATATTTACATGAAAATCCTTTTCCTACTTATTACATATGTATAAAACCAACGAGTGATTGGGTCCGACCCCCTCGGCATCAAACAAAACTTCGTAGGGTAGTTCTTCTAGAAGTAACATTTCACAAAGAAACTAGAGGAATATTTTCAGTGGCTGCCACATTATGATGCATTTAATGAAAAAATACAAAATTTTCTTGAAACTGTCTTCATATAACTGGTTATAAGTTTTTAACTCTCTCAGGCACCAAACTTTGTTAGGATAGTTATAATTTTTTTAAAAGTTTTTTTGATGTCAAGCAAGATAAAAATGGAATAAAATTTAACCTATTTTTACAAAATTTGTAACGAGACTGCTTTTTCTGGCAACACTGTAAAGGGTCAATACTGTTACGTTTAAGATTTTTAAACGTGTGAGTTCTTTTGATTGCTCAAAAATAAAAAATAACGCATACAAATCTCTTTTGCTTAAGAACTTCCGTTTATTCTTGGCTAAACACAATTACTTACTTAATTACTTCTTAACGTTATTATCCACTGCACGATGTCTTTACTTTCAATGATGCTGACTCTACTACTTTCTGATTTACACTGACTGACTGTATCACAGGGCACGTCCTTTTATACTACAGGAAGCGCATTCTAGAATGTTCGCCATGTACTTCTAGATGGCGTAGTGAAACGTAAAGCCAATGGAAGATCCTGTATTACTGCACAAAGATGTTGCTGCTATGCATAAGTTACCATATATGCTGTCGTTTCGAGTTACTGTGTAACGACTTTTATGTTGGTAATACGTGTGTTGCTGGTAGTACAGAGTTGTTACCATGTATTTGCACTTTTATGTGTACGTGTGTACATTTAGTTTTCTAGATAATTCTTTTTATTTATAAAAACATTTACATTAGCTTTGTTCGAATATTTTTACGTAACAATACCATCACAACTGACATCCTCAACTTGATTTGAAGCTGATAGAAAAATTGGTGTAGAATATTATGGCCGGCCACGCTTCCATATATGTACATACTAGTGATGTAACGAATGTAAAATTTTGATATTCGCGAATACGAATATTTAAAACGATATTCGCGAATACGAATATTATATGTGAAATTTTTAAACATTAAATTGGGGTCCTATTTACGGCTACAAAGTTATAAATGAAAAAAATTTGTATGAAAAAGAATTTCATACTCCTGTTCGCGTACATTTAAGTAAATAAAAACTATCCAAATTAGTAATACTCGTCTTTAAATAATCAGGCCTGTCACAGAAATCGATCGAAATTGTTTTCATTACGAATTTTCATTTCGATCGATTTTGTTTTACCTTCTCCAGATTTCGATCGATTTTGTTCAATACGATAAAGCAGCCATTCGATTGTTTTCAATATAAATGTGGCAATATTGGGCAACGAAAAACAAAAAATTCATGGTTATTAGAAGAGAAAAACAAAATAGGAAAGGCACAACATTTTTTTAACTTGAAGTGAACAAAATTTAAAAATTAATACACGAAATGTCTGCAATAACTGCAGTTTGTGGTGCGCAGGGACGTCAAGACTACCCGAAAATTACGGGGAAGACGATTGAGGGGTGCTTCAGGTTCACTTTCATATCCAAACGCAGTGTATATGTTAAAGTTTTATTTATTTTTATTTGAGTGAACAGAATATTTCACTTTTTACGATGCTGCATTTTTCCTTAAGACTTAAGGAAATTTTATAATTTGTAAAAAAAAATTAAATAATACAAAAAATTTTTTTAATAAATTGTTGAAAAACATTTTTCTTTATTGAAATAAGTTGTTTCAAACAGATTTTTGTACTTTCACATAAGGAAAATTACATTTCTGAGCATTAAATTTAAAGTGGTTTCATTCCGAGCATATTCTTCGTTTTTCGTTTTCTGAATAACCTAATTACGGAATTGAAATCATTTCGATCGAATTTGGATTCTGTGACAGGCCTGAATATTTTGTTTTTAAAATTATCTAAATTCATTAATAAGGAAAACTATAACAGACTATTTGGCGGAAAAACGGATAGCAAATGACTTCTATCATCTAACATGGTTCAAACTAAGTTGTATAAAGAACAGGATTTTTAGTCAGTGTTAATGATGGTTTTATTTACACACCTTATCGTAATAGACTTGATGGAGAAGTAAAACATTCCTCTCTTTAGGTGAAGAAAATTACTTCAACTTTTTTAATGTTAATTGTACAAGAAGTTTGTTTTGTTTGTTTTGCATTGTCTTGTTTGTTTTGAATTGTTTTGTTTGAATTGAAGTAAATTTCTATTTTTAGTTATTACAAATTAGTATATACAAATATTTTTATGCCATTTTTTATATTTCTTTTAGGATTTATGCATTTAATCATTCTATTTTTGGGAAAAAATATTCGTATTGAATGGACGAATATTCGGGAATTCGAATGCAAATACGAATATTCGTGCACACTTGTACATACATATTGTTACACAAAACTTTTCGAACAGAGCTAATAACGTAAATGTTTTTATAAAGAAAATATTTGGTACATAAAAAGAAAAATCTAGAAGTATTCAGCTAAATAACTAAACGTGTACAATTACCGTGAGTTTACACATGAGAGTAATAGTTCGAAAAACTCAATACACTCACACTTTTTTACTAACACATTCACATTTTTCGCACTCGCAGCTCTACTCGCAGGAAATTTTGCATACGAGTGAAATTTTGACACTTATTTATGTCAAATAAACTAATGGAGTTACCCTGTCAACAATATTAAGCAAATTAACTGAATCATGTTATAATTAAAACTAAAAATTTCAATTGTTTTTGATTAAATTGTGTGTGAGTTTCTTAAAATTAATACAATAAAAAGAAATATTTGTGTTATAGATTGCTAATATCATTAAAATATTGATAATAATAGTTAATGCCAATTATTTCCTTAAAAATGATTCTATGTTGAGAATTTTGCAACTCTATTTTGTAAACAAAACAAAATGAAATGAAAAGAAATTTATAGTTGGGATTAAAAACTTTAAAGAAATAAAAATAGATGTAAAATTGTGTTCGTTTTTTTTCTTTTACATTTGCTTTTATTAGTTGTTGTAGCTTCAAAATCAAACAAATCTTTTGAAGTTTACTCCTTGGCGACATTTTTAAATTGAACTTTCACTCTCATGTATAAACAGAAATGCAAATTGCAAGAGATTCGAGTATTTCGAAAAATTTTTCGTTGATAATACGTATACAGCACTTGCATGAGAGTACTCGTATGTGTAAAGGCAGGGTTATACACACGCACACATAAAAGTGCAAACACACATGGTAGCAACTCTGTATTACCAGTAACACACAGTACTACCAACATAAAAGTCGTTACGCAGTAACTCTGAAATTAAAAAATAACCGTCAATAGAATTATTTACAAATGCCTCGAAACAGTAACAAGAATTTTCCAGATTGTGTTAGAAGACTGTTTGATCTCTTGGCTACCAATAGTAAAGGACTACACAGATGGTAACTTGTGCATAGCAGCAACATCTTTATGCAGTAATACAGTTTCTTCCATTTGGCTTTACTAAGTGCACACATTTTATTACGCCATCTATAAGAACATAGTGAACATTTTAGAACCGCACCATATATTATAAAAGGAGGTACCTTATGTGAGTGTCAGTCAGTGTGAATCGGATAATAGTAGAGTCAACATCGATGAAAGTAAAGACATCGTACGGTGGATAATAACGATAAGAAGTAATTAAGTAAAGACAGTTTGTAATTGTGTCTAGTCAAGAATAAACGGAAGTACTTAAGCAAAGAAATATTTGTGCGTTATTTATTTTTATTTTTGAGCAATCAAAAGAATTCTCATGTTTAAAAATCTTAAATGTAACAATATAAAACCCTTTGGAATTGCATCGCTGACTGGGGAGTTAAGCACCCAAAAGAAAATTCACATATGTTTTCGGGATGGGTGATTTATCCTATACAACTCACAGAGCATATCTGCTAAGTCTACACTATGAAACGATTATATTGCTGAAAAACATTTGGAATGGGGGTTTCTACACATTTCTACCACTTTGATTACAATGGCCAACATTTTGTTGTTTTGTGTTTCTAACTTATTCGACCCTATAGTCGTGTAAACCACGCGCGTTTTCTTTTAGCTTTGCGTCTAAATCCAAGTTAACCTTTGCTAAACGGTTTATTGGGAGTGTTGAAGTTGCCACAAAACCTTTGTTTCTGTGTGCCTTTATCAAGTGAAATGATGTGAAGCAATTGTGAAAAAACCTCATAATTTTTTGTTGGGGTAAGCCCTTCTACAAGTGAATTACGATGTCAAACGAAATGAAAGAGTAACAAAAATTGCACCATGTTGTAAATTTACAACAGATGAATTGCAGCCAAAAAATAATCCCCCTTATTGCGATTTTGCGGCGAAAGTCAGGCATTTTGTACTAGATTAAAAGAAAATGTGGGTGCCTCGGTAGGCTCGTGAGTAGTGTGCTAGCCTATCAGTGTGGAGGTTGTGGGTTCAATTCCCAACATAGACTCTGGTCTGTTTCACTACAATGAGTGAAGGTCTTTGTTACTATTCTCGTTTAAATTAAAGTTATGATATAGTTTGTAATTGTATTTGTAACATTTATTAAATAAAAGAAAATGTAGCTTGTTTTCTTTAATCAACTACAAACAGTCTAGTTTGAAGTCGGAAAACGCCAATCTCAATAAGGCCCATTATTTGTTTAATATTTTTTTAACTTTTATTCCTTTGATTTATTTCTGTTAGGGTCCATATATTGAGGGCAATCATGAATAAAATTCCGCGAGAAAAGCTGCAATAAGTCACCTATTTAATTGAGCTCCCAATAAAATTCGATAAAGTAAGGAGCAGCAAGCCATAATGAAACTGTGCCCAGAGAAAGTGATTTGATAAGTTTGTAACTGCGAGTTAAAATGATTACGTACAATAGTCCTTATCGTGGTTGGCGTATTCCGACTTCGACCACGACATTTTAGTCCTAGATTAAAAAAAAATTTTTGCTATGTTTCTTAATCTATTACAAAAACATCGTAGCCAGTATTGTCAGATTTATTTTCAGCCTCCTCGCCAAATGTCTTGTCGAATATCGCCAATATGATAAAACATTAAATTTTAGCTACAAAATATATTTTTATTTTGTAATTACATTACGAATATTGTTAAATTTTAAATTCAGTAGGTAACGTCTATCGTAAGATATAAAAATTGTGTTGTTTAAGTCTTGTGATAAAATTGAATTAACGTTTACTTAAATATGTATTTAAGTAAACATGTCATATCCTTTAAGTGGTAAGTACCAGCAGCATCGTCGTAATCATACACTATATCCGAGAACTCGTGCAGGCTTTTTCATGCTTCATTATCAAAACGTTTACCCTACGTCTCCACGAGCCATCAACTTGGACATGACATGAACATGACGCCGGCAGAGCAACTGTGAAAAATTCATCAACTTCTTTGTTGTGGTGAACACGGGTGATGTCCTATTTCAGGCATATCAAAGTATTTTGCGGTAGCGCAATAGAGATTGAATATTAACCAATTTTGTTCTGTGTCTTTTCTTTCTATTGTAAATGGTTACGGATGGCGAATCTCATGGCGAAGATCGTTGCTCAGACATATGTTCGGGCATCCATGTCAGAGCATGGACATGAGCGGTCTCCATTAGCCATTTGCGATGTCTGACGTGATGCCCATACCAAGTTCATAGCTAGTGTTGACCGCTAGTTATAAAAGGAAGTTTTCCCCACTGTATCTCATAAACACCAAATGAGATTTTTTTGTCCATAATTTTTTTTACACTTCTTAAATTTCGGAAAATTTTGTTTGAGATAAAGAGTTAGAACATTTGGAATCTTTTGCCCGAAATATTTTATTTTGTAGAAAAAATTCCTTACATAAAAAATATCATAGTTTTAACATTATATAATATATATAGAAAGAAATATCGCCCAGGAGTTCAAATATCGCCAAGTAAATCGCCAATCGCCATTTCCAAATTTTCATCGCCAAAAACAAACCACGATAAGGGGGAATATCTGATTTAATGCTGCATGCTAGACCAGTAATAAACTGCTTCCTTCAGCGATGTTATACCATTTTTACGTTTTAATGAACAATATATTTATGTATGTACTCGTAATACTGTTGGACATTTTTATGGCAGTGTTTTCTTTTGAAAAACAGTTTCTTGTTCGATCTGGGTAGTTTTTTCCTCAAATGTATGTGTACGAATACATAAATATTTAAGTCAAAGCAACAGTTAAAAATATACTGTGCATACTTTTAGGAGCGGCAAATAAATGATTTAATTATAACAGACTTCAAAAAAGTAGGGATTGGATGTTATTTTTTGTGTTTTATTTCGTAACTCTGTCATAACAGATTTACAATTTTTTTTTGTTCACTAGAGTATAGTTGCTTGGCATCATTGTCAAAAAAGTAGAAGTGACACAATATTGTAATTGAAACGTGGTCGTACTGTGCCCCTTAAAATTTAATATTTCTGTGGTAATAAGGAAAAAGTGCTTAAGTCATATTTATGATTTGATCAGGCTAAAGTTCGTATCGCCTTGTAAGCCAAATTACATGTGATAATTATTAATTAACAAATAACACCAAAGTTAATTGGAAATATTCTGACAAACACGTAGTAGAACGGAACAACCGGCTGTTTTCGAAGGCCACTACACCTTCATCATCGGCGTTCTTTGCGTTTGGTCCACTGTGTGTGGTGTCAGTTGATGTAGATTTCTGCAACTTTTATTGCAAATGGAATATGTGAATTGTTTTGATTCATCTTACTACAATTTCCTGAAAGCTTTTTTGTAATGAAAGCTAATTTTTACCATCTTTAAATTAGAACAGACTTGTCATTGTCGTTTGTTCTTTACTAGTGCTTAAGTCATATTTTACTGTTTTGCAGGAGAGCATTTTTAAGTATAGAGTAGCATGAACAATTCCATCCATGAAACTACTGAAATGTTTGTTTACTAAAGCCCAACTTCCAATAAATATGTTAATACTGAACAAACTGTTGCTTTTATCATACTGTGAGTGAAAACATTTCGCTTCATACTGTTAACAGAAAGAGATTGTTCATTGAAACGACTTTTGTTTCATGCTGCTTTCTCTCATTTCATCTTTTGTTATTAATACGCAATATCAATGTTGCCAATATAGTGAAATCATGGAATTTTTTGTATGCGTCGCACATGTGTAATAACTCAGAAAAAAATTTCAAAAAAGGTAACCGGGTTTGGAATTAAGCATTTTTGGTGGAAGCTCTTCCCTACTGGATTACCAACTTAATGATTTTAACAAGGCGTGAGACTAAAATAATCGATTCTTGAGAACTTCTTACATTTTTTATTTGGCAACATATTCACGTAATCTATGAAATCTAAAAAAATCATTCTTCTCATTAATCAACTTCTATATAATTTTTTTTAAATTTTACGTAAAGTGTTTTGTAAGCGAGTAATGAAATTTGGCAATCAGAAAAGTAAGTCATTATATGGCAAGTACTTCTGATGGTAATGTGTAATTTTTTGCTGGGAGGTTTCACTTTTAAATTAAAGTTTTAACTTTTACACATAAATACATAACTAAGTACATATATACATATACATATATACCATACATATTAGTAACACATATTTTAATTTTTCATTTGCATTTTTAAATAATATAAATCTTTAAACTATTTTAATATATTGTTTTTATTATATTTTACCGAATTTGCAGATCACTCCCACTAATAAAAACTGAATTTAATTTAGAGCTCGTTAAAATTTTTTAACTTCCTTTTCGGCGATTATTCTAGTATTTTCCCTTTTCCTACAACTGGCAACACTGATCTTTAAAAGCATATTGTTTTTGCATGAACTTAATCGAGATTTACTCAACACATGTTCTATTTCACATTTGTAAATGTTAGTATGCTCTTGTATAAGTAAACAAACCAACATAATTTTACTGCGTTCTTAACTATTGAGTGTTCATTGTTCTTGTTTCATAGTTATTCATCTGTATGAAATAGAAATGAAACAAATAAAAAAATTATAGCGAAAGTTTCATGAACATCATTATTTAGTTTCATGCATATGTTTATTTTTAAGCGTTCAAGTCGATTTTCACAAATTTATTTCTTTTACAGTTAAATTGGGAAATTCTCTGTTGACCTTTATTTTTTTAAGCAAAAATCGTTCTACACACTATAAGTAATACATTTAAGTTGAAATTTACCAATTTACCAAAGTATAATATATATTAAGCTATTATTCAAAATGAGATTAGAAGTCTAAAGGCCCAACTATAATATGAATAAGAAAACTTAAGCAACTGTGCGATTACATTCAATACGTATGTATGTGAGCAACTATAATGTACTTAATGAAACTTTTCGTAAAGTTTCGTCAAATGTCATTTGCTTAAGTAAAGTGCCAAACTGAAAGCAGGTTCCGTACGGAACAACGGTTTGTGCATTTTTTAAACTCAAATAGACAGCAGCAGAAAATATTCTTTGCTTTTAAATATTTTTTTTATTGATTTTTAATTTGAAACTCAGAAAATAAAGCAAAACTTTAATTTGCACTTATTTTTTTACAACATACATATCCACACATACACATGTATTTGCTTATGTATATTCACTGTTGTACTTTTTAGTAAGCAAAGCAAATAAAACATGTAATAAATTGATAGATATAATTATTTGTGAATTTGTAATAGATAAGCACATTATAACAAATTAATTAGATTGAATTGCATTCATTTACCAGTTATGAGAAGAAACAAAATTACTGCAAAATTATGAACAATACCTAGATGTGCAGCTATGGCTAAGGAGTGCTTAAGTTCATGTAAGTACATTATGGCCACCTAAAAGTCACCTCTGAAATGTTTAAGCATTTGACAGGCTTATCGTTCAATTCTGACATTAACTTAAGCCAGCTTATTCATATTATAATTGGACCTTAAAAAAAGAGAGCCGCTTATAGCTATGATGCTTTCTAGCAGTAAAATTTTCCTCATGCGAAAGGCTTCTGAAACATTCTCAATATTTTCACAAAACCTCTTCCATGCTGTATTTTTAGCAAATTTTATCTGCTTTTTATATTCTTTTAGTTTACCTTTATAAGCTTCCAGTCCAGCTCATTTCTGGGTGATTAAGCTTTATTAAAGAGTTTAATGCATGTACATATGCACAATTGTAACTCTCTATATTCCACCAAGACGGTTTCTTCTTCCCCCTTGGCTTATTTAGAGAGCAGGACGATTCCTTTGCATTTTTAAAGATCGTAGTGATGATATCAACCTCACAATCTAAATCTGAAATTTCTAGAAGTGACGAGTTTCCAATGAATCCTAATTGTCTAAATAAAAAATAAACCTATACAAACGCCTATTAGTCTACCTAATATTTCGGGAGATTTCTAGCTCTTGCGCACGCTCCCTAATGCTAAACTCAATAAACCTATGATCAGAAAAGGAGTATTCCTGAAGTACACGCCAGTTCATGATCCTATCGGCTACTGAATCAAAAGAGAAGGTAACATCCGGGACTTCCTGTCTGTTCCTTGTTGTAAATGTAGGTTCTTGACCTCTATTACAAATGTTACATCCGCACATCTTTCATTAATGTCCGTACTTCCCCAAATTGTGTGATGTGCGTTGGCGTCACAGCACAAGATGATGTGATATCAAGGGCTTACCGCCGCAGCTGTAAAGTCCCGCACCATTACCGACGGTAGAGGGCCTTGGTCGTCATGAGTTCAGTATACCGACGCCAGCCAGTAGCATGTACCTCCCACTTCCACGCTAACCGCCGTTATGCCTCTGCCGCTGAAGTTAAATAATAGAAATATATTAAAGTGGTTCCTTGTCTAGATGCAGTTTTTAGTTTACCTTCATTCTTGACGGCTAGCATCTTAAAATCTTTGGTCCTCAATCCGGAAACTCTGCCACCACAAATCCAGGACTCTTGGATTAGGACTATGTCAACTTCCAATGTTGGCATGCAAAGCTGAAGATCAACCGAGGCTGCTTTAGAGTGATGAAGATTTATCTGTAGCAGGTTCCACATCCGCTACGACATCCATCTCCACGACCGTTTTTTTGTATTCGTCGTCAGTTTCAAGAAGAAGGTCACTGTCATCGTCGTAATCAGCGTCGAACAGACCTGAGGCGCCTCCGAGAATTTCAGAGTCAGATGTCATGTAGTCATCCTGTTCCGAAGATTTTCGTAGGCTGGCCTTCTTCCCCTCCTCTTCAGATTCTTCCCCCATAGCGTGCTCACACACTGTCTTGGAATTATCTGTCACTGGAGGCTGATCTCCTCTATACACCTTCAGCGTAACCTGTCCAAAGGCGTACGATATAATGTTATTGGACTTGCCAAGTAAGGGAGGGCTTCAGAGTTAAGTATTATAATTACCCCACGTCTGTCCCCCTCAGCTTCACCGAACCTCCCCATCTTCCAATTGCCGGTTGGAAGTGAGGGATTGCAGTCTTTTAACAATTTTAACGCTGCTTCAGCCGTGCCTGGGAATGCCGGAATCCAAACATGTGTACGTGATCGGGATGGGATGTCGTTCTTGTTAACAAGATCGATTTTCGCACCCGGCCGTGGCTCTCCTATCCTGTTAAAAGCTGCCTTGTACAGGTCCGCCAATCTTTGATTCCCAAAGTCCATCAGCTTGAGCCTGCATTGCGACAGACGGGAGGTATGGTTGGATTTTCTGCAAGGACCTGGTAGTACGCGGTTGCCAGCTTAGCTTCCACAGTACTGCATTTGCCCCTGGGGATGGCATCACCCATATGCCCCCAGTCGACAACAGCCATTACGAGGTTGTCTTTTGCAACCTCACTAAACGACCTAACGCCAATATTGCTACTAGCCTTAGGCCGGCGATCGCAGTCTTTTACCAGACGGTTTTGACGACGTTCTAGCACCGATACTACTAGAGGCAGGAGTATCCTTGTTTTCAAGGATATCTTTTGCCCATTTAAGGAATGATTTTTGTTTCTCGAACAGTTTTGATGCGTCTTGAGTGCTCAACGTGCTCACAATTCGCAGACATAACTTTGGTTATGCCTCATTTTTGAGGGTCGGACATGTTTGGTCAAAGC
Source organism: Nowickia ferox (assembly GCA_936439885.1). NCBI lineage: Eukaryota > Metazoa > Arthropoda > Insecta > Diptera > Tachinidae > Nowickia > Nowickia ferox. The sequence continues at coordinate 30,108,741 of OW387026.1, forward strand.
CGGCGTGGCCGAACTGAAACTGCTGCATGCACCGACTATCTGCCTGGTATTCTCAGAAGTATTCGTCTGAACGAGTTTTCTCGTACCAAACGGGCCAGCCGTGACAGCGTTGCGTGAAATTGGTCATCTGTCTTTCCGCGCTAGAAAGCACCGTCAGTCCATCGGTACCGGTTTTGTTTTTTGATTTTTTTTTGTAAATTGTTATTAATTTTTGTTCCGACGAGCATGGGGGATTTGAAGGCCACCACGTCATAGCCCCCGATAAAGTGGTGGGGGCGTCGTATTCTTGCTGAGGTGCCCAGGTATCAGCAAGGCTCCGTTTTAATACAGCCTTTTAACCCTGACTGCAAAAATTCGATGGGCACGGGTCGCATTACACCCCGGTTTAGGGTTGGATAACCTTTGGTCTTCACCCATTACCATAGAGGAATTGGGTTGAAGACATAGACCACCACATCACGACAAGGTAGTTATAACGATGGGAATGCATATTATCATTTATATTTTTATTTTTTCTTAAAATTGGGTTAATTTTAAATAGTATTGGTCAATTTTTGAGCAATATACAGGGAAACCAGAAATATGCTCCAAAAAAAGTGTTTTATGCGCATTCAAACTTGAAAATATGCACTAAAAATTCAAAAAATATGCTCTTATACTGTATTTATATTGTCTCGAAATCTAGAATATTTGTTTTGAAATCTTTATCGAAATCTAGATCGTTTACACTAAACTTATTTTGAAATTTTTTAAGATTTCGTTTCCAAGACAAAATCCTTTGTCTAAAATTTTGCCTTAAACTGTAACCCAAAAAGTGCCGTTTTAGCTTATTCACACACCTTTAATAGAAAACGTTGTAGAACTTAGCTAATTCACTCACTTTTTATATAAATATGTTGTACAGGGTAGTAAAAATAAATAAAAATATTAGAATTTGTACAAATCTATTGACAAAGTAGATTTCTTTTTTTGTATGGGGAATCTAGCAAAATTACACTAGATTTATTAAAATCTAAGTTTAAGACAACTGGTCCTGACGAGTCAAATGTAACTATAATACATCATACTTTTGGGAAACACACGAAATTTGATTACTCTGTCTTCATTTGTTCTTATTAGTTGCAGTTTTAAGAACAATTTTATGGCAAAAGCACAACCACTACATACTTATTAATGTTTTGAATATTAAAGTGGAAATATTATTAAATATTACTAAGAGTTAGAAAAATAGAAATTAATTTTTGCAGCCTGGTTTTTCTTCACTACAACTGAGATGGCGTATAAGTCCTCACAAAATCATAAATGTGAAAAAAGGCCAAGTTCCTTTCCAAAATTTACAAATTTATATAATGCATAGCATATTGCAATGATAGGTATTATGCCAAAGAAGAATTTGATCAGCATTTTTATCTCACTACTTTGGATGGCCGAAATTTTGGAAAGAACCTTGGCCTTTTTTGTGAGGATCTGAGTACTTTTTGAAAATTTTCTATAATAAAACTTTTTAATATCGATTTAGTTTGAATTCCTTTAACTTAAATTCTTAATTTGGAGTCTAAAGTGCTTGTCCCCGCCCCTGGATTAAAACTTCCATGTTTTGAGAATTTTCTTAGTGACCTCTGATCTAAATTTATTTGTGTATCAAATTTCAGCTCTGTAGTGCGAATTTGTCTGTTAAGGGCGTGGACCCGCACACCGGATAAAAATTATTGGTTTTAAGATTTTTCCGTTGGATCACTCATCCACACTTACTTGTGTGTAAAATTTCAGCTCACTAGCGCGAATTTTACCTTTACATTGTATGGGCATTACCCACTATTTTAAACTCAAGATTTTGTTGCGAGCTAATTTTCTGCTAAAATCTGCTAAGCTGACATAGATTAAACATTAGGCTAACATTTTATGGGCGGGATCATGCCCACTTTTAAAGGTTGTAGCTTAAAGCCTTGTATACGTGCAACGTGTATGCAGGGTTTACTAAAGTGCCTTGAGTTAAAAGGTGTATACATATATATATAGTTTGTAATTCCGAGCAATATTAGTGTGACCCCGTCCACCCTGGCAAACATTTTTGGGTTTTCAGATTTTTCTAGTTTCTCACCTAAACCTACTTGTGAGTCAAATTGCAGCTCATTAGCGCAACTTTTAATTTTAATTTTTATGTGCGTAGCAACGCCCCTCTGGCTTAAATGACCGGGTTTTCAGAATTTTCTAGTTGGTTTCTCACCAAGACCTACTTGCGTACTCAATTTCAGCTCATTAGCACAACTTTTGCTTTTTAATTTTTATAGGCGTAATTCCGCCCACTTTTTAAAATTCATGATTTTCTTCGGGCAGTGCTTATTATTCGTGTTAAGTTTTGTTGGAAATGGCTAAATTTAGCCATTTTCCATACCATTTAGCCCGAAGAAAAGTTAATTTAGCTTTTGGCTATATTTTTAGCCACTTTTATTGTAATCTTTTGTTTTGAGATTTTTCATGAAACATTTTAACTCGCAACAAAGGAACTACCAAAAAAGTACAACAGAGTAATGTGTTATTGTTTTCGCAGAATACACTAAAATTGCGTTTAGATAAAAAATTTTCCATTAACAACATAATATTAAAGAGATATATAGCTCAATTGGTAAATATAAATTTGCTAATCCTTTCTAATAATCGTGGTAATCTCTAGTCTATGATGTCAGTAAAACAAGTGTCATTCTTGCTTTATCCAAGTGAAAATAAAGTAGAAATTAAAGTTGAAATAAAAGATAAAAAATAGAAAATGGACAAAATAGGTATTTTTTGAAAATATTATGCAGTTATTGCTACGACTATGAAATTTCTAAGAGGTTCTTAAAATTTATTGACTAAACAGCTATGAAAAAAACGACAATGATGTTAATGATGATGATCTGATTTTTTAATTAAAAAATTACCTACATACTGGTATAAACATAAGTAGATATTTCTGTATTTTCAACCCCCGAGCCAAAAGGGGTGTTATAAGTTTGTAGTGTGTGGCTGTGTATCTGTGTGTCTGTCCGTGTCCACGTAGAGACCAAACGGCTGGAGAGATTTTGATTAAGTTTTTTCTGTTTGAAAGGTGACTTGATCAGGAGGGTTCTTAGTAGTGTTAGTAGAAGATATCACATCTTTTCTAGATATATCGGGGTTTTTAAAATTTTTAATTTTTATTATTATTGTTCGAACTTTATTTGTTTCTATATTTTATGATTTGATCAGGCTAAAGTTCGTATCGCTTTTAAGCCAAATTACATGTGATAATTATTAATGAACAAATAACACCAAAGTTAGTTGTAAATATTCTGACAAACACGCAGTTGAGCGGAACAACCGGCTGTTTTCGAAGGCCACTAAACCTTCCTCATCAGCGATCTTTTGTGTTTGGTCCACTGTGTGTGGTGTCAGTTGATGTAGATTTCTTTTGTATATACGCAACTTTTATTGCAAATGGAATATGTGAACTTTAGCCTGATAAAATCATAAAATTTTTAATTTTTGTTATTGTGTTCAGGTTTTTGTTTGTCTACATTTAGCCATTATTGGTATGTATCTAGAGTACGCCCTTGACTTGTGCAAAATACAATTAACGCAATATATCGCCTATACACATGAATCAAAGACTACAAGATTACGCATTCAGCTTTTGAAAAAATTCTATTTCTGCGCATCTACGTCACATCAGCCGATAAAAATAAATACAATCACACGAACACGTGCATTTGGTATAGGGCAATTTTGTTTACATTTCGATTTCTAAGTCATTTTGACGTTACGCCAGCATACATAATAATTTCATATTTTTCACATTATTCTATATTATTGAAATCAAATATCGCCAAGTAAATCGCTAATCGCCATTTAAAAATTTTTATCGCCAAAAACATATTTTTATCTCCACGTTTGGCGAGATATCGCTATATATGACAACATTGATTGTACATTTTTCTTTTTGTGATACAAAAATAATTATATTTAATTATTAAAGTACATATGTATCTTTTATTATACTTATGTCACATTTTAAAGGTTTATCAATTAATAAATTTACTTTGGTTTTGTCTATCCATACATTTCCTTTTTGTTGTATGCAGATCTGGGACTATTGCATTAAATGAGCAATTGACCATTTTCCCACACTAAACCTAATCAATTCAAATACAAATTTATTACATTAGCACTAACTTTGATAATATTAGTACAATTTTTTTGTTGCATTAAACTAACATCCCTTCAAAGTAATGCATGAATATTTTATTGTTACTTTTAGTGCACTATTTTTTGCACCACTACATACTTTATGAAGAGTATTATTGCATTATAGTGCAAAATACAACTTAAATGTGTACATACATCAAAACATGCGTACATACATAAATATGTACATATTCTTTGTACATATCGTCACCTCAGACGAAAAATCATATCACTAGGTTTTTTATAATTTTTCGAGAGAAGGACAAATCTTGATGAAATTGTTTGTTTCGTTTATGAAATCACCATTTTTTAAGATATAACTTTACAATAAACGAAAACCTAAGTTATGATCTTTTGTCAATAAAAGCTCGAACTGCAACGTACTTGAAGTATGAAACTTATTATTTTTTTTTCAATTGGTGCTGAAATCTAGTTTGTATTTATATTGGCAGTTTTTCTTTTTTATATTATTAATTGTGCTATCTGATAAAATAAGTTTACGTTTTATTCAATATTACTGTGTACAATATTTGATAATGCAATAATATTGCATTAATTCATGATGAGGTTAGTAGCAATACAAAATTAATGCATTTTTCGCCATGCGATTAGCTGATACTGCAGTATAAATCCATTACTTTTAAAGATTTTATTTAATAGAAAAAAATAGCGGGATGCTTGTACATCAAATTTAAATTTGCACTGAAATTTTTGTTTTTCAATCAATGCTTATGCAATCATATGTTTATGTATATAATTTTTAATTTTTAATTTTTATAATATGTACATACGAGTACATACACACATAAATTTATAAATTAACATTATTGTATTTTTTGTGTATATTTAGTATTGTTATTTGCATAACTATATTGTAATGTCAGGCTACAGCCTGGAATCCTATAAGGCACTGAGACGACAAAAAATTTTTAAGGAAATATTTTTTATGAATAAAGAAATAATAATAAAAAAAGTAATTCAAGTTGCACAAGTCTGGTTGTATTCATCTGTTTTTGACATTCATCCATTATTCTTACACAAACAAATCGCCTGTTGTTTTTGTACTTTCTTAGCTGTTGTAGACCTGCATATACTTTATGTAAATATGCTTTGTCTCTTTGTCTCTACTGTCTTTTACGCAGCTTTAAATTTAATATTGAGAAATTTAAGTTTTAAAATAAATTCAAACTCATCGCTCACTTTTGAGCGCGCATATAAATCCTATGGGGAAGTTCCTCACAAGCTGAAAACTTATTTACGACAATTTTGGAAATTTCTATTCAAATTTCACTATCCACCTACAAGTGGATGCATTGTTTGCTTCCAGGGGTCTAATCGTTGCTTGCGATAACGAGTTGATTCGATTACGTTTTTCAGTTTGAGATTATGGCATTTGCTATCGAACAATGTAATAATATGTATGGTTCGATGTCGAATGCCATAATCTCAAACTGAAAAAATGTGATAAAATCAGCTCGTTATCGAAAGCGACGCACAGTGGCGCCATTTGCCTTTTTTCGTTGCAAAAATCATATCTTTTGAACCGAACAAGATAATCGAATAATTTAAATTGCATGTCATAGATAATTGTTCAACCTATAAAATGAGCGGTTGGAGTGGACGCTACACCTTATAGGTGCTTACTTATGGGTTTTCAAAGTTAAAATTTGTGAAAAAATCCAAGTTTTGGTAACAAAAAAATTTTTTTTAAGAATTTTATATTTTTTTGTAGTTCTTTTGTAAGCTTTTCATGTTTTAAGATATTACCTAAAAAATTACAACAAAAGAGTTTTTTTTTAAATGATTTTTTCAATTTTCTGTAAAATATTCATTTTCTTGGTAAGACAAAGTATGTCTAAAATACAAATCATTTCTAAACTCTAATTTTTTTCTAACTCATCTATTTTATGGTAACAAAATCAAATTATTTTTACCAATCTTATATTTCTTAGTTCTTTTGAAAGCTTTTTCTGTTTTAAAGTTATTAGCCAACAAATTAAACAAATTTTTTTTCAATTAATTTTTTGAATTTTCTGTAAAATATTCATCACAATTCGTAACAGAAGGTATATTTAAAAGACTAATCATTTCTAAAGTATAATTCCATTGTAGTTCTTTTCGTGACTTCACATGCCGCAGGGAAGAAATAAGTGGATCGGAAGATGCTGCTAACATGTTGAAGAGGTCCTCATTTTGCCTCACCCTTGATGCTTTGAACGTGTTCTGCAATCTATATTTTTTGTAAAATTTGTTAAGAGACTCCTGCGCTTCTTCAGAAAGCTCTCCAATTGGCAAAGACTGGTACTCAATTATATCTTTGCCATGCGCCAATATTTTATGGACGGTCGGGGTCAACTTCTTCTGTGGATAAATTTTTGCTAAAAGAGATGCAGTTTCCGATGCATATTCTCCAAATTTTGTAGAATTAACACTTTCTTGGCAGTTTAAAACATTCAAGATCGTTCCCAATCTTTTGACGATTTCATTGTCAATTCCAGTGATTCTAGTTACTGCCTCATCATTTGCAAAAAATCTCCTTGAAGTGTTTCCATCGTTTGAGTTACCGTATCCACACTTGGGGCAGTCTACTTTTAGTCCAAGTTGTTTCCAAAAAGCATTCTGTATTTGCTTCTTTCTGATCTTTTCCTTATCCTTAATTGATGTATTTTCATCGATGTTTTCATCTTGTTGTGGTAGGGTATACGCCAGTTTTAGCAAGAACTCCATACACCTTATCCTTGCGTGCAATGGTGACATTCCATATTCGTAATTCTCCTCGTTTGTAGAATCGTTTAAATTACCGAAGTTCTTCTGACTCTTTTTGCAAATCGGGCATGTCAATGTTGAGGTTGTTCCTGTCAGTTCGTTTACGACTTTTCCGTCAACCATGGTCAGGTGGAACTCGTAACTACATTCAATATATTTTCCTTCTCCAATTTGCAATTTTGTATGCTTAATCTTGCTTATTTGTTCTTCAATGTCCTTCACCGTGGTCCTTATGAGTTCTGCCGATTCCTTTGCAAACTGAAACATTATTGGTCGGCAATAATGCACTGATGACGGTCGATGATTTTTCCAGTGTAGGGAAACATCAGATTTTAGCCGCAATGGAACAACAGATGCCATAAACATATTTCCGTCAGATATTGTAGTGTCATCGGAAGATATCCTTTGCTTATAAACGCTTTGTCCGGATGATCCATCGCAGCCCCATTTGCTGATCAATGTTAGTTTCTGAGGAAGAATTTCCACCTCATTTTCAGGAAGACTTTCCAACAACCGTTTTGCTGTATGGTCCATAAGATCCTGCAGATTGGCTTTCGCAGAGACTTCCGTAAACTCCGTACGCAATGGTCGTGAATTTATTTTGGCTTGCGTAATATGCTTGTATCCGGGGAAAAGGTCAGCCCCGTGTCGCATTAAAGATGCCCGTAGTATCTCATATTTCTCTTTGGAAAGTTCTAAGTCCAAAAACAGAGCCAAGGCTTCTTCGGAACTATACTTTTTAATATGTGCGTTTGTGGGAGTGGGAATGCTTTCCTTAATCCTTTTTAGTCGCAGTGGGCTTGCATCAGCAACAGATTTTGTAATCTGCGACCTAACTCGTTCACTATCCTTTATGTATTTAATAGACAGCGCATCCGATAAATCCTTCGTGGTCAAGTCATTGGTGGCATCGGCAAGTTTCCTCTTTCTTGTGAAAATTGAACACTCCTCCATACTTTTTTTTGGCCTTCCTTTTTCTCCTCTGGTTGATGTGGAGGGTTTATCTACTGCCAATATATCCAGGATGGTGTCTTCATTAAGCCAGTCCTCGTATTTGGAGTTGAAGATGTTAATGGTTCGATTGCATTTCACCCATTTTGTCTTAATTTTGGCATGTATCATACAAAGATTATTTTTTATACTTTTGCTTCTCTCAATATTTCCGTATAAGCTATCGAGTTCTTCTAAAGCAGCTTCCGCGAAACACGTTGGTGTAATTGACTTTCTAAACAGTTCAAATAGTTTTAAATTGTTCAACGCCATGTTTTCAATACTTGTTTCGCCAACTTTCAGTCGTAGACTAATGCAGGCATTAAGCTTGTTTTGCAATATATAGGCCTATGCTACCATGTCTACAAATGTACCTGTTACATGCATACATATGCATTTGGGCTGAATTATACAGTTTTGATATTATGCACGTAGCCAAATGAGATTTGTGCCTACCTGTACCATAAGTCAGTATTGTTCTTCACCATATGTACGCCAAAAATAATTTTTAAGTGAGGTGCGTACCTGCTTATTTCAATGAGTAGTTTTTTGTGCATCTTGTGTCTGTAACGGAATATTAGGACCAAATTTTTCGCCAGAGGCTCTCAGGTAGACAACTGACTCAAAATGCAATTTTCAAACTATTACATCAAAGTAACTGTCAGTCAAGGCATGTAAGGGATGCCCGCCATACAATTTCTGCAACCATGTCTTTTTAACGTTTTTTACCTGTAGAAGCCAAATAGGCACGTAAAGGCAGATAAAACCTTTTGAGTTATGTAAAAGACTAGTTAAAGAACATATTTTGAAAATATGGCGGAGGTAAAAAAAGGTAAATTTTTTTTATTTTCCGTCAAAGTTGAAGAATAGTGAAAAAATGGATAGTTTTTAAATACTGATTTACCTAGAGAAACACAAAGCAAACAGCACAATTTTTTTTATTGTTATACATTTAATAAGCACATCAATCACTAAAAACAAAAAAAAATACTATTCGTTGCCTAGTTTTCGTGATATTACACCTGAAATCGGATCAAACTACCTAAAAATTGTGTGTTTTTTTAAATCCGAAAATTGGTTAACTTTGAACAGTTATGTCTTCTAAACTAAAAATCTGATATTGTTAAGAGTAGCATATTTGAGATCGTTGAAAAGTTTACTATAAGATGGATTCATTTAAAATTTCGCAGGCGCACATGAAAATTTTGATTTTTGCAACCTCGTTTGCTCTACGGGCGCCACTGTGCGACGATTAGACCCCAGTATTTGGTTGATTGATTTAACGCTTGTATTATGACATTCTAAAAAAAAATTGCAATTATCTAGAAATACTAAATGTCGCAATAAAGTATTTTATTATTCTATATAATACAACTAACTAAGAAGACATTAATTACACTAATTTATTCAATGCAGTTAGATCCCGATGTCAGCATCTTCTATTAAAAAACGTGTTTGCTATAAGAATTTAGCAAATATGAATTTATTTTATTGTAGTTGTTCATAGAAAAACTGCACAAACAAATAAAATATTAATATAATCACCAGCGTTACCAGTTAGTTTCGTTATCTCGAGAAAATGTGTACATATTTAGCTTCCCGTTTTATCTATTATTAGGCTTAGAATTTAAGTTTTGGCCTTGGTGCCATTATCAAAATAATCTTAAGAAGTACAAATTTATTATAGCCGTCAACAAAAATGGTAAAAGTGTATATAGGTTTGTCATCCAGTGTGTACTTTCAACAATATTCGCATGTCAACACATATAGTATATAAATAACATGTATATTGTTTATGTACATATATTCTGGGCCCTTATATATAAATAGGGAAGTCGAGTTAGCGGTGTCCATCTGTCCGCCTGTCTGTGTGAAATCGGTCATCCGAAGCTCCCAGAAAGGCTGAAAACTTCGGTGTTTAACTGATATGTCAGAACTAGTCCAAAATAGATTGATATTAAAATTCTGCAGTCAAAATGACGGTCCCAGCGCTGGAAAATTTATATATTTTTGTTATATAAAATTTACTAACTAAAATATTTTTTAATTTTAATATATATATATATTTATATATAATAGAGCACTGCAATGAATACTCGAGCGATGTTCATGAGTAATCTACTCTCAGTAATTTTCTATTTTGCCTAGAGTGAAAAGAAACTGTACACCTTGGACTTTCATGTTTTCATTCTTCTTTTATTAATTAATATAAAACTTGTTGTTTTTTATTTAATATTATTCCTGTTTATCTTATTTTATTAAAAAACAATAACTGAACTTTAACAAAAACAAAAAAGTTAAAACAAAACAAAAAAACTATATAATATTAGCGTCAAAAGAAATTGTACATTATTTACATATTTTAAAACAACAACACTTTTTTCAAAATTTAGCAATTTGCTTGCTTGCCATTTGATTTTATTGCAACTTGCAGTCTTCTAGGCATCGGAAGCATATTTTTCGAATCGAATTACAGTGTAGACCCCCTGGTTAATTCGGGGGAGATTTTTTGAAATTCTTCCATTATGACTGATTTGAAGAAATCCTTACTGGTAACTGTTCTTCTTCTTAATTGTCGGTTCAGATGATCCCACAGATGTTCAATGGAGTTTAGGTCAGTTGACTGGGGCGGCTGATCCAGCTGCTTAGGAATATTATAAAGCAGCCATTCTGTTACTCAAGCCAACACTTTGTTCCAAATTATCACTTAAAATGGTGAGGTAATCTGTTTTATTCATAGTGTTTTCTATGAATACCAAATTTCCTACACCACTGGTTGCCATACATCCCCATACCATGACCGAACAAACCACCACCGTGCTTCACTGTACAACGTAACACATTTTGGTGGAAAAACTCAGAATTTTTTCTCCAAATCTTAGCCGATGTTTTCTAGCCAAAAACTTAAAATTTGCTCTCGTCGCTAAAGAGTACATTTTTCCAGATTATATTAGTTTGACTTTCGTACTTTTTAGCAAACTAACGACGCAGGGTGGCTCAGAATAAATTTTCATCGGCCGAAACCTATTTTTTTCTTGACATAGATTCTTAAAATTTTTACGCTATCAGAAAGAAAAAATATCAAAACTAAGGTAGCCAAAAAAATTTGATCAAAATATTCTTAGTAGTGGGCGTGACATGCTGCCAAAATCAACAAATTTATGATAATTTAAAAAAAAAAATTTCTCGTATTCTCATACATTTCTCATATGCTTGAAAACTATTATCTATAAAGTGCTGCGATCTTTTTTGTTATGCTGGGTAAGCTGTTGTTTTTAAGAAATTGTATGTGCACACCCTGTAAAATTTGTAGTTAGAGTGCGATGTAAGAAATTTTAATCCCCCATATTTTCGTAAAACTTGAAGTTTAGTAGTGTATAACTTTTGAAGATCAAATGGGATCAAAAAACCGTAACATTCCAGAGAAAGACAAAAGTGTCTTCTTTAAGCGTGTATATACTTTTGCACCCACCACGACCCGCCTGTGGAACACTTTTTTTATTTTAATGAAAATACTCAAAAATTATAAACAAAAATTTTTACCCAAATTGCTAGAAAATCTAAATTTTGAAATCACGTAAATGCCATTCTACCTGAACAAAATAAAAATAGCAATAGCAAACTTATTTTTATATACATAACTTTTAATTAAAAAAATAGAGATTAATATTTAAAACTGAATACGGCAAACTCCAAATAAGCAATCATGAGTTGAAATCGCAGATAGCAAAACGTATTATGTTGATTGCTTTCCTGCAATTTTGTATAGTTAATTGATTTTTGAATATAAGTTTAGGTAGACAGCTTGCTGGGAAGATATAGCTATAAACTCACGTTCATTTCGAAGTCTTTTCATGCTTACCTGACAGAAAATAAAGAAGGGGAGGGAGCTAGCGGATTAGTTAATTTTATTCGAAAATTGAGAATTTAAGTAGATAACCTAGATTAGCTTTAAAAATGTTATATTGAGTAAAGTTTATAAGAACAATAATTTGGAAATAAAATTAATTTTTATTACAAATATTTGATTCTAAAAGACTGATACATTTTTAGCAAATATTTTACTTTCAGCTTAATAAAAATATGGAGAGTTTCAGTTATAAGGAATGGACTAAAGAATATTTTAAATTCTTACAGTAGTGAAACAGAATTGGACTTACAAAAAAATATTTGCTTTTGTCAAAAACTTGAAAAAGCGGTACAAGGAACCTGTAGCTCGTTTCTGTATTTCTCGCATCATAAAATTTCTCACATGAAGTGTGAAACACAAAATTTCATCGTTTCTCGATTTGTGAGAAAAAAGTGTTTCTGTATTTTAATGCGAAAACAGGCAACACTGATTCTGTTTTTTACTTTAATATTTCCAGGAATCAAGTGTCAAATGAAAACAAAATGTTATTTCAATAACAAAAAGAGAAATAATTTACAAGAAAAATAAAATAAAATAATGAACACAAATATAAAATGGATGTAAAATGCTTGAAAAAAGTTTTTTCTAGCAACTGTCTCTACATAAGACAATTACACAAAAAAAAATTCTAATTAAATGTAAACATATCCACTTTTTAATAATATTTTAGTCCAACAATTCGTTGCATTTCTTTTCAACTAGTTTATTTTTCATATTTTTACACACAAATTCTAAAATTTATATATACATATATATTTGTACAAAATTTTGTTGTTCTCGCACCAATTTAAAAATGCGAGTTGTTTTGACATTTCTTGCGACAAACTTTACACAAAATATTGTTACAGAACTTACATCCTTACATCCTTCCAATAAATGCTGGAAATTTAATTAAATGACAAATAGTTTTCGCAAAGTAAAAATTCAGAAACACTTACATATGTGAGAAACGACATTTTGTATTTCAATTTACACTGTTTTTGTTACGATTCCCTCGTTGCATGCGGGAAATTTTGCGATGCGAGAAATACAGAAACGAGCTACTGATTGGAGTAAAAGTGAATTTAATATGTGCTTTGCAAAATGTTTACAAGGGGAACTTACTATACAGATAACTTCTGAAACTACAAGTAAAAACAGTGGAGTAAGACCACAAAAATCGCTAGATAAGTGTAGTGATAGATCTAAGAGGCGAAAGCTGGAAAATGTAAATGAAGAAATCGGATGTGAAAACATTAAAGATAGTTTGCTTTACCAATTGCGATCACAAAAACAACTAACGAAAGTGGACATCATTGAAAAAGTTATTTCCGCTAGTGCAGTGAGAACGAAACGGATCCTTAAAATAATTCCAATACCAAACGAGGAAAAACAGTTCATGAATGAGGAAGCGCTTGCATTATTTCTGGATTTGAAGCTAACAAAACAGCAGTATACTCAGCTCAGATTGCGTGCGATCGAAAAAGGTTCAAATTTATACCCATCATATCATCACATAATGGCAGCTAAAAAATAATGTTGGCCTTCAAAGGAATCTATTACAATCACACCAATTTCTGCAGAGGTACAACTACAAACTCTACAGCCGAACGGTTGCTACAATCATTTAAAGGAAGTGAGTTAAAGAAAGGTGGAAAATACAAGTTAACTCTTTTTTGTAAATGGGGATGCAATGGATCTTCTGGACAAAATCAATATAAACAATTTTTATATGAAGATATTTCGGACACAGATCTGTTCATGGTGTCATTAGAACAGTCGGAACCTTAGACCAGTACAATGCAAACAAAGTATGTATATTTGGAAAAATCAAACACCATCCTTACTAAATACTGCAGACCACTAAAATTTGAATTTAAAAAGGAAACTCATGATACCATTAAGAATGAAGTAAGTGATATTAGAGCTCAAATTTCAACACTACAGCCATTAGAATTGGAGATAGATGGACAGACTATTGAAATAAACTACCAATTAGTGCTTTCAATGGAAAAATTGCCCAGGCTTTAGCTGATACAAATGCTTCATACAGCCACAGAACATATAGAAGTGTCACGACACGGAAGATATTCATTTTTTGTTTGTCTCGTTTTCCTTTAAATTTTGTCGGCGTTTTTGTTTTGATTCTTCTTTTTAGTGCAATAAAACTACAACGCTTTTTATTAGCTGTGTTAATTGGTAAGTAGTAATACACTACAATATCAAATACACTATATTTTTCTTTTTCCCACGAATTTTAAAAAACCTGATTGAAGCTTTTTTTACCTGTCACTTTCTTCACTTCTGTGTATTCTGCAGTGATACAGCTGTATTATATGCAAAGCAACATCAAGTCAGTTAAACCAAGAACCGACAAAGTCAGTAGATAGTACTAATGCATATGAATTTAAATTATCACCGCTACATACAAGAATAAAGTTTAAGGAACACGTACTGAAATTAAGCTATGATTTGAACTTCGGATCTTTAGGATCAGTAACAGTGTTGTCAGATATGGCGATATCTCGCCAAACGTGACGACGAAAATTTGTTTTTGGCGATGAAAATTTTGAAATGGCGATTGGCGATATACTTGGCGATATTAAAACTCCTTGGCGATATTTTTGGCTATATTTTTACGATTTCAATAAAATAGAATAATGTTAAATATATGAAATTTTTTTGTAAGGAATTTTTTCTATAACATAAAATATTTCGTGCATGAAATTCTAAATGTTGTGACTCTTTATCTCAAACAAAATTATCTAAAATTCAAGAAATTTAAAAAATAAGGCCCACAAAATCTCATTTGGTGTTTATAAAGCACAGTCGGGAAAACTTTCTTTTATTAATTAGAACCAACATTTTGATAATGAAGCACCAAAAAGCCTACACGAGTTCTCGCATAGAGTGTATGAATACGACGATGCTGCTGGTACTTACCACTTCAAGGATATGATATGTGTATTTAAATACACATTTAAGTAAATGCTACTTCAGTTTTATCACAAGATTTAAATAATAATTTTTATCTTGGTGTTCAAGTTCAATTTATCCTATTTGGGTTGATCTTTTGGAATAAGTTATTTTTAAATATTTTTTGTACTTCAGTATTTATATGTTAATGTAAACACTTTTCTTAATTTTTCTTAAATAATATAATTTTTATGTTTTACGATAGACGTTACCTACTGAATTTAAAATTTAACAATATTTGTAATGTAATTACAAATTAAAAAAATATTTTTGTAGCTATAATTTAATGCTTTATTATATTGGCGATATTTGGCGATATTCGACAAGTCATTTGGCGAGAAGGCTCAAAATAAATCTGACAACACTGATCAGTAAGAATCAACGACACCAACAAAGAGCTAAGGAAATTAAAAAAGAAACATGTTCAACGTTAATTTCTCCAAAACAAGGATCACGCAATACAAATGATGGCAATACCGCAAGAAGATTCTTTTTAGATTCCGAAACTACATCTGACATAACAGGTGTTGATATAGACGTTATTTCAAGATTTAAAACAATTATTGAAATACTTTCGAGCAAATTAATGCTAAATTAGATAAAGTTATACAAGCACTTCCGCTACAGCCAGAGCTGCAACTTGGCACACAAGTAGATCTAGGTGAGAAATTAATCAGAAAAATCTGAAAAATCGGAACATTTAGTTAGGAGGCGGAGCTACCCTATAAAAATTTAAATTTGCGCTACTGAACTGAAATTTGATACACAAGTAAGTCTAGTTGAGTAACCACTAGTGTTGTCATTCGAACAAAAATGGTTTGAATATTCGAACAACTTTTTTTTAATTTTGTTCGAACGAATAAAAATTTTCAATTTAGAATAAAAAATTATTCGAATAATTTTAGTCGAATATTCGAACAATTTCCTTTATTACTTTGTATAAAAAGTATTCTACATTTCATAACTTTTTAATTTGTTAACAATAGGATAGTAAGTAATCATATTACTCCAAATTATAAATATTTATTTCTTTAAGATTGTTTGTGTACATATGTCCGCTAAACGCATCTTTTGTTTTCTTGCTGGGAAACGATAAAGCCTCCTTAATGAAATTAGAAAGTACGATGAAGTATTAGATGACATACTCGTATTTGAAGTAACTGATAATGTTTTATTAACTGATCTAAACAATTTGATCAATAAAGTAAGAAATTTCACTAATGTAGAAATTATCCACAATATTGAGGTTGATTTAAATTATTTGGAAACATCAAAGAAGTGATATACAAACTGTATATGGGAATTTCCACGAGAAATATCACTTTTTGGCACGTGCGACAGCAAGCAATTAAGCTAATATTTCAGAATAATGTTACTGGATTTCGCTTAAAATTTTACCTAATGTAGAGCTGCAGACGCCCTATACAAATATATAAAGAAGTAAAAAACGGTTTTGTTTTCTTTGCAAAAAAACCAAAAATATTTGTTTGGTGTCGCACTCTACAAAAAGTTGACATTCCTTTGAAAATGCCAATAAGCTTTTTAATGTTATTTTAGCTATATCACAGCACTAACAAATTGCGAATGAAAGTTTTGTATTTGTTCTTTTATTAAAATTAAAAAAAAGAATCGTTTACAAAGTAAAACATGGTATTATCTGCTGTTTTTAAATGACTATTTTAAAAGAAATCAAAAAGATACTATTTTTCTTTCGGTTTTTAATAATATTTCTAATTTTTTATTAAAATTATTATCATTATATTTTGTGTATTTTTTGTTTGTTAATAAAAAAGAATTAAACTAATACAATTTTTTATTCTTTGTTCGTTCGAATATTCGAACAAAATTTCAAAATTATTCGTCCGTTCGAACAAGAAAAAAATCATGAAATTTAATTCGAACAAATATAAAACATGAATAATTAACAACAGTAGTAACCACCCAGAAAAATCTGTAAGCTCGTAAATTTTAGCCAGGGAGGCGGGGCTACGTCCATGAATCTCAGAATTAATTAAGCAAATCTAAAGCATTTACCACAATCGATTTTGTTGAAATTTAGCATACATGTTGCGATAATGCAAGGCTATAAAAATTTGTTTAAAAATTTGGGCGTTAACACGCCTATAAAATTTAAGCCTTCTATTTTATGTACTTCAGCTCGGCATATTTAAATATACTATTTATGCAGGTATTATTGTCCGCTTCCAACATAACTTGACACGAATGATAAGTAATGGCGCAATCAAAAATTTTGATTTTGAAAAAGTGGGCGGGGTTACGCACATATAAATTTAAAATTAAAAGTTGCGCTAATGAACTGAAATTTGATACACAAGCAGGTCTAGGTGAGAAATCAACTAGAGAAACCTGAAATCCGCGGTAATATTGCTCCGAATTAAAAAATCAATATACACCTCTTAACTCAAGCCATTTTAGTGACACCTTATATACACGTTGCACGTATGCAAAGCTTTAAACTATCATCTTAAAAAGTTAGCCTTATGTTTAATCTACTTCAGCTTAGCAGATTTTAGCATGAAATTAGCATGAATGATAAGCGCTGCTCACAGCAAAATCTTGTGTTTAAAATAGTGGGCGGGGTAATGCCCATAAAATTTAAAGGTAGAATTCGCGCTAGAGAGCTGAAATTTCATACACAAGTAAGTGCAGATGAGAAAGCCAATGGAAAAATCTTAAAACCAAGAAGTTTAATCCGATGTGCGAGGCCGTGACTACACCCATAAATCTCAGCTTTCTTCTTCATGTACTTCGGTTTAGCAATTTTAAGTCTATTACTTATGTATTTCTCATAAGCCTTTTTCTAGGAAACTTTAAACGAACCATAAACACAAGCCATAGCATAATTATGAGATAGAAAAGTGGGCGAGGGCATGCCCATACCAATTTAGAGCGCTGACATTTTGTAGACAAATAGTCCTAATTGAGTTACCAACCAGAAAAATCGGAAGGCCCAAAAATTAAAGCACAAGTTATTCTATTGAATCATTGCATGAACATTGCATTTACGCAAGGCTATTATATTGCGTTTTAAAAAGTGGACGTATCCTTCTGTTTTATATACTTCGGATAAGCAGACTTTAATGCTAATATTTTTAGAAAAGTTGGCGGGGTCACGTCCACTAAAATTTAGGCTATATTTTACATATTTCTATACGGACGACTCTGAAGAAATTTCATACAAGCTGGAGTTATTGTAATGAATACTAGTGCATTTTTAACGTGTACAATCCTATACCTATCACGCTCTAATCCAATATTTTAGGTAACTCTGGCCTTTTCAACTGGCGCAGTGATCACGAATAGAAATAAAACATACTACAAATTATAATTATAATAAGTTTTTTAGAAAAATTTTGAAAAAGTAATCAGATCCTTACAAAAATATAAATGTGCAAAAAGACCAAGTTCTTATCCAAAATTTCGGTCATTAAAAGTAATGAGATAAACATTTTGACCAAGTTCTTCTTTGAACAATAGGAGTGTTCTTTTACTTTTGTAGTAAAATGCAGTAAATGAGTAGTTACTGCAAAAATTTAAAAATTTACTCTCAAAAAGAGTTGTTCCCGCAAAAAGTACGCGAACAGAAAAATAGTAAAAATTAGTAAGATTAAGGCAACAGCTGACTCCAACTCCACATAGTGCTGAAAAATATATGCACTTTTGACTATTCAATTCTTTTTCTTATTGGTAATCGATACAATATTTTTTATAACACGGCCAATCTACGAATAAATTTTTAATTTATTTTGTGTAACATTTGCAATTAATTAATTTTTGATTTTTCTGATTTGTTGTTGGTTAAATTTATTAGTTATTACATGAATGTTTGTTAATGTTACTGACTACCTTAAAAACCAGATAACCAGATACTTTACAGTTTTACAACTCTGAATAATTAAAGTCATCCACAAAACAAATGAATTAATAAATTATATTATAAAATATGTATATTAACAGTTATTATTACCATTCTTTATAAATTGTCTATTTTGAAATGACTTTCATAATTTTTATTTAACATTTTCAAAATTTATTACACTTTTCGTTTGGTTACTTTTCCTTTGTTTACATTTTGAATCATGTTTTTATCTTACTAAACTTTACTACGACAAATTTCTGCAGTAAAAATTTGCAAAATACTCAGGCAAGAACTGTCACTTTACTCTCTCAATTTGTATTCTCATTTACTGCATTATATAAATTTTGCAATCGTCAGGGTGTCATATAATTTTTAGGCTTCCAATGCTTCAATAATTGCTGGTTTGTTGCTATAAACCATATAAGTAAATATAATATAACTTAATAAAGCCCCATAAAAAGTAATCCAGAGGAGTTAAATCGCACAAACGAGGAGGCCAGTAAACTGTGTAATTCAAAATGAAAGAAAATGCTTTCGAATTTGTATGCTTATAACATGTAAATTCGAAAGCATTTTCTTTCGTTTCGAATTACAGAGTAGACACCCTGGACCACTTCTGAAAATAAAGTTGTCATCAAATTCAGCCTTATTCCAGTTGTTGACTTCGACGTCACTTTAAACAATACCAAAAAATCCGTTCCCTAAGGTCTAGAAAATAGCATAAACCTGCCAACAGAATCAATTGTTTTCGACAACGGGTACAAAATCCCCAATTTTTGGTATTGTGTTGAAGTGACGCCGATGTCGACAACTGGAATAAGGGTGATTGATTTTGCAATAAATATATTGTTAAGCGTGCTGTAGGGCAAGTTGCGCCGTCTTGTTGTAACCAAATGTCGTTGATGTTAACCGGATTAATTTTTGAAAACAAAAATTCAGCAGCAATGCCCGATAGCACTCGCCATTTACCTTAACAGCAGTTTCTTGCTCATTTCGAAAAACAGCAATATTCTCTTCGGTACGCACATTTCTTTGCCTTGTTGATGGTTTTGAATTTAGAATAACTGCACGAATAAAATGGAAGAAATGCTCTATGAATGCACAATTTGGAAGAGTTGTTCTGGCGTTAAAGGATTCATGATGATTTGTCAAACTTTACTGAACAGAAATGTCAACACAGTTTGATTGATATTCTCAGCTATCAAACCATAGTTACCGCTTAGTTTTCATGCAGCTAAAAAACACACCTTATTGTGAATTTTAGGCAAATATGCAATTATTTGTAAAGATGTAATCAATTGTTTATATCTAGTGTTCCGTAAATATATTTGTAATAATTAAAAAAAGATTTGACACTAATTTATTCAATGCAATTTTATTGCGAAGTTAGCCTCTCCAGACTGTCTTCTTTAAGAAAACATGTTTGTTGTAATTGTGCGAATTTCACAAATACGAATTTAATTTATTTCATTTATTTAAATATTCATAAATGAACCTGTTCAACATTAATAGAATTACTAACCAGCGTTACCAGTTTTGCTTTCTTGAGGACATACAATTTTTAATTATATAAAAAGCATTTTCATTATTTATTTCATTTGTTATATTAAAATATTTATTTGTATTTCTTTTTGTATTTTTATTTTATATTTCAGAAGTTTTTTCGTTGTTATCGTTTCGTGCATTTTATTAAGAAATCATGTAACTTGCTCCTTTGAAATAGTTGTTGCTTGAGGGAACAACTAATCCAACCAATCTAGATAAGCTTAAAACTTAATTCCTTCTGTTATATAGAACATATATCAAATTAAGTAGAGGTACGAAAAAGAAATACATTTTTACGTTTTTTTTTGACACAAATCGAACATAAACTATCAGCCTGTCCCACCACGTCGACAGAAAATGTTCGATGGATCACCAGTCGTACTGATTTTGTCAGTACATGTACTGATTTTTCTTTAAAGTACTGATTTATGCATAACCAGCAAATCAGTACGCAAATGTACTGATTTTTTCATATATATGTTTTTGTACTGGGGCCTAATTCTCGCATTCGATTACGAGCGAGTTATTACTCGAACGTGCGAGTTTTTTTGGGATTTTATCATTCGATTTCGAATAACACATCGAAATAGCTAATGACAGCATTCGATAACACAGTACAACAGCCAATCTGGGGGGTGAGAAATTCCAAGTCAGGGTGATGGTACTAGGTCAGTGTAGTAAAACCCTCAAAGGGTTTTTCGTTCGTATGTGTCAGTTTTTTTTTATGACCTTTTAAATTTTTTCTTTTTCACTTGTCCGATTTTGATGAAACAAATTTAGAAAAATTAAGAATTACAATTTCTCTAATCTGTTTCTATACCGTTTTCCTATATGTGCAATACTTTCGAAGTTAAAAATAAATTTGTGGAGGCAAAAAAATATTTTTTGCCTAAAAATTAAATTTTTTTTTTTTTTAAATTCATAAAAAATTAAAAATGGAAAAAAGTGCCAAAACTAATTACTTTCGCGTAAAGTCACATAGCTCATGAGCAAAAAACACGAAATTAATAACACTTGATACTTTTTTCCGTTTTGGATTTTTTATGAATTTAAAAAAAAAATTAATTTTTAGGCAAAAAAATATTTTTTTGCCTCCACAAATTTATTTTTAACTTCGAAAGTGTTGCACATATAGGAAAACGGTATAGAAACAGATTAGAGAAATTGTAATTCTTAATTTTTCTAAATTTGTTTCATCAAAATCGGACAAGTGGAAAAGAAAAAATTTAAAATTTAAAACCCTTTGAGGGTTTTACTATACTGACCTAGTACCATGACCCTGACTTGGAATTTCTCACCCCCCAGACAGTAATCCCAAAAATGTTCCACAGTGTAATGAGCCGCCATTCGAAATAACGTTTAACTTAGAAAAAGTGAAGCAAAAGAAAATGTAAGTTCAATATTTTACTTATTTATTTATATCTGTATGTATATGTATATGTATGTATGTACAATGGACAGACGTAAAAAATAATGCAAATGTAAAGAATTTCTAGTTGACTTTAAATATAACAAAACACACTGTTGGATAAAGAAATGGTTTGCGCAACAGTTGTCGGGGTAAATAAGAAATCAACCAACCCTGGGAGCATCTAAATATCAAATTAACTGCTTCTGGTCAACCAATACAAGAATCGAAAATGTGGCTAGTGATCTATCCTTTAACTTTATACTAATTAATTATTATTAAGTTATTAATTATATAAAAATGAAAATAACATGTGTATGTACGTACACACATATGTTTTTGCAAACATACATCCATACAAACATATGTTTTTGCTTACAATTTATTCAGTGTTGTGAAATGAATTTATTTGCCCTTTTTCAACACTGAAACAAAAACTCGATTGATTTGGTATCGAGTGACATCATCAGAAAATTTCTTGCTATCGAAATTAATTTCTATGCGAATGCAATTTCGATCACGAGTGCAGGAATTAGCCCCCTGTTTTTATATATTAATTTTGTTCAGTGTATAAGGTAGCCTGTCATAGTGTTTATGGCTACGTTAGTCAAATCGTATCGTCTTACTTTTGAAGTTTTCGTATCGTTTAAGTCTGTATGTTAGTTAGTAAAAACGTGAGGCTGCCAGCTAAAGTGTCAGCTGTTACTTTGCTTTATACGTGTGTGTGTATGTACGTAAGCCAGAAGTTGACTTTCTGTAGATTTTTACGTTGCAAACGTTGCCAACACCATTTTCAATAAGCATCAACATGCTTATTAAATGTTACGGATTTTGTCAGCTGACACGCAACAGCACGATACGATTTCAGTAATTCTACCATTAGTTATTTTCTTTGAATCACCCAGGGATTTTTACTTTGCTTTCGCTTTAAGGCGAATTTATTATTATTTCTTATGTGATCGCTCAAAAGATATCAGAGTGCGAGCGAAGCTAGATGCGAGTGTGTGCTATAGCAGTTTATGTAATGGTTTCTAGCACGTTGTAGCTTCTTCCCTTTTGTTTTTGTTTTTTTTTGTCATGGCACTTTTCAGTTTTCCTTTTTGCTTGGGTTTTATTTTGTAAAATTTTTGAAATTTGTTTATCCTTCCTTTTTTTACACAAAACTATATTGGAGAACGAATTAATCCTTTTCATACAAAAGCGCTTATAAAACACTAAAAAATATCAACAAAAGAAATCTCTTTGTCCAATATAGTATTCACTCTGGCACCTTCTAGCATGATA
Source organism: Nowickia ferox (assembly GCA_936439885.1). Classification (NCBI taxonomy): domain Eukaryota; kingdom Metazoa; phylum Arthropoda; class Insecta; order Diptera; family Tachinidae; genus Nowickia; species Nowickia ferox. Next base: position 30,131,682 of record OW387026.1, read on the forward strand.
TAGCACAAACTATTATCGCTTCTATCTTGGCTTCGCTTCTAGCTGCCACTCTGTCATCAGCCTTAAGCTGAAGGTCCATACCATCCGTTCTATGCGTATGCGTTGAATGCATTACTGTACGTCCTATGCGATTCAAAATTCAAGTTACATGCAATACGTTTTATGCGCCAGGTATTTTTGTTTTGATCAGATGTAGTGAAAATATTTTTATCAAATAAATACAATTTTGGGAAAAAAATGGAAAGTGAAATTATGACTGAAAGAATTTGTGAAATTTGTGGAATATTTTTTAATAAAAATAATACATAATATTTTCCACAGCTTATATTAGCTTCTCCAACATTGCACTTTCTTAAAAAATAATAAACACAACTGAGTTGACACTCAGTACATAAAAGCAATCGATAACTAAAATGCAAATTTCGTTCGTGAAATAACTATGTTAAAAACTGATTTTAATGTATTTAATTCTTAAAAATAGTAATAAGCTTTATTACAAAAGCTTTTTCTTTTATTAAAAACTTTTTTTATGTCAAACAATTTAAAATTCAAATCCACCACACGAACATTTTTATCGATATCATTGAAAACATAATATAATTTGCCATCTTTGGCTATCAAAAACAGCTGACCTTTTTTCGTGATGCATGCGACGGATACAAAAGTAGAAAGTAAAGGTAGAGGTCCATAGCTCGCTTTTTGCGCGTTACGCTTTCTATGCATCTGTCAAAAAAGTAGAATCAATGTAATAGTATGTGACAAGTTACATTGCAAAAAGCGCAGAACGCGTAGGCGCGTTCAAAGCAAAAAGTAGGTCTACTTTTGTACGCGTTACAAGCACAATGAAAGAATAAAAACTCGATTTCACTCTCCATTTTTTCTTTATAAGTATTTATGAACAAACGCACACAGCTGATCAAAACAAAAATAAAATGGCGTATGAAAAGCAGTGCATGTAACTCAACGCGAACAAAGTATAGAATGAAACAGGAGGATGAAACGCGTGTAAAGCATAACGCGCAAAAAGCGAGCTATGGAGCTCTTTTTTTGTAGTCAACCACACATTCTCCGACAGAGTATATATATACATATATATATATTCATATATATATATATATATATTCATATTAGTGTAGTAAAAGTATTGAGTATTTGAGTACTGAGTACTGGTACTCAATACACAACAGTAACTACTCAATACTTTCATGGTTGCATTTTCTTGTATTCAAGAAAGTTCTCCGTTAAAGTACATCAGATTTATACAGCTCTGTGTGCAAATTTAAGCTTGATAAAAATATATCTCCGAAACTTCTGGAATTAGTGCAACAAACACAAATTCAGAAAGCAATACCTCTTTTCAATTACTTTAATACGAAAACGGCCACTGAAACAAGGACTTCAAAATGCATCATTGAACTAAACAACTTCACTCATGAACATATATTGGACAGAAAAAGTGTCCCTTCCGAGTTGTGAAAAGCTAGCAAGTCCAGTTCATACAAATATGAAAAATCTCTTAAATTATGGCAATATCGATACAAATTAACGTGAAAAAACTAATCTTCAAACTTATTTATTTGCATTATGTAATATGCATTGCAGGTAAAGTTGCTTAAATAAATAATAATGTTTAACCTTTTATATATACACATACGTATGTCATTGTGTTTCTAGATTTAAATTCAAAAAGGCGTTGATGTATTGAGTAATATCGAGTACCCAATTGAAAAAGTATCATGTAGTATTGAGTATTCAGAAGTAGCCGCTTTTTACAACACTAATGCATGCATATAGTTTATCATGCAACGTATTTTGTTTTTGAAATTTTTCGACAAAACACATCTCTCTAAGTGAAATTAACTTCTGTGTAGATGGTTGTATAATTTTTGCAATTTTTTATTATACTTTTACACTAGAAGAGACAACACTTGGAAACAGCTGTCATTTGCCAATTTTTTGACCGAACAGACGAAAAATGTTTGACAGGGGGTGGTCGCACTATGTTCACATTAGAGAAACTTATATTTGCTAACAAACAAATTTATTTTCTCCAAATGTTGTTTGCCTTACAAAAATATTTTGTGGTCAGATCTATGGCAATCAAAAATTTCATGTTTTTGGTCAAATGTTTTACAAGTCTTAAAAGCTAAAAAGTGGTATTATCTTATATTAAAAGAAATCAATGATATATTAAAAAAATGTTTGTAAATGTGTATAAATATGTAGTTTTTAACTAATTTCCTTTCGGTTTTTAATAATATTTCTAATTTAAGAAATTTATTATTCGACATATTGTCATAAGTTTATTTTAATTTGAAATTTATTTGCTGGAGGTCAAGCATTGTCTATATATTTCATTGGTGCTTAGCCAAATCATCAGTAGACTTTAACCACATTTTGAACAGTCACAAACCTCTTATCTTATGCACAGACTTTCAAAAACTATTTGAGAATTCACAAATAATAATCACAAATAATAATATTTCTGAAAATCACAAGCGAAACACAAGCAATAGGCATAGAAACTATAACAAAATCCCAGCAAATAATTTATATTCGATATGAATCTATTTTATTTTTCTACACCTTTATACAATTAGAAATCCATTGGATAACAATAAAAGTATTTATAAGGCAAAATGAAAAATAAAATCTAAATTTAACATTTAAGAAATTTATTATTCGACATATTGTCATAAGTTTATTTTAATTTGAAATTTATTTGCTGGATTTTCAGAAATATTATTATTTGTGATTATTATTTGTGAATTCTCAAATAGTTTTTGAAAGTCTGTGCATAAGATAAGAGGTTTGTGACTGTTCAAAATGTGGTTAAAGTCTACTGATGATTTGGCTAAGCACCAATGAAATATATAGACAATGCTTGACCTCCAGCAAATAAATTTCAAATTAAAATAAACTTATGACAATATGTCGAATAATAAATTTCTTAAATGTTAAATTTAGATTTTATTTTTCATTTTGCCTTATAAATACTTTTATTGTTATCCAATGGATTTCTAATTGTATAAAGGTGTAGAAAAATAAAATAGATTCATATCGAATATAAATTATTTGCTGGGATTTTGTTATAGTTTCTATGCCTATTGCTTGTGTTTCGCTTGTGATTTTCAGAAATATTATTATTTGTGATTATTATTTGTGAATTCTCAAATAGTTTTTGAAAGTCTGTGCATAAGATAAGAGGTTTGTGACTGTTCAAAATGTGGTTAAAGTCTACTGATGATTTGGCTAAGCACCAATGAAATATATAGACAATGCTTGACCTCCAGCAAATAAATTTCAAATTAAAATAATATTTCTAAGTTTGCCATTAAAATTATTTGTTTTTCTCGTGAAATGAATTACTTTTTGTTCGTTAATAAGAAAATGAAACTAATACACTTGCGTATCATTTCTTGCAAAGTTTTTTAAAAATATTCGAATACATTTTTTTATTCTTTATTCGTTTGAATATTCAGCTATCAATGCCACAAACCACTTATTCAAATCACGAGCCTTTTACAAGTACACAAACCATATTGGAGATTCCCAAAAAGCTAAAAATCCCAGGAGTTCCCGGCACTTCACCGGAAAATTACGATAGCACTGAAAATCTAAAAAATGCACAGTGGGAGCACCATCATGTTATGTAGTTGTTACCAGTATTTGCAACTACATACTTCTTCTTGTGGTGTTTGGAGTGTTTGTTACGAACAAAAAGTGTGCGCGACACCACTTGTAAACATTCATATACATATACGAACATCACTACATCCATCGTGCTTCTCTTATTATACGACAGCATTTATTGTTGGTTTACTATAATACCTCTGCAGTCGGCGTAGCTAGCAAATGTCTAGTTATTTCGTTAACTACCAATCGTTACCACTAACTACCAGCCTAACTACTAGCAATGCACACGACTGACGATATCACTTCGTCAGAGATATCACTAGTGAATACAATTAAATTTTCTATTGATAAAACAATTAATTATTAATACATTTTTCAATTAATTGATCTTTTTTATGCGATGTTTTAATTTACTTCTGCTGCTCATTTTACCTTTCTAAAAAAAAGCACTTTTTTACTTAAAATTACACATTCACTGACCACGAACTTATAATTGTAACTAACACTAACACAAAATCAAAATAACTATGGTATACTTAAAATAATTTTTTTCTTGTTGATTTTCTTTGGAATAACAGCCAGTGATGCCAACACTTGAATCCTCAAAAGCACTGTGAGCATATAAAAATAGGGTAAAAAAGGGTAAAAATTCAAAAGATTGAGGGTACAAAAGCACTAAGCTAAATATGCTCTGTTATTTTTGTTTTATATATATAAGTATTTATTTTTGTTTGACTATGACATATTAAATCGCTATAAAGGGCAATTATTTTAAAATTTTATCAAATTCATATTCAAATGAACGCATCTTTTGCTGGTCTATGCCACCTTTTGAACGCCCGATAATTCTTCCAAGCTTTTTCTATATTGTTGTTTGTTTATCTTAAAGAAAGCGAAGATTTAACAAAAAATTTATGTCAAATTAACTTTAAAAAAAGTTTAATTTCAAAAGAACTAAGACACTTTGTTGTTATTTCTTCAATTTGCACAAGTGACAAATCCACGCTGTTTAAATGTATTCACGCATGCGAATTGAAATAGTAAAATCGTTGCTTAACAAATGAATAAAAGAAATTTCTTATAAGGAATTAAAAAAATTTATTGAGAAAAGTCGACGCGTTTGCTTCTTTGCTTTGTTTAAGTTTAAAAAATTTTGATAATTGAAATAGAACTAAAAAATCACTGTAAATACCCGTTTCTTCTGACGTATTTACATTTCAAGAATGTTTACTCAGGGTATAATATGAGGCAATATTGGAACTCTATATCTCCTGATATACCGAAAAACTGAGAACGAATTTAAATAAATTCAGTAAAGTGCGACTGTGATTCGCACACGAAGGATTCCGTACATATGTATGTAATGCTAAACGAGCTTTAGCCTATATAATCAAATATCTTGCGTGATGTAGACATTAAAAAAAAAGAAAATTAACTACTCGGTAAACCTGTTTTCGTTTTTTGGCGACTTTTATAGTTTTGGCGGTTTTTCTTATTTTTAGTTTTTAGTTAATTTTTTAATTTTGGCGATTTTTTCGGCTTTTGGCGATTTATTTTATTTTTTTGAAAATTTCAAGAGCTTGCTTCTTACGGTTTTCAAGATACAGCAAGTTGTCAAAATTACATTAACTGATAGAATACCCTTTAATTTTGGTTTTTTTTAATTTGAGTGATAATTGTTGTAGTCTATATAAAAATACACTAACTTTGCAAAATTTCAAGTGTCTATATATAATTGTCTCTATATTATTGTATTAGGATTTAATTTTTTTTCGTTTGCTCGCTTTATTACACCCTTTAGTTTTTAACTGTCATATATTTGTGGTTGTAGCGGCCAAAGTTTTAAATATTTTGCGAAAATTTCATATTCGTAGCTCTTACGGTTCTCGAGAAAACAGCTTGCGACGAACAGTGTAGCGAAAACAATAGGGTCCTTTTCACCTTTCATGAATAAATAATTTTTTTTTTAATTTCCTATGCGGCAAACCAGTATCCCTCGACGCATTGTGCAGCCTAAATAGGTGACAAAGAATAACGAATTCAATTCTATATTTTGTTTTCATAATTTTTTCTTTTCAATAGTACGAGTGGAAAAGAAAATCCGATAATAAGTTACTACAAATTTTTCAGAGATTCTTGGATATTTTGCATTTAAGATAACGATATGTACGTAGTGAAATCAAGAAATATTAAAATAATAACTATAAAATTAGTCAGTTAATTAGCATAGTGTATTTTTATTCTTAAATAGTTCACACGATCTCATAATATAAATAGGCATGATGATGAGTTATTAAATAGTTGAGGTTTAATTCTCTTCACTGAAGTATCAAAACTATCTATCTTTAACGGTAAAAGTGTAATCCGCATATTCGTGAAAATGGTGAAAAATTACCGCACAATAATTTTGTTGGTGTGTGTAACATTTTTGGCGATCCTTTCAACTCCTCAAAATAGTGTTGAGGCTGACGTGCACATCGGCAGCTGCGTGTGGGGTGGTATTGACTACCTTTCGGATTGCAACAAAGACTGCCAAAGACGTGGGTACAAAGGAGGCCATTGTGGAAGCTTTTTTAATGTCAACTGTTGGTGCGAACAATAAAAATTCTTATCAAAGTCAATATATTCAACGTCAATACAGAATTAACAACACACACCAAGATTATTAAACATCAACTTTATCGGCAGGTATTGGAAAATCCGTTAGTTCTTAATAACATGTTTAAAGCAGGATTGTAATCGATATTTTAAATGAGTAATTCTTGTTTATTTTTCAATATTAAGTGTACAAAGTTACTTCAATAAAAATGTATTGCCATAAAATTTATTTGCACTGTGTTCTTCCAGTTTAGTTTAGAATCGTGCATTTGAACGCAATATTATATATGTTTCCCTGCTAAAAAAAATTATGTATGGTCCATATATTTTTAATATATGAATGTATATAAATATATGTACATATATGTTTATATATGAATTCATGTGTTGAAATATATAATATTATACATGGGAAAAATATTATATATGAATTGATATATGGACGAATATATAAAATGTATTATAATATATGAAAATATAATTATAAAGCTCTTCATATGTGAGTTCATAGATAGAAATTAGATGTATTATACGAGTATAGAGCCATATCAAAATGTATCCATATATGATATCTCACATAAAATTGGTTGTACAACTAAAAAAACTTGCATTTTATTAACTCTTTTTATCACTGGGTAATTGAAAATATATTAGAAAATACATACAGTATGCAAAAATAATATTCTTCTTGTATGGTTTTATATATTGTGGGCCTATTTAGTAAACCAAATAATCAAAAGGATAATTCAGGAATTCATTTTATAGAAAATAACGGAATTATCCAGATATTTTTAAGAAACAAAGTTCATATTACTGCAAAAAATTAAATTGAATTTCTCAAAATTAATGAAATGTCCTTTACCCAGCTAAAAAAAAACATGTATGGTCCATATATTTTTAATATATGAATGTATATAAATATATATGTATATATATGAATTCATGTAATGAAATGTATGGGATTATACATGACAAAAGTATTATATATGAATTGATATATGGACTAATATATGAAATGTATTATGATATATGAGCTCATATATGGAAATGTAATTATAAAGCTCTTCATACATATGTGGATTCATATATAGAAATCAGATGTAATATATGGAGTCATACAAAAATGTATGTATACATGATATCTCACATAAAATCGTTTTTGTAATAAACTCGATATTTTTCTCTATTTTCTTTATCAGTGGTGAATTGGAAATCTATTAGAAAATACATACGGTATGCAAAGTTTATATGAATAGACCCTCCACTTTTAAAAAATAAAAACTCTTGCAACAAAAAAAAAATAAATTATCATTAATTTAATAGAAAATTACGGAATACTCTAGATATTGTTAAGAAACAAAGTTTATATTACTGCAAAAAAAATTTCTTGAAAACTAGTGTTAGTATAAAAGCGGGTTATTTTTCTTTCATAATTGCATTAGTTTTTAATCTGGTTTCTTTAATTAAATTTTATGTACGAATATGAGTTTTGTGTTTTTTAAATAATCGATTCATAATAAATAATATTTAAAAAAAAAATTTCTTTTAGTTGGTTTTAAATTCTTTTTCAAAACAAATGTTTCATTAAATACAACCTCCCTGTTCAAGATCTTCAAAAAAAAGTAATTTTAACAATGTAATTAATTGAACAGTAGTGCGCTTTTTTGAATCAAGGGAGTATGAATACCATATTGGCATACTGAATAGGGAATATACACACACACATGTATGAAAATGTATGAATATATATTATCATATATGTGCATTAGGGCTATAACTTTTCCACAATTTTTGCGAATAGCAAAAGCGGCATAGTATAGTCGTGTAGAACATTAAAAGTTATTAATAAAAAATATGATAATTTTTTCGGATCGTTAAAAAAGTTCACGCAGTGCTCGGGTTGAAGTTTGAAAACAACCATTTTTATCTCACGGAAATTTTAAAAAATATACACCTAATATTTGTATATACGTATCACTTAAATGCTATTTTGGAATTTATCCACTGGCTTAGATTTAAAAAAGTTCTTACGGTTTACAATTCATCGCGGTTCAAAATTCGTTGGAAGCTTTTAGAAATTTGCTTCCCTGCGTGAAGTTTTTTTTCGCAAAACGACGGGAGACAGGTGTTTTCATTACTAAAACATTCTTGGCCACTCCGTAGTACTATGCCAAAAATTTGGTTATCGCCCTAATGTGTATATACACTAATTTTTCGGATCCGAACCATATATGGGATATCATATATGTGCCCTTAATTATGAAAGTGGTCTAAGTCATATGCATTTTTGTATCGAAATATGAAATAAATCTTAAAAAACTTCAATAAATATTTAATAAATATTAAATAAATTCATATAAATCGAGTGCATAGTATAAATACATATATTTTTTAATTTCTTCAAATGTAATCTATTAAATACCTCGACCGAAGAAATATATGACTTCGACCACTTTTATAATTAAGGGCACATATGCTCCATACATATTTTTTTAGCTGGGTTATTATGCTTTTGTTCACGAAATTCGTTGCATAATACTTGTTCTATTCTATGAGACAGGTATAGAAAAAAAAATGGCTTGACAACTATTTTAACATATACCTGTCGTAGGATCATTGATGGGGCTTAAGCCCTTAGATGTAAAAATGGATGTATACAGCAGTTAAACGAACAATACCGACATATGGTTTGTTAGTATGGTGAAACGCTACAAGTAAAAAATATGTGATAGACGAATAGTAACAAAAGATACGCCTGTATTTGAATTACGGGCTGTTTTCAGACGTCCTGAATCCTATAAGTTGGCATTATTCCTATAGACTTGCACATAATGACCACAACAACTCGCTGGAGGAGTTCAAGACATACGGACACGCAAAATTCTTAATTCGGGCACCTCCAGAACTAAGGAAAGCCTTAGGTTATAGGCCTCCAAAACGGGCTTTAATAGAACTTTCAAAGTCCTTCTCCCATCCAGAAAGCAATAGAAAAAAGGTTAAGTTGGAAATAATTATGACACCAAAGTGTACACTGACGGATCAATAATGATCTGTGGTGTTAGGTCTGGAGTTTTCTCAAGTGATCTTCCCGCTGGTAGAAATGTATTTCAGGCTGAAATACTGGCCATAAAAGAGGCAGGTAGTATACTGTGCGAAAGAAATGCTAGAGGGCAAAATCACTTCAAACTTTCTCAATTTTAATTAATAAAAAAAACCACTCTTATTTAGGTTCCTGCAATGCTTCCACGATAAGATGAGCAGTGTGACCATATTAGCTTATTTCGGGCTAAATTTAGCTTATATTTTTGGATTTAAAATTTTCATTTAGCTCTTAGCTTATTTTTTAGCTTATTTTAAACTCATTTAACGTTTTTTAACCTTTTTTTAATCTAAATGGCACGTTCTGAAAGAATATGTTCAAGATATAAAAAAGTTATAATAACAAAAATTAAAAATTTAAAAAACCGATATATCTAAAAAAGATGTGATATCTTCTAAGCGGCTGGACCGATTTTCTTAAAACATAGCTAAGAACCCTCTCGAATCAAGTCACCTTTCAAACAGAAAAAACTAGCTCAAAATCCGTTCAGCCGTTTGGTCTGTACGTGGACACGGACACGAAAGTTAAATTTATATTATATAGACGAATGATTCATGCCATTTTTAAAGATATTACTAAAGCTTTAACGGCTATAAGAAAAATGTTATCACAATTATAGATCAAGAAATAAATTTTATTTCTGCCCGAAGAAATAAAAATCGAAAACTAACAATTATTAACAGAAGATAATAATTATTTTTGCTTGAAATTAAAATTATGCATGGAGCGTTCACTTTAGGGATCTTAGTTGGCTTATACAACATATCTGTATATACACATTCACCTTACTAATTTTTTGAAATAGCACTGATCTAAAAATAGATACGGCCGTATCCAAAAAAAAAATTATTTGAAATTCAAGTGGAAATTTTGTTTTAACGTACACTTCAAGCTCAAATTTTTTTTAGATTCAGCAGGTTGGATGGTTGCGAAGAGTTTTACGAACTTAGTTCTAGTTTACACTATGTAAGTCTTATTGCTAAGCTGATTAGTTTGTTAGGAAAGAAAGACGAGGAGAAAAGAAACGTTACTGTTCCCCTCGTCTCTCTCCATATAACTAATCAGCTTAGCAATAAGACTTGTATAGTGTAAATATGGACTTAATAAAAATCAATTTTCAGTTTTTTTCTATCACGTAATAGTTTCAAAGAAACTGGGAACTTAGACATGTATCATAATATACATATGTATGTATACCAGTACATAGAGCTGCAGTAAAAAAATAGCACTACATTCTTGGTTGGTATATATTAATAAATTTTTCTTTGATTTAGTTCACGATCTATTCCAGCGGCTCATAATTAGAATAAAACAAGCACTTATACTATAAACGAGTACACAAGACTTGCATTAATTTCATTGACTTTTATTAGAAAAACTTACAAGTTACGATCAAAAGTAAAAATTTTGACGGTAAAAAAATAGCACTAGTCATGAAAAGTAATACGAAACGAAACGATATTTCAAATAAGCTATACTCGTATACAAACTGAAGTTAATAAAGCAATATTTGATTGTATGGCCTTTGTTGGCAATTACGGCAGCGCTGCGTTTCGGCATGGAGTTAACCAAATCTTTTAACCTTTTTTTGGGTATTCTGTCCCACGACTCCTTAACTACAGCCCAACGTTGCTCGTTAATAGTAGATTTTGCTTCGCATACCTTTTTCTTGACATCAGCCCAAAGATTCTCTATTGGGTTTAAGTCTGGCGACCGCGCAGGCCACTCCATGACCTTAATATTGTTGTCAATGAACCACTGCGAGCCTTTCTTTTGGTATGTTTTGTGTTGTGGTCTTACTGGGAGGCCCAAAACAATGGCATTTCTTCTCTGGCATAAGGAAACATTACATTTTCTAATATTTCTACGTAAAGATGTTGGTCCATTGTAGTTTTTATCCAGTGTATTGGTCCCACTCCCCAATATGAAAAGCATGCCCACACCATTGTGCTTGAACTTCCATGCTTTACTGTCTTGCATGTAAATCTTGGATTGTATGCTGCATTCGGAGGACGTCTTACAAATGAGCGAGAGCCTTTTCCACCATACATTACGATTTTGTATCCGTTCATTCACAAAATGTTTCTCCATTTACTGGCTGGTTAGTTCAGGTGCTGTTGTGTAAAATTAAGTCGTTTGTTCACATGCTTCGCAGTCAACAACGGAACTTTTCTTGGGCTACAGGCTTTTAAATTGTGTTCCCGCAATCGATTGCGAACTGTTTCCATGCATGCTTCTACCTGGAGCTCCTTTTTGAGCTCTGTATAAAGATTAAAAGCGTCGTTTTTACTTTGGCGAATCAATCGCTTAACCAACCAATTGGACATTGCTGGCTTTCTATTACGCGTTTAATATTTTTTACATGAGTGATTGCATTGCGTATCATTTTATTGGAGCAATTAACCAATTGTGCTATTTCACAATACGTTTTGCCTTCCGAAATTAGTTTTTTTAATAATCTGTCGCTTTACGTCTGTGCATTGCTCTCCACGTCCCATAACTGACGATTTCAAAAACAATTTGTTGCTTAAATTTTTTTTAAGAAAAACTTGATCTTTTATAGGTTTCGCGACAAACAAAAAAAAAATTATGCAAAAAGCAATGTTTGGTGCTATTTTTTTACCGTTAATTTTTTTACTTCAGTCCAAATATTCTTTCATATAAAAAGAATCATGTGTAATATCAGGACCAAAACTATTTGCTCAGAAAGGATACGCATTACATTACAGCATAGCGCAATCAAATATAAAAATGATTGGGTAATACAAATTTTAATTGAAAAGGAAGCATTTGTACTGTAACGGTGCTATTATTTTTACCGGCAGGTATATCTGCATACATATATGTATGCATATATATTTTCCCATTGATCCCAGAAGGAGAATAGGCCCTCAATAAATTGCTTTTGGTCTTGTGCCAACGCTCTAACTTCGCGCCAGTTTTTATAAATTCCGGCAACTTCTACATCGATTTGCCTTCTCCACGTATGAGCTGGTCGTTCTTTTCTTCGACTTCCTTGGGGTTCTAGTCTATGGCATTTCTTGGTGGATTGGTGTGATCAATCCAACGCCATTTATGTCTTTTTATTTCTATGGCCATGATTTGTTGGTTGGATTGTTCCCAAAGCCTAGGCCAGAATACTCGCAATATCTTGCAAAGACATTGATTCACAAACACTTGGATCTTTTGCATGTCTCGAGGTTTAGCGTTCCATGTCTCACAACCGTAGAGGAGAATGGACTTGACATTTGTATTAAAGATTGATAAGCGCTTAGAAAGTGAAGACGAATTCTATATGGATATTAAACGACATAAAGTTTGTAACGCTTTCTGTACTTTCTCTAATTAAGCTCGTACGATAGCAAAACTAACTGAATAATTCCTGAAACGCTGCATTAACTCTCAGGGTTTTGGATTTAGCAGTGTTAATATTAAATCCAGCCGCATCTGTTGTTGTTGTTTTATTTCGCGGATTCGATTCAAGATCTGAAAGGCTGTGGGCTAATAGGCAAAGATCACCTGCGTAATCAAGATCGTTTAAACGACCTTGCAGTCCCCAAGTAATTCCCTTTCCTTTTATAGGGAACTGTGTCTAAGACTATAAAAAATATAAGTGGTGATAAGACACAACCTTTTCGAGCACCGATTTTCACTTTTACCATCCTGCTTAACGCTTTATATATTATATACCTTTATAAGTAAAATAAGTTTAAGCGGGACGTTTTTGCAACGTAGTACGCTCTCAATCACGATATGACCTAATTTGTCGAAGGCTTTTTCAACTTTGATTTGTGTTCCTGTCTCAGTGCTGGTGTCACCCTAGCGGAGATTCGCTTGGCGATTATTTGGGTAATGAGCAAAGATGTATTATAAGCTTTCAGAACAATTTTATATAAAGCAAGAAAGCACTTTATAATTGATCAGCGAAACCCGTAGTTTCCACATCTCCTTTATTGCAACTGAGATATACATACATAAATCAAAAAAGCCAGTTTTACACAAAATAAGTTTTCAGTTTACTTACATACATACAACTCAATGAAGATGTAACAATATTTCTCAAGAGGTGGTCATACAAGATTAAATGTGACATAACGACTTTTTCTGCATTATTCTTATATTTTGAGATAAGTATGTTTACGTTGCAATAAGTTCATTGCTACGATATGCTCATATCGCTTTTAGTACAACAATGTCATAACTCAGAAAAACTTGTTTTACAGAAAAAGAGTTTAAAGTTTTTAATTTACCAAAAAATTAATGGAAAAATAAAATTTTATTGCGACTATACAAGAGATTTCTATGAAATTTTTAAACAATATAAACAATGATACGACGATTAGTTCTTTATTATTAAATCAAAAATTTAATTTTTGGAGTTATTACGCTATCGAAGAAAATGGGCCATATGTATGGGCCTCCGCTACTTTGGAAGAATATTGGAAAAATATAAAATTTCCTTGTGATAAATTACTTCACTGAATAATAAATAGCACGCTTGTAAAATTTTCAGCTATTATTTTCACGGCGAATTCGTACCAGTACCTGAATTCAGTAACTTTTATTATGATAATCGTATCGCTATAATAAATATGTACATATCGTCGCAGTTTTAACTAACCGACCTAACTGACATTTTTTAAAAAAATTAGTTAAGTTCTTTACTAGACTTTATAAGTCATAATACACCTTGTCTACAATTTTCATGACTGTAAGCATTGCTGTTATGCCGATATAAGTAAACAGATTTCAGACGCAGCCATAAGAATGAATGTATAAAACAACCGTAAAAGCTGCTCTCCTGTTAAATTTTTAAAATGTTAGTTAGGTCAGTTAGTTAAAACAGCGACAATATAACGAAAGATTTTGCTCACTATGAAGAAATAAAAAAATAAATTATTTTAATTGTCAATATATTACATGGTTCAATTAAACTGCCGCTAAAAACATCATAGAGAATTAAAGTTGGATTACATTAAAGATTAATAAATCAAGTCATTGATTGTAATTTGATTTTCAAATTACATATGGGCAATTCCCAAGCGACGGACGTGACATTCGTACACTTTTAGTTGAGCAAAAAAATAAAAAATAAATAAATAAAAAATAAAGGAATGTATATCTTAAGAAAATACTATAGGAAATAATTAATGAGTGACATAACTTCATGGTAACCTGAATAGAAAATGGAAAAACAGAAAATGAATACACAGAGAGAATAGATTGGTCAAAAATATGTTGAAGCAACAAATATTTAATTATGTATTCCAATGTTCCATGTTTTCTATCAACGATTTTTTCATATTTATAAACAAAAAACCATAATTACAATACAAATATAATTCTCACAATAGTTTTATTAGTAATAACAATTGATTCCATTCATTTCTAATATAAATTTTAAAGTATTGGCAGACACAACTGAATTGAATATAAGTTAGAAAGTAACGTGACTGAATATTGCCTTTTGCAATTAAAAACACTATTTTGTAAACAAATCGGTTATTGTAACTAACTGCCGTCGTACTGAAATTCTATTGCAATAAAAGTAAAGAAAATGAAATACTTTATTGATGTTCCTAACCGAATTTTTTATTCTGAATACAAAAGGAAAAATATATGTACTTTGTTGTCGCAATTGAATTATTCATTAGTCCTCGTCCAGACTTGCTAATTTTTGTTGCTGCAACTTTTTAAAATTCTGCTTTGAAATTGCATTAGTTTCCACATTATGAAATTCTAGTTTTGCAATTATGTATTAAAAAAAATTTATTACACAACAAATTTTCTTGAAAAATTAACAATTCTACTACTTTTTGTAATATTTTGTGTTTTGCATACAACTAAAGAAATAAAATAAAATGCCAAATACACCTACCAACATTTAATTATCAACTACGAATTTCAAAACAAAAGAGAATTGCAGAGCACATGAAACTGTGTACCCCTCTCCAATCTTCTCACCCCTCTCACCGATAAACTCAAGAATTGCTGCAACAAAAATTGTAAGTCTGGACAGGGACTTATTTGTGGAAAAATTTGAATGTCATAAACAAAAAATTAATATTAGATAGAAATGTCATATAAAAAATATCTTTTGCAGAATAATTACACGAAATCTCGATTTAACAAAAAAGGTAAGGACATTATTATATACATACATATATCGCAAAATATTCGAAGTGTTATTACTATTATTCTGAAGTGAAACTATTTGTGCAAATAATTTGTAGTTTCTTGATAGGAAAATATACCTGTCTGTGTAATAAAGCCGAACACCGGCAACGGATGTTACAATACAGAATATAAGCAAAAAATTAAGAATAATTTGCGATAAATATAATAATGTACTTACTTTTTTTATTCTGTACAAATTGTAAAGGGTGTTTTTTTTAGAGGTATAGAGCTTCGAATTGAAATAAAACACAAGAAAATTGTTTTAATGTCCATCAATTTGGCTTTATTGGAAGGATAATTTTATGCCATTAACGTTTAAATATGATTTCGGGCATGTGGCCGCCGCGGCTGGCTCGAATAAAGCCAATTCTACAGGTCCAATTTTCAACCACTTTTTCGAGCATATGGGGCCGTATGTTGGCAATAACGCCACGAATGTTGGCTTCCAAGTCCCCTAACGTTTCTGGTTTGTTGGCGTAGACGAGCGACTTCACATATCTCCAAAGAAAATAATCCAATGGTGTCAAATCACACGATCTTGGTGGCCAATCCATGGTTAACCGAATTAATTGCTCTGATGGACGATTATGTCGACCATAAAATGGACGGAGCTTGCGGTAAACTTCGCGAACTGAACCATTATTTTCGAAATAAATTTGCACGATTTGCAAGCGTTGTTCTTTTGTCAACCTGTTCATGATGAAATGGCAAACCAAACTAAATATTAATCACTTGACAGCTGACAAAATGGCCGCCAGTTAAAAAAGTGATGCCAACTTAAAGTTCTATACCTCAATAAAAAACACCCTATATGTATGTATGTTCTTATATGAGCCGTGTCTACCACTGATTCCTTTAGAAATACCAGTTGTATCAATTAATTATTTCTATAGTCACAATTAAAATTTTCTGTTGCAGTAACTATTTCATTCTAAAATTTCGCATATCGCTAATGAAAAATTGGTGCTTACAAAAGCTTTATTCCTTCATTACAACAGAATTGAGTATTAGTTGTTGGAACCGACAAAATTCGATTGGCTACAAATTCGGTTATCACAAAAAATCAATTTTCTCTGCAAATGTATTTACCAAAGGTAGATTAATAATTGTATACACAATATAATCATTTCTCATATTCCATTTCATTGAAAATTTGCGTTATATAGCTGAAGTTAATAACAATCTATACCCCAGTAGATAGACATGGGTGCTGATGAAGTACGTGGCTGCACAAGAAAATATCGGTATTTCCCGCAGCTAAAAGTCTAGTTTAATTTTCTTCTCTTCTTTAGAAACTCAAAATAATTAATAAAAATATTTCGTTCAATAAGAATTCACAGAGAAAACAGTGCCTAATAAATGCCGCATAAAATAGAACAAAATT
Organism: Nowickia ferox; assembly: GCA_936439885.1. Lineage (NCBI taxonomy): Eukaryota > Metazoa > Arthropoda > Insecta > Diptera > Tachinidae > Nowickia > Nowickia ferox. Next base: position 30,148,577 of record OW387026.1, read on the forward strand.
AATAAGATATCTCTATGGTTTTTTTTCAATAAGGAAATCTTATTAATTTAATAAGGAAAACCTTTTTAAAAAAATCAAGAAGAAATCTTGTAGTTTTTACTAGGTTATCTTATTGATTTAAAAAAAAAATTTATGGCTTTATTTTTTGTACTTATGTATGTATTTTCATTTAAATTCTATACCACATATGTATGTATGTATGTCGTATATGTATGTAAATGTAATTTATTTATACATACATACATATTATATTATATTCTTAATTAACTCACCATACAGACATATTATTACTTGAGAGGAGACAAGTGTTGAACTAGCAACCACTGTAACCAATATGGTAATAGGCAGCCTGAATCCGCATTGAAATTATTGTACTAACACGCTTATATATACAAAAACGATAAAGATCATGAAAAAATTTTCTCTATGTTTATTTATAGCTATGAAATAACAAGAAACCTAATAAAATTAAGAAGATTTCCTTATTAAAAAATTAATAAATTGCTTTACACATAATCATATAGGAACCTAATGAAAAAAATAAGAATACCTTTTTGAAAAAATCAATAAGGTAACCTAATGAAATCAATAAGGAAACCCTTTTTGAAAAAATCAATAAGGCAACCTAATAAAATCAATAAGAAATCCCTATAGTTTACAATTTATAAGAAAACCTAATAGAATCATGAAGTTTTTCTCTATGGATTGTTCTTTTGGTGCCAAAAATAATTCTTGATTTTATGTGATTTTCTTATTGATAAAATTAATAAGACTTACTTACCACATAAAAATAATAAGAAATCTCTATGGAAAAATCTTCGCTTCTCTCTTCCTCTTGATTCTATTAGGCAGTTTTGTGTCTGTGTTGAAAATACTGAACTTAAGCCCGATTAAGAAATTATTCCGAATTTTTTTTGGTGATTGTGGAAATGAAGGTGAAAGAAAATCGTTTATGTGCACATTTATGAAATATGAGAATTTTGTTTTAATTTAATGGGTAAAGCATAGTACTCTGTTCAAATTTGTGAAAAATGTTGAGCAACATTGATTATTTCATACGAAAAATTTTACATGTGTTTGTTGTAAATTCCCCACGAAATAAGTGCCACCTATCTTTTTTCGCATGAAAACTTAAAATGTTGAAGATACATTTCATACGTTTTTCCCAAGATAAACAGAGTACTATTTCTGCAACATTTTTCCATGAACAATTCGTGCCAATTTTTTTTTATATGTATTTTGACAGCATTTCACGTAAAATGTTTAACAGAGTATCAGGCTTAAAGCACAATACTAACGCGACAATTTTTTTCCAAGAGAACTAAGCGCAGTAACTTTGCTAATATTGATTGAACTTTAATTCAAAAGAAATTAAACAATAACAAATGCTTATTTATTTAATGCTGAAAAAAATTAATAAATATTGATTTTATGCGACGGATGCGACATTATGGTATGTGAGAGCAAACTCAAAAAACTTCCGTTTTTAGAACTCCTTTCTCCTAGAATAGACATTATTACTACGTTTATAGGCGCACTATTTGCAAATAAAAATATTTGCAAATAAATTAAAGCCACTGTTTATACGGCATTGTGAATGTATAAAAATTTGATAGCACTTCTATAGAAAAGTTACTTATGTTTACAAAAAAATTGTGTAAATATATAAAGTAACAAATCTTCTATCAATGTTTTTTGCGCAATATTTAAAAATTTTTTGTTTTTTATTAGCAAACATTTGTAAAAGTGGCAACCTAAAGCATTTTATTTGCAAATAGTGAGTTAATCGTGAATAGTTTTCTGAATTAGTAAGTCGCAATAAAAACCATAATATGGCAACAATTTGCAGTTTTATTTGCAAATAAGACCTGCGTATAAACGTAGTATATGTGTACCAGTGACAACGTTTGCCATTTCCGATATTTTTTGTTGTGTGGCATTGCTTTCCATATAAAAAACATAATCAGGTATGTGATGGAAAACTATCGTTTTCAAAACGATTTCAAAACAATCGTTTTGAAAAGGTGTGATGAATTCCGATCGATTTTCAGTATAATTTTTGAGCTAATTTTGAACTACCGACTTCTAAAAAGTACACTAAAAGATAAAATATAATCCACATAATAGGTTTGTGAGAAGAAATTTGTAAACAATGTTTGGAAAAACTATTAAAAACAAGTTTTAAAATTATTGACAAAACGACTATAGGAAACACATCACACCTTTTATCGTTTTCAAATTGTTTTTTTGTCTAAATCGTTTTCATCACATACCAGAATGAGAACGTTTTAAAAATAACACCACAAAATGACAACACAAGAAATGCCAGATTAGTAGAAAATTTGTAAATTACAAAAAAAAAAAATCATACCCAATACTTTAAATAGTGGCTAAAAAGCTTAGCAAAAAAAGAAAAAATTTTTTACAGTCGCATATTTCGGTAAAAAATTAGAAAAATTAAAAATGCTTCAACATTTATAAATTATAGACCTTTAAGCTTTATTATTGAAAAAAAAATTGTGAGCACTTTCCATTTTTTACTGGAAGTTGACCTTTTACTGGAATTACCCATATGTACATACATACATACATACATACAGAAATATCGCTCTAAGAATAGGAATTTTCATCTCATGAATCAATTATTTTTATTTTTTTTTCTTTTCTGGAAATTTTATGGGGAATACCGAGAAAAATACAAATGATTTTGTAATTCTACGCTCAGTTTGTGAAATATTTTGAGAAAAGAAATCACTCGAACCAAAAAAATTAACACAACATATTGCCTTATCAGTTCAGTATTTTCGGAGAGAAATAAAAAGTGAGTCAGTTATTATTTACATATTTAGAATTTGCTCTGCTTTTAAATTCAAATGCAATTTTGAAGTGAAAGTGTTTTGATTCTATATTTTATAGGTATGTATGTATGTAGTTACATACTACAAAGTATATCGATTGTATCATTTTGAATTAGAGATGGGCGCGTGTCGTGTTTCACGAAGTGTTCGTGAATGAAAATCTGATTTCATGCGTGTTCGGGTCCCGTTGTGTTGAGCAAAATTAACACGATAAACTCGAAACGATTTTTGGTGATAAAATATGTATCCATGAATTTCCAGTAAAGAAAAAATTTTATATTTTATGTCGTCAAACACATAAAACTATCAAATTTGTTGATAGTGTAGGGGTCTCTTAAGCTTAAAGTTCTGAAATTAAACAAAAATATGTACCTATCTGTTTGAATATAAAAAATGCTTTTTTGCTATACAATTTGATTTCGTGCGTGTTGTGCAGTGTTTTGAACAAATTTCGCGTGCGTGTTTCGTACGTGTTGAACGTCTTGGAATTCGTGTTCGTGTCGTGTTGGAAAAATTCAATTCAACACGCGCACATCTCTATTTTGAATTAAATTGTTCTCGATTACGTTGCAGCCACACATTAAAGTTTTTCACACATGCATATGTTTATATGTATGTATTTATATATGTACTTCTTGTCAAACCCAGCTAGCATTTTGTGTCATAATCGAATCTTTTCCGAATCAGCTTGACAAATAACCGCATATTAGCTCATAATTCGTTGTGAGAAAATGGTACCCTACAGATTATACAAGGTACTTGCAAGACTACAGCAAAATTACAACACCAAAAAACACACGCATTTTGTTGGTAGAAACAAACGAATAATTGTCAGAAACAGATGTCTTTTGCTTTTAAAAATAACAATCACAGGATAACTAGAGTACAATTGCAGACGCGGCATTCATGCATGATTATAGTCATTCAGTGTTGCCAATATTTATGTAATACACAGAGTGTGTAATTTCTACTCACATGTGTAGGCCATGTAAAGATATTCATGTATAATCTGTGTGTAATTCTGCCTTGGGTTTTATTTATTTTTGTTTTAATTTTAACCTACACAAAAGATGTGTAGTGTAATTTTCTTCAATGTGTAATTGGAGACACAGCCACATGCAAATTCGTTGGCAACACTGTAATCATTTTATTCACACACATACACTAACATTTTTGCAGCTCGTAAACAAAGTTTGACAACTTTCTGCATTGTATACATTAACAGGCAGGGCTTGTGCATGTACCTTGTATAATTTTACCATGGATTTGCTGATTAATTCATTTTTGAGCAATTTTCTGGTAGTATTTAAGTCATTTGGTTTCTTTTTGCGGCTTCTTTGCATTTTGTTCCTCTTTTTTCAAGTGTATCCATTTTCAATCACCCAAGTGTTAAATCAGTTTTTAAACATCAAAAGTGATATGAGGAGAATCACATAAAAATTTTTTCCAAAGAATGCTCACCCAAATGCTAGCTGGGAAATGCATGTTAATTAATAGCTGTGACATCACTCGCTGCATGCAAGTTAAAAGCAGGTTCATATCCAAATGGCATCGGCACAGAAGAAAAACTATGGCATTTTCTGACATCGCAATAGTGTGTACTAGTGACAACATATGTCATTTACGATATTTTTCGTTGTGTGGCATTGCTTTTCATATAAAAAAACATAATGTGAACGACACTGCGCACATTTTGAAAATGACAACACAAGAAATGCCACAGAGAAAACAGATTCTTTGAGACCACCGAATTTGTTGCTAATCGAATTTTGGCGGTTGCACCAACTATCATAGAATTCTGGTATAACGACTGCAATTTTCTTGTGGTACCACTATATTTTTAATTATAACCATTAACCCAATAGTTGCAACAACAGATACTATTGGTTAACAGTATGGAATTTGAAATAAAAGTTATTCTAGCTACCGAAAATATGGTTAATATAACTAAAACAAGATCATAATTGGTACATGTGAAAGAAAAATTGGCTTTCCTTGCTGAAATAAAAATAAACAATAAACGCAAATAAAAATACACAATATAAGACATTTATTATTTGACATATTTTCATAAGTTTATTTCAATTGAATTTTATTTGCTGGTGGTTAAGCATGTCTATATGGATTTCTTCAACCACACATTTTGCACAGTCACAATTCTCTTATTTTATGCACAACCTTTCAAAAACCATTGGAGAATTCCCAAATAATAATGTTTTTGAAAGTCACAAAAGCTAATTTTTAATTTCCTGCTGTAAACTATTATAGTAAATGTAACCTCTAGTTAGTTGCAACAACTGATATAAAGTGTTTCTTTAAACGTTAATAAAAAAGGACAATTTATTTAGTTGCCAATACCAAAAATTGGTACTAAAATCCAATTCGTAATATTTTATTCGGTTGCGCTAATCCAAAGTAAATTTATATCAAGTATATGCAACTACTCAGGTGATTCATTTTTTTCTCGTTTCGTGGCAATGCCTGAATGTCAAAAGTTGTTTACAATGTTCGTACGCCATTTTGTTTTCTTTTGCTTTGTTATACACAATTGTGTATACTGAAAAAGTATGTGAAAAAGTTTAAATAAATTTTTACTTAAGAAATGTGTTACAAAACATTTAAAAATAACTATATTTAATTATACTTACTTCACATATTAAAGGTTTATCAATTAATAAATTTACTTTGATTTTGTCTATCCATACATATCCTTTTTGTTGTATGCAGATCTGGGATTATTGCATTAAATAAGCAAACGCATTGACCATTTTACCATACTAAACCAAATCAATGCAAATACAAATATATTACATTGGCACTAACTTTGATAGTATTAGTGCATTTTTTTTTTTCATTAAACTAAAATCCCTTCAAAGTAATTTATGAATATTGCATTGTTACTTTTATTTCACCATTTTTTCACCACTTCACACATTATGAAAAGTATTATTGCATTATAGTGCAAAATACAACGTAAATGTGTACATATGTACATAAAAACATACGTACATACATAAATATGTAAATTTTTTCCTATGTACACCCAAGACGAAAAATCATATCACTACGTTTTTTATAATTTTTTCGAGAGTTGTAATTGTTCCAAGCGGTAGTATTTTTCGTTTATAAAATTACCATTTTTTAAGATATAACTACAATAAATGAAAACCTAAGTTCTGATCTTTTGTCAATTGCACGGTTTTCTATATAAGGTCGAGAATCAACGTACTTGAAGTATGAAACTTTTTAATTTTTTCAATTAGTTCTGAAATCTAGTTTGTATTTATATTGACAGTTTTCCTTTTCTTTAATTTGTACGTACATACTTATAAAAGTGCCCTCAATGAACTTTAGTGTATTTTATATTTTTTATTTGTGCTATCTCCTAAAAATATTTTCACGTTTTATTCAATTTTACTGTGTACAATATGCAATAATATTGCATTACTTCATGATGTGCTTAGTGGCAACACAAAATTAGTGTATTTTTTGTCATGCGATTAACTGCTAATGCAATATTAATCCCTTACTTTTAAGATATTTTATTTAAGTGCAAAAAATAGTGCACTACAAGCATCAAATCTAAATTTGCACTAAAATTTTTGTTTTTTAATCAGTGCTTATGCAAAAGTAATGCAAGTTGCCCAGGTCTGGTTGTATCCATCTGTTTTTGACATTCATCCATTATTCTTACACAAACAAATCGCCTGTTGTTTTTGTACTATCTTAGTTGTTGTAGACCTGCATATACTTCATATAAATATGCTTTGCGCTAATCAATCAGTTATTTAGTCACGACAAAAGCATAGGATCGGTTGATCCAATCAATTTAAGAACTGTCAGAATCATATGTTTATTACAATTACGCCTTTACAGCAATGAACATGGATTGTATTCTGGATTAATAGAAAATTGATAGCGTGAACTGAAATATAGTTTATGCAAATGATATTTCATTGATATTCATTTTCCAACCAATCTTTTTTCTGGGTGCAGATGTGTACAAAGCATTAGTCGTACAGACACATTATCTCTTTAACATGGACGCAATTATGCATTTATTGATATTCATATACTATATATGTATATACAGTGGAATCTCTCTTGAGCGGACACCGAAGGGACCATTGAAATGTATCCGTACAAGGGTGCTGTCCGCTTAAGAGAAAACTACACATTTAAATGAATAAAATTTTGCTATGATGGTTAGTTTTTTTAAATACTTTTATTAAAAAAAATAAACAATTCAATTGAGGTTAATAACCAAAAATCATTAATATGTAAATATAACCCATTTCCATATGTAACAAAATTTTAAATTGTTTTATAAGTAGTATATTATTTCAATAGATATTCATTTCTCCATTTTAATTTGGCGTGTTTTGATCTTGACAATAACATTTTGAAAATTTAAATCAAGCGATAATATGGGATTGTTAAATTCAATGAGGTAATTTACACGAGAACAATTTTTAAGCCGCACAATTTTTGTTCTTTTCCAAATTAAACGAGACTAATTCATCTAGCATAAAATGTATGCGTAAACACAGCTTTATGTGTGTTAGTGTTTTTCGTATTCATTTAACATTTGTTGTTTTTTAAGTTGGCATAAGTTTTTGGTTTTGTGCTGCTAATGCGGGGTTGTAACTGGTTGAAAAATTATGCCTACCACAAAACCACTCTCTTTGCCTCTCTCACCTACAAAGTGGCATGTTATGCCAGCACAATTATGCCCGTGTAAATCAGCGCAATCGCAGATAAAATTATGTTACGTGTAGACTTCAAATTAGTGTTATCTCAATGTTATAAGAATTTTAATGAGATAAATGTTACAAGAAATCTTATATTCACAATCTTATGCGATGAACTATGAAAACACACGCGTTCATGAAAATATATTAGTGTGGATGTGTGAGTGTTTATTAAAATAAATTAAAAGCTATGTTTCTTAATAAATTTCTGTGATTTTATATATTTAAGTGTGTTTAATTGATTTACAAATTAATATTTGTATGAAAAATTTAAAATAAAATAACTAATTATGCAAAAGCAGTAGATATTAACTCGATGAGCATTTGCTTCAAAAGAAATCTTATAAGATTATATAATAAACGTTTACTTAGACATGTATTTAAGTACATATATCAATTCTGTGGCAAACAGGAACATGTGCTTAACTCGAGATAAGCTGTTTTTGAGTTAACGGTACTCCTGTAATCCATTTTTGAAAGAACCCCTGGGCAAAATTTCATTTATTTTGTGCGTTTTTTCAGGAAGTTATAGCGGAATGACTTGCTTCTTATCTTTTTTCGTTTTATAATCTCATATGGAACAATAGCTTAATTTATTTAATACTTTGGTATATTTCAAATCCAATGTACGAGCATTATTTGTAGAGTGTAGAACGAAATTTTCTGAAAGAAATTTAAGTGAATACCGAATTTCCTAATTTAACTGTAAAAGAAATAGATTTTTAAAAATCGAGTTGAAAGTTTAGAACTGACATAAGCACTTTTTCCTTATTGTAACAGAAATAGTGGGCCAACATGTCTTCCTTGATCTTCACCTGAAAAAATTAACATATTTTTGAATCTAACTGTTTGTGATCTTATTTTTTAAATACGAATATATATATGCACTTTTGCTTAGATCTCTAAATTCCATTATAGGGAGATTCTTGATAAGAAATCTGAAATGAGTGATGTGACATAACTCGTATTAATAAAAAACGGAATTGTTATTCAGTATATTCGTAAATTCAAGTTTATTTAAAGAAATCAAAATGTAAAGGTAGGGTAAAGGTTCTCTGATGACCTGCGTTAGCAACAGTCAAATGCGCATAGAATATAGCTAACCCCACAATAATAAATTTCAATTTATTTTAAAGAAACAGTTAATAATTAGCTGAACAAGTTTAATATTAATTTTCATAAAAAGTGCCATAAAAATATTAAAATTCAAAAATAAAATTAGTTTAATAGGCAGATTTTAAAAAAAAATTCGCTTCTAAACGTTTCAAATATATGTACATATATGAAAAATAACGAAAATCGTTTCAAAAAATATTTTTTCCATACAAATTGCAAGACGAAAAAATTTTTTGTATATACAAAATCTACCCTTTAGTTAGTTATCTTTATACGTATATCAAACAAATTTGGATATTGTTGTAAAGGAAATGGAATAATAAATAAATAAATACTCGATATCCAGTTCCTAGTATTTTTTTAGCACTAGTTTCGAGTACAAAAAAATTCAAAATTCTTAAAATTGTACATTTCTTTTTTCTTTCCTTTTATGAAGGAATTAGTATTAAAAATTAATATGCTTCGAATCTTTTAAACAACGCAAAATAGATTCTGATATTAAGAAATTTAAATGATTTTTTTTGCAGGCCTATATCGATACTTCAAAAATACTTAAAAAATATGTAACTCTTTCCTTTGTTTTGAGAGTTCATAGGTGCCGCAAATAAGCGCTCTGAGGAGTTCCCCAAACAAAACCAAAACAAAATGTGTACACCAATCTGAGCAGAGATTTTAAAATGGCTGCACAGAGAAAACAGATTCGTTGAGACAACCGAATTTTTCGCCAATCGCATTTTTGCCCTTGCCGCAGCATCACAAAGCTCGGTTGTAAATGTTTTAAGTTTGCTTCTATCAAACCGTGCTAACTAGGGATGCCAATCCCGATCCCGAGAATCGTTCAATCAGTCAATCTTGAAATTGTTTACTAAGTTTTGTTTGTTCTTTACAAATAAATTCATCATGACCTTCCCTCATGTGAAGATAATAACCGTGGCAACACAATATTGATCTTTTATAATTGAAATTTATTTGCCGGTGGTTAAGCATTGTCTATATATGTATATCATTGATGCTTTGCCAAATCATTTTTTGAACAGTCACAAACTTCTTATCTTACTCACGGATTTTCAAAATCTATTTGAGAATTCACAAATAATAATATTTTTGAAAATAACAAATGAAAAATAAGCGTAGTAAGCTTAGAAACTTTAACAAAACCCAGCAAATAATTTATATTCGATATGAATCTGGGTTTTGTTAAAGTTTCTAACCCTTATACGCTTATTTTTATTTTGCGATTTTCAAAAATATTATATGTGAATTTTCAAATAGTTTTTGAATGTGTAATATGAAATAATTATAAAACTTTTGTTTGTGAACCTTTTTTTTAGTAAATAACTATAAAAAGCATGTGTCTTTTAATGCTCAAAAAATCCAGAGTCCGGAATAATTCCTAAATCTTAAAAAATTTAGGGATCCCGAAATCCCGGTATTTGATTTTTTGAAATCCCGAATCCCGGGATCGTAAAAACCAGTCTCGATTAATAGTCTTTATTTTGAAATTAATTTAATAGGAAAATTTTTTAGTTTGCAAATACCAACAATTTGTATTTAAATCCAATTCATAATAGCCCAATTCACAGTCATGTGCAAATGGTCTTGCATCGTAGCATGTGCAAAATGGTATAGTATATTGATACTCACCACTTAACAATTCTTATAGCTAATAAATCAGTGAATGTTTAAATATAGTTTAAGTTAATTTTCATAAAAACTTAAAAAGTATTTAAATATACTTTCATTTTTTCAGTGGCGAATTAAAGTTATTATCAAATTACGTTGAAAGTGTACGGTAGCACTACAAGATTTCCAAATATTATGGAAATCTTTCCAAAGAACAGCTGTTCAATTTAAATAAGAAAGTTTATTTATCAATTTGCAGAAAAGTGAAATAGGAAAAAACACATTTTATGATTCAAAAAGAGCATCGGAATGCATTTTTCTATTTATATATTTCATGATATGAAAATATGTGTTACATTTGTTGTATATTTGCGAAAATTAAACGAAATTCTTTTTAATACGACCACATGATGTTCATGTACATGCGTTCAAAAAACACACACATGCACAAAACATATGGTATGTTTGTAAAACTTAAGCAACACTTAAATGCACAATGTTGGCTATTTAAGATTCATTTAATTTTGGGGTGAAAAACAAAATTTTGTGTTTAAACATGATTTAAAAATAAAATACATATAATCATTGACTGATTTATTAGCCCTTAGTGGTGAGTATCAATATACTATACTATTTTGCACATGCTACGATGCAAGACCATTTGCACAAGATTGTGAATTGGGGTAATATTTTATTCTGTTGTGTTCATCATATCCATTATTTAGTCCTGGCAAAAGCATACGATCGCTTGATGTAATCAATTTAAGAATTTTCAGAATCATATTGTTACGAGTACAATTGTTCATAGAAAATGTATAGCGTGAATTGATGTATAGTTTATTCAATTAATATTTTATCGGCATATCATTTTCCAACAATCTTTTTTCTGGGTGTGCTTTTGTTGATGATGTATTATGCAATTTAGGGAAATATGTAATTATTTAGAAAGGCGCAATGATCAACTACAATTTCAGTATATACATATGTATGTACATATGTACATATATTTAAAATAATTAAGAAGATTTTATACCAACTTCTATAGTGCAATTGTATTCCGAGGTGAACCTCTCCAGACTGTCTTCTTGAAGAAAACGTGTTTGTTGCAAATGTGCGAATTTTACAAATATGAATTTAATTTATTTCATTTATTTATTCATAAAAAACCTGTACAACATTAATATAATTACTTGCCAGCGTTACCAGTTTTGCTTTCTTTTTCTTTTATAATAGAAAAAAATCATAATTTTCTTATGGACATGGACATGCATTTCTTCTTCTCGCCCGACTTCATCTTTATCTTTATAAAATTTATAAATTTTATGTATTTACATATTTTCTTTGTAAAATTATGATTTATATTTGTAGACAAAAGGTAAACTAATAAATTTTGGGTGGGGTGCCCCGGTACGCTAGTGAGTAGTGTGCTAGGCTATCAGTGCGGTGGTCGTGGGTTCGATTCCCACCAATGACTCTGGTCTGTTTCACTACAACGGGTGAAGGTCTTTGTAACTATGCTCGTCAAAATAAGTTACTATATAATTAGTAATTGTAGTTATAACATTTAATAAATAAAATAAATAAATAACTTTTGGGTATTTGTAGACAAAAAATAATACATTCTTGTAATCCTATAACTCAATTTTTTGAGTGTAAGGGTACCCTATACTTTTTGAACTACTCAAACAGAATTAATGGGGTATTCAGTCAAATTTTAAGTACTTATGACTAGGTAGTACATACACAGTTTTGCATTCTAGTAAGCAAAGTTTTTTGCTGGATCGTTTATGTCAACGTACGTACCTACTACACATCTTTAAATATTTGAACCAGCTCCTTGGTTTATACGTTATTTTTTGTCAAAAATTTCATTAAAAATTATACATGTCAACATTATTCAGATAAATTTTGACTACATGGAGGGCACAACAATTTTACATGTTTCTACTTCCGTCAGAGAAATAAATAAGTATGGTCTCCCTCCGAATTTTTAACTGGCCTCTGCGTTCATGTTGACAACTTCAATAAGTGTCAATATTATTCTATTACTTTAAAAGAGATGCAAAACAAAAATGCTGATAATACTAATTTAAACTTAAGTAACAAAGAGTTGGTTGCTATCTTGTTGTCGCTTATTACTCCATTTAGTTACTCAACTAAAATTGCGGTGTATGTTTAGGTATGTTTGTAAGACTTTTTTTAAATATTTTTTTTTAAATAAAAATTACTATGCTTGGGGTGATATTTATGTACCTGTGCACATTGGGTAATTTGAGCTACTTTTTAGGCCAAAATAATTTTCAGCCAAGTTATGGATCGATATTACTGAAATTTAAAATTTTAGCTTGATTTTTTTATTTTTGTAATAGTGGAAACTTGTAAAGTTGCCACGATATGAAAAAAAGTAAAAAAATAAGTATGTATCTCGAAAACGAACGGATACATTTTTTTTTAAATCGAGACAATGAAAATACACAGTGAGGATGACAAAATAGTGCATAAGCCATGTACAGTTTACAAAATCTTGCTCAAAAAAATCTTTAATTTTTCCGTGGGCCTTTTGCGACTTTAATCATAAATAAATACAAAAATTTTTTACCTTGTTTTGAATAATTAATCAAATAAATTTCACTGATAATAAAATTGTAAACATCATGAGTTCATTCCTTTCCTTTCCTTCCATGAAAACATTTTGCTTTGTAAACTTTTTTATTACCTCGTATCTCTCAAACGGCTGCATGGTTTTCGATAAAGGTATTGTTATATTCGTCTTGGAGCCCGAGTGTTCCTAAAAAGGTCTTAAAAATACAATATGGCGGATTTTTCGCGCGAAATAGTAATATGTTAATTTTGTTTACCAAACCTATCGAGTGGGGTATCAAAATAAAGGAAATTAAAGGGGGATTTCAAAAACACTTATAAGTTACAAGCATTTCCCGCGACTTCGTATTCGTATCCAGTGTGAAACTGAGTAAATTTCAAACTGTATTTATAATAATCTTATCAAAAAACAATCAAAAAATACTAAGAGCAAAAATTTTTTCCGTTTTACCCTGTTCCGGGTAACTTTCTTAATTTTTTCTTTTGTATTCGTCTTCTCCATACAATAACGAACAAGACCAAAAAGTAATAGGGGTATCGGTCTAGCCATTCATGCGTGATGCTGTGCCAAAAAAAGAGGGATTAATTTATATATATGGGGATTTCCACGAGAAAGCTTTCTTTTTTGTAGCGTGCGACAGCAAGCAATTAAGCTTGTATTTAAGAACAAAGTGACTCGATTTTTCTTAAAATTTTACCTAACACAAATATATAAAGAAGTAAAAAAAAGTTTAGTTTTCTTTCAAAAAAAAAAACAAAAATTTGTTTGGCGTCGCACGGTACAAAAAGTTGACATTCCTGTGGAAATGCCAATATATAGATATGTTTAAATTTAATTAGGAATAATAAATTGCTTTAAAAACTGGCTGGGAGCTCTCATAAAATTACGTTAATAAAAAAAAATTAAACAAACCCTTCGACTGGACTTAAATCGGCTGGTATATGCTTTTACAAAAACCAAATATGCAGTTATTTGCATTGATATGTATTTACGTATGTTCTTAATCGAACGTCATTAGCAAAAACATTACTATTGTTAGTGCAAAAAACTAGTTTTGGCCAAATTATTTACTCTGAGTAGATATCTACGACAAGCTTTTATATTCCTGCACAAAATATGGCGACAATTGATATAAACGTCCTTCGTGTATGACTTTAGAAAATAGGAGTGTTATTAAAAGTGTGGAGTAGTGTATGGCGAAAAAAGACATATCGTGTAAATGGTTACATATTCACCATTTTCGTGATGCATCGTCGTAATCTCCAGTCAATTTAATTGGAAATTGGTCTAGTATAGTAGTAAACGTCACTGAACAAATTCGATGTCATTATATCCAGGACCTATCAAATGATATAAACATAATAAATATAAGTCTGGAATCAGGCCCGTAACTATATTTATATATTAACATAAACTTGACTGGCGTTTATACTTTTAAAATATGAGTGCCCTTTTTGTCGAGTGGGTAGTGCGCAAGCCTGTCATGCTGGAGGTTGTCAGTTCGAATTCCAAAAAAAAATCTCCGCTTATTTGTAACAATTTAAAAAATTATAAGTTTTCAATTGTTACAGTTAAATATAGGAAAAACATTTATATATAATTTTTAAAATTCAGTGACAAGTCACAAGGTGGATACAAAGTATCAATTAAGGCCATTACTCGCTTGTGCTACACAATCGCACGACTTACGAAAAAATAAAACACTGATCTGTTGAATTGTTATTGTCTTTTGAAAATTTTCATAAAATCCATCATACCAGGGTTGTATTTTCTTTAACGCCATCGTAGGCCATAGCAAGTACACGCAAAGAAAAGATATGGTTGTAGAATGGTTGAGAAAACAATATTATGTTCTCCGAAACAAATGTGTGGTCATTGAAAACAAGTTATTGGTATTTGAAACATTAATTGCGTTACGATAAACAAAGTAATGTTTGAATTTAATAATTACATTATTATATTCATAAAAAGTGTGATATGGTTAGAATTCAACAATATACATAGTTTTGTTAAAAATTTATGACTACAACATAATTTGTATTATTATGTAAAAATAATATGATGTAAATAGTAATATAATGTTATCCAAAACCATACTATATTTACTTTTAAAAAATCTTTCAGAAATATCTTCTGTCAGTTCAGTGTTTCGTTTGTAAGCTATCGGTATTGCAGGCTTAGCGTTAAATAAATGAATAAATAAATGAAGTATAAACAAGAGGATAGATCAATAAAAATACATATACATACATTTCTTTATACAAGCGTGTCTGTATTTCGTGTATACACACATATTTGTGTAAGTACACGTGCACATATGTACATATGTATATACATTTTATTTCAATAATATTATTTTGTATTTATTTCGGATTTGACGCACAGCTGTTTTAAGCAAAAGATCTACCAATATATGGTTAAAAACAGTCGTAAAGCAGCTCTGGGCGAGTCAACATCAAGCGTCGTTGGCAATTATCTCTTAAGTGCAACCAGGCCACTGTTGTTCATTGGCCTTCGAGAGTTTTGCGTCTCACTCGCACTGGTTGACTGATCTGCCACGGATAACCGTATATTCTTGCGGTTCTTTTGTGGAATTTCTTTAACAACAACGTTGCTACTTCCTATGTGAAGGCATAGGCCGTGTACAGTCAGTCACAAAGCCTTTTTAAAAAACTGTTAATAACATCTTGGGCATATGGTCTAGCTACCCCGCCCATATTTGTGCAACAATACTTTGCAAATTTACTTTGTAAAGTATTTCCTAAATAAATAAATAAATAAATATGGTTAAAAAACAAAATATTATTATTATATAGAATAATAATGTGGTCTTATTTAACAATATTATTATAATATTATAATATGGTATGGTTAGTCTTAATTATATTTTAGTCATATCTAATAATAGTATTGTCATATTTAACCAAAATGTGATAACTTTGAATAATACTAAGGGCTAATAAATCAGTCAATGATTATATGTATTTTATTTTTAAATCATGTTTAAACACAAAATTTTGTTTTTCACCCCAAAATTAAATGAATCTTAAATAGCCAACATTGTGCATTTAAGTGTTGTTTAAGTTTTACAAACATACCATATGTTTTGTGCATGTGTGTGTTTTTTGAAAGCATGTACATGCACATCATGTGGTCGTATTAAAAAGAATTTCGTTTAATTTTCGCAAATATACAACAAATGTAACACATATTTTCATATCATGATATATCTCAATAGAAAAATGCATTCCGATGCTCTTTTTATATCATAAAATGTGTTTTTTGCTATTTCTCTTTTCTGCAAATTGATAAATAAACTTTCTTATTTATATTGAACAGCTGTTCTTTGGAAAGCTTTCCATAATATTTGGAAATCTTGCAGTGCTACCGTACTTTCAACGTAATTTGATAATAACTTTAATTCGCCACTGAAAAAATGAAAGTGTACATTTTAAGTTTTTATGAAAATTAACTCAAACTATATTTAAACATTCACTGATTTATTAGCTATAAGATTAGGTTTAACAAAGTTATTGTTATTGTAGATAATATTATTCTTAACACAGATAATAATATTACTAAAACTTTGCTTTTCTATTGACAATAATATGATTTGACTGCAACTATATAATTCAATCAATGTTGCTGTTTGATTATGGTTACCGCAACCAAATTTTTTCTTTGCGTGTATTAGAACTCGAACTGATCCCTACACTGTTGCCAACTTTTGTCTAACAAATATCGCTGAAGTAGACAAAAAAATAGCTAAATTTCAAAAATATTTGAAAATTTAGCGATAAATAGCTAAAAAAAATTATTTTTAAGTTTTTAAAAAAAATTTATGGTAACTTCTTAATTTCTTCCGTACTTGCCAAATTTCCCTACAAATTTTATAAAATACTAAATAAGAGCTATGTAATAGGCCAATAAAAGGCTTAAAAACGTATACATAAATATATACAGGGTGTTTTTTAGAGGTGTAGAAGTTCGAATTGAAATAAAACACAAGAAAATCGTTTTAATGTCCATCAATTTGGCTTTATTGGAAGGATAATTTTATGCCATTAACGTTTAAATATGATTTCGGGCATGTGGCCGCCGCGGCTGGCTCGAATAAAGCCAATTCTACAGGTCCAATTTTCAACCACTTTTTCGAGCATATGGGGCCGAATGTTGGCAATAACGCCACGAATGTTGGCTTCCAAGTCCCCTAACGTTTCTGGTTTGTTGGCGTAGTCGAGCGACTTCACATATCCCCAAAGAAAATAATCCAATGGTGTCAAATCACACGATCTTGGTGGCCAATCCATGGTTAACCGAATTAATTGCTCTGATGGACGATTATGTCGACCATAAAATGGACGGAGCTTGCGGTAAACTTCGCGAACTGAACCATTATTTTCGAAATAAATTTGCACGATTTGCAAGCGTTGTTCTTTTGCCAACCTGTTCATGATGAAATGGCGAACCAAACTAAATATTAATCACTTGACAGCTGACAAAATGGCCGCCAGTTAAAAAAGTGATGCCAACTTAAAGTTCTATACCTCAATAAAAAACACCCTATATATGTAACATATTCATTATATATTTATATCGCTTCTTTTTTGCAACATAGTCATAACTTAAAACAGACAACAAGTTTAAAGTTTTCAATGAAAATATAAAAATATTTTCGTTTCTCAAGACGTGAGTGTAAAAGCCTTTTGTATGACATTTTCACACAAGATTAAATATTATATAACGAATTTTTCTGCATTATTAACTCCAAAAATGAATTTTTTGAGATATTATTGTGTTGCAATAAAGTACCGATATGTTTATAAAAATATTATAAGCGATATTATTTTTAACTAAAAATTTTAAGCCAATCTTAAACATTAGTATTATAGTAGGTAGAATTGGTACCTAATTTTCTTAGTAATGAATACTGGAATTTCCCAGTAAAAAAAAATTGCTTGAAATAAAGCAGATTGTGCTATTATACAGTAAAAGTTCGCTGACAAACCTGCTGATTTTTGTATGTTGAGTTTTCGGTTTGGAGTAGTAAATATTTTAATATAGTAAAACATGCAAACATAGCAGTTATCTAATAAGCTCTTTAATGGATTAGTAACATAACGGTATTTACTATTAAACACCTGAAGGTGATGTGAGTGCGAGGAAGGATGTGAGTACAGCAGCTAGGGAAGCTGCTCTGTTGGAATTGTGGCCATGTCGAGTAGAGGAGCTGTACATGTGAAGTTGCGGTACAGGTATGTATTTATGTATGTAAATAAAAATAATACATAGTACACTTTTATTTGAAGAAAACACAAAAGTGTAGCAGCAATGGGTGTGTCGGCAGGATCTCCTTCTACATGGCCGCAGTATGCGAGCGTTCATCAGATAATTGAAAGGTTTAAAGTAAACATATTTGGAAAGCTTTGATTATATGTGTTTTTGCTATTTTGCTCCCACCGCCAACATTTAAAAATTAAACGTTTTACTTGAATGAATAATGTTTTGAGGTGTAAAATAATAGTTAATATTTAAAAGTAATAATATTTATTAATAACGATAGTTGTAATAAAGTAAAAATTAATTTTAATGGTTTTTAAATATTATTTTCATTTACAAAGATTCTTCCACATCTTCAAAATTGTTATCATTTTCCAACTTCTACAGTGACGCTTGAGTTGCGTTTTTTGCTTCAATAATGCAAAGTGCAATAGCTGCTGCTTTCTAACACTACAGAATTATAAAGTTTTACGTTTTCGTTTTTCTTAAGAACTGCTAACTTTGAAGACTTCGACATTTCTGTTATATATGTACAAGTAAAATTTCTTTAAAAGCCGAATTTGCATAAATTTCTGAAATTTATAAACACGCATTTTCGCGAGACAAATAAAAACAATGTTTTCTTTTTCAGCTGTCAAATTGTAATTGAGTAAGCTAAATTGAGTATGTGTGAACACTAGATTTAATTGCTCAATTAAAATTAAATTGACTCAATTAAAAATGCATGTCTGATCACAGTAATACTCTTTAAAAAATAAAATCAGCATTTCCATTCTATCGTTCAGTGCTCTTAATAAAACTTTGTGTCAATTATTACGTTTTTTTATTTAAGTTTTAAGATATAAATCTGCTAATCTGTAATTTAAATTTAACGTACAAAAGTGAAGTTTAAAAAAACATTCAAATTAGTGCTTACAAATTCACAAATGTCGATACATATAAAAAATATCTTACCACAAATCTACATAAAATGTCATTCTTAAAAGTAGCTTTATATAACTTTCCAAAGGTGAGCAACAGAATTTGAATTATAATAAACCGTTTGGATTCACTAACTCCTACCCCTTTAACTTGTGTTTTTAATTCTACAAATAAATAATTATAATTTCAACAAAAAGTCTCTGGGGATTATTTGTGTCGCTCATAAAAATGCATAAAGTTGAGTATAAATTAGTCAACTTTATTCAAACTGCAATCGATAAATACCGTGCATGACAAAGGTCGAAATTTCCTCAAGTGTTGATGAAAGTGTCCTCTGCGACAAGTTGGACAAACAGAGCCATAGCCATATCCAGTCAAATAATGCACGACCATATACACACAGTTTCTGATATGTTTAATGTGTTCCGAATGCCGAAACATTCGCTGTGTTTGTATAAGTTTTTGTTACGGTTTGCATGCACATTTCATTCAAATGTTTTCACATCCGTAAATAATTTTTGTTTAGTTTGTCATGCGATGTGGATAAGTGTTGCAGTTTTGACAACCAAAGGGATTTTCGGCAAGCACAGTGATTTCGCTGCAAAGGTGAATTCACCCATTGTTTCGGAACAAAATTTTTGTCTGGAGAAAATTTTTTTTACTGAGAGTTTTTTGCAAGACGATTCATCCATTTCGAACATTTTGTTTGGAAAATGAAAGCTACCATATGAAATATGTGTGTAAACGATGCGTATTAGTTTTACAAGTGGCAGCACAGCAGCAAATGATTACAATTTGCTGTGTCACACACATCTTTTTAATTGTTTAATGCAATTCTTTCGTTCAACTCCATATGTATATGTGACAGCGCATAGAGAAAGGGACCTAAGGGTAAAAAAATCAATTTTCACTTTTTTTTTTTGATGTGGACAACATCTGAGCATCGAATGAGACCGATCCCATGCCCCAAAAGTGTTCCCTCCCAGAGATATGCGCGTTTTATGAAATGATGGTACACCAAAGATACACGTATTTAAATCTTTAAAATGGCTCTACTGAACAAAACCGGTTTTTACCTTTAGGTCCCTTTCTCTATGTATATATAGTATATATATTTTTAATTTTCCTTTATTTCTATTCTAATAAATACAAGTATACTCTGTGCTTTTGTTATTCACTAGCATATTGCCCTCAAGTCGCAAGAAGACGTAATTGTGAATGCGTTAGGAGATACATATGTGGGGTGCCAAAAAGGTACCAATACATTTTATCTCTCAAAAGTATAACGTTTTATCTCTCAAAAAGTAACATATGGCGGAAAATACCAGACATTTTTTTTTTTAGCAGTATGTTTATTAATTCAAAATACACTTTTTTAAAAAGTACTTTTTGCAAAAAGTACCTTTTTCAAAAAGTAATTGTTCAAAAAAGTACTTTTCCAAAAAGTACTTCTGTCAAAAAGTACTTTTTCCAAAAAGTACCTTTCTCAAAAAGTACTTTTTCCAAAAAGTAATTTTTCGAAAAAGTACCCTTTTTGATAAAATACTTTTTATAAAAAGCATCTTTCTAAAAACCACTTTTCATAAAAAGTACGCTTTTCAAAAAGTATCGCTTCAAAAAGTATCTCACCTGAAAATTACTTTTTTAAAGTACTTTTCTTAAATAAGCACTTTCGGCAAAATTTACCTTAAAAAATTTATTTTTCTTAAGGCAACTTTTTTAAATGTAAATATCTTTTCTTAAAAGTACTTTTTGTGAAAAAGTACTCTTTTATAAAATACCATTGTCAAAAGGTACATCCTCAAAAATTACCTTATCCAAAAGTTTTTATATTCCAAATGTATGTACATTTTCAAAAATTTAATATCCAAAAAAGTTTCATTTCCTAAAACCACTTTATCAAAGAAGTGCTATTTCCAAAAGTACTTTTTTCTAAGGGTACCTTTTCCGAAAAGTATTTTTTTGAAAAGTAAAAAATTAATATTCAAAGTGCCCTTTGATGACAATGTTCAAGAATACACTTTATCAGTTTATAAAGTTCAACTCAAATTTAAAATGTTTCAATTATATGAATTCTCCCGAGTTTAAAATGTTTAGCATCGTTTTCCGTATGTACCCTTTTTATTACGAACCAAATCATCTAGATGAACCGAAAGCCGACAACGAACTGATTTTGAACTAGTCGTATTTTCATTATTTTATACTCATGTATATACTCAATAAAGTAAGATTTTAGTTTAAAACCCCATACAGTGATAAATGAAGGTTTTTTATTACTTAGTTTCACGGATCCATAAGTAGAAGCTGGAGACAACTAATTTACACCATCCGGCGATAAAACCCCATTATAGAGTGTAACTCATAATTTACATTTTAATTTTCTCCTTTGGTTAGTGTATCGAGCAGCGGAATGAAGAAAATTTTCTGAACCGGCCTTAAATTTTTAGTTTTAAGTTATAGTATGTTTCCATCGACTTTAAATCAAGTAGATTTAAGTAAATCACTTCAAAGTGTTTCCACCGAGCTTGTGAGTGATTTGTTGTTCGAATTTTCGTATTCAATTTATGCACGTGATTTATAAGGTGGACGGCGCCCACTAGGCGCAGCAGCTGTAATGTGAATTTTATTCACATCTAGTTGACATTTAAAATTGATTAAATATTCCTTAATGTAATTTTTTCGAAATTGTCAATCACTATTGATGGATGACCCAGGGATGGAGTTTGTAATTTTAAAAGCAACGCAGGGTTGCAAATATAAATTGAGTTCGAAAAATAGTATTTTCGACATTATTTAAAATAAATCAACTACTTTGAGGTGATTTATCCATAAGCAAAATGTTTGGTAAGTCATGTATAAATTAAATGATTTGCACAAATCATCATGATTTCTCTAAATCATGCCGGTGGAAACATACTATTATTAAGCATGCCAACATTATTGGAGGTAAAATGAAAAGAATTAAGAAAACACCACTGTTTAACTTAAAAGATTAGTTTTTGCATTATTTATTATTTATTATAGTTTTTTTTCGTCTGCAATTGGTCATAACTTCTAATTTTTAACATGATTTTTTACGTAAAGTCATGATACTTCCTTCCAAAAGAGAGACAGAGACCGCTGAAAAGAAAGAAATTTAATTTTTGGGATCAAAAAGAGCTATTGTCATGCGCTTATTGTTAATTTTTAATAATATGTATTTGTATTCTTGGCTATTACATTTTTATGTTCGAGGAAAAATAGACCCAACTGAAAAACGCTTCGGAAATGACAAAATCGTCCCAAACAATGTCTATCGAAATCCGCTCCTGTTGTAGTTATCAATTCAAGTTTAGCTTAAGCCGAATTAAGAAACTTTTAGTGTTTCGTATCTAAGCTTTAGTGCAACAATTTCTTTTAAAGTAATCTCTTAAAAATAATTTACATACAACTCCAAAAACAAAATTGTCTTATTCTCTTATATTGTTTTCTCTTCTGGCAACACTTACTAGTATTTTTATAACTACTTTGTAAATAACCACATTCAGAAATATGGAATATAAGAATACAATCATAATCACTTTGAAAAAATATTAGCCAGCTAGTGTGGTGTTACAGTATACTTTCGATACATTGACATTCCAGACTCCATTTAAGAATTCGATAGCTTGATATGCATACATACATACATATAACAAAAGTTTCTTATAATTTATTTAATGTTTTCATTGTGACCAAGAAAAAATCTCTGAGTATTAATGAAAATTAATTGTGGATTGGTATGTGGCTCGCTGTCATCTATGATTTAAAGTGAAGCTTCTCTACACCCTTCAATATGAATTAATTTAAACTGTGTTAACACTATCAGAGTTTTATCCTAAAAATGATAATGAAAATAGATCCTTTTCCATTTTCATATGATATAAAGGGTCCGCCATCTAACGTTTTTTTTCAACTAGTGCTTATTTCGTGAATGGTAACATGCTCATGTCTGATTTGACAGATAATTAGTTTTATCCTTCCGCTGAACGAATATGGTTGTGTATACGCTTGAACAACGCTGGAAAATATTGCGACATTACTTTGCCGATTTTGCCAAAAAAATCATCTTTTCAGATGAAGCTCATTTTGATCTTGGCGGGTATGTAAACAAACAAAATTGTCGCATTTGGGGCACAGAAAACCCGCACGCATACATTGAAAAGCCGACGCATCCAAAACGAGTCACTGTTTGGTGCGGATTTTGGTCCAGAGGCATAATTGGGCCATTTTTTTTCGAAAATTAGCAAGGAGTGGCCGTTACATGTTGAAGAGGAGGATATTGGCAACATTTGATTTCAACACGACGGCGCTACGTGCCAAACAGCCGAAGCTACACTCGATGTTTTTCGCCCTGTTTTCAAAAAAAAAAAAAGTTATCTGGCGGACCCTTTACAATTTGAATTTCAACTATGAAAGTCTTAGAGTTATTGAAGCCAGACTGGATATTGGAGAAATGTAAGGACAATTTCAATGTCTAGGCATATTTTAATTTTAAAACAAATGTTGTCTTATTTTTAAGTAAAACTTCGAATTCGTCAAAGATTTTCCTCGAACTTTCAACACAGCTTTCTTTCTGCAGGCCTTTTTATTTCCAGTTTCTTACCAAAATACTGCCCTGTCAATTACATAATTTTCTGTACTGAAAGCTGTGCCTGCAGAAAATCTTTTAGGCATCTAAAATAATGAAACACTTTTTATATGTTGCCTTGAATTTTCAATTTATCGACAGTCGACTGTAAATTTACTTTGTTTGTATATCGCCATCTGAAATGCAACCCTGCTTGCAGAAAAATTAAAATCGAGTTTTTGGGTGGTAATGACTTCTGCTGAACTACATGTGATTAAAATATTGTACGTGTAACGATTTTAAAGTAACGAAGCAATTAAATGCCCATCATTTTAATACATGTGTATTTAATATTTGTGCACTCGCAATAGGTTGTCCCAAAAAAGACTGTAAATGTAGCGTCAAAGTTGGCAAGTGGTATGAGTACGAGTGCCTTTCCAAATAAAAATTAATTCCAAAACGAAATGAGTGCAGCATTTGAAAGACATTTTAAGACTTTTGATCTAGAAATTTTTTTCACAATATTTTCCTTCATTGTAATTTAAAATATATTTAAATAAAATTCATAAATTTATAAAAAAAAATTTTTTTTTAATGAAACTATAAATTTTTTCTAGTTTGTATTGCTATTGATACTTATTACTTGATACTTAAAAATATTCATAGATTCATAGACATATATGTTCACCATTTTCTTCCATTCCGAATGGTCAACGACTATCCTGAGAAGTGTTTAGAGTGTGAATGATGATTAGTGCGTGGCCCATCCATCATCCATTTTCGTTTTTCGAATTCCGCATACATTGCCATTTAGTGCGGTTCTAATAAAATTCTACGAATATATTGGTTTAGGAAATCTCGTAGTTTCACACTAACAGCAGATAAGCTAAAAAATTAAGAAAAAATTAATCTTTTTTAAAAATTAGTTTTTTTTCTCTCCTGAACAATTTGTTGAAAATTGATTGCTCAATTAAAATGGAAAATCCAAATCAAATCAAGGTCAGAAGTAAAAATTTCAAAATTCAAATGTAAAACATTTTAAATAACAAGAGATATACATAAGTATAAAACAACATCTTTGAAATCGGTCGGTTAGAGTTACGAGCTTGGAAATATTTTAATGATCCGAGGTGGTAATTTTTGACACCCTATATCTTAGCTTGCATTTAAACAGAGTGTCCCAAAATTATTCTTTTTTTGTTAAATAAACCTTTTTTTTTGTATTTCTTACTGAATCGAATTGATATTCAAAAAAAAAAAATAAATCAAAAAGATGATTCCAGGGTCGGAAAGTTGAAAATTATTATTTTTTATATAAAAGTAACTAGGTCGAATTGATTTTTTCGTTTTCTTTACAATTTAATACATTTAAATTCTTAGAAAGAAATGGTTTGGTATAAAAAATCAGAAAAATAAAAATCAAAGATTCAGAGCTGGACAATGTAAAGCTTTTCTTCGATATATAAAATTAACTAAATAAAACAATATTTTTTCTTGGTTGATGAAACATATGTTATAATTTAGAATGAAATGAATTAGTAATAAAAATGTGAAATATCAAAAATATGGTTCCAGGGTGGGAAAATTTAAATTTTTATTTTTATATAAAAGTGAAATTTATTTGCTGAAATTTTTTTTCCTTTAATTAAACATACTTTGTATATTAGCAAGATCTTTACTCAATAACTTTTTTTTATTTGTTAAATTTTGGTATAAAACCAAATTTAACCATAAAAATGGGCACTAATTACTCTTACGAGGCTTTGTTATATGTATATTGTTTGTTATGCTTTCAGCACAATTATATTTCAAATCGATGATCATCGTTGACAGCTTGCAAACGACTCCTTATTGATTTCTAGTAAATAGGGATACTATAAAATATAACGCTAAGGAATAGTCAAAACTACAAAATAAATTAAAGCACATGTTCCATTTCATTTCCCTAAAACTGGCCCTTTCTGCTGAGAAAAGTCGAAAAATTGTTTGTGAATAACTAGTTAACATATTGTCGCGATATAAGTGAACGTGCAACATTGGCAATAGGATGTTTGAACAGTTTTGTAATACATATTAAGTTTTATTAAATGACCGCAAATATGAAATATGTTAGCTTAGTTGGTATGGAGGTATAATACCAGGGTCACTTTAGGATTATCAAATTGTAGAACGGTTTACGAATATCATATGTTATCAAAAAAACTACGATTGTATAAACTTTTCCACCCTTGTTATAATTTGTGTTGTTATCAAAATGAAATGCATGTTAAATGGCGGCGCAATATGAGCCGTTTTCTTAAATTGTTCTGCCAAAACGTCGAGAGTAATCTTTAAATAAAGAAATTTGGTTTAGTACCGTTATGGATACTTATTGAATTCAGTTTTCGGTGTCGGTACATATGTATATAAATATGTAGATTCAAGTTGCTTTAGATGTGGGTGAATAAATTGCCATTAGAAAGTGTACTGATCTCTGTTAAAGTTATATTACCAATTTTTTTCGCCTCAGCAGGCAGTGTGCGATATTTATGTAGCTGAGTGCCGTTTAAGATAATTTCTCTGGCGTCATTTACACATTTGTTATTATTGTTATTGTTATGTCCGAAATAGTTTAATATTATCTTCCTTTAAACTTCTGACACGTGATGTTTTGGAATTTTGCGTTTGTGATAACGATATGCACATATTGCAATCAATAAATCTTAAAATAATAAAAAAAAATTAATCAGTTAATTAGTCTGGGGTATTTTTAATCTTAATTAATTCACATGATTTCAAAATATAAATACGAGAAATGACGAGTTAGAAAATAGTTGAGGTTTAACTCTCTTCACTAAAGTATCAAAACTATCCACGTTTAAAAGTAAAATTGTAATCCGCGTATTCGTGAAAATGATGAAAAAATATAACACAATATTGTTGTTAGTGTGCGTCACATTTTTGGTGATCCTTTCAACTCCTCAAAATAGTGTTGAAGCGGACGTTCACATCGGCAGCTGTGTGTGGGGTGGTGTTGATTACGTTTCAGATTGCAACAAAGACTGCCAAAGACGTGGGTACAAAGGAGGCCATTGTGGAAGCTTCTTCAATGTCAACTGTTGGTGCGAAACATAAAACTTCTTACCAAACTCAATAAATAAAACGTTAATTCGCAATTAACATCACACGCCAAGATTGGAAAATCCGCTAGTTGTCATTTACATGTTTATACCAGAATTGGAATCGATACTTGTGATATTTTAAATTACATGTACAAAGTGACTTCAATAAAATTGTATTGTTTAAAATGCTAGTTGCATTCATGAAATACAGTGCATAATAATTGATCTATTTGGAATCCTTGAATAGGAGACAGACAATGATTTTAACAAGGCGTGAGACTAAAATAATCGATTCTTGAGAAGTAGTTATGTTGTTTATTGTAGAAAATGATTATTTTTTTCGTTGTGGGAATTAGTTTTTTGTTTCTTGATGGAACTACTTTTGTTAGTTGAAAAAAAATTTCTTTCATTTTTCAATGTAAGCAGTTAAATTTTTTTTAACTGATGAACTTTTATTAAAACCGAAAATGAAAAAAAATTATTTGGAACTACGTATATTTAAATAATAATTTTCCAAAATGTAAGTACTTATTTCTTTAGTTTAAAATAAATAAGTAGACAATTTAGAAATATATATATATATATATATATATATATATATAATTTATTTAAAATAACTACATATTTTGGCAATATTATCACGTCATCTTTCAAACCCCAAAGAATATGTCCAACTTCTGCTTCCTATTTTTAAAATTTACGTAATGTGATTTGTCAGCAAGTACTTCCAGTTGGCAATCAAAAACGTAAGTCATAATATGGCAAGTAGTTCAGATGGTAATGTTTAAGTTTTTTGCTGGGTAGTTTCATTGTGTAAATTCATTACTAGGGAAAGGATTTTCATGTAAATACAGGGTGTTTTTAGAGGTATAGAACTTCGAATTGAAATAAAACACAAGAAAATCGTTTTAATGTCCATCAATTTGGCTTTATTGGAAGGATAATTTTATGCCATTAACGTTTAAATATGATTTCGGGCATGTGTCCGCCGCGGCTGGCTCGAATAAAGCCAATTCTACAGGTCCAATCTTCAACCACTTTTTCGAGCATATGGGGCCGTATGTTGGCAATAACGCCACGAATGTTGGCTTCCAAGTCCCCTAACGTTTCTGGTTTGTTGGCGTAGACGAGCGACTTCACATATCCCCAAAGAAAATAATCCAATGGTGTCAAATCACACGATCTTGGTGGCCAATCCATGGTTAACCGAATTAATTGCTCTGATGGACGATTATGTCGACCATAAAATGGACGGAGCTTGCGGTAAACTTCGCGAACTGAACCATTATTTTCGAAATAAATTTGCATGATTTGCAAGCGTTGTTCTTTTGCCAACCTGTTCATGATGAAATGGCAAACCAAACTAAATATTAATCACTTGACAGCTGACAAAATGGCCGCCAGTTAAAAAAGTGATGCCAACTTAAAGTTCTATACCTCAATAAAAAGCACCCAATACATGTTTTCTGTTGTTGGTGGTACTTCATAAATAAATAAGATATCTTTGCGAATCAACAAATTTGCGACAAAATGGTATCGATTTTTTAATGCATATTTTTGCATATTTTCCCCTTTTAGACACGGAAAGTTTACTTTTCAAATCTTAATTCAGCTGAGATATAGACAGCAAGAGATCGTATACTTCCTCTGTATTTCATACAGCTGATATAAGACTATGCAAAGTAAATTTCCGTGTATACTATATATATTCCATTTTCATAAAAATCACTTTCGCATTCGGTCAAGTGACGGTCGAGCGGGCAGGTAGACTGGAGGCGGAAGCAGGGTGAACAGCGTATTCTCGCTAAAATGGCTTTATTTTTCTTTTGAGTACGTAAACTATTGCTTTAATAGATCTTTTCTAAAGTGATAATTAATATATTCTGAGTATAGGAGGTTTAGCGCCCGTGGACCTTATCTTTAGCACTTTAGTTAAAGCTTACATAGCCTATGACTTTAGTAGGTTCTATTCTTCCGGAGATTACCTCTTACAAACATAGAAACTTTTCAGCTTTATAATATTATAGTGTAGAAGTATAGATTGTTCAGATCATAGGTATTTGTATTTCTTGTAAATAAGTACAAGGTATTAATAAATTATACGAGTACATATATTTGTATGTATGTGTGTAAACAAATAACTTTGGAACGTGTTATTTGTGATAAGCATGGAATTTTCTAGCTATGCACAATAACGCATCATTCAAGGACCATAGTATACTAAACTAACATCAAGTGCCAACATTTAAATTACATATCTAAAAATTGGTTTGTCACTATTCAAGTGATTTTGGCACTATTTGGAAACAGATTCGGCACGAAATCAATATTTCCAATTCCCATCACTGCATGCCAC
Organism: Nowickia ferox; assembly: GCA_936439885.1. Lineage (NCBI taxonomy): Eukaryota > Metazoa > Arthropoda > Insecta > Diptera > Tachinidae > Nowickia > Nowickia ferox. The sequence goes on from OW387026.1 coordinate 30,177,773, forward strand.
ACTATTTCACAAAAGAAGCTCTCATACTTACATACGTAAAATCGCCACGTCTAACAAAATTTACTAAATTTAACATATAAACAAAACAATATTGATAAAAAAAATCGAATACAATTTTTAATAAACACCAAAACAGTAATATTTACTTTACCACTTTAATTTGTTTATTTTGATTTTTGTAAAAAAAAGTTTATACGTTAAAATTGATTTTCTCGAAACTGTGATCCGAGGTATCTTAGATATTCAAAACGTTTTCAGCTTGATAATAGAAAATTCCGCAAAAATAACTGTTTCGAATACAGTTAGTTGAGGTAATAATTAATAAGTTCGAATGAGACGCAAGACTTTCGAAGGCCAGGCAATACTCAAAAGCCTGTTCGCACTTAATGGGCTCCAGAGAAGATTAAAAAGAGCGTCAATCTGTGAATGTGTATTAGTTTCGTTTAATTGACGTTTTTTCAAAGACTTCAAATAAAATTGTTAACCAGCATTTTAATTTTGTGTTCGTTGTGTGCGGTTGCAAGTGTGCTTTCATCGGACAAGTCCAGTTTTGTTAACAAAAAACTCTTTATGAAATCCTATTTCAATATGTTAGTTTTATTTAACGAGTGTCAAAATGCATACGAATTTAAAAATGATTATGAAATCTTGGTATAAAAAAGGAACAGTTAAACATAAAAAAATATACAGAGTTAAGCTATAAACACAATTGGGACGAACGACGTTTGCGAAAATTCGTCTTTTGAAACACAATGAAATTTAATGATCTAATAGTTCTACTCAAAATTTCTGCCTTGGAATGGATATTTTTGTAGCCCATGGATACGAAATTATGAAATATTCCCTGCGACAAAAATCACTTGCATATATGTACATAATTATGTACTCGTACATACATATTCACACCAAAAAAAATTATATTTATGTACTTGCAATAAAAATAAATGCAAACTTGTTAACAGCAGCATAATAGCAAAGTCTAATATGAGAATCAGAATACTTGCAAAAACTCGCCTTCATCTGAAACATTTGCGAGAAGTTGCAAAATCGGAAACAAGCCTTAAAATTCATTAGAAATCGCCAAAACTATTAAAAATAAAATAAACTTGGAAATAACGTGAAAAAAATTGCAATCTCTTGAATAGATCGCAAAAAAATTGCTAACATCGCAGAAATTATAATGTCTAGTAAACGTTTTTGATGTCAGAATAAAATCAAATCACTATAATTGATATTTTCGAATTAAAAACAAAAAATTCAAACAAAAAACAAAATAAACCAATCACAGGTTCGTTACACAAGGCAAATTTCGTTCCACGTGATGATTGTGTGCATTTTCATATACACAAATATGTTTTACTTCCCAGTCGTTAAACAGCTCTGGGCTGAAGAACCAGGGGCAAATTACGGCACTCGTTATCGAAAGAAATTACGAAATATTTTAATACAGATTATATGGAAATATTTTTAAATTTCGAATTGTATCGAATGCCCCAGCTCTCGCGTCATCGTAATTATTTCTTAAGTGCGGTCAAGCTTGTATGTGTTGTTTGGCCTTCGAGAGTTTTTCGTCTCCCTCGCACTGGTTGACTGATCTGCCACAGATAACCGTATAATCTTGCGTTTCTTTTGTGGAATTTCTTTAACAACCACGTTGCTACTTCCTATGTGAAGGCATAGGTCGTGTACAGTCAGTGACAAAACTTTTTTAAAATACTGTTAATAACATCTTGGGCACATGGTCTAGTTACTCCGCCCATATTTGTGCAACCATATTATGCAAATTTACTTTGTATAATATGTATTAATAAATAAATTAATAAATGTTTTACTTCCTACGATGAATATTCGTACAGGAAAATTCGTCGTTCGTCCCAGTTGTGTTTATAGCATCAAATGATGATTTTTCTATCTCCCACTCTATTTTTTTTTCTTCTGCGCGATATTGATAATAAATAATAATTAAACTGCTTTTAAACTTTTGATAGTTTGGTTTTTTTTATAAAGAACAATGGCAATTTTCCATAAAATGCAAAATGTATTTTTTTACACTCGCGCAGTTCTTCATGTCCTCACAAAGCAAATGACATTTTTCGTCAATCAGAGTTTGAGACGATCAAATAATTAGCCGTCAAATAAATACTCGTATATCAAACTGACGACAACACGTATGTATGTGTAGCCGAAAAAATAGAGGACAGAACATTTTATTTTCACTTTTTTCATCATAACTAACAACAACTAATAACTTTTCACTTACAATATTTCGCAAAGCAACAAAACCTCAAAATAGTAAACACTAAAATTTACAACACAAAAAACGCAACAATGACAAGGAAAGTGGAAAAAATACAATAAAAGTATAGTATAACTGTAAAACAACGAAAATATTCAAGGTACAAAGTGGTGTTAATGAGGTCTTAAGAGTGCCTAGACACGTTCAGATTATATTGATATGTTCACAAAATTTTTCCAGCTCTGCCGTAGTTAGAACTTTTTAAAAAAATTAAAAAACCCGACTGCGACAAATTTTAAACCGTTAAACACTAGAGCTGTGCCAAATCGTTCATTTAAGTGACCGCTCATTTTCGTTCATTTTGTAAAAAAGAAGGAGTTCGTTCATTTCGTTCATCCGCTCTTTTCAAGAAAAAGAACGAAATGAAAAAACAAACAGTTGATTCGGTCAATAAAAAGAGACAAATGCAATGTTTTTGTTATTTTTTGGCAAAATGATCAAAACAAACAAATAACACAAAGGAAAAATCAGCAAGTAATTTTTTTTTTGCAATATTAAAGTATTTTTTTGTGTGACATAAAATAAGGAATTTGGAAAATATTAATAGCATTAAGAAGTGTTCAAGATGTGTTTTTATTTTGCCACAATTAAGTCTCTGCTGGTAAATAAATCTATGGCCAATGAATAAAAGTCAAAAAGCAAGTATAGCAAAATATTTTTTGAAACGATTTTTTTTTATTTTTCATACAAATTTTAAACGTAGTTTTTTACAAAAACTTACTATTATTATGTTTTAAAAACTTAAGAAATATATGGCAATTTAATTAATTTCATAATGGTAACACTGTTACTAAAAGTAGATAAAAAGGCAAATGAAAACAAGAAAATGACAAAAAAAATCCCACATGAACGATGAAAAAGCAAAACAAAAAAAAAAAGAGCCAAGTGCGCTCGGTCATCGGTCGTTCATTTCGTTCAATTTATTTTTATTTGTCAGTACTACTGAACCAAAACAGCTCAGTAAAATGACCGGCTCACTTCGTTCATTTGAGTGATTCGTTCAATTTCACTCGTTCGTTCATGAACGACACAGCCCTATTAACCACCCTAAATGGTCCTTCGAAAAAAAATCATAAGAGAAACCAAAGGATGATTTTCAAACACCTGTCCAATGATACCCATTTTGATAAAGCTCATCGACTTTATATTCGTTTTCATATGCAAAAAATGGCGTTTGTTGGCCGCCATATTGAGTTTTGACTACTGTCATATCTTTAGTGACACTCCTGGGATAACGTAAGAATCATCAAAATTGGCCCGCTCGTTCAGTTTAAATAGTACCGCAAAGGAACACACTCACAAAGATTCATAGAAAGAAAAAGACAGGATTTTAAAATTAATCAAAAGTTTAAAAGGAAACTTTTTCATAGCCGAAGGAATGGTCCCAGTAAAAAAAGGAAGAGAGGTGTCTTAGAACACCCGGTTGTAGCTATGCTGCTTGGTTATATAAAACAAACTTAATGTGTGAAATAACAATGCAATAAAATTATATTATATGATGATGTCAAATTCTCTGCAAATATTTCAAAACCTTTTTATTTATTTCCTATTATTTTCATTTCTAGCGGCGTACGATTAAATTAATGTATTGTTCGTGGCCGGCGGCGGCTGTTTGCAAGTTTACAGCCGATCGGCTGTGTTCTCTGCTTTCTGCTCATGTGCAAAAAAAAAAATAAAAATTAATTGAGCAATCGTTCTCATTGTTTTTGTTTCTCCCACTAACGAACTAAACAAAATCAAACAATTTGTTTCGTTTATTTTCGTACTTTGCTTTTAAGTACAAAGAAATCAAAACAAAAATAAATTTATAACTGTAATAGTGTCGATTATTATTGTTACGAAAATCACTTCCTAACTCCTGTATCGCCCCATAAATAGCATAGCTACAAAAGAGCTTCCAGCGAAGTCAATAAGATACCATCTTTTGATCCACAAGTAGTTCAAGTCTGAATAATTTCCAATGATTTTTACATAGGGTTGTCATTGGAAGAAGTTTTCTTTTTTGATACGTTTTCAGTGAATCACTCACCAAATAAAGGCGGAAAATTATGGTAATCATTTTTGTTGCTGTTGTGCACGTTGCGTTTTTCTTGCCGACAGTTTCAGGCACTAAACAACAACAACCAAAAAAAAACATGCCAGCTGCGCTTGGTAAGATGTCAAACCAAGAAAAACATAATGTTTATATAGGGTGTTTTTTATTGAGGTATAGAACTTTAAGTTGGCATCACTTTTTTAACTGGCGGCCATTTTGTCAGCTGTCAAGTGATTAATATTTATTTTGGTTTGCCATTTCATCATGAACAGGTTGACAAAAGAACAACGCTTGCAAATCGTGCAAATTTATTTCGAAAATAATGGTTCAGTTCGCGAAGTTTACCGCAAGCTCCGTCCATTTTATGGTCGACATAATCGTCCATCAGAGCAATTAATTCGGTTAACCATGGATAACCTGTCAATTGGCCACCAAGATCGTGTGATTTGACACCATTGGATTATTTTCTTTGGGGATATGTGAAGTCGCTCGTCTACGCCAACAAACCAGAAACGTCAGGGGACTTGGAAGCCAACATTCGTGGCGTTATTGCCAACATACGGCCCCATATGCTCGAAAAAGTGGTTGAAAATTGGACCTGTAGAATTGGCTTTATTCGAGCCAGCCGCGGCGGCCACATGCCCGAAATCATATTTAAACGTTAATGGCATAAAACTATCCTTCCAATAAAGCCAAATTGATGGACATTAAAACGATTTTAGTAGGGTGTATAAGACAGTTCTGGAAACAGAGCAGGGAGCAAAAAATTTATACTAATTTTGTATGGCATGAACGATGAAAATCTGTGTAATGCATACTTGGCAACACTGGTCAGTTGAATGTGTGTTTAAAATAGGGTGGTACTTACTGGAAGTTTTTGAAATTGTGTGTGAGTAATGGGTTGGTACGACTTGGTTTGGCTTGGTTGAGTTTGGTCGGGGTTTGAGCGGGAGTTGGTCGGGATTTGGTCGGGGTTTGGGCGGGATTTGGTCGGGTTTTGGGTGGGGTTGGTTAGGATTTGTATACTAATTTTGTATGAGAAAACTAACAACGATGATGTAAGTACCACCCTATTTTGTTGTTCTGTTTTTAAAAGTTCTGTTGTGGTTTTTTTTTTTTCGCTGATATGAATGAATGTGCGTTTGAAACAGTTGATTTAATTAAGTTGTTTGAATACAAAAGCTTGATACTAACCATACACAACAAAGTTGATAAGAAATAAAAAAACCAAAAACAATACTCTTTTTGTATTTATGTACATATATATTTTATTTATTAATTTGTTTGAACATTTTATAATATAATAAAAAATATCTAGTTTAAAAAGAATAAATCTCATATTGAAGTATGTATTTTTGTTTTATATGAATTAGACTTTATTAAAATTTCAATTTTTGTTTATTTTGAAATGTCCCCAAGCATAGGTATTAATATCATCTTCTCTTATATAACGTTTATCATCATCATAACTTAATACAACTTTTGATATTTGTTGTGTATAAATTTCATGTAGGATAGATTTAAATATATACATTTTATCGTGATATATGGTTTTATCTATCAAACAGTTACGATAATCATTTATAGTTAGTTTTTTTAAAGCAGAGTTTTTTACACCTTTAGCTTTTTTGATTTCTTGTTTATCGTCAACAGCTATTGAATATACTTTTGATCGAAGTCCAATAAATTCTAACATTACATGGCCATTATTCTCATCTTTCATCATTCCCAAGACTTTTTTGTTTTGCAAGGGGAAATTGAAAACATTATTAATTGAATAGTCTGATGTATCAAAGTTTAGATGAAGATCATTGTAAATATCTTTATAAAAATCATTTGTTCTTATTGTGTAAATTAAAGAATCAGTATCCATATAATTTAGTTTTAAATTTTCATTAAACTTTGCCTGCATATACTGATAGTGAAAGTCATACATTTTATATTTAGATAGTTCTAGAACTGAAAACCCTAAATATATAGGTTTATTAAATGTTACGCTATCCACACTCATTTGAATTGCAATCATATTATCGGTAAAATGTGTTGAACTATGAAAATTAGGTTTTGCTATAAGAGCTCGTGCGCCCAAACGCTTGTGTTGACTCTCCCAAGCATTAACGATTTTTACATTTTTACGTTTTTCAACATTTTCCATAGTTTTACCGTATACCGCATTATTTAAAAGTTTAAAAAAATTTTTTTCAAACTCATTTTTGGCATTGGTTCGATGAAAGGTATTTAAATCGATATACTGTTTCAACCAAGTTGATTGTTTAAATCTTAATATTCTGTGAATTTTAACTAATTTTAAACCATTTCTAATACACTGTTGAAGATTTCGATAGTGAATTACATATGATTTTTTGTTAGTTAAATCGGGAATTAGTTTCTTTATATTATGATGTTGTATTGGTGAACTTTTAAGTTCAGCATAAAACGGTAAATCATTATGACTATCATGTAGTTCTTCAGGATAGTCTAAATCAACTTCTAAAATGTAACCAAAATCAGAGTTTTCAGATACTTTTGAAATATCAAAATTATCTATATCTTCAATCCATTCAAATTTACCTTCTGGTAAATATTCAGACATTGCCCAACCATACAAGTTGTTCGCATCTAAATACATAAGATATTGTGAGGGTTTAGAGCAATCATATGTTTTCATATATTTATGATTTGCAACTGTTCGACGTGTTGTGCATTGAACAATACCACCTCTTATTCCTTTTTTAATGAAATTATACATATTTATATCGGTGAATAATTCCAATTTAATTTTTGTTATTTTTAACATGGCATCCCACGATAAACCAGGTGTTGTATAGTAATGACATGGATCAAGATGATATATTGATTTACAAACAGAACGAAAATTTTCAAATACATCAGTTAAAAGAAGCACATCAGTTTTTAGATATAAAAGCATATACTCATTCAGAGATTGACAGTTAAATGCAGACCAAACACTTAACGCGTGCTCATAATCAGCAATAGTACATTCTTTATTATTTAAAGTAGAGAAAAACTGTTCACGAGAAGGCAAGACATTTTCATTTAATTTTTCAACTGAATCGATATAATCATAAGGAAATATACCTTTTCTTTTCAAAAGATTAAATTCTAAATGATTTGGATATATTGATTGCAGTGTTTTAAAGTTATCATCATGCAAATAATTAGATAATTTATCTAAACTAGACGACATAAATTTAAAAGAATCAAGAAAACGTAATTCTAAATTATATTTGTCGGTTATTTGAATTCTTTTTCTAACAGATATATACAATTCTTTATTAAGTGGTATAACATCTATATCACCTGGATAATCTGCTAGAGCCTTTACAAACAAATGACAATCATAACCTGAAAAGTTATGAAAAATTATTGGAATAAAGTTAGGTAATTGATAATTAATATTACATTTCCAATGAGCTGGCCCGCGATATTGACCAGTTAAATGACAATGATCAGCACATCTATCATCATCTAGAATTTGTTTACATATATGACACTCATTAGTATTATAATGTTTTTCAACTTCATGGGGTAATAGAGAATTCATTGGCACTACTTTCATTAGAAAGTTTGTACACAAAAAACGTGCATCCTCAATCAAATTTTGTACAAAATCTTTAACAACATCGTTACCCGTATACGTTCTAAGCTTATTCAGTTTAGAATCAAAAGATGATTTTATGTAGTAGCTGTAAGCTATAGGTATATGTTTTTGAATGCTTGTGACATTATTAGAATTTTCGTTGTTAATTTTACTTAATATACATTCAAAATCCGCATAGATAACAAATGGTACATCTAATTGATTTTTAAAATTTTTGAACTGCGATATATTATCATCCTTAACACCCGATGGCATTTTGGTGACAATTTTATTGCATTCTTGTTTATGTTTTAACAACAAGAGTTCACTGCTTGAATAGTGTAAGCAAAAATTACAAAAATATTTAGCACCGTCATGTTTTGAAACTTGTGTGCTCAATAAACGACTTATGTTTTTTATCCAAACATAATGTGATTCATCGTTTTTATCATCTTGAATGTATAGTAAATTTATATGATTAATTTTTTCATCAGCTGTCTTATAATATGGTCCAACGATTTCTTTTTTTATCACATCACATCCAAAAACATTCACGCTTATATTTAAATTGTTTTTCTCAAATATCTTAATATCACCAATAGATAGAGGAAAGGTTAAGTTGTTGAAATCAATGGTTATTCCATTTGTTAGTGTTATTAGGCTCTGTGTGATAACGTTACTATAATGTGAATATTTTGGATTTAAATGATGGTTTTCTAATGCAGCTATAAGAGCCCATTTAAAACAATAATTATCATTATTTTTAATATTGATGCACGCTTTTTTATTTCTGATAAATGCCGGTAGTTCTAAATATTTAGATCCTTTTATAGGACAATACTTGTTGATATTAATTTCAATTTTATTGATACAAACTAGAGACCAACCACTATCTCTCTCTTGAAACTCATCCATTTTGCTTGCTATTTCTATACAATGATTATCGTAAATGTCAGATAGATCTTGTTCTAATTGTGCTATTACCATTTTCGTTTGAAAAGATTTAATACTAATTAGTGTGCTATCATCATCTACTGTTTCATTATTTTTTGAGAATTTTATATATTCTGCAAAAAGTTCTATATTAAATTTTATATTTTTATGTTCTAATAACGTATTTTTTAAAATATTTATAATACTTTCTTTTGCATTCGAAAATAAAATGTTTAATGAAAGCTCATCTACCTTTTTATTTTCGTATACAAAAGTTTGAATACGCTTAGAAAATAAATTTTTACTTATATATATATCATTGTTTATAAATATACGATTATTATTTTTTTTATGTTCATTAGTTCTCAAATGATGAGACCAAGAACCTTTACTTATATTTAATTTGCAACTATCACATCGTATATAGCTACACGATGGACTTTCTTCAATATTTTCACTTTTTAAATTTAGTTTTGTTTTGTTATATTTTAGGTTAGTATGCTTATTACTAAAATGCCTCTTGAAATTAAATTTGGATACGAAAGACGTTCCACAAATTTCACAGATGAACATGATTAGGCAGAAAATGAAAGTAATGTGCTGAAATTTAAATTGAAATTTAAATAAACAGAAATTATAGATTTGCTATTCATATCTACAAAATACCTGGACTTAGTAAAGATAGTAAAGATGTTTATAGAAATTTTATGATTTCACAATTTCAGTTTAAAATAAACAGCAGAAATGAAAGTAATGTGCTGAAATTTAAATTGAAATTTAAATTAGCACAAATTAACAAGTTATAGATTTGTTTTTTTAGCACAACATACCTGGACTTGGTGAAGATGTTTGTATAAATTAATTAATTAATTTCTCTTCAATAATTGCTCGAGCTTAAGGTCACTTATGGTTTTATAAAAATGAATTTGTATATTTTCAATTTTCGATTTCCTTTGGATATCTTCTTCAGGAAATATTTTGTGTTGTGTTATAAAATTTTCAAATTTGAAAATTAATTAATTTCACAATTCACTGTTAAAAATTTAACACTTAGCACTTCAATCACTGAAATCGTTTTTTTTTTTTTTTTTTTTTTTTAGTTTTCTTTTTATTACGTGAGACGCGCTTTCTAAGAATGATCAAAATTAATTGTTGCATTAAAACTCATTACCAAATGTTTTTTATATACTTTTTATTCTTGCTAAAATAAAGCTTTGATAAAAAAGTTGTGGTCAAATGTTAAAAAAAAAAATTAACAAACAAATGCTTATATTTTAATTGTAACCACATTTTTAATTAAGTAAATATGTTATACTACATTTTTGTTATTAACATATTATTATTCAAAGTATGTATGTAAATAATTTCTGCTTCCATTTGTTGGGGCTTCAATAATTAAGCTGTTTGAATACAAAAGCTGGATACTGACCATACACAACAAAGTTGATTAGAAATAAAAATCAAAACTATACTATTTATGTATATACATATGTATATTTTATTTATTAATTTGCTTTAAAATTTTCTAATACAACAGAAAAATAAATCTAATATTCAAGTACATAAAAAAAAAAAAAAAAAAAAAATATTATTGAAGTTCATCAATGTTAAAGATTCACATTATCTCCTTAGTGTATCTTGAGCTAGAACGATAACAAAAAAAAAAAATAATATTTAGATTTAATAATAATAAAATAAATAAAAAAAAAAACTGTTTACCAAAAATTACCTGTTGCAGCTGCATGTATATTTAGCTCGTAATATGCACTGCTGTTGCTACCTTTTCTATCTTTAGTAAGATAGTAGGTATTGCGGGTAAATTCCTCTATACACTTATCGTCTAAAGTGTCGTTGAATATACCAGGTAGGTATATGTATTTGGTGTTTTCCACCAAACAACGAACTTTTTTACCATAGGGCGTCTGAACACGCTCCATTTTTGTTATGATGTATTTATACCCAAACACCATCTCCTTTATGGGGAGAATGCTCTTAGTTTGGGTTTTTTTGAAAATGGATTTTAATTGTGCTTCCATTGTGATTTACTTAACTTGAATGACACTTAAAGTAAAACTAGCGGGGGGTTTTTATACAAAATTCAGAAATGTAATTTTTCTTCTAAACAGGAAAAATGTGGTAAATATTTTAATGCTATTGGATTTTAATTTTAAAATGCTTGCGTTGCGGTTTTTTCATTTTTATAAAGTTCCTAATTTATTAAATACGTGAGAAAGTTTAGAGTTTGTGGGTTTTTCTTTATTATTAATATTTTTTATAATTTTAAAAAAGTTTCTGTTTCGAGGTTATTTAAAATGTGTTTTCTATTTCATCATTATGATCGTCATCATCATCTTCTTCTTCGGTACTGTCATGCAAGTTGTTGTAGAATACAAATTGCTTCTTCTTTTTAACGATTAGAGTATATAATCCTTTCACTTCTTTAACTTTCTTTAAAATGTGTGGAGTTGTGTTTAGGTAATCCATTTGATTTTTAGTAATAATCAGAAATCGTTTAGGTAAATAAATGTAATATTCATTATTTAGAAGACATCTTATACTTTCACCATATTTTGTATCTACTCGATCTATTTTGTTGATTTCATATATAGTATTTTCTTCCATATCCTTTAAAGGTAAGTATGTAATATTAGGATTTTGAAACAATTTTCTTAAGCTTGCTCTCATTTTTTTTTTTTTTTTTTTTTTTTTTTTTTTTGCTTTCAACTTTTCACCGTAAAACGAACTTTCAAACTGATTCTTTATATTGAATAATTGATAGCATAAGACGTTTTTAGATATTTCAATAACTTCTTATCAATTGCGGTTAAGCATATATATATATATATATATATATATATATATATATATATAGAGAGAGATTCAGTTATATTAAAACCTTTCATAAACATGTATTGGGGTCAATTTTTAAAAACTGGTGATAAATATTGTACTTGTCATGCACAGTGGAAAACTTTTCAAATAATAAATGCAATAGTTTTGGATATTATAATGCAGGTGTTCCTAACCGCAGAAGGAGGAACAAGAACACAAATTTTTTCTCTTAATAGAGGACAGCAAATGCCAACAAATATTCCAATATTTCATTTTAGTCACAATCAACATATAAAAATTGAGGTTATCGGTGGTATGATATCACTAGTTGGAACAGTCTATGAAGGTGGTTTTAAAGATATAAATGTACACTCATACAAACCATCGTGCGTTTATAGTGAAATAGAGACTATTGTTTTCAGAGATACAAATAAACTATATAATAGTAAGGCTGATATCCACTCATTAAATAAAAAAAATCAACAAAAACCTTTTCTCCTTCAAAAAAGGGTTAATGATAGTAAAGTTAAGAAAGATGGCAATAACGTTGGTGGCGACTCAGTTGATAAATCTATTGAATACGACGACGACGATTATTAAATTAGTATATAAATATGAGAAACAATTCTTATCATCTCATTTAAAATATATCGCTAACTTAAGAACACGTCTATTAAAAAAGAAAAACTAAAATGAAAAATATTTTTATCATATTGTTTTCATATATTTATATCCTACAAGTGTTTTCAGCTTCATTACCTATTGATTTGAGTGAAAATGAACTTAAAAATACAGAATTTGCTATAAAATTACCGAATAATGATACTGTGAGCATACAACTAAATTTCAAACTTTTAAAGTACAGTACTGATTTAAATAAAAACATCGAGTTAACAACAACAAAAGCAGAAAATAAATCAAACGAAGAACAAGAAGACTCCCCACCGCCTATAAATCAATCTTTTACTGTTGAACAAGCTATTGAAACATTTAGGCAAGATTTAGTAAAAAAAGAAAAAAATATTGCAGGAATAATTGAAAGTTCGGCTCCATTTTATAGACATTTTCAACTTCAATATAAAGATAATATAAAATTGAGAATCCGTTGTACATATGACAGCAATTACTTGAAACGTCGATTAAATATTTCATGCTTCGAATACCGTCAAGTTGAATACGAGAGAATTTTAAGTAATGGTGAAATTGAGGTGGCTTCTGAGGATGATACAACATACCGATCTGATGTTACACTAATCAACATTCAAGATTACACACATGATTTGGATATGGAAATAATATAAATTAGCTGATATGATGAAATACATTTACTACTACCACTTAATATAAACTTTGTTGTTGATGTGTTAAGAAGATTTATTTAACATAAAAAATAAGAAAAATAATGAATAATCAGTTTTATTCGAAAATTGTACATGACTTCTTGAATGAAGAAAGGTTTTTGTGGTATGAACATGAGATTATTTTGAAGAAATTAAAAGCTCAATTCGATGAATATGCATTTTATAAGAAAAGTAAATCAAAATTTGGATATCATTATAACAATTGTGTGTGGTTCAACGATGAAACAACTTGTGGACCTGATACCTGTAAATGTTCCCTTATCGATAACAGTTGGGATCAAGCATTATATATAATGAATTTTTATAATAATTTAAAAACATAAACTTTATAAACAGTTCTACAGTCGTCGTTGTGACTTGATTAGTACTAAACAATGTCGGAGGAGAGAATATTAGTTGTAGACGTACAAGGTTTTTATCTCAACAATAAATTCATTGTAAAAGAACTGAGTATTTCAATTGACGACTCACAAGTTCAAACATTTATTATTAAACCACCTTTTCCATATTCATCGTTGACAACAAAAGAAAAATATTCAATTAATTGGCTTTATAATCATCATCATGGATTAAAATGGAAAGATGGTGATTCATCCTTAACAAATATTGTGAAATATTATATTGCGCATGTTAAAGATAAAAATTATATTTATTATGCTAAAGGATTAGAAAAAATTAAGTGGATTCAAAATATTTTTAAGGATAAAATTAATTTTTATAACCTGGATGATTTAAATTGTCCAAATTTAAAAACATTATATCAAAATGATGAATCTGTAAATGTTTGTTGTTATCATAGAAAATATTGTATATGTGCTCAAAAAAATGTAATACTCTTAAGAAAGTTTATTAAATCAAATATTAATAAAGAAAACATAAAATTATAAAAGACATTTTTTCTTTTTTTGGATTTATTATTTAACACTTAAATCAGATAGAATAATCATCAAACATCATCAGTTCATTCTGAATACTTGAAATGTCAATAACAATATCTTTAAACGGAAACAAATCAACTCTGGTTGAAGAATATTTTCCTCCAATTGAACTCCCTACAAAATATGTTTGTGGACTTATTGATTTTGTAACATTCAACTCCATACCTAATGTAGATGTTCACAACAATTTGTTTCATATAGGAAATCATATTATTACTATTCCGGTTGGTTCATATGAACTTGAGGATATTGATTTTTTCTTAAACTCAAGCTTAAAAGATATTGATGAATCAATTTATCTAGTAATTGAAGCTAACAATAACACACTTAAAACTGAAATAACCTCATCAATGGATATAGATTTTTCACAACCAAACAGTATAGGAAAGTTGCTCGGATTTAGCAAAAGTAAATTAGAAGTAAATTCAACTGAATATTATAACACTGATCAAAATCTTCAAAATGATAAATCTGTGGAAGTGATGATTGTAGATATTAATCAATTGAATACTACAAGGTTATTTGAATCTGACTTACCTGCACATATTACGAATGTTAATACAATACGCATTGAAAGCAACTTAACAACCGGATCATTTATTAATAATACTTCGAATCATGCTATTCATGAATTTCCTCTTGATGTTCCTCCAGGATATAAAATAAGCGAAAAACCTCGAAATGTTATTTATTTTCCCGTCAACTGTCAGCAAATAAACAACATAACGATTAGAATCTTAAATCAAGACGGTGAACTTATAAATTTTAGAGGAGAAAAAATCACTCTTAGACTCCACTTCAAACCAGAATAATGATCATTTACAATAAAAACATAGTGCAAAGAGGATTTTCATTCAATACCGCATCAACTCACAATCGAGAAAGTATAAAAAATAAAAAACTGTTGTCCCCATCTAATACAGAATACTTAAAATCGCTGGGATTTAATCTTCAACAATGAATGAAATACTAAATGTTCTTCAAAAACCTATGTATGATGAGAGTATTGTAAAAAGGGAATATCATAGTTACTCTCCATATCTAAAATCATTTAACAACAACGATGAGATTCGTATACCAATTCAAAATCAGGATCTCTTCGTCCTACCAAGTGAGAGTATGATTTACATTCATGGTTTTATAGTAAAGAAGGAAGCAACCAAAGAGGTTCCAGCTATAGATGTGAAATTAAAAAACAACTTTGCTTCATATTTGTTTGATGAAATTCGTTACGAAATTAATGGTTTTGAAGTTGATCGTACACGTAAACTTGGAATTTCATCCACCATGAAAAATTTTGTATCGTTGAATAAGGCTGAAAGTGATGTATTAAAAAATGCTGGTTGGTCTCTTACTGAAACTTGCGCTTTAGTAAAAAGTCATTTTAGTTGTTGTATACCTCTGAAAATGTTGTTGGGTTTTGCTGAAGATTATAACAAAATACTATTAAATTCGAAACATGAGCTTATCCTTCAACGTTCTACATCCGATGAGAGATCATATTATTCTACAAATGCAACTGATCAGTTGAAATTAACAATTCTGGATATAACATGGAAAATGCCACACATTCAACTATCGGACTTTGCAAAATTGGAAATGTTTAAGATAATCAACAGCAAACATTCTATACCAATTGCGTTTAGAAGTTGGGACTGTCATGTAAATCCTGTTTTACCAAAGAGTACAAAGGTTTTATGGAATGTAAAGCTTTCTCCCCAAAACGAAAGACCACGATTTCTTATAATTGGTTTGCAAAAAGAGAAAACTAAAGAAGAAGGAAATGTATTTGATCATTGCAATATCTCTAATTTAAAAGTTTATCTAAACTCAGAGTCATATCCATATGATGATTTAAATAATCGTTTCGAAATGGGTCAGTATTCGATTCTATATAATATGTATGCAAAATTTCAACAAAGCTTTTACATGCGAGAACCTGAACCATTATTAAATGTTGATGAATATAAGACTTATGCGCCGCTTATTGTTGTTGATGTTTCACATCAAAATGAGGCTGTTAAAATAGGACCTATTGATGTACGAATTGAATTTGATACTGAAGCAAACAAACTAATTCCAGATAATACATCAGCATACTGTTTAGTTATTCATGATCGTTTAATCGAATACTCACCTCTAACAAGCGAAATTAGAAAAATTATTTAATTATATTTATTTTGAAATTTTTTTAATAAATGAAATAATATGTTTATTTATAAATAAAACAAATTCTTAATCAATGTATTTTATTAAAACAATTATAGTTTCTCTTTTTAGTTTAGTTTCGAAAACAAAAACTTTAAACATAAATGACCACAATTTATTGTATTAAAATTTTGATATCTATCATAATTATAACTTATGTTTTCTCCTAAATATTTTATTAATTGTTTCGGCGGTTGCAAATTACCAAAGCTATCAAAATATTCAATTTGATTGTTGTTTTTCCAGTACGCTACCCAATGTGTGCCAGATCCCTTTGAAGTATCCAGATTAATTATTCCACATTCTTTTTTAAATGGTTTGCTTGGAAGAGTGTTACACATAAACACACCTCTAAAATTTGGAATATGTTTTGCATATTTTCTCAAGTCTACATCAGAAAGGGCTCTTTTAGGTAGCTTCATTAAAAATTTTGTTGATAAGGCTTCAAATATAATCCAAAACCTTTTTTATATGGTTTTAAGAACATGCCTTTTCCCATCGCAATGGCTTCCATTGTATTATTGTGTCGTTTTGCTTCAGTCAGCTGTTCCTTTCCATTTTTAACTGCATTGATTGCTTTTGTAATACCAGATACACCACCAGCTAAACCACCAAGTGCACCCAGTGCAGCAAATATAGGGGCAAGTGGAAGAAAACCTCCAGATTTTGGTAGCGGTATTATTCGAGGTGTTTTTATTAATGATTTTTTCTTCCCCTTGAAAATATTGTTTACAACTTTTCGTGAAATCTTTATAGCATCTTTCAAGTTTTCACTTTTCTTTATATTCTTTCTTGCACTTTTCAATGCATGTGTAAATAGTTTGTGGGTATTTACTGGAGACGACTTTTTAGTTTTACTAATAACGTTACCCATACCGAATTTTGTTTTTGCTTTCATTGCAGTAGTAACAAACCAAGCGTTTGATTTTTCACCGAAACTACTATCGCTAGCATTAACCCTCTGCCAAGCCTTTTCAGCTAAGATTCTATCAGCAATATGTCTTTTCTCTAAATCTTTATTGTTTGAGTATGCTATATCGTGCTCTCTGCAAGCAGTATCCAATGGATTGATTCCTTGATCACCTCTTTCTAAACGTTTCTTTAATTTTGTTCCAGGTCCACAAAATTGATAACCGGGTAAATGAAGTTCAAAAGGAAGTTTATTAATAATTTTATTCAGAAAACCTTTACCGATGAAGTATGGATGACGACTGAATATCTTTTTATAAATGATTGTCATATCTATTGACACTTTATCGATTAAAGTTTAAAACCAAATTGATTGAAAACAAATAAAAGAGACTGGTTTATATATTATGTTATCATTAGATTTCAGAATGCGTTTTTTTAAACAACATAAAAGGATTGATGTAAAGAATATCGAATCAAAGTTCGATTCATCATCATCAAATAAAATTCGTCATAGTTCATTACTACCGAATTCTATTCGAGCCCTTATTGTGGGTCCATCAAATTGTGGAAAAACAAATGTGATGATCAGTCTTATTGAAAGTCCACATGGATTGAAATTTAAAAATATTTACTTATATTCAAAGTCAACACAACAACCGAAATATAAGTACTTAGAAAACCTAATTAAACCTATCAAGGAGATACATTTTTCATCATTTTCCAATAATGATGATGTTATATCCCCAGACGAAGTTAAGCCAAATTCAGTATTTATATTCGACGACATAGCTTGTGAGAAACAAAATCATGTACGTTCTTACTTCTGTATGGGTCGTCATAAAGATATTGATAGTTTTTATTTATGTCAAACTTATACACGAATACCAAAACACTTGATTCGCGATAATGCAAATATGATTATAATTTTTAAACAGGATGAAATGAATATTAAGCATATTTACAATGATCATGTTGGTTCTGATATGACTTTAAAAACATTTCATGAGTTATGTGCCGAGTGTTGGAAAGAAAAATATGGTTTTCTAGTTATTAACAAAGATGATCCTATGAATAATGGTCGATATAGAAAAGGCTTCGATATATTTATAAATCTATAAAAGAAATATTACAGATATTTTTAAATCAGTACAAGATTAATTATTAAACTAACAGCTTCTCAACTATTAAACTGCTAACTGCTAAACTGATCTGTTTTGAATCTGTTTCTAATTCAATCTTTAAATATGAATACAAATCTAGTAAATAATCTTATTAAAACTCGAAATATTTTAAAAAAGAAATATAAGAATATTTTGCTTGGAGAAGTTGCAAATGATGAATTGTTGGAAAAGACATTTAAACCAATATCAAAACCATTAAAAGAATTAGTTCAATCAACTAATAATAATAACATTATAAAACATGAAAAATATCCGGATAACTCTTTTAAACATGATCTTGAGGATAATAAAGTTGCCTTCAGTACACCATATAAAAAGAGTAAGCTTGATTATAACACGTTTTCTTCAAGCTTTAATAACAAGAAAATCGAGAAAAGTTCAAACACGTTTCAATCATTTGATGATGATGAAAATGATCATGATGACTATGATGATGATGATGATGATGATGATAATAATGATAATGTTGATAATGAGAATGATGATAATGATGATGATAACACCATTGCAGTACATCCCAATCAAAGTATTCAATATAATTTATCAAAAGTTAACTTAAATATATATGATAAAACCTATGGTCCACATAAGGATAAAAATCAAATATGGAGACTGGGTAATGAACCCATCGCTTTCGATTCAACCAATATTACTGTAGGTAATTTAAAATGGCCCTTCACATCAGGCTTATATGAATTGTTAGTTTATAAGAAACCAATCAGTTATAATAAAACAGATTTAAATAATTATAAACAAATATTGGAGATGACTAATGTCCATAAACGAAATAACAGTATTAATGGTCAAATTAAAGGAAATCGTTCAATTAAATATACAACCATTATTAAAAACCTATTTAAACAACAGAAAATTCATAAGGGAAAAGGTTTAATGAAATTGAATAGAGAAAAGCCTAATTATGTTTATTGGGATGATCCTAATGAATTGGTTGATAGATTACGTCTTTTGATTTCATCAACAACAGCTGGTCACTCAAATCATAATAATGAAATTGTATCAATTATTGAGGAATTGAGAGAAGCAAAAATTATTATATAAATAGACTTAAAAATGTTTAACGATTCATATTCATAAAATGCCTATCGATAAGTTTGGACATTATATTGAAAAATCTGCAAGATATCAAAATCAACATTTCAAGATTCATTTGGATAGTGATCGTAATTTCAACTTTAACTTGCGGAGAATAAAAAATATTGCTAGTCCTGTATTGGAAAACGATGCTGTAAACAAAATTTACATGAAAAGCTATTTAAGTGAAATAAAGAAACAGCTGGATACAATGTATATGGAGAGAATTAAGGGAATGGAGGATCGTTTTAACGAAATAATACAACAACAAAACGTGTCGATTACAGAAAAATTTGAAAATGTAGAAACACGTTTAAGTAAATTAATACATGATCAAAGTATAATACAAAATAATCTCGATCAATCACTAAAAGAAATGAGATCATTATTTAATTACAAAATTGATTCAGTTGAAGAACGTCTTAAGCTCATTACAAAACATTTAAAAATTGAAATATAAATCGTTTTGATTTAAATCCTACGTCAACAGCATTTAAATTGATGTAATCTAAGACAGATGTTAGAAATGGAGCGACAAGAAGTGGTTAAGGAGCTTCATAAACAAGCACGCAGAAATTTCATTCGACGTCGAGTGGTACACAAGGGAATTGATGATCTTTGGCAAGCAGATCTTGTTGAAATGGGTGTTTACTCAAAATATAACAAAGGCTATAGATTTATTTTAACAGTTATAGATACATTTTCAAAGTTTGCTTGGGCTGTACCCGTAAAATCTAAAAGTAGTGAAGATATAACCAATGCTATGCAATCTATTTTTTCGCTAAAGAGAATTCCAAAAAACTTGCAAACAGATAATGGTAAAGAGTTCTATAATAAAATATTTCAAAACCTGATGAAAAAACATAATGTCAATCACTATTCTACATATAGTATCATGAAAGCATCTATTGTAGAACGATTTAATAGAACTCTGAAAGGAATGATGTGGAAAAATTTTAGTCTACAAGGAAATTATCGATGGATACATATATACAAGGATTTAATTAATCAATATAATAATAAAAAGCATAGAACAATTGGAATGACACCAAAGTCTGTTAACACAAAAAATGAAAGTTCTTTACTAAAACAAGCCTATAATCATCCCAAAATATTTAAATTTGGCAAACTAAAAGTTGGAGATCACGTTCGAATTAGCAAATATAAACATATTTTTTCAAAAGGATATACTCCAAACTGGACAACTGAAATTTTTAAAATTCGTACTTTACGGAACACAAACCCCATTACATATTTATTGGAAGACTATCAAAATAATCCAATTGTTGGTGGATTCTATGAACATGAACTATTAAAGACACATTTTCCAAATACATACTTGATTGAAAAGGTTATTAAAACTAAGGGACACCAGGCATACGTAAAATGGTTGGGTTTTTCCAATCAACATAATTCTTGGATCAATAAAGATGAACTTCAATAATATTTTATATGTACTTCAATATGAGATTTATTCTTTTTTACTTTTTTTATTATATTATAAAATTTTAAAACAAATTAATAAATAAAATATATGTATGTGAATAAATAGTATTGCTTTGATTTTTATTTCTAATCAACTTTGTTGTGTATGGTCAATATCAAGCTTTTGTATTCAAACAGCTTAGTTATATCAACTGTTGCAAACACATTCGTACATATCAATGAAAAAACCACAACAGAATTTTTAACAAACTCAAACAGCCTAATTATAGCAACTGCTTCAAACACATTCATTCATTCATATCAAAAATAAAAAAAAAAACCCACAACAGAAGAACAATACAGTAGGGTGGCACTGTACAAAAGTAATCGTTGTTAGTTTTCTCATACAAAATTAGTATACAAATCCTAACCAACCCCACCCAAAACCCGACCAAATCCCGCCCAAACCCCGACCAAATCCCGACCAACTCCCGCTCAAACCCCGACCAAACTCAACCAAGCCAAACCAAGTCGTACCAACCCATTACTCACACACAATTTCAAAAACTTCCAGTAAGTACCACCCTATTTTAAACACACATTCAACTGACCAGTGTTGCCAAGTATGCATTACACAGATTTTCATCGTTCATGCCATACAAAATTAGTATAAATTTTTTGCTCCCTGCTCTGTTTCCAGAACTGTCTTATACACCCTACTGATTTTCTTATGTTTTATTTCAATTCGAAGTTCTATACCTCTAAAAAACACCCTGTATATGTAATGGAGCCCGAGAGTGGAACTTTAAAATAAAAAAACTATTAAATAATAAAAAAAAATCACCTTCCGCATACCACACATACTTACAAGCTTGCTCTCAATAAAAAGAATCAAGTTAGCTGGTCTTTTTGCTAACTGATATCCTAATGGATCTCACCGTGATAACCTTGTCTAGTTTTTCTTGGGTTATCCCTAGCCTTCATGATGGTTACTTGCCGCGTCACTCTACAGCCTGAAAACGCTTAAAACGTAGTCGACGATCTTATTGATACTTTGAAGGTCGAGAAAAAGTAGTTCCTAAATAATTAGTTAAAATTTTTTTCACTGGGGAGTTAACCAAAATAAAAGAGATCACAGGAGTAAAATATAATTGTAGGAACTGCGGCTCAACCTTTTACTGGTGGGAAATTATGTCATTCGATATTAGTCGAAATGTCCATAAAAACGTAATTCAAATTGCATGAAGATTTGTGCGATACCGAATGCCGCAATGTGCACACTGGGATCTTATATCACTACCATCTGTATTTACACAATTTATGCATATGAGCTTGCTGCGGTAAATGCAAATTGGTTGTATTCTACTGTGGTCAATGTGTTTAATACATTGTAGTTGGCCACATACGTTTTATATGTAATCGCAAAGTTTCTTAAACTGGCTTAAGCATATTATAGTTGGTAGTAGAAATAGGCGCGTGTTGAATTTTTCTAACACGATGTGACCCGAACACGAATACCATGATGTTCAACACGTACCAAACACGCACGCGAAAACATTTTCCCAACACGGAACTGCACAACACGCACGAATTCAAATTGAATAGCAAAAAAGCATTTTTTTTTATTCAAATAGATACATATTTTTGTTTGATTTCTTAAGATACCCCTACAATCACAATGGATCCAATTGGGTCTCCGATTGGTGGTGCGGTATAGCACCACACTTCCTAACCTAAGAGACCCATACACTATCAATAAATTTTGCTGGTTTTGCGTGTTTGACGATACATACATCGTTTCATGTTTTATCGTGTGAATTATGCTCAACACGATGCGACCCGAACACGCACGAAATCTGATTTTCTGTCACGAACACTTTGTGTTGAGAGGTGCGTGTTCGTACCACGAAAAAAAAACACGACAGGCGTCCATCTTTAGTTGGTAGTAAGAAGTGTAATTCTATTTTAATAGACAATCGACGGTGTATTTCGTATATTACAACCAGTAAAAACCAGCTTAACCAAGAAACGATATTCACAATTGAAGGAACATTTTAACAATTGCAAAAATTTTCAATCTTAAATGAATAAGATTGTGAATTGTGCTATTGTTGTGTTACAACTTTATGAAAAAGTAAATTCAGTCAAACAAACACTTGTAGTTGATAAAAAATACTCGTAGTAAAGTAGGAAAAATAATTAAATAAATGTAAGTAAATTGTTAACATATTTGTATCACGTTTTTAATTATGGATATTTACATTTGCTAAACATGTATTTTTATGACATGATAAATTTGAGTTTTCTGTTTTGCTTTTTTATTCGTGCTTTACAACTGGTAACAGTTTTCCATGTTTAGTTGGTATTTAAGAAGGGCATTTTATTAGTATTGAATATTCAACAGATTTCAGCTTAAAATTGCTAGTTGAAAGAAAACAAAGATATTAGATGTAATAATTGTTCTAAAAGGCTATAGATGCCACTGCTGTTAGCCGTAAAAAAATGGGAAATGGACGATTTAAAAATCTCTTTATATTTTTGCTTCCACAATAAAAATGAAACGAGAAAATCCAAAAATTTTAAATCATTCACTTCCAATTTTTTCTTCTTCTAAATTCGGATACTAGAACATATGCTTTATTCCACGCGGGTAACATTTAGTACAGTAATACAATCGATGGGAAGAAATTTAAATATTTTTTAGATATTTCAGTCGTTTGGTCCGATTATAATAAAATTTTACGCAGGTACAGCAGCAGAGTATTAGATTTTAAATTTGGAGGCGAAACCCCCAAGTTATTCAGAAGTGGCACAATGATCTGTATCTGTAGAACAGGCTGCCAGTTCCACGACAAACGGCTCACTTGTGTCCTCATAGGTCCCGTTGTTTCTTAACATAGCCCAAAAAATCCTTCTGCTACTAAACCTTATTAAGCTAGAAAAACTTGTTAGCACGTTATCCGCATTTGGAAATTTGAATTTTTATTTTTCAAAAATGTGTGAGTGTATAATATTGTAGACCTTTATTATAACAATTGGTGTATATATGTGTTCGGCTTGAGGTCCATTTTAATAAATAAATAAAATTTTTCCGTAGGTGACGGAACTTAAAAGGGAATAGATCTAAAGCGAAGATAAAAAATTTTTAAAATTTAATCACACCCTGAAGATGGCCAACACATATATACACCAATTTTTAAATTTTTTTTCTTTTTTAAATAACAAGCTGTGCCCGGCAAACGTTGTGTTACCCTTAATTATACAATTATTTTTACCCGATTCCGCGACGCAAAGAGGGGCATTGTGTTTAACAGTCTACGTATGTATGTATGTATGTTCCTTTGCGGCACTATATAAACCGAACGCGTGGACCGATTTTCTTACATCAATCGATTTGTTTTAGTCCTGGGAGTGTCACTATAGATATGACAGTAGTAAAAATTCAATATGGCGGCCAACAGATGTCATTTTGTAAATACGAAAAAAGTAAAAATTCAGCAAACCAAATTTAAAAATGGGTATTATTTGACAGGTATTTTGATATCGTCTTCAGGTTTCTCTTACGGTTTTTCATTTCGAATGGCCATTTAGGATATTTAACGGTTCAAAGTTGGTCGCAGTCGGCGTTTTTGATTTTTCTAATTACTACTTGTTTAACTACAAATTACTCCACACAGTGGTCACTTGTTGGGTCAAAGGGTATTGACTCGAACCTGTGTTGTTGTAGGCTCAGAAATACTTTTATTGTTATCCAATGGATTTCTAATTGTATAAAGGTGTAGAAAAATAAAGTAGATTCATATCGGATATGAATTATTTGCTGTGTTTTGTTAAAGTTTCTAGGCCTACTACGCTTATGTTTCATTTGTGATTTTCAAAAATATTATTATTTGTGAATTCTCAAATAATTTTTCAAAGTCTATGCATAAGATAAGATGTTTTTGACTATTTAAAATGTGGTTGAAGTCTACTGATGATTTGGCAAAGCACCAATGAAATATATACACAATGCTTAACCACTAGCAAATAAATTTCAATTAAAATGAACTTATGACAATGTGTCGAATAATAAATTTCTTAAATAGAAGATAATCACAACCAGCAATTCTAACATTGATATTTGACAAAGATATCAATCTAAAACTTTAAGAGCCTTATGTATAAGGAAAAACTGGCAAGAAGTTAGCATAATTGGCAAAATTTAATATGATCTTAACGAGTTTTGCCATACAATTTTTTATTTTAAAAATAAGATTATTAAAGAATTCATCTTGGCTTGTCAACAATAATAACATCCACAGAGATCTTAGAATTAAAAAAGTAAAAAAAGAAATTACTAACTACCTTGCTAGACTTATCAATCATTCAAATGTATTAGTAATCAACTTGTTAGATGATGAGGATTACTATGAAATCCTAAGATTAAAAAGGTATCATGTACTTGATCTATCCTTTAGAAAATAAAAGAAAAGAAAGTACTACAATTTTTATTTCTTTTTTTTGGGTTCATTGCAACTAAATGTATGTTAGTTTTAATAATTATATATTTTGCTTATTCTTGGACCCTTGGTTATAGCTATGCTGCTTAGTTATATAAAACAAATTTCATGTGTGAAATAACAATGTAATAAAATGATATGATATGATGATGTCAAATTCTCTGCAAATATTTCAAAAAGTTTCCATTTATTTCCCATTATTTTCTTTTCTAGCGGCGTACGATTAAATTAATGTATCACGCAATAAATAGCACAGCTTTAAAAATATTATTGAATTGAAAATTATTTTTAAAAAATTTGTACTTTATTAAACAACAATAAAAAATTTAAAGATGACAAACTGTGTGCAATTTTATTACAATCGGAACAACCGTATTCTGGTCCACTGTGCAATATTACCAACGGCTTGGGAATTGAATAACTCTTAAAGTTCTTTAAGCTTTAAAATGAAAACGTTTCGCTTTACACAATGAAGTCTTAATGGTAAGTATGAAATAAACTACTAAAATACTCAGTAAAGCAAGAAATTTTTAAAAGTGACCATCAACTAAAAATGTAAGTATCCGTACATGTACACAGATGTATGCAAGTTTTTGTTCATTTTGATTTCATTATGAAAGCATAAACCGCACAAGAAAAGTTTAGCAGATTAACTTAATCAATTTAAAATGTGAAGTTAACAGCGAATTTAAATTTTTGAGCTTTGGATTAACAAAATTTTGTGGGTTAATTTAACCAACCTGGATTGTTATGTTATTTTTAGCGCGAATTGTTATTGGTTGAAGCAAATTGTTGTTACAAAGGTGGTAGTAAAGGCGTCTGCTTACAAACATGAAATTGATCGCATGTCATCCCAAGCTGTGTTCAACTCCATCATGGTGAGATAACGTAGAAAATTATTAAATAAATTCATACTGCCTTATTTATAAAAAATAATTTTGGTTCATAACGGATTTCTAAAACAAAAATTTTTGATGAAAACCTGTTTTATAAACATCTTATAAATAATAAAAAAAAAATTAAAATATTTTAGGATTGGGTTGGTGGAACTCTTACAAGGTGGCGAAAAATCTTCAAACAATTAGTCAGGGCCTTGCTTGGACTGAGATGGACTGCATGGAAATTATATGATGAGACTTATATAAATAACATAGTTGTTTTAAAAATTTTTATTAGTTGGTATAATTTTCATCACTAAAATTGGCAAAATTTATTTACATATACGAGGGCGGATCAATAAGTCCGTGACTTTTTGAATGAAACACAGTTTTTTTTTGCAAAAGAAACATTTATTTTTCAACATAATCTCCTTTTAACTCAATACACTTAATCCAACGTTTCTTCAGTTTTTGTATTCCTTAAAATAGGCATTTGTTTGGTCAATAATTTCATCGTTGGAGCTAAATCACTTTCCACCGAGCCATTTCTTTAGGTTTGGAAATAGGAAGTAGTCACTAAGGGCTAAATCCGGAGAATATATCGGATGAGGCACCAATTCGTAGCCCGATTCATAGAGTTTTGCCATTGAGACTGCACACGTGTGCACCCGAGCATTAACTTGATGAAAAATAAGTTTTTTCTTGGTCATGTGAGGTTGTTTTCTTTTTAAATCCTCATTAAATCGGTCTAATAAGTTGGCATAATATTCGCCGTTTATTGTTTGTCTCTTTTAAAGGTAATCGATGTGGATTATTCCGCGTGCATCCTAAAAACTGTTGCCATCACTTTATAGGCCGACAACTTACCTTGGCCTTCTTCAGAGCAGGTTCACCCGGAGAAATCCATTGTTTAGACTGCTACTTGGTCTTTGGAGTACAGTAATGGATCCATGTTTCATCCACAGTTACAAAACACCACAAAAACTCATTCGGATTGCGGATAAACAACTCCAAACAATCCTTTGAAGTTGTCACACGTTCACGTTTATGGTCAATTGAGAGCAAACGCGGCACCCATTTTGCAGACAACTTTCTTAAACCCAGCTGATCACTTAAACTCGAAACCACACTGCCGTATGAAATGCCTTTGGCATCAACAATCTCACGCATTTTTACTCTTCGATCGGCCAACACCATATCGTTGATTTTTTTCGACATTTTCGGGTGTACTGACCACAATTGGCCGTCCAGAACGTTCAGCGTCATTTGTACTTGTGCGATTACAACGAAAGTCAGTAAACCACTTTTTTTAACATTGAAATCGATGGTGCAGAGTCCCCATAGTATTTATTGGGCTTTTCCTTGGTTTGATTGACGGTTTTTTTTCGCAAACAATAATGTTTAATGAGCTTTCGAAATTCACTTTTTTCCATTTTTATAAAAATACACGCACGAGGTTGTATGTTTTGAACAGCTGTTAAACGCAAAGTAAATGACGACACTTGCTCAAAATTTGACAGTATTCTATTAACAGGTGGTACTTGATGGGAACTGTGTTGCATTTCATATAACTAAGAGGGAAGTTCAAAACATCACAGACTTATGATTCACCTCGTTCTTTTTCGCCTGTAAATTAATCACAAAATTTGCGCTTTAACAAATTCTTGGATTAATTTTTTTTAACTGCTTCCCATTAGTTAGTTTTATCAATTTCATAGAAATTGCCTAGATTTACTTATCACCATTTTCTGTGTGCATTCTTCTGCCACTTAATTATTCGTATTGCAATTTATAGGCAACAAGTAGTAATTAAAAACAAAATCAAAAAACCCGACTGTGACCAACTTTGAACCGTTAAATATCCTAAATGGTCATTCGAAATGAAAAGTCACAATAGAAAGATGATTTTAAAACACCTGTCGAATGAGACCCACTTTGATACATTTCGCCGATTTTTTATTTTTTTGGCTGCCATATTGAGTTTTTAATACTTTTATATATTAGTAGTGTAGTGACACTCTCTGGATTAACACAAATCAATTGATGTAAGAATCGTCAAAATCGCTCCACGCATGCAGTTTATATAGTGTACATATGCTGATAAACACAATAACCTTCTCTGCGTTGCGCAGGCGGGTAAACAGTGTGATTCGCCCACAAGATTTTATCGCAAATATTCTTTTACCATTATGGGTGTTTTAAGTCCCATGTCAATTATCTTGTATTATTTGCTTCTCTTATTTAAGTGTGATCTTAGTTAATATTAATTAAAAAAAGAATAACTCCAATTACAGTAAATATGCGTCAATTATTTAAACAATCTAGTATTCTGTATAATAAATTTAATTACTAGAAAACATGACAGTGTTATAACTTAACAACTGTGAGAACCTTACAAATGTGAATTTAACTTAATTATAGATAATTAAAGCGATACATTTTGCTATACACATGCACTTCCACATTTAATTCGTAATTAATCCTATATTTAAATATGGAATATGAAAAACTAATAATTATTTTTTTTTAAATAGTATCTATCGCAGATATACAGTCTACTTTTGATAGTTCGAAATTCGCTAGTTTGGATTTATCCATAATTTTAAACTTTTATTAAATCTAATAATTGCAACAAGGTTATAATGTTCGATATTCAAAGTAAGAAGTGTCGCTTTACAGAGTGGTATTCTGTTTGCTGCCATCTAGGACTTGAAGTTAGTTGGGTTGTTTTCTTTTTTATCAATTGCTGTTGCTGGTTAAAGATTTTTTGGAGGAGCAATGGGAAAGTGATGCGAATACAAGTGTTACATTTGTATATACAGGGTGTCCGCCGGGAAGGTATACTACTTTGTTTGTTTACAATTTTTGATTAAATTGGCATATGTACGGCGGCGTAAATGGTCTTGTGGAAGAAGATCTTGTGTCAACTGAATCTTATATGGAAATCCTTGTGCAAAATTGTGGCCAAAGTTGTTATTTAAAGATCAAGCTCCTGAGCACGGCGTCGAATTGAGGTTGATGGATTTTTTGGAACACTTTCTTGAGCTGCAGTAATGTTTTCAGCCAAACTTGCAGTACGTTGTGGTCCATGCTTGGGCCTATCACCTACAGACCCTCTTTCTTCGAAATCATTCACTACACAATAAATAGTGCGTTTTGTTGGCACGTTGTTGCTCCCAAAAATTTCACGTAACTTTCTCATCGTCACAGTAATCGATGATTGATTTTGATAAAATGTTTTAACGATTATAACACGTTTCCATAATAAATTTGCCACGTGTCTACTCCACGACTGCCAAATATGAACTGTCAAGACTAATGTTTACCAAAATGGCGGTAAAACAAAGTAGTATACCTTCCCGGCGGACACCCTGTATAACCAATCCTCTTCAACTGTCAACCCCACCCACTGTCCACCCGAGACTTGGTGTTCTCTGTCACGCTAACGAGGGTCTGACGATCGATCAGGGGCGGTATAAGCTTAAACGCAGCATGAAGTAAGTACCTGCAGCAACTCAACACGCCTGGATGCATTGTTGGCAGCCCCAACATCAGCATCGGACGCTATGGCCTAATCAGTCATTCGTCTTAAAATAACCTGATTACAGAAACCGTAACAACAAGAAAAATGTACGGCTCTATGCTCTTTGCAGAAGTAAAAGGAATAAATATCTGTAGCAACAACGTAGGTCATATATTTCTTATTTCGAGTTTATGATATCAAATTGTTATATTTTAAATGCTTTTTATAAAATTCTAAGAAGTTTTTGAAAAATATGGACGCATGTACAATATTTATTTATTTAAGAAATACTTTACAAAGTAAATTTGCATAATATAGTTGCACAAATATGGGCGG
Source organism: Nowickia ferox (assembly GCA_936439885.1). Taxonomy (NCBI): domain Eukaryota; kingdom Metazoa; phylum Arthropoda; class Insecta; order Diptera; family Tachinidae; genus Nowickia; species Nowickia ferox. The sequence continues at coordinate 30,207,823 of OW387026.1, forward strand.
GTAGCTAGACCATATGCCCAAGATGTTATTAACAGTTTTTTAAAAAGGCTTTGTGACTGACTGTACACGACCTATGGCTTCACATAGGAAGTAGCAACGTCGTTGTTAAAGAAATTCCACAAACGACCCGCAATATATATGTATTTTTCTAAAACAACGACACAACTTCTACCTTTTTGTAAATACGCTTGAAAAATAACTTTTTCTGCCTCTACTGAAAAAATTTGATTTTCAGACTTACGTTGTTATTAATGAAAACCACAGATACGAGTATATATGCTAAAGATTTTATTACGCTAGTCTAAAAATTTCGCTCAACGTTTCGTGCCCTAGAATTGAAAGTTTTATTTAGGTTCTTCGGTATGCTGGGGTCTACTCTGTATTTCGAAACGAAAGCAAATGCTTTCGATAATGTTAATAACATACAAATTCGAAAGAATTTTCTTTCGTTTCGAAGTACATAATAGATCGCCTGATATTTTTATCGGCTCTAGTTTTCGAAATATGTATGTGTACCGCTAGTTCCAAAATGTGAGGGTTGCCCGATTTAAATTATCATAACTCAAAATCGGATTATCCTATTCAATAAATGAACAATCCGAAAGTCGGCACCAATACAACATTTCTTCAATTCGAAAGCTCGCATTAACGTCGTATGTGTTGCTTTATCATCTAATTATACAATATTGTATTTTCGTTGTTAATAATTTTCATACAAAAGTGGTTTTACTCGATTGAATTTTATATGTTTTTCAGATAGTTGTCTTGAGGACAGGTCTGGGAGTATTCTATATTTTAGATTAATAATCTTTTAACTATGTGATAACCTAGCACCAGAAAACAAATTCATCTTAAGGTGTCTTTACATGGTAATACAAAGTATTACGGCTTTGTAGAATCAAAATATTATGAAATTCTCTCCGTGTTAAAAAAAAGAGAACAAGAGTCTGTTGTAGGTATTTTTCATGTTTACATTGATACTATAAGTAAAATCCAAGCAAATATATTAAACTGTTGAGTTAATAACAAAAATGGGAAAATTGGAAAAAAAAGATGTGTACTAATAAAACTAAATATTCGAGAAAACATTTTATAATTTCAATGTAATTTTACTACAAAATATAATTTTTGTTTAAGTTTATTTATTGTTTTTTTTTTGGTTTTTCTGTACCAGTTAAAGGCCATGATTCACTATCCTACACAATCGCGCGATCTACGAAAAAATACAACCCTGATCTGATGAATTGTTTTTGTCTTTTGAAAATGTTCGTAGACTCCATCATACCAGGGCTGTATTTTCTCAAAAATCGCACGATCGTGTAAGCTAGTGTATCACGGCTTTAAATATCTGATGGTTGCAGTCGTAAAATATTTACAATAACATTTAAGTTAAGCTGATTTTGGTTGTTTTTGTAAAAGTATCAAGACCTTCAATAGAGACCATTAGTGCTGCTAATCTTTACTTTGAAATGCACCTCTGGTGTGATGAGAATACTTAAGTTTCTAAAATGGTTTAGAAAATAAACATTTACCGACCGCTTGTCAAAATTTCTATCCGTATTCTCTCCTACTCGATACATTTTGCTTTTACATGATAAGATTTTGTATAATCTACAGCATATTTTGACATGTCGTAATACATTGTATTACCATGTAATTTATTTTCAAACTATTTTAATCAAAACTGCTTATAGCGACAATCTTATAACCATTTCGCATCAAACTAAAGTTCCCATATCTGGTTAAATTTTATGCTTTCAAATGAAATGAAGGTCAATTTAAATTTCGGACTTTTAAAAATAAAATAAAATAACAATGCAACAAATTTGTCTGTTCACAAGCGCATAGACAAATATCGATATCAAATATCGACTGGGCTTGTGAATTGAACAATTGTTTTTAGCTTTAATCCATTTTTCAGAGAAATGAATTAAGTCAGGGTGATTTTTTTTTAATTTTGTTTATTAAAAATGTAGAAAAAAGTTTAAAATAAGACGAGCATGTATTTAATATTTTTTTGGTACAATTTAATCCATATATCCGAAAATACTGCCCAAAGTTAAAAACAATTTGTTCTCCTTTGTAATACCAAGGCACACATAAAGAGCTTTACAGGGGGCAAATTAAGGCATTCGATACGACTCGTAATTTGCCACAAGTCTCTTTGACTTTCTTAGCCACTGACGCTTTGACTATCGCCTGTGGCCAAATAACGAAGTGGCAGTAGGCGAGAAGTTAGCCCCCTGGTTATTGTAACAAATGTGAGAGCCTTTACAGCCGACATACATACATATATTGTCGTTGCTCCGACAAAATCAGCTATGTGTTTTTTACTAAGTTTTCAGGAGAGCAAAAAACAGTTTTATTTTGAAACCTTTCAATATTTTTGCAAACTGCAACGCTATATTGAAACATATTTAGGATTTATATAAATGTTTCGTAAAATTAATCTTAAGTAATTGCGAATTTGGTAGGTATAGCGGAATTGCCTCAAAAACTACACATAACTCATTTTGTTGTTAAGCTTCAAGAGCATTTCTAATAAAATTATTTTTTATTTTAACACATAACTGTTGTTTTTTTAATATTTTTTGATAAATATTTAAAGTCTACTTTTGCTAACTTTTGAACCAATTAAGATATGTATGTATCTTTAAACGATTTGGTGGGTGAATGCATGACACATCGAGTTTTATAATGGTGAAATAAAAAAAACTTCAAAAATCTTCACATAACCGATCACGTCAGGGCAACGACGATATGTGTATTGTGTATAGAGTTTTTCTTTTCCCGGACTTTTTCATTTCCCGGGAAAGCGGGAACGACTTTTCAGTTTCCCGGGAATTCCCGCCCAGTGCAAAACTATACAAAATATTTTTTAATTTAATTTATTTCGACAAAAAACAAATAACATTTCATGAGATCGATTAAATAATAACGTTTTATAAACACATTAGCCGAAAAACTAATATAATTTCAGTTCTTTATATAATAGTAATGCATAAATACCAATATTATATGTAAATGGAAAGTCAAGTGCATTGATATAACGCAAACAAAAGAAAAAAAAAAGAAATTGCATTACTAAAAAAAATACAAAATCTTGTTTTGCAAATAGGACTTTAGTACAGCATTAATAGAATCGTTCGACAGTCTATTTCTAATTTTATTTAAAAAAAACTCCTGTTAATGAAAAAATACGTTCACTTTCTACGGATGTTGGCCTTATAGTCAGAAGATCATTATATAATCTCTGTACACTTTCAGTTTTTTACCACTTCCTTCAAAAGATTGCAATTCCTTTTTTAATGAAAATTATTTTCTTTGAATCGAAACAGCGTTTTCTTTACTACAAAATCAACACAATGTAAGTTGTTGTAAAATTTTAGCTATTGTGCTAGTACAATCACATTATTATTGCACCATCACCTTCATAAGTCCATATTTACACTATGCAAGTCTTATTGCTAAGCTGATTAGTTTGTTAGGAAAGAGAGACGAGGGGAAAATAAACTTTACTGTTCTCCTCGTCTCTCTCTCCATCAAACTAATCAGCTTAGCAATAAGACTTGCATAGTGTAAATATGGACTAAATGAATAACACCACTCATCAAGGAATGTGTACATATGAACTAAAGTTGCCATAATAAAATCAAAACAAAAAAATCCCGGGAATTCCCGCAAATATATCCCGGGATTTCTTTCCCGGAAATTGTGCGGGATCCCTGGAAATTTATCCCTTGAAATCCCGTATGAAAAACACTAATTGTATATCATTCTGTAAAAGGTTTAAAAAAATAAGGAAATGATTAATTTGTTATATTTTTACTGTGAAATGTACAGGAGTGTTTGCTAAAAAAGGCATGATTGTTTAAATTCGTTTAAGGTTGATGTACGAGTAAGTGCAAAATATGTAAGTACGTCTGAGAAGTTCTTTATAAAAATTAAGTCTTATTTATTTCAAAAATTTAAAAACAAACAAGGTCTGTTTCTTGTTTACATATTTATTTATTTCTTTTTTTTATTAAAACAAATTAATTGTCTTTTTTGGAAAACAAAAAGTTATTCTTAACTTAATAAAAGAAACAAGTAAGCAACCAGCAAAGCTGTTTTTAAATTGACACATTTTTTTATTTCGAACAAAAATACCGAAAAAAGTGCAAATCAATAGAAAAAGGTTTTCTGCAATAACAAAAGTAAAATTTGTAAGGGAAGTAGAAATTGCAAAAAATAATAATTTACACTATCAATTAAGTAACTATTCCAAATTGATTATTTCATCCAGAAAAATAGTTCGTTCATGTAAATCACAGCTACATACAATTTGCACTAAAATTATCATATCAAATCCAGAACCATAAAACATTTTGTTCATTGAAATTGCAGCAACCTGACAGTTGAAATCGGTTTGATTCACAACCTACGAGGTTTTTTTTCCTTTCCTTTCTCTCTTTTTTCTATTATATCTCTAACTCTATTTTTCACCCGATTTGTTCTCTTTTCTTTTTTTTCTTTTCATTTATCATCATCCTCCGCCCTTGCAACTGTTTTCCTCAAATTTCAGCAATCATACGTTTATATTTCCCGGCCCCACTTGAGTTCAACCATGATCCGCTCTTCTCAACAATCTGTAAAGCTAATCTAAAAGAATAAAAATTACATCATTTCATAATTTAGTTGTAACGAACTACATACATATGTATGTTTATAACTAATGTATCGGTCCCTTACAGTTAGACTTGTGTCCAACAGCTCTTTTTGAACTAGTTCGTTCTATTGAACACAAGTTCGGTCAAAAACATCATGTAAATTGAATGGGTTTGAAACAACTTTTGATTCGAACGCTTTCAAGCTAGTTCAAAAAGAGCTGTTGGACACAACTCTACTTACAGTTCCTTATAACTGTTTTCATCTGTACGAATCTAAAACTTCAGTTTTTCAATAACTTTAAAAAAGTTATCATGTTTAACACAAGCCAACACGAAATAATTTTATTATTCTAATAATATCTACACATGTATGTAAGTAAAATTTAATTAAATAGTCAATCCTATTTTTCCATATACTGGAAGCTTGCTTTGTATTAGCAGACGGAATCCTATAGAATTATTTGTAAAGACTATGAATTAATCTGTTTGTACAATAAGTTATTATTGAAGAATTTTTATTTATCCGGATTCGGTAACTTTTATTAAGACAATCGTATCGCTATAATAAATAAAACAAATATTTATTGAATTTGCTATTCAGTAACATATTTTAACGATATTCGCTGATGGTTGAAGCAAAAAAAAAAAATAGATCAAAAGATCAAATTTATTTAGTTTTTCTCTATTTTTCTTTGTGCTTTTCGCTTATTTTGACATTTGCTATACAGAAATACCACATGATACTCATATTGCATTAAATGGTGTTAAAAATTCAAATGGAGACTATCGCAAAAAATTAATTGCAGAATCACATTATCGTTACCGTAAACGAATAAATATGTCGATAAATATAACGATTTTCGCCCGCAAAAAGTTACAGTATCCAGGTACAGGTGTCCTTATCAGCGCAGCAAAATAGAGTTAAGTGCGAAACTCCCGGCTAAATGAATATATAGTAGAACAAAAAACCAAATCGATCTCACTGTTACGATATACAAAGTACATACGAGCACATACATACATACTTATGTATGTAGATCAATTTAAACAGCACAAAGTAGCTTCATTCTTAAACAACTCTACGCAAAATTTCAAGATATAAATATGGGAAACGACGACATGAAAAACAGTTGAGTTTTAACTTTCTTTACTGAAGTATCAAAAATATCAACGCCTACAACATTCAAAAATTTACTTCTTATTGTGGTGAAAATGTTTAAAAATTATCAAACAATATTGTTGTTGGTGTGCGCCACATTCTTGGTGATCCTTTCATCTCCTCAAAACAGTGTGCAAGCGGACGTGCATATCGGCAGCTGCGTATGGGGTGCAGTTAATTACTTTTCAAATTGCAACGGAGAGTGCCGTAGGCGTGGTTACAGAGGAGGACACTGCGGAAGCTTTGCTAATGTCAATTGTTGGTGCCGCAGATAAGATTGGTTACCAAAATAATTTAACCATTCAAACTGACATAATTTCGAAAAATCAAATTTTTTATTAACATGTAGATATGTATATAACAGCAATAAAATCATATTAAGTAATTAATATTGTTAATTTAAATATCAATTAATTCTATGATCATAATTTAATAAAATTAATTTTCTTTTTTGGCGTACTATAATGAGATTTTATTTTTGGGAAAAATTTTCGCAACTAAAAGTTTTTTCTTTATATTAATTTTCTTATATTTTTGAGATATACATATGTCTGCATATAACCAAAGTCCGCGTGGATACGTTTTGCTTGATTTTACTCCCATCGGACGCGTCCCTGCTGGTGGAGGTGGGGTTGCGCTATTGGCAACTTGATGATTTGAGCAACTATACACCTTAGTGCTTACGAACTCTTCACATCTTGGATTGCTAATTGCTTACATTACCTCAAGTCTAAGAGATTTTTCGACCAATTAAAATCAAGGCAACCGGCGCACTCCACCACTAGGTGTGCAAACAGGCTTGTAGTCGTCATCCTCGGATGTGAGCAACTTGGCCTCTGTAGTTGATTAAATGTCAAGAAGATCAGGGAACGAAAAATCGGATCCAAGGGTAATCTGTAAGCATCACCAGCCACACAAGACTTGTCTCCGATTCTTCTGCCCCAAACAAAGAAAAATATCCCTCTGAAATAGTTAAGATGAACGTGGAAGTAAGTGAATGAAAAAGAGGAATCTATCAGATGAACAAGGAGAAGGGCAACAGAATTTGTTGGCCGTTGACCACCACAAAAAAAATTTAAAATAAAATCTCCCCGCATGTAGGAGATATAGCAACTGGTGGGCACTACCTCCCAAAAGAGGACTCAACGTAGGGCTCAAAAGGTGAAAGAAATCCTCCAAAAGCAACTACCCCTAAGCAAGCGATGGCATCGGTTAAATCTTCAGTAGTTGGAGGGACTTCCAGTAAAAAAAAAATCAAAATCACTGAAGAGGAAACCGGACGAGAAGAGTGCTTACATATGCCAAATAGAGGAGCCTTGTTACGCTCTTATCGACTACAAATGCCCTACAGGAAAAATAGCAATGGCACACCATAAGGTGGTGGCGAGTGCCATAAATGAAAATATTATGGAATACGTTAAAGCAGTTGAGGAGAATGCGGAGAGAACGGAAAATTTATCAGGGATGTGATGCACCTACAACAGTAGTTCCACTCCTATATAGAGACAATATAAAGCTTGATAAAATGCATCAAAACCCCATGGAAAGACGGCAGTCTGTCCCTAATAAAAAAGATCTACTTCCTAACCCAAATTGCATCTTTTACTTCAAAAAACACTCAAAGAAAAAAAAAATCCGAAATTGAGTTATTGGGCAATGTTTTTTGAAAGTAAATATGTACATAATTTCACGAAAAAAAAATCAAATAATGGTAAAGCAAAGACGTTAAATTTTTGTTTAGTGCAGAAACCAGTCAAGCGCCGTCACTTATTCGTTTCTGCCAAAAAGGAAGCAGTTTGGCGCCGCTGTAGTTGTTTATATGAATTGCCTGAAACTATAATAATAGTGTCTTCACACTGACATGGTTTTAATAAAAGTTGATTTTAACGTTAAAACTAACTATTAAAACCTGGTTTGACCATACAAATTGTTTTTGTAAAAACCAACTTAAAACCATTTTTGAGTTGATTTTATGAAGTGCAACCTTGTTTTCGCTGTGCAAATTCAGTGCTGCCAAGTTAAAATGACCGGAAGCAGCTGATAATGAAGCGGCAATAATAATCAAAAAAATGTGAAGAAAAAGTGTCCTTTGGACGGAAAACAACGTAAATATTTTCACTGACCTCTTTGAAGTGAAAATAGACGATATGACTGACATCTATCTGCGGAGAAAAAGGTTAAGCTTATAATATATTTGTGCATTTTTTTATATAATAATATGATTTCCAAGCACTTATTCACGTTGTATAAGTAGTTACATAATTTTAAAATGTTCATTTACAAAATATAAAATAATTTCTATTTTAGGGTGCATTGTAAAATTTCTGAGTTTTTCATGCAAACAAAAAACACCGTGGTACAGGGTGTCAGATAAGTATTATAAAAGCTAAAAAAAAATACAGCAACAAATACACACATTTCTACAGTACGTTTATTTTATTTTGGAGAAATTTATAAGAGAGCCTGTTGCTTAAAACCTGAATTTATCAAACTTGCAGTGGGAACGCAAAATCAGCTGTTTATGGTTTTAACGTTAAAACCAGGTTTTAACTTTCAGTGTGAAAACTGTATTAAGTGGTTTATGATACAAAAACATATAGTGAGTTAGATCACTTTAGAAGTTAAAAGAAGTGAAAAAAGCCATAGTGAGTTAAACCACTTTAGAAGTTAAAAGAAGTGAAAAAAGCCATAAATTATAAAAGTGGTAGTTCAACGATATGCATATTTTCGTGACGTAGTAGCATATAGACCACTTTTGCCTGGATTGATTTATCGTTTTTATGTTGGAAAATGCTTATAGGTCCATTTAGCCGAAAATGTTACTTAGACCACTTTAGTTCTAGGCTATCCATATATGGATTTTTAGCATCAACATTTTGATAAAAATACATCTTCTTCCTGCATTAACTGCAAAAAATATTATACGATTTTATTTTACCCAATGTAATACCATTGTAGGTCCCAATAAATGTGCAAAAAACTTAATACCAGACTTTCAGAAGTGCATAAAAAAATTTAATACTTTAGAAATGACGTAAGTATGCAACATAAAAACACCTGTAACGGCATTGTACTTTGTTCAAGAAAACTGTGTTCCAAAAGGAATTTTTGCGGACGTTAGAGATTTGTTCAGTGAACTGGGGGAAGCAATGCATTGCTTACTTGATAGCAAAAGCTTCGAAAAAGCTTCTGAAAAACACTAACGTAAGGCGGGCTGTCTAACAAAGTACAAAATTATCACAGAAAATTTTGCAAACTAGTAAATTTTGCATCTGAGTATTACCTCTATGAAGTACTTTAGTAAGGCGAAAAATTCATGGCTTTTTGGAAAAAAAGTTTTGTGAAAAAAGTATTCTTAATTTTTTTGTAATATTTTCAAAAATTTGAAGATTTGGCTTGTTTTTATGGTTAAAGGCCATGACTCACTATCATACAAAGTCGTGCGATCTACGAAAAAGTACAACCCTGGTGTGATGAATTGTTATTGCCTTTTGAAAATTTTCTTAAACTCCATCATACCAGGCTTGTATTTTTTCGTAGATCGCACGACTTTGTATGATAGTGTATCATGGCCTTAAGCAATTGTCTATATGAATTTCGTTCCTGCTTTTGGAACTCATCAGTAGACTTCAACCCAAAACATTTTTGAATTAGCTAACAAACTTCGTATGTTTATAGTACGAAATGCATATAGACAATTGCTTAACCATAAAAACAGGAAAAATCTTCAAATTCAATAAATAAAGACTTTATGTCAAATAAATATACTTCGGTATTTCATGTATTTTAAAAAAATTATTAAGTATTTGATAAAAACTTTGATTGTTTCTGAGAGAAGAGGTATTAAAAAGACTGTGCAATAAATTTTAAAGATTTTTGATGGTGCACCCTACATCCAGCATTGGTCGAAAATTAAAATTTTTTTTTGGAAAAACTCTAATTTTTGGATGTGGCAAAAAAAAATTGCACGCTCTTTTTTTTGTAAATTTTTTGGTCTTTTATTATAAATAAATTTATTTGAAGTAGTTTTTGAGAATCTCTTGACATCCTACACATAAATGTAGGCAGAAGAGGAGATTTTGTAAAAATTTTCAAATTTTTCCAACACAATTTTTTCCCAATAAAAAAATTTTTATGAAATAATATATTAGGAAAGATTTTAATTTAATTCAATAGTATACACTTAGCTTTACAAACTGAAAAAAAAATTATTATGATACCTCCAATACTTTTCGAAATATTAAAAATCTTGATTATAAAATTAAACTTTCTACATATTTTTCTTTTTGTCTAAATTGTTGATCTCATTTTCTTTACTTCAAATGTTTCTTATTTTTTTCTATGTAATCACAATAGAAGACGTAGTTATCTATTCAACGGTATATAATATGTATACCTTTGCCATTATATCAGTCTTAAAATTTATACATAAATATAACACCTCAGGTGAAACTGTACGTGTTTTTTCTGCTATTCAAACAAACCCACTGTTTATAATACTAATGGGAATATTAGTATATCAAAAGTCAACTCAATATGTTCAAGGGGATTTAAACATATGAATTAACTTGAAGGAAAAATGGCTGAGCAAAGGGGATTTGATCTCAGGTATTTTAGAGATGGGTGTAGTGATAAGGAAATATCGTATATCACGAGGGTTCTTTCCTTTTGAATGATTTGAGTCAAAATTATATTAATTCAATCACTTACATTTATTGATGATATAAAATTAAATAAGTATACCAATACGTCTTTCCTCCTTAATGTATTAGCTGACGATTCGAGAATAAATATGAACGAAAAACTTCAAAACAAAACAAAAAGTGTTAGATAAATGACATATGGGTATTTTTCAAGTAAAGAACTCAATTTAAAGATTTTATTTTCGATATAAGCAATAGTTGAATATTTTACCTTGCTTTCTGTATTTAAGAATCTTTTTACATTAGTAATATTTTCCAAAACATGGGGTGTTATAAGTTTTTAGTGTGTGTCTGTGTGTATGTACACTAGAGTGGCTGTTAGTTGTATGGAGATGTCTTTTTTTGATTTCTTATATTTCTAACTCTATAACTTTCGTTTTAGGGGGTGCGTACGCCCCTCAAAGTTGGCTCTCAAGCCCATTTATTCAATGTATTTTTATTTATTTTTTTTTTTTTAGATTTTTTGATTATACGTAGTATATGTATGAAATAATTTAATAGCACTTATTGCACATGCTTCGTATAAATAATTTCCATATATGTACATAAATATAATTTTGTTATATAAAATTTTTGGTATTTTGTTAGTTATTTTCTTCATTATTTTCTAAAATATTAACATTAGCAAAATACTTTTTTTGATGCTAATGTTGTTGACTAGAAGAGCTAAAATATTGCCATATATCATATTCCTGTTATTTTTTATTTTTTAAATAGTCATATGTAAACAAATTACATTGAATAAATGGGCTTGAAGGCAACTTTGAGGGCGGACGCACTCCCTAAAACACAACCTATCTCTATGGAATTTTTTTTGTATCTTTTTATGTAAAACTGAACCGATTTGGGATAAGATATCAAAAGAACTAAAAAATAACGGCCACTCTAATGTACACACAAACTGCTGGACCGATTTTGATTTTGTTTGAAAAGTAACTTGATCGAAAGTGTTGAAACAAATTTGTTCATTCGTTTAGAAGATATCACATCTTTTCTGGATGTATCGGGGCTTTTTTAATACTTAATTTGTGTTATTACAAGAATGAGTAGAAATTAAAGAGAAGATTCGAATAACAATTTATTCACTCACATCTAAATGAATTTTAAGCTGCATATGCATATATAAGTTAAAGATTTTGCTAGCCGTTACCATATTGATACAGAAACCAAAAAATTAATTAAATAAATACCCATGACGGTGCTAGAAGAAATTTCAGTTTTAAAAAATCTGCAAGCAACCGAAACTAATTACACACCTGCATTTATATATGTGTCAAGTGTCGCCATGTTTTGGTAGCACAATTTACGAAAACGGCTCCTGTTGCGTTATTTAATATGTATTTCACTTTCATGCTCAACAACAAAGCTGATGCATAAAAGTCTGACTAAATTTTTATAAAAAGCAACACAAACTATTTCAAGGCTGGACAAGTGAGTTTGATAGCATATGATGTTTAAAAACCGATTCTAATTCTAGTATTTTGCTTCCATACCAACTAAGCTAACTTACATATTTCGTATCTTCTGGTATTAAGAAAAAATTTATATTTGAAAACTTTTCAGTGTTTCAATTAAAACATCCCATTGCCAAAATTGGACGTTCACTAGTATCACGATGATATGTAATTTACTTCTTTCCAAAGATTTTGTTAAGCAGAAAGGAATAGTTCCAGGGACATGAAATGAAACATATGCTTTAATTTTATGTTATCTCCATTTACTAATAAATTAATAAGAACTCGTTGCAAGCTGTCAACATAATTGTGCTGAGAGCATAATAATCAACATATCACAAAGCCTATCCTTATGGTTAAATTATATTTTCATATCAAAATTTAACAAATCTAAACAAAACTCTTGAGTAAAGATCTTTCTAAAAAATAAATTAAATAATTTTTTTTAGTTCCTTGTTACCAAAAAACAATATATACAATACTTATTTCTTTCTTTCTAAACTATAAAATATGTATGTTTACTTAACAAAGAGAAAAAATTTATTTCATTTAGTTAATTTTATTTTGGTATATAATATTTTTAAATTTTCTAGCTCTGGAGCTGTGATTTTTATTTTTCTTATTTTTTATAATCAACTATTTATTTCTAAAACATTAAAACAAATAAAATAAAAAAAAATAATTTGACCTAATTAATTTTATATACCAAAAAAGGTGTAAAGTTTCCAACCCTGGAATCTTCCTTTTAGATTTTCGTGATTTCTTATACCACTCTTTTTCTTTCAAAAATATAAAATAAGTTTAATTGATAGAGAAAAATAAAAAATTAATTTTAGTAGATTACTTTTGCGAGTAAATACCCAAAAAAATTAAAATTTTTCAACCCTGGAATCGTGTTTAAATTTTTTTTTTTATTTTGTATACCAATTCAATTTCTACTGAAATATCAATTTTATAAACAAAAAAAGCCCTGAAACCGTCTTTTCAATTTTGTTGATTTTCAATACCAACCTATTTTGGACCTTTTTGACACACTATTTCAAAAGTGAAGTCTCTAGCTTCTCTGGGAGCTTCGGAAAACCGATTCCACGTACAGGCAGACAGACGGATGGACGGACGGGCATGGCTTATTCGTTTTCCTTATTCACAAGGACCCAGAATATACATATATACTATATGGGTCGTATATGAATATTGTGGAAATTATACACGGAATGACAAACCTAAAATCCAAAAGGCCGTAAGAACACTTTTTACTTTTTTACAGGAAAAGCAAAAAACCTTATAAATTTAAGACTATTTATTTGTTAGGTGCCAAATTGAATAATGAATAAAATTTTAAGAAAATATGTATTTTGGTTAATCACATCATAATCAATAAAAAAATCTATTTTAAATTTTTTTGGTTGTTTCACACAGAAAAATTGCAAAGTAAAATCTACGTAAACAAGGTTAACTTCACCTTTTTCGGCAATGATTTTGCTTCATATGTATGTATTTCAAGTTAATCTAATATGATTTATAGTAATTTTCAAAGAAAATTTTTCCTTTTGAAATTTCACGTTGATTTAACATTTACGTACTAGTAAAATCAAAATAAAGAATCATGTTGAATCAAAGATATTTCAAGTTGGAACAACATGAATTTAATTTAATGTAGTAATTGTATTTTATTAATTATTTAACTTACGTGTGTTTGGGCACAGGCATCAGAAAAATGTTTGTTTATGTATAAATTGGCTACTTCGGCCAAGATTTGAACTTGGAACTCATCGCGTAGTAGTCAATGCACCTACACCTGCAGCCACAAAAACTTTAAATATTCTTTAGATACACATTAAATATATACCATCATTAATAACATTTTAATTCAACATTATTTAATTGATATTATAACATACAATTTATTTGAAAAGTTTTAGTTAAAAAAAACAAATTTCTTTGACTGGTCTCCAGGATTCGAACCTGCGATCCTTTGTTTGCAAGACCAGTACACTGCCTACCAGCCAGCAGGAGTTTGTCGGCTCTTTAGAAACATAAAAAATAATAACAATACAAAAACAACTCACACAACTAAGCAGAAAAGTGTATTGCAGCTATGAACAAAGCAAATAAACACCAACAAACTTAAAAAATATATTATTTCTTGTAAATTTAAATCAAAATTTTTGCATGGTGATTTTACATTGTTATTTTTTTCTGTGTGTACTTCGACGATATACCCTTTACCATGTTTGGTGAAGGGTAGAAAAGCAAATAAGCAACCAGCAAAGCTGTTTTTAAATTGACACATTTGTTTATTCCGAACATAAATAACGAAAAAAGTGCAAAACAATAGAAAAAGGTTTTTGCAATAACAAAAGTAAAATTTATACGGGAAGTAGACATAAAAGAAAACCAAACAAGCAAAGCTGTTTTTAAATTGATACACTTATTTACTCAGAATATAAATTGCACAAAATAATAATTTACAGTAACAGAATTGGCTATTTTAACCAAAAAATAAGTTTGAAATGATACATCACTTGACATGATAGTTAAGGCGTAAAAATTTATTAACAAGGTTACTTTAATTAAAATGTGTACACTTTTAACCAATAATTTACATTATCAATTCAGTAACTGTTCTAAGTAACTAGTTCAAATTCATCAAGTAAAATAGTTTCTTCATCACAGTTTAAAAATTTCATAATAAATCTAGACTGATTAGATCAACCATAAAACATTTTGTTTATTGAAATTGGGACCACCAGTTACATTAACTGTAGGCCTGACAGTTGAAATTGGCTGGATTAACAACGTACGAGGTTTCTTCTTTCCTTTCTCTGTCTACTCTATTATCTCTCTCTCTACCTCTATTTTCCAACTGATTTTTTCTCTTTTGCTTCCTTTTATTTATCACAATCTTTTGGCCTTTGCAACTTTTTTCTCAAATTTCAGCGATCATACGTGTATATTTCCTGGCCCCACTTGAGCTGAACCTTGATCCCTTCTTCTCAGCAATCTGTAAAGCTAAGCTAACAAGAATAAAAATTACTACTTTTTACTTTTTTAATTTGGTTGTAGCGAACTACATACATATGTAATTTTATAACTAACTAAAATGTTGGTCCCTTACAGTTCGTTATAACCGTTTTCGTTTGTACGAATTTAAAGCTTCAGCTTTGCATTAACTTTAAAAAAGTTATCATGCTTAACACCAGTTAGCTCGAAATAATTTTAATATTCTAATGATATCTATGTTCATATGTAAGTAAATTGGCATTAAGTAGCCAGTCCTATTTTTTCATATACTTCAAATTGAATATGAAAATAGCAGACAGAATTCTACAGAACTATTTTTCTTGCGATTCTAACCTGCCAAAAACTGCAAGATCCTACAATAAGTAAAACCATGTAAAATGATTTTTTCTACGTGCTTTTGTGAAGACTAGGTATTAACGTGCTTGTACAATAAATTACTATTGAAGAGTTTTTCATGTAAAGAATATAAATTAAATTAAATACGCATGTGTGCACATGCATATGTATGTATGTACACATGTTTGTATTTAAATTTTATTTCGTTTGGAAAAGTTGAAAAATAGAGTTAAATGGGAAATTCCCGCCTAAGTGAATATAAATCGTACATACATATGTAAGTATGTGGATCAATTTAAACAGCACGAATTCATTCTTCATTCTTAACAACTTTACACAAGTATCAAGATATAAATACGGAAAACGACGACATGAAAAACAGTTGAGTTTTAACTTTCTTCACTGAAGTATCAAAAATATTAACGTCTTCAACGTCCAAACATTTATTCCGCATTGTGGTGAAAATGGCTAAAAATTATCAAACAATATTGTTGTTGGTGTGCGCCACATTCTTGGTGATCCTTTCATCTCCTCAAAACAGTGTGCAAGCGGACGTGCATATCGGCAGCTGCGTATGGGGTGCAGTTAATTACTTTTCAAATTGCAACGGAGAGTGCCGTAGGCGTGGTTACAGAGGAGGACACTGCGGAAGCTTTGCTAATGTCAATTGCTGGTGCGAAACCTGAGATTGATTACCAAAATAATTCAACTTCATTTCGGAATTATTGTCCAAAATGGCATATTTTCGAAATATCGAGGTTTTTTATTAACAAATAAATAAAAATAAATAAAATCTTTATTCGTCCTATTTTAAATTAAGTAATAGATATTGTCTATTTAAATATCAATTAATTGTATGATGTGAATTTAATAAAATTGTGTGCACTGTTTAAAAATTTAATTTCTTTGTTTTCTTCCGAACAGTTTAATATAGCATTACATAACATCGCGAGGGTTGTGAATTGCTCCACTAAAATATTGAGTATAGGTTTTTGTATGAAAGTGCTCAATAAACATTTAAGAGCTCGATTTCCTTAGTTTTTACGCTAATGTATATCATAATGTCTTCCTTCGTGTATATTTACAGCCAGCGTTGCCAACTATTTATAACCCAAACACGCTGTTCCCCTTCGCAAAACGCGCTAGAACGCGCTAAGTTACAGGGTTGTCAACTATTTATAGCCAAAACGCTCTATTTTCCTACGCGCTAAATTAATTTTTAATAAAATTCGATGTATGTACATGTGCATTAGTAAATACAATTAATTTTTTTAGTAGCTCTTTTCTTTTTTTTAAATCATTCAACACAGAATCAGAATTGCTTCCAAATAATCGAAATCATTTGTTTTTATTTTAATTTTATTTGCCAAATTTTGTAACAACTTATATAAATTGTCGAATAATTTTGCGATTCAAATGTTTTTTGTACTTCAACTAGAATAGATGCTTAAGAAGTAATATAATTTTTTTTGGTCACGAGTACATATTTTTAGTTGTCAAATTTCAAAATGTTTGCCATTTACTATATTAAAATGCGTTTTTAATTCTAACCACAGTCAAGGGAATTTTATTTACGACAGCTGATTCATTAACCAATTTAGAAAATATTGAGTTTTGAATACTAGAAAATTGTTAAATTTATGCAAAAAAAATAAAAAAATATATTGAACTGAAGTGATGATAATTTTGTTCAAAACGCGCTAATTTAGCGCTTTTTTTAGTAAACGCGCTAAGACGAAAAAAAGCGCGTTTAGCATAGTTAAAATGCGCTAAATCTAGCGCGAAACGCGCCAAATTGGCATCGTTGTTTACAGCAAGTCTTAAACTTTAATGGTAGAATTAGTCGATTCGTATCGTGTTACATTTGCAGTTGTCGTATCGTTTAAATCTGGATGTTAGTTAGTAAAAATGTGAGACTGCAAGCGAACTTGTCAGCTGTTATTGTATTTCTCTTTGCTTTATACATGAGTGTGTATGTATGTGAGAGAGAAGTTAACGTTTGCTCCGTAAAAATCTATTTTCTGTAGATTTCTACCTCACATACGTTACGAGACATATTAAATAAACAGCAACATGTTTTATTTATGTTACAGATTTTGTCAGCTGATTCGTAAACTCACGATACGAATCTACTAATTCTACCACAAGTCTATAAATTAATAGTTTTTTGTTTGCAATATATTATAATATGATCAAATCTAGTTATAGCTATAAAAATACTAAATCGGTCTCGTTATGACCATATTGATCAATTTAAGCAGCACTTAACATCTTCATTCTCAACAAATCTACTAGATTTCAAGATATAAATACGGGAAACCACGGCATGGAAAAAAGTTCAGTTTTACCTTTCTTCACTGAAGTAACAAAATTATCAACTTTCAACGTTCAAAAGTTTACTACGTTTAGTCGTGAAAATGGTGAAAAATTATCAAACAAGCGCTATATCTTGTAGCTAATTGCGTATAGGGTGTAGCTAATTTCACTTCAAATTAGAGATGGGCACTTGTCGAATTTTTTCAACACAACACGACCCGAATCAAGATGTCCAACACGTACGAAATACGCGCGCGAAAGAATTTCTCAACACGATACTGAACAGCCAAAAAAGCATTGCCAAACAATAAATAAAATAAATAAAGAAGAAGAGGTTAAAGAATCGGTTGCAAAATAAAATAAACCCAGCATAGTTGACTTAATAGCGAGCATAATTCTTAAAATTGCTCCTTCCCCACCCTTCCATGACCATGTGTTAATAAATGCAAAACAAAATTGTATATAGTATGAACATATATCGTATATATGATCCCTAAATTGATTCAATCTATTCAGTCAAATGACTAGGAATAAAAAAATAACTAATTAAAATTTCATTGTTAATTAACAATTTATTGAAGAAAATTTCATTTGTAAAACATAATTAACAGAAAAAATTAATTACAATGAAAATATAAAAGCGAAATAGGCATCCTCAAAAAATTCAACAACACCAAAATAAAGAGACAATAAAAAAATTAACAAAAAAATTTTGAATGAAAACTAATTATATTAATTGTGATTCAGTAATTATGTTATAATTTAAGTTAAATAATTAGGTAATTATCATATATAATAATTATTTGTTAACAAAATTTATTTTTTTTTGTATAAATAATGTACTCTAAATTTCACCACAGGAAATAAACAATTTAATTTCTACTGATATATTCAATGTTAACATTTAATTAAAATGTTATTAACAGCAATTCTGTTAACATCTCTTACATCTCAGTGATTCATGCCTGTGTGTGTAAATTCAAGTAAACATGTATTTCCAGTTTTTAAATTTCAAATAAAATAAAATAAAACAATTAACTTACTTGTTTACCAGAAATTCCGACGAAAGATCATTCTTCGGCTCCTATGATAACCGTAATGGGTGCATTCATAAGACATTGCTGTTAAGTTTTTGACTTAGAAACGCATAGTTGAGTAGTTCCGCTCCACTCAGCAGTAATTTTCCATCATAAATCTTTTTCGCTACCTAGGCATAGTCAATATGTTGTTCTCAGCCTGAACATCTGATCGAATAGAGCTATGCCTTTTATATGATTTGTTAAGCGTCCAGGAAACGTTCGAATAAAACCATCAATCGGCGAGAATGTATTAGTGTCGTTTAATTGATGATTTTTCGGAGACGTACAAATGAAATCGTCAATCAGCATTTGTGTTTTAACTTCGTAGCTTTCGTATCAAAGCATGTCATCATCGGATGATGATTTATTGCTATTGACTACGTGTGCAGTGTTGTAGTTACTTTATTTCCAAGGATCCATCCTAGTATATCTTTTTATTTTTACGTATTTTGAAGTTTTATATAAAAAAAAAGTAACAGATATTTTCAATACAATAGCAGCATATTTATGCAACAAAATGGTCTTCCGATGGGTCATAGCAGATATTGTAATGGAGGAACTATTAAATAAATCAATTGAGAAACTTGATACAAAACCGAGAATAATGACAAAGTATGTAGGCGGTTTTGTTTTTAAATATTTATTGTATGTATTTCTCTATCTTTAAAATACTTTTTACAATAAAAAAAATATTAAATTAATGTAAAAATTATATTTATTAGTATATCACTTCCTTTGAGTTGATGGGTATATGCTAGGGTTGTTATCGCTTGATTTATAAAAGGAGGATAGCAGAGGGAAAAATCCCGGACATTTGCTTAAAAAAGTAGGACTTATATATAAATCTTAAATACATATCGATTGTGTTAAAAGGGACAATCTCGTATCAATTTACACGGAATATTGTATCTTTTTACCCAACACTATCGATTTGTTTACATTTAATTCTACCTCTCGTATATACACCAAGGTGAATTGATACCAACTGGTCTCGATTTTCAACTCTGCATATTCGCATTGTATATTTGTTAGTGTAAAATTTTCTGCTGTCAGAATATTTTTTAACGTTTTGCATTGATTTGACAACAGAGAAGTTATGTCAGCTAGTGAATTAAGATAACCTGATGTAAAATCGCCTTGATATACACATTTGAGAATATTCGCATACATAAAGGCCGGGGCACAATGAATCCGTATATGTTAACTTCTCCTTTTTCAACTGACATTAACGCAACGACGGAGAAAGTTGGCATAATAAGTACTGTATATACGGAAGCACTTGAACAGCTTCAATAGGTTGGTTCTCCATTTATTTCATTGAATTCAAAATTTTTTTGTTTATTTCCTTTACTTGTATTTATTTATTTTATTTTATTTTCGCTGCCGCAAAGCACAAAACCCTAAATCAGAACATACAAAAAAAAAACAAAACTATTCAGCGTACGCAAAAAGTTAAAAGATGACCAATTTTAGTACCTTGCGTTGACAAACACGTACTGAATGTAACAGACCATGTACATATTTCAACTTAGCTGTCAGTTGAAAAAGGGGAAGTTTAACGTACGACGGATTCATTGTGCCTCGCACTTAAATGCACAGAAATAGCATTTCAAATACATATAATATAAAATGTAGGAATCATTTCTTTAAACTTATACTTTTGTCGTTTAGACTTATCAAAAAGGTTTATAGCACAAGAATTAAAAATTAAAAAGTAATTCTTCATAAACTGAGAACACAAAGTTCAACCGATTACTCACCAAATATCTCTAACGGTAGGGCTACCGAAATGTCTTATTTGTTCATAAAATAAAGATTTTAACTCTCGCTTAAAGCTGTGTACTATATTATTTTGGCCCATTTTACGGAACTCTATCAATATTTTAAATACATCTTAATAATTCTACGTCTTAAAATAACATACCACAACCCCCATGGACACTGTTATTTATTTATTTATAAGTTAAGCGTGACATCCAATACCAGTTTTCAAGAAATGTGAAAACGAAAAAATGTACTTAAAAAGTGGACTTTCCCGGACGCAAATTTTTTCCGAGGACAGAGATCCCAAAGAGAGGATAGTTTCCGAGAAAAAAAAGGACGGATAACAACGCTAGTATATACATCAAATATGATCAGTCAAACTTGACTAATATTTATGCTATCATTGATTAGTAAAAAGCAGTAGAGTGAGCAGTGCGACTATAAAGTCGTTAGAGTGAGATGTAATATCACACGTACACAAAAGTTTCCATCAAATTTTTTATTTTGCCTTAATAATGTGATAGAAACTTTGTTCTCGGTCAATTGACTGATACTATTCTTTGAAGGTACGTATCAAGTGGTCTTATTTAGACCACCGGGCGATCCTAGTACATATAAATGTATATGAAAGCAAACGAACAAAATTATGACTTATTAGGGCTAGGATTCACTACCCTACACAATCGTAACATTTATGAAAATTTTCAAAAGACAATAAGAATTCATTAGATCAGGGTTATATTTTTTCAAAAATCGTACTATTTTGTAGGATAGTGAGTCCCAGCCTTCTTCCAGGTAGCAAAAGAAATATATTTTATGGCAAGGTGGATTAAAAATGGCTTTTTATGTCAATAATTGAAGAATTGGCAAGAATGGCATATGCCATAAAAATACTTGGCCTGATTATATTATAATTTCAATTACTTATTTCCTGACGGTGTTAATGAAATATCGAAAAAATCAATAATCACCCTTATTGAAGTTGTCGTCGTCAACGTCGCCGTCATTTTAGTGTCAACATCATTTTCTTTCAATCTCATCATCAATTCATTAACAATTTTGCATTCTATAACAAGGTGACGACGACGTTGACTTTTTATCGTTTATGTCTATATACCAAAAACACATCTCCCAATATTGGAAAAATTAAAAATTAAAATAGTTTTTTATTTGTCAGATAAATTCAGACTCGAATGATAATGAAAATACAATAAAACAAAACTTCATATTAGGAGGGAATTTTATGGAACAGCAATTCAACATATTTAACCTACCGGACAGCAAGTGAGCACCAATTTCAGTGTATTGCTTTATTGTTTTTATAATTAATTTTTTTTAAGGTTTGGAAGTTACTTTAGAGTAAACACGATTGCTTTTAAATATGTATTTTAGAAACAATAACACCCAATTTGAAAAGGGGGGTAAGGTCAACATACGTTTCCAATGAAGTTGGCAGCTACGTTAAGGATTTTTTCACAAGGGTCATACCAACTATGTGTTGGCAACGATTTCAACTTGGAACTATTCCAAAATTTTATTTTTATATTTCCCTCTTAACGCTCATTATTTACTTACCTTTTACCACCCATCTCCTAAACGTATCGGCGGGCAAAGAGAATTTAATACTTTTGACATTTCTCTCCATTGTTCTTTAAAATTACTTCGAAGAGTGCCTCTACGAAATCCCAGTTCCGCAACTCTTCCACTAATTTCTCAAACTTGGTTACAGTGGTTATTTTAAATTTTTTCGTGATTTGCACTTTTAATTACTGTATGTATGCTTCAAATAAACTCTAATCGTTATGAAAAATGACGACGACAAATTGCAAGTCGTTTCAAAACAATATCGCCGTCAAATTGTCTTGTAGAATGTAAATTCCATGTCAACATAGAATCATCGGTAATCTTCGATAACGACAACTGGAATAACAATTTGAAGTAAACAAGGCAACACAATATAGTTTTGCTTTCATGTTGACAAATGGAATAAGGGTGAATAATTTTATAAAAACGACCTGAAGCTTAACAAACATAAGAAAATAAACTAAAAAGGTTAAATAAATATAGTTAAAATCAAAAATTAAAAAGTATGAAAAGAGAAATAAAAATTTGATGAAAAGTTGGTATAAAAGAGGAACAGTTTTACTCACGAAATTCTATTACTTGAATGTAAATTAACATGACAAGATAACTGCAAAATTTTTTTGAGAATGTATACGGAAACGTTTGATGAATTTCTATTAATAATGAAACCATTAATAGAAAAACAAAATACTGTAATGCGAGCATCAATTACAGCTAACATTTTCAATAAAATGCAAAATAAATTTTTTTCATCTGCGCATTTCTCCATGTTCCAGTATTTTTTTATACAAAGAGCAATGGTAAATTTTTATGGAATGCAAAATAAATTTTTTTTCATCCGCGCATGTCGCCACACAACAAATAACGCAAAGCAAATTATGTTTTTTTCGTCAATCAGATTTGGAGACATTCAAATAATCAGCCGTCAAAGAAGAATATTAAAATGTTTTGATTCTCATCAATCAGTGCCGACAACGTGTACGCGTAGCCGAAAAAAACGACTGCAGGCACACAACTATGTGATTGATGGTTTTATTTGAACGTCTCCTGGACACTTTAGGTGGCAGGAGCAAATATTTTTTACATTTTACATTACAAATGCGATAAAGTAACGAAATAAATATGTATGTAAAATTAAATTATATACATTAATCCGTCTGTAACATAGTGTCCACACCTGATGATTTTATATCATAACTCGTGATATGACGCCGGCAGAGCAACGGTAATGTTTTCATTAATATCAACACAAAGGGGTAGACGTTGATGATTTTATATCATGATGAATTAAACAAATATTTGAAAAATACTTGCCAAAAATATCTAATTTGCGTGTTATTTAATTTTTTAGTCACAAATAATTGTTATGCCCTCTTTTTTAAACGAAAATTGTTTAATAGATAAACGTTAAATGCACAGTAACACATAAAGTGACATTTGATATCAAGATGAATTCATCAGGCCGTGAGCTCTGATGATTATATCATAACGCTGCTATAATATTAATAAATTGAGTCTATACGTGATGAAGTTTCATCATGATATCAATTTGACATTCATCATGATATAAATTCATCAGGTGTGGACACTATGTAAGGCGTAACGGTTGGGACTAGAGATTGGCGCGTCTTGAATTTTTCCAACACGACACGACACGAACACGAATGCCAAGATGTCCAACACGTACGAAACATGCACGCGAAATTTTTTCGAAACACGAAACTGCACAGCACGCACGAAATCAAATTGAATAGCAAAAAAAGCATTTTTTATATTCACAAAGATACATATTTTTGTTTAATTTCAGAACTTTAAACTTAAGAGACCCCTACGCTATCAAAAAATTTGATGGTTTTAAGTGTTTGACGATACAAAATATTAAATTTTTTCTTGCATACATATTTTAACAAAAAAAAAATCGTTTCGTGTTTATCGTGTCAATTGTGCTCTACTCGATACGACACGAACACGCACGAAAACAGATTTTCTGTAAAGAACACTTCGTGTTGAGTCGTACGTGTTCGTGTCACGAAAAAAAACACGACAGGCGCCCATCTCTAGTTGGGACCAACTGTTGCCAATTGTTGAGTTCAACAGCTAAAGCCTACATTACTATGTATGTACTAGTAACATATGTACATGTAGATATTTACATGCTTACAGATGTGCTGCCTCAGAAAATGTGTTCGATTCAGCTAAATGTGTAACATTTGTATTTTGGAACAAAAATACTATCAACATTTTACGGCATGGCGTTCGATGGTTACTGGAACATTGAGTTATTGATTGATTATATATGAATAATGTGTCCTCTTTCCAAACTCGTTATCAGTTTTCCGATATCTTGAATATATCAGGAGATATAGAGCTGCAATATTGCGTTATTTCCACAATTGTTGAATATTTAAAATATTGTTTTGCTGCAATCGATAATTTTTGGGATATGTAGCACATTTCCAACGTATAAATATTAATATTGTTTTTCACAATTGTTATGATGCATATCAATGCATATTCTACTCAAAGAACGTGAATCAAAGCAAAGTACAAAAATTTAATTATTGTGTTATTTTTTAATCAAATGAATTGATATTTATTTTTTATTAATAAAATTTCTTTTATAAAATATATTCAAACTGTTTTTTGTTTCTTCCGTTGTTTTTCCTTTAAAAGTCATGTTATATGAACAAATTTGATATTTATTATTATTTTTTTAATTTTTATTGATTTATTGAAAGGCAGTGAAAAATATTGTTGTTATGATTGGGACATGCGTTTGCAAAGATTTTCGTAATTTTTTCTTTAAATCCTAATAACTTTTCATGTTGGATGTAAAAAGTTTATAAACCTTAAGTTTGAATAAAAACCATATGTATCCACTATTTTTTTATTAAGCAAAAAAATGCTATCATGTATTTTTATAAAACTAATGAAATAAATAAACATTCTTCATCGATTTTCTCGAAAACACATTTTTGTTCCATACATCAAACCAGTAACCGACCGACGATGTAGCCACTACTAGTAATTTAAAAAAATGCAAAGAACATGCTGAAAATTCTCGAGACGTCATCACCACAGACGCATGTGGCCTTTTACATGCCGTGTACTATAGGCTTAAGTCTTAAGAATGCGCCCAATGGCAATGCGAAATTAAATTATTAAACTTGTTTTCTTGCATACTTTAAGGTACATGTTCTTGTTTTCATGTTCGTTAGTTAGTTTATTGAGACTTACATATTTTTTTTCATATTACAAGAATTAAAAAAATAAAATTTTTAACTAAAAACTATAAAGTGTTGTTTCAATTACATAATTATTTTTGTTAATACTATGTACGTGCTTATCGAAATTAAGGAAAATTATTCATATAGAGATAAAATAACATTGAAATTTGAATAGTGCTTGCTCCCAGCACTTGTCTAATACAGTCGAGTTATACAGGGTGGGCCAAAAGTTACCAGGGGGTTTAAAAGTTTAATAACTTTTTCGTTTATTAATTTTTTTTTATTTTTTTTCTCAGATTATATAATATACAAAATGGAAATTTTTTTTACACTAAGTATGAAAAATAATGTCTCTTAAATGACCACCGTTTTCAGCTTCGCACTGATGGGCGATTATGATTATGAGTGATGAAGCTCATTTTCATTTGAATGGCTTTGTTAATAAGCAGAACTGTAGGTTCTGGGGTTCTGAAAATCCAAGAGCCATTCATAAACGCCAATTGCACCCCATTAGGTGTACAATATGGTGTGGGATCACATCTGAAAATATCATTGGGCCTTACTTCTTCGAGAATGAAGATGGGAGTGCTGTAACCGTAAATGGAGAGCGGTATCGGTTTATGATAGAAAATTTTTTACGTCTTGCTCTTGAAAACATACCTGGTATGTGGTTTCAGCAGGACGGAGCCACTGCCCGCACTGCCCGAGACACAATGGCACTTTTAAGTCAAATTTTTGGAGAGCGAATAATTTCATACAATAATGTACCAGAGAACGACAAAATCTGATTGAAAAAATATTCATACGTAATCCATGTCCTAAAAGCATGCCTTTGTGTTCATACATTCAAACTTGTTCCAACATACATAATCGTTGCTGCTTTTTAATCATTCCAATCATACGGTTGTTGTTGGCTCTACGATTTTAAACATATGTCGCATCATACCAATCAGTTCGGTTCGGTCATGATTATTTTGATGAAAAATAAAATAAGTAGGCAAAAGCGTTCGTTCTGATTATCAACAAATATTTGTATGATGAATAAAATCAAAAAAGCAAAAATGAGCGCGTATGAGCGCGTATACATCAAGTGATGATGATTTTTTAGAAACAAGGGAATTTTATGTACTATGTATTTAGCAATTTATATACCTATACAGAACACCCAAAGCAGGGACATTTTGTACAAAAGCAGCGGACACCGTGGTATACAACGTGAAAATGAAATGAAATTTTTGCAGTTAGTTTTATTTTAAAAGGATAACATAACTACATAAAAATAGTAATTCATTATAATTAAAGATAAAAATATGTATCTATGAACATGTAATTAATTTGAAAAACTTTTGAAAAATGAGTGCAAAAATAATAAGCTGTCAACAGATTTTGGCCCAAGTCGATTTCTTTTCTCAGTTATTACGTTGCCAGCTAATGAAAAGGCTCGTTCAGCGGCTGCACTACTAGCAGGAATTGAATGAACTTGCAGGGCAAACTTAGATAAATGTGGATAAAGCTTTTCATTTAATTTCCACCATTTAATTACGTCAAACTCATTGATTTCAACATGTTCTTTACAATATAAATCAATCTCTTCTGCAGGTGTTTTTATAGTATTCATTGTTGAGTTTTTAAATAAGTCTGGGAAAAAAACTGCACATCTTTATTAAATGGCGTTTGATTTACGAATTCTGCATCAGAGTCTATTAAAAAACTGCTTTCCGGAAATGAAAATTGCGAAACGGAATTAGGTGCTTCTGGACTGCTAAGAGAATGTGATGATGATGATGATGATGTGGAAGTATTTTTTTCTCGATTTTCAATTTGAGATATGCAAAAATTTTTAATGTCACTTAAATCGCTTTGTTGCATATTTAAAGCTGGTGGATATAAAAAGAAAGCAGTTTTTTGCCATAAACTCAGATTAGAAACCCAAATTTTATCAACATTATTAATTATTTTTTCTTTCAATGACTTTATGGCGGCTACATCTGTATTTTTAGGCTCGCAAATTATTTTAACTTTTTGAATAGCCGGTATAACAAAACATAAAGAAGGCGAGCTGCAAAGTTGCAGTTTTTTAAATATAATTTCAAATGCACTGCACAAGTCAACTAGCTTTTCTGGGGTTGAAATACTTATAAGTAATAGTCGTTGGCTTTCTTCTTTCTCTTTGAGTATCTCGTTAATTTGGAACCAATTGTCTACAATTGACTTAAACATTGTAAAGTTAGAGTTCCAGCGAGTAGGGCAGTCGTTTTTTAAAGAAGTTGGTAGCTGGTGCTGCAAGTTCGCTTTTTTGAAATATTTAACTATTTTTTGCATGCATCCACAAGTCCCTTCAGCTCAGCAGTTTCATTAAAAGATTGTTCCAAAACGTTTGCAAATAAATGGCTGCTGCAATTTAGACGAATGTTGTTTTCCAATGCTTTTAAAACATTTGATCCCCTGTCTGTTACAAATTTAACTTCCTTCATGTTGGTAATTCCAAACTCGGAAAACAAATTCTTCAACTTGCTAAAAATGTTAGCACCTGTTGAACGCTCAAAGTCCATAGACTTCATTCCCAATACAATGTCATTTAGCTTCATGTGCTTTTCGTAGTGCAACGTAACTCCCAAAAAATTTCTGTGCACATAATTATCCGTCCATAGGTCAATTGTTGCAGATGCTTCTCCAGTGTTCACAATATCAGCTATATCCCCTTTTATTTGATTTTTTTTTTCTTCTGCTAGTTTCTGCACTGTACGGGAAAGTGTTTTTGCATCAGGAAGCAAGTAAGTCTTCAACATCAATATCTTCCCCATATTTTGCTCCTACATTAACTAGAAACCTTGCGAGCTTTACAAAGCCAGAGCCATTGATGGCTGAAAATGGTTGGCAATCCTGAGTAATCCATTTTACACAGTTATCGATGGCGGACTTTTTGTCTTCTGGCTTCACAGTTATTGGACACTTTGACTCCTTAAGTGATTGACAGCATTTATGTCGGCTTAAATTGGAAGATTGTCTTGACGTATATTTGAGGAGCTTCGAACATTTACGGCAGTACAAATACCCCTCTAAAATAGCTCCATCCTCTTTAATTATTTGTGATAATATGCTCCATATTACACTTCTTCCTTTTCGTCTCGGTAATAAAGTATAAACACTTTTAGAAATTTGGTCTAGCACAAAATCCTGGTCGTTTTCCATTTTTTCTTTTTAAAGTGTTTGCTTACTGATTTGGATTAAAACAATAATATTTTTCATAATTCCTCTGCTTTGATTTTATTCAACATGAAAACCTGATTATATAAAAATTTGAATAAAACATGTATGAAATTACTTGCAACTAACCAAACGATACGTTCGTAAGTATGATTCTGATTTTATTCAATATTAAGTTTTGTTGCATGATTAAATGTGAAAAAAGTTTAATGTATGATGAATGATGTGAATAAAACATGTTCGATCACTAGACTCACATTTACTTAAATGAATCGTTCACCATTACGATGATGATTTTACTCAATGTTGATTTATTTTGCATGATTAAAAGTGAATAACAAATTTATAGTATGATTAAATCAGAAAATACGTGATTTTTGTCGTTCTCTGTAATGTACATACAATTTTGTCAAGTTTCTTGTTATACATTTTTAAATTAAATTGTCATGGTATTATGTTGCTCATATGACAAGAAAAAGCTTAAAAAGCTCAAAAGGCTTTCAACATACGTTGGCAATTATCTCTTAAGTGCAACCAGGCCACTGTTGCTTATTGGCCTTCGAGAGTTTTGCGTCTCGCTCGCACTGGTTGACTGATCTGCCACGGATAACCGTATATTCTTGCGGTTCTTTTGTGGAATTTCTTTAACACCCACGTTGCTACTTCCTATGTGAAGGCATAGGTCGTGTACAGTCAGTCACAAAACCTTTTTAAAATACTGTTAATACCATCTTGGGCATATGGTCTAGTTACTCCGTCTATATTTGTGCAACCATATTATGCAAATTTACTTTGCATAATATGTATAAATAAATATATATTTATTTATTTAACAAATAAAAAAATTTAATTTTTTTTATTACATGAGCCGGAGTATCTTGCATTTACATGAATAAATAGCAAACGATGGTCGCCCACATAAAAATGTACTATAATAACTCTATGCAACAAATTAAGGGCCATTATTACAACTTCAAGATAGTTAAAAGCATGATTTTATCGGACCTATAAAAAGTTGTTCATTATTAAAAATTAAATTTAAATTATCAGGTAGGATAAACCTGCCTTGAACTTATCGCTCACTTTTGGTTAAAGTAAAATTGTACTAACGAAAAGCATTTTATACGTCCTATAAAATCCTACTTTTAGTTATCTTTAACTTATAATAATTGCCCTAAGACTTTTTGAAAAACACACGGGCTAGACAGTATAGGTTCGTAGTTTCTCCAGAAAAAGGTTACACATTCCTTGATTGTGAAATCTGTGAAAGAAAAATTGTAATGGCAAAATTGTATGAGGGTAGTAAAACCCTCTACCAAACAAATCTTGTATGCCAAAAAATAATTTCATCTTGCACTTTTTTTTTGCAAAAATTAAGTAAAAAATTTGTTTTCATTTTTTTCAGAATAACTTGAGGGACCCCTACTTTTTTTGCTAACAATATTTGAGAAGATTGTATCTACGGTAAAGCCTACAAATTCTGTGAACACATCAATATAATCTGAACGTATCTAGGTGCCCTTTTTACCTCATTAAGACCACTTTGTACCTTAAAAAAGTTAAGAGTTTTACTTTTATAACATTTTTTCCCTTTCTTTGTTATTGTTACATTTCTCGTGTTGCAGATTTTAGTTTTTACTATTTAAAGGTTTTGTTGTTGCGTTGCCGAATATTGGTATTGAAAAGTTATTAGTCCTTGTAAGTTATGCTGACAAAAGTGAAAACAAAATATTCTTTCTTCTATTTATTGGGTTTGTTTGCACGAAGTGTTACTGAAGCTCAGTAGAGATGCGTGCACTTGATTATACGATTTTGAAAAAAAAATTTAACGTCGGAAAATTCAGAAAAATTAAATTTTTAAGGTAAAAAGTGATCTGTATGAGCTATTAGGGTGCGTAGACACAACTTTGCAAATATTGTTGACAAAAAATCAGTAGTGCACGAAAAAATATTTTTTTTTGGCGTAAGATGTTAACAATTTTCAATAGTCACGCTTTTTTCTCTTTAATTCTCACAACTAAAAAGTAAATTAAACGGAAAATTAATAAATTTTAATTTTGTTATGTGCTTTTTATAAGGTGACAAATTTGTTATATTTTATTCATGACAATATTTTTCAGAATATCAAAAATATACAAATATTCACCTCAGTTTTGTTATAATTTTGTCACTCTCACAGAGGTTAGAATAGGGGTATAAGTGAAATTTATTTGCTGGTGGTTAAACATGTCTACATACTTACATACAATATGCATGCCTTTCATTGGTGCTTTACCAAATCGTCAGTAGACTTCAACCACAATGAAATGTGCACAACAGAAAAAACATTTGAACACTGATGAGCAGGTGCCGCGGCCTTTTATGTTGTTGCTACTTATAATTTTTCTTGGTCTAATTTGTTGCTTAAACATTACCCCATGACATTTGGCTTTCTTAACAAATTAATTAAATAAATAATTTTTATCTACATACATAAATACGCACATATGTACATACATATATACCAAACACACAAACATATGTATACGTACATTAGGGCGGGTCGATTTTTTTTGGCAAAAATCGTATAGCAAAAAAGTAATCTACACGAAATTCTGAGAAAACTCTCTGAAGAAACCATTTTTCTAAAATCATGCCCTATACCATTCCTCTCGACATGTAAATTTCCTCTTCTTTAGAAAAATAAAAAATTTTTTAATTAACATTTTTTCAAATAGAAAAATGTATGTACTGAAGTAAATGCAACTCTAATCGAATGATTATTCTTCCTTCAACATTTTTTTGTTCATATGAAATATTTCACGTGAACAAAATGTTCGCCTTTTATTCCCGATAAGGGTGAATAATTAGTTCTCCATTTTCATCTTTAAAGTCAATGTCTTTAAATAAGGCAGGCAGTAGCCAAACAATTTAATTAACGTAAAAGTAAGCAGCTCTATCAGAATCTATCGCGGACTATAGCAAAGTTTATGAAGTTGTACTTCTATATACATACATACATAAATAGTATTTTTCCTCTTGTATGTGATCTTTCAAGTTCCTAGTGTGTTGGTCAATCTTGAACTCTTTTAGGTGATGACCCACATCAGAATTGCGTTACTGACATTTATCGATATAAAACAAATTCTGTAAAGTTTTCAAAAACCTTGATTTTTTTTGATCGCTCTATGATACTAATTAAGAAAAATTTTTAACTTCTTCACAATACTTTTTTCATTAAATACTGCAACATTAACTTTGCTTTAAACTTCAATAACTTTTTTAGCAACTTTAGGGAAACGCTTTCATATGATTGTTTTCTTTTTCTATTTTTCTCAACCTTCACAATAACTTGGAAAATTTAATTGACTTAAATCAATTAGCAAACCACCAGCACTAAAGTTCTAAACAGGCAGAAAACTGAACTGTCAAAAATTAATCAAAACGAGAAATTTTCTGTTAAAAAACAAACAAAATTTTAATATTCTTAATTTTAAGAAAAAAACTTTTTTTTTGTAAACGCAAATCAATACTCGACAGCAGTTTTTAATATATAATTGAATATTTTGTTTACTTTGAATAGATAACCTGTACTGCATATAATATAATATGATTTTCCAAAAAAAAACTAATTTTATAGCTCGGTGCCTGTGTTCTGTAACTTGCGAGAAGTTTTCGCGTCGAGAAAAATTAAACAATTATATTGGTTGTCCTGTTTCCTACATGCTGATTCATATAAAAGCTGAAATAAGCTTACAAGAAACATGACCAAGGAACTAAGGTTTTTGTTACTCACAGAATGAAAACAAACTTCTCGTCTGGAAAAGTTCTCACCAAAGTTACAGAACACAGGCACAGTAAGGGGAAATAAATTTTCATGTCAAGAGGTGCGGTATAGGGTTTGATTTTAGAACCATGGTTTCTTCGCAAAATTTTCTCAGAGTTATATGTAGATTTCATTTTTACTATACGATTTGTTAATTTTTTTTCATCCATACAAATCGACCCGGCCTAATGTACGTACTCGTACATACACACATACATATGTATTCTGCTCAAAGTCAAGTTGCATTAATAAGTTTACAAATTTGCAATGGTATACATATGTACATTGTAACCGCAGTAAATATACAAACAAATATACATACATATTTACGCACATGTATACATTAGGGAAGCCGAACGAAGCTAGTCCGGGGTTTTGGGATTTGAAAATGTCTAATCCCAGAATTCCGACATTATGCAGAATTTTTTGTGGAAAGAAATAAACTGAATTTCTATATGAAATCTTGTTGTTATTTACGGCAAGGAAAATTTAATTAACGCAAAAGTAAGCTCGTTTAGTTGAAATTCATATTAATATAAGCTGTGTTCGAGTACGCAAATTTTTTAAAATTTTTTACTGAACTTAACTGAAATTTACTAAATTGCGTTCATTTACCCAAAAAAACAGTAAATGAGAACAAAAACTGGCAAAGTGAAGTGACAGTTCTTAGACTGGGTATTTGCAAATTTTTAGTCAGATATTTTTCGTAGTAAAATTTAGAAAGCTAAAAAAATTTAGTGGAAATTGCAAAAGCAAATAAAAAATAGATCATTCTTAAAATATTATAATAATAACTTTTAATATTTATATGTGACACGCAAAGTTAAAAGGGACCTATGCTCAGAAAATAAGTTTTCGAGAAAAAAGACTTTGAAGTTAAGTTGATTTTCTTTTTTGGCTTAAACTCATTATTCGTGGTTTCGGGATCAATGATTACGAATCTGGTGTTTGAAGTTTTTTAAATTCGAAATGGCGGATTCAATATGGCGGACTAATTTTTGTAATATTATTGGATTTGATTAAAACTCGCCACTCACTGACTTTCGGGGTCGCTGATTAGGAATCTAGTATTAGATTTAAAAAATGCAAAATGTCGCATCCAATATCAACTGCAGAAAAGTTTGTCACATCGGATTCTTTTTTAATTTTTTTTATCAAAAGTGTATTTTGAAGCTGATTTATGACAAAACTTATGCAGTTAGAAAGTGCGGTTTGCTACTTTGTCCATAATAGGAATCATAAAAAAAAGTAAAAATCGATTTTTTCAACCCATATCACATACGAGTATTTTGAAATTTTATTTATATATTTTTTTGTTTTTTGAATTATTTCAATTATTCAGAGTTGTAAAATTGTAAGATATAAGGTTACTTAGTAATGCACTTTTTTGTAAAGAAACCAGTAACATTAACAAATAATCATGTAATTTTTAATAAATTTAACCCATGAAAAATCCGACAAATCAAGTAAAATACAAAAAGAAAGTAATTGCAAATATTCAGCCCGATTCTAAGCATTCCCCCAGAAATACTTCCCACGGAATTAATTTTTTTTCTAAAAATAAAATCTACCGATCCTAAACAGTTTGAGCTAAAAATTTTAATATGAATTTTGAAACTTTAATTTCAATTTGAAGTTCTCGTGTTTTGGAAATCAGCTACTTTCTTTCCAGTTGTTTTATTTTAACTGAAAGCTTGTAAATGACTTTTTCAAATGGAGCAACAATAAATAGGGAATAATCTCCCGGGGAGATGTTGTTCAGAATAAAGTTGATTATATAAAATAAATTATAAATTTATTGTTAAAATGTTCGTGTTATAAGAAATATTGTATCGAGTACCAGTAAGAAAACGAGTTGAATAGTCAAAAGTGTATATATTTTTCAACACTATATATATTCGCAGTCAGCTGTTTCCTTGATCTAACTAATTTTCACAATTTTTCCGTTCGAGTACTTTTTTGGCAACAACTCTTTTTCGCAGTAATTACTTATTTACTGCAAAAGGAAACAAACCCAACTGTATTCACTGTCCTACATAATGGTTTGACTTTTGAGAAAATTCAACCCTGATCTAATGAGTTCCTATTGTCTACTGTAAATTTTCATACACTCCATTAGATCAGGGTTGCATTTTCTCAAAAGTCGTTTGACTATGTAGAATAGTGAGTACCAGCCTTTAGTAACAATTTGTAATATATTAAATGAGTATTTGACTTAAAAAGAGATTATACAAATCGCTCATTTACTCAAACAATGTCATAACTCAAAAAACTAGTTTGTCAGAAAACGAGTTTTAACTTTTCAATTTCAATTATTTGTATGAAATTTGTACCAAATATGAAGAACGATATGAGGATTAATTCTGCATCGCTAACTCAGAAATTCCATTTTTTAATTTATGACGTTGTTTGAGTAAATGAGCGATATGTTGATTGATGATGATAAAAAGGTTTATTTTCCGGTTTAGATACTATTTTTATAGACAAGTCATAAAATTTTTTTTATAAATAGTTTATTTAATCAAAGAATTATTTGTTAGTTGGCTTCAAGTTAACTATTTTTTTCAATTCTTGTTGCAGAATGAAGTATTTTATTAAATAATGTGATTTTCTAAACAAGAGAAGAAAAGCTAAAACGCGTCTTATCTGGGAGAAATACCACATCAGCATCCATATACAGTTGGCTCTAGATAATTTGAAATGCAAGAGAACATAGAAAAAGTTCAAATAATCGAGAGTTCATACTAGCAACAAGAGTGCTTTGAACTCATTTTAAATTAAAAAAAAGCAACTAAACTACAAATTTTGGAGAAAAAAAAGCAATAGAAATATTAAACCTTAATCCACAAAAATCGCAATAAAGCAAAAATGAAAATCGAAAACGTTTGAAAAAATTTTCAGAACTACGAGCATACTGATATCCAGTAGACGAAAAACTGGATAAAAATTAAAAAATTTTTTTTTTTTACTTTGTTAACATCGCAATAATCGTAAGATTTCATGAAAACGCCACGAAAGTGCAAATGCAAAATGCATTTTCCTAACACATATCAAGCAGTTTATACCGTAAATGAGGAAAAACAAAAAAAATTAGAAGACATTTTTTTCCTCAATTTAACTACGACAGTTATCGTGAAAGCTAAGGTCGAAGTTATATAATCAAACAGTGCAGCAATTTAGATAAAATAAACTTTTTATTTGCTCACTTCACACAATCCTGCCGTGTCGTATCGTTTAAAGTTGTATTTGAAAAAACAATTGAAAAAAAAAATTGTTTTCTCAAAAAAAAACAAGTTACAGTAACAGCTCGCTAATTCGAATTAATGATTACAGACCCTGATTCGGATTAACGAGATATTCGGATTACTGGATGTGCTGTTATTACATACATATGTATTATAACTCACTATATTCGAAAATAAAACACAAGCCAGGATTTCAAAACAAGCTTTCTTTAAATATTATGTTTTCTTAAACATAATTTGTGCACATGCTTCCAAAGCCTTGTTCCGCAATTCTTTTAGCATCAATACATACCTCGTTCGTTTGCCAATTCTATTGAATTATTTAAAGCCTGTACAGCTTCTCGAGTTTTAACGTGTTTTATAATTATATGCTCTGATTCCACATTTTCAGTGTCTGACTGTGAACTACTACACGAGTATTGTCAGAGTTAATAATCCAGCTAAGAATTTCATCTTCAGAAATAGAAGGCTCTGCAGCTCAATGATGTCCCGTTAGTTTTAAAATTCCACACAGGGTTTTGTAAAAAAAAAAACAGACACAATCAGGGCAATCATGAATAAAATTCCGCGCGAAATTTCTGCCTTTTCCAATTAGAATTTTTTGTTTACCCTATTACTTGCTATTAAGCCTGGTACTCTGTTCACAATTTCGTGGGAAATGATGTCAAACTACATATAAAAGTATTTGGTGTGAAATATTTGCGAAATAAATTCGCAAAAGTAGTACTCTGTTCTTGTTGTGAAAAACACATAAAATCATGTCTTTCCATGCAAAATTAGTCTGGCATCATTTTAGTTTAGCTGCGAAACAACATAAGCAGTGTTTTTTTCGCACGGAATTTTAACAATGTTGCATACTTTCAAGCAATAAAAGCAAGAAATTTATAAAAAAAACCGCGAGTTGGGCTACATTTAGTACATGTCAAATTTTTCACGCGAAATAATCAATGGTGCTGAAAATTGTTCACAACTTTGGACAGAGTACCAGCCTTTAGTGTTGGAAGTGTTCCCAGGGAAAAATTTCACGCGGAATTTTGTTCATGATTGATACTGGATAAATTCGGTATTCCGAAGGTGTGGGATTAGCGAGCTGGCACTGTATTTGTAAAATATTTTTGTTTTGAAATTTATTTTTGTTTTCGAAATATAGGGTGTTTTTTATTGAGGTATAGAACTTTAAGTTGACATCACTTTTTTAACTGGCGGCCATTTTGTCAGCTGTCAAGTGATTAATATTTAGTTTGGTTTGCCATTTCATCATGAACAGGTTGACAAAAGAACAACGCTTGCAAATCGTGCAAATTTATTTCGAAAATAATGGTTCAGTTCGCGAAGTTTACCGCAAGCTCCGTCCATTTTATGGTCGACATAATCGTCCATCAGAGCAATTAATTCGGTTAACCATGGATCGTTTTCGCACTACGTTTACTCTATGTGATAATACGCATCCGCAGAGACGTCGAACAGTGCGCACCGAAGAAACAATTGCCGCTGTAGAGCAAAGTGTTGAAGAGGACCCGAATGAATCGATTCGCCACCGTGCACAGCAATTGGAGCTTTGTCCATCAACTTTATGGAAGATTTTGCGCAAAGATCTTGGCTTGCGACCTTACAAGATCCAGCTTGTGCAAGAATTAAAGCCGCGAGACCATGCAATGCGTCGTGATTTTGGTGTATGGGCCGAAAATGAGATTGATCTCGATGCTGATTTTCATCGCAAAATTTTGTTCAGTGATGAGGCTCATTTTTGGTTGAATGGCTACGTCAACAAGCAAAATTGCCGCATTTGGAGTGAAGAGAATCCACATGAGACCCTTGAGACGCCATTACATCCACAAAAACTGACTATTTGGTGTGCTCTATGGGCTGGTGGAGTCATTGGGCCATACTTCTTCCGAAATAATGCTGGAGAGTCAGTTACCGTTAATGGAGACCGGTATAGAGCCATGATAACCGACTATTTTGTTCCCGAATTGGATGGCATGAATGTGGATGAGTTGTGGTTCCAACAAGACGGCGCTACATGCCACACAGCGCACGTCACAATCGATTTATTGAAGGAAACATTCTATGAGCGCATAATTTCGCGGAATGGACCTGTCAATTGGCCACCAAGATCGTGTGATTTGACACCATTGGATTATTTTCTTTGGGGATATGTGAAGTCGCTCGTCTACGCCAACAAACCAGAAACGTTAGGGGACTTGGAAGCCAACATTCGTGGCGTTATTGCCAACATACGGCCCCATATGCTCGAAAAAGTGGTTGAAAATTGGACCTGTAGAATTGGCTTTATTCGAGCCAGCCGCGGCGGCCACATGCCCGAAATCATATTTAAACGTTAATGGCATAAAATTATCCTTCCAATAAAGCCAAATTGATGGACATTAAAACGATTTTCTTGTGTTTTATTTCAATTCGAAGTTCTATACCTCTAAAAAAACACCCTGTATCTACATATGTATTAAACTACAACTTTAAAAGATATAACAAGACTTGTGAATTGAGCAATTATTTTGTCTTTATTTTATTCTTTTCATAGAACACAGCACTGTAAAACAATTCGAATTTTACAGCATAGCACCGAAAAAGTTAAGTTTATATTTTATCACCGTTTCAAATTTCACATATGTAAATAATTTCAAATTATATGATTTTTTTAAACATATTGAATGTTTTTCAAGGGACCTGGCAAGTAGTCAATTTAACGACTTTAAAATTATCTCGACTGTGTACCTACTTGGGCAGAGAGTTAAAATCAGCTACGCAAGCTGAATTTTAAATGAAATGTTATGTGAGAAATCCCCCCAAACCAAATCATTCGACTTTTTCTGAAGTCAAATTTATCGTAAAGAATTCGTTAAGACATTTCGGCCATTTCTCTGAATAATTTTTTTAATACAAATTCAATTAAACTAATTTTTTGAGCTTTAGGTCAATGTTTATTATTATTTTAGTACTTCGATATTTCGTTAACCTTTGGTTAACTTCTTTTTATTATATTTTTATATAAAAATATCCTGAAGAAGTTAACCAAAGGTTAACGAAATATCGAAGTACTAAAATAATAATAAACATTGACCTAAAGCTCAAAAAATTAGTTTAATTGAATATATTGAAAAAGGTCGAAAAATTAGATAAAAGAATTTAATACAAATTTTTAAAATCATTAAAACTTTGATTTATAAGTTTTGTTTTAAACAAATCTAATAAATAAAAAAGAATTGTAAGAAATATTAAAAAATGTAAGTATTTAATGAATGTGTACATACAGTTTGTCCAAAAATGTTTTCAGTTTTCAATGCTCAAAAATTCTAGTAATTTTACATTCAAACATGAATTACAATAACAAATAAATTCATTTTTGTTTTGTTTTTGCCCATACCGTTAGCTCTGCTTGTCTACTGCAATATGGTAGCAAAGTTCGACAGACATAAGCACTCATTACAAAAAAAAAAACAAAATAGAGAGTAAAACTTTTCTTGTACGCGTTGTCAAAAAAATATTTTCACTTGAAATAACAAAAATTCGCTATTTCATGAAATTTTTTTGCGTCTGGATTTTTTTCAAATAATTCTGCAAAATACTTTTTTAGGACACATTCATAAAATATTTGTCTTACCTACAACAAGGGACGATCAAAATTCATTTTAAAAAGTGCCCGAAAAACAAGTTATTAATAATATTGTTCAATTAGTGTATTTCAATTATTAGGAAATCCTGCAAAGTAATTGTTGAAATGTTTTCCCTTAATCGCCACCACGGCTGCCAGATTTGACGATTTATCATCATTTTGACGATTTTTGGTGCCGAAAATAGCAAAATGACGATTTGAAGATTTTTTGCTTAAAGTTGACGATTTTTCAATACTACAAATAGTGCAGTTTTTTATGAAAAATATTCTGTTAGAATTCGTATATGCATACTAATTATTTATTACATAATAATTTATTATTTAATTAAAAAAAATATATTTTTTGATGGTTTAGCGTAAAATAAAAAATTGAATGTAGGCATTTATTATTTAAAGTTACCCTTCCAATTTTGAAATTCTTAGTCAATACTCTATTGTTGCGATAAATGAATTAAAGTATGTATATGGGTTCAACTAAAAGAAATTTTATGTAATATATATGCATATAGGGTTGTATTTTTCGTAGATCGCACGACTTTGTATGATAGTTTATCACGGCCTTAACTAGCATAAAAGTTAAATATTTATAAAAAGGAAATAAATGGTTAAAAAAATATAAGTAAACTTCAAAGAAAATGTTCAAGAATACTTTATTATTTTGATTTTGTAAAGTTTTTTGTTTATCCTGTAAAAAATATAAAAGCGTTGGTACGTCCGTCTGCATTTAAGGTGGCGAAATGTACATATGTACACACATATGTGCCCTTAATTATGAAAGTGATCTAAGTCATACGCATTTTTGATTCGAAATAGTAAATAAATCTTAACAAAAACTTAATAAACATTTACTGTATAATTCATAAAAAATATTTTAGGTTTATTTGACAAATTTCCCATAGAAATATGTCAAATAAGCACTTAATAAACCTGAAATATTTTTTATGAATAAGGCAGTTAATAAATAACAAATGAATTTATATTAATC
This sequence comes from Nowickia ferox, assembly GCA_936439885.1. Lineage (NCBI taxonomy): Eukaryota > Metazoa > Arthropoda > Insecta > Diptera > Tachinidae > Nowickia > Nowickia ferox. The sequence goes on from OW387026.1 coordinate 30,247,994, forward strand.
GATACTACTACAACTCTAAATTAAAATATTGCAAAATAAAAAAAATCAGGAAGTTGGTAACTTTCACAACAAGAAGTTTCCCGTTTTAACCCATTGTTGCGTTAAATTTGCGTTGGTCCCATCAAAAATTAAAAAACGCACCAAAATTTAAAAAAAATAGCACCACGCACCAACTAAGGAATTTTTCTCACAAAAAATTTCAAAAAGCACCCAAAATGGTGCGAAACGCACCAAGTTGACAACGCTGATAACAAAATTACTGCGACCACAATACAGCGATTGGCATCCCTAATATCCGTACATAAATACATATATTTTTGCATAAAATATTTGCACAACTGCTTAACAAATTTTATTACAACGCAACAATTTCAAAATGAAGACAATAACTGAACTCATTTCAAAGTTTAATCTGAAAAATGTTAAGCTTCACTATTAAAATACTAAAGCGGTCCCGCTGTTATGATACAGATCAGTTTAAACAGCACGAAACAGCTTCATTCTTAACGACTCTGTGCAAATTAAACGATATAAAAGCGGGAAAAGGCGAGATGGAAAACAGTTCAGTTTTAACTTTCTTCACTGAAGTAACAAAAATATCTACTTTCAACGTTCAAAAGTTTACTCCGTGAAAATGGTAAAAAATTATCAAACAATATTGTTGTTGGTGTGCGCCACATTCTTGGTGATCCTTTCATCTCCTCAAAATGCTGTCCAAGCGGACGTGCTCATCGGCAGCTGCGTATGGGGTGCAGTTAATTACACTTCAAATTGCAACGAAGAGTGCAAAAGACGTGGTTACAAAGGAGGACACTGTGGAAGCTTTGCTAATGTAAATTGTTGGTGCGAAACCTAGAAATGGTTTCCAAAATCATTCAACTTCAATTCCCAATTAACGTCCACACGTTAATATTATGGAGCACCATTTAAAATGGCATATTTTCGAGAAATCCAGTTTCTTATTAATATCTACATATGTAGCAGTTATTCATCCTATTTTACATTAAGTAATAAATATTGTTTATTTAAACATAAACGGCCTTATTTATAAGAAAAAACTGGCATGAAGTTAGCTAAGTGACGACATTGAACTAAGTGCTAACGAGTTGCTCCATACAATTTCATATTTAAAATCGGCGCATGATGTAGTTTCAACCCAATATTAAATCCTTGCGCGATTTTGAATGTAAAATTGTATGGCAAAACTTATGCTAACTTCTTGCTAGTTTTTTTTATACATAAGGTCGAAAGTGTCGTATATGATTTAAATAAAATTATGTGTACTCTCTGAAAATTTAATTCAATTGTTTTCTTCCTATATAAAGTATTCATACTGTAATATTTTCCTTTGATGATACTTTTATAAATGGTGCAGAGCAGACCCATACATTCCACAAAATATTTATTTTCTATAAAAGTGCAAGTTACAAGGAGGCTTTGTCCTCTTCACTACCAAAATAAGGCTAACGCTTAAAATTTTTAGACTCCGATAGACATACATATGTATCTATTAATATTTTTATCTTCTCTACCAGAATCCGTTGTTAGAACTTCATAATTTCGCAAAATGTTTGATATATTTATACAGTGTAATTAAAAATTTAAATAATTAAATGATTTATGTTGCTCGAAAAAGGTTCAATTCAAATCTACACCTAACTGTAATGGAAACAATAAACAAATGTTATAGATACAATGTATAATTCTGTGGCATAATTACAATGCAACATATTCATAATTTCAATTAAATTTTTTCATAAAAGAAATGAAACAAGTTTCATGAAACCAGTGAATGCATATAGTCTACGGAATAAAAGTCCATTATTGGATTTATGAAAAAATTGAATTTCTTTAATGAAATAATTTCATAACTGCTGTGAAAAAGCTGCATTAAATCAGCAATGAACTTTGGTTAACTATGTCATTACTCTAATTCTCTTTGTGACATAGATATGCAAAGAAGATTCATAGATATAATGAAATATTCTTCATTGATACAACGAAGCACTTACAATCACAAATTTCATTGATGCAATGAGGAAATTCATGGCACCAATGAAAGGTTATCTTTCAGTGCGGAGTATGTAAGTTTAATTTGAATTTATTTCAAAGCAAAAAGAAAATTAGATTTGAATATTTTTAATTCCCATTGGTACTCGTGTTACAAAATGTCTTTAAAGTGTTTGTTAATAACATTTACCTTTAGCAAAAGAGAGAAACAAAATTATATGACCTTTTGTTACAACAATTTCATTATAAAGTGCAATGAATCCTTGTAGAAATTTGGTAGCAACAGCAGCGTTTTCAACTTTTAAATTTAAAAACAAAAACTGCTTAGTGTCTAAAATAAAACATCCCTTTGCTAGTAATGCACGTTCACTTATATCGCGGTATTACGTAAACTATTTATTCCCAAAGAGCTTTTCGATTTTGCTGAGCAGAAAGAACAGAAAAAGAAATGAAACATATTCTTTACATTTAAACTCGCCCAATTCAAATGTGTTTCCCAAGAATAGAACTAGTATTGTAGGTAGGTGCAAAAAAAATATTCGTGTATTTTTTACTATGTAATACATTTCCGATGTGAAAATCTGTACATAGAATGGAGAAAATGTTTTCGAAATACAATCAATCGAAAGAAGAACAATAACTACTAAATTTTCTGTATATTAAACAAAACACTAAAATTTTGTGATAATGAGTGAATTCACTTGGAAGAGAATCAATCGATTTTTATGATCGATATCTTATTTTTTTCTATTACATGTGAAAAATTTTGCCGTTTTCCATTTTTCATAATTTTTTTAAAACAAAAAAATGTGTTATTTTTACGTAAAAAATATATTTTTGGCTACAATTTTTTATTACAACTTCAAAACAACTGAGCCGATGGGAACGCAATATATAAACGGATTAAAGTTTATGTAAATTTTAATTTTTCTCAGTTTATTTTAATAATATCGGACTAACACTTTCTGAGTTATGACAACATAAGTAGAGACATGTCTCAAAATATTGACAATTTTACTTAAAAATTATTGAAAAAAAAATTTATTTATTTATTTATTTAAGAAATACTTTACAAAGTAAATTTGCAAAGTATTGTTGCACAAATATGGGCGGGGTAGCTAGACCATATGCCCAAGATGTTATTAACAGTAAAAAAAAAAAAATTATTTGTAGAATTTAAAAATTTTACAATTTTTGTACTAACATAGCCATGATGCATCAAATCTATATATATAGTGGTTATTGAAGCAATTTTTTGCTGTTGACCTGTGTAATTATTAATGGACAAACAACACAAAGTTATTTGTAAATATTCCGACAAACACTAGTAGAACGGAACAACTAGCTGTGTTCGAAGGTCACTGCACCTTCATCATCAGCGTTCTTTCTGTTTGGTGCACTGTGTGTGATATGAGTTGATGTAGATTTCTGCTTTATATAATCAGCCTTCAGTGAAAATGGAATTGTATTACAATTTGCTGAAACCTTTTTTTGTAAGCAAAGCGTGAACCGAGTGTGAGGACATTCTATTACGTATCTTAGACTACCGTGAGTGTGGAAGTGAAAGAAGTTTAATGGAAACTGATTCTAATGCCTCAAGCGGGTTTTTTTTTTAAATTAATTTTTATAAAATTACTTGTGCACAAAATTCCATTGTGGACTCAGAGTTGGGCAAAATACATGGTTTGCGGTATTTAAAATACAAAATACTTGCTGGTCATTCTATGAATAGTCTTTTGATATTTGAATAGCTTTCAGGAGTGATAATGTCTTTGCTTTTGTCACTGAGGAAGCTGATTCCAACTCCAAATTTAATGTCCTAGATTCAACATCATCCCTATCCACGAAAACAACAAAATCATCGTCTTCTTTACTGGTGCTTCTGCTCCTGATATTTCCAGGTGTCATTTAAAATTTTTTGTAATTTTCCTCCAGGGTATGAATGGCAAGATTTTGGATTCTTTGTCTTTCTTCTGTGGTGATGTTTTCTGGCAGCCAACGCATCTTGTAACTAGCCAAAATATGTAGCTCTATTTATTTCATTCTGCATCGCATCTAAGGATGCTGATGGAATTTCACTATCCATTGCAAGAAATGCAATTACGTACAAAAATTAATTAACATAAAAAACACCCAACTAGATTTTCCGGAAAAAACGGAACTTAGAAAAAATTAAAATAACATTTCAAAGCAGTGCGCTTCGGAAAGTTAAAAAAAAAACTAAAAAATCACACAGTTGACAGTTGATAATATTTTTGAAAATCACTAAAGAAAAAATAAACATAGTAGGCTTAAAAATTTTAACAAAACCCAGCTTCATATCGAATATAAATTATTTGCTGGGTTTTGTTAAAGTTTTTAAGCCTACTACGTCGCTCTCTTTTTTTGTGATTTCTAAAAATATTATTATTTGTGAATTTTCAAATAGTTTTTGAAAGTCTGTGCATGAGCTAAGAAGTTTGTGACTGTTCAATATATGTGGTTGAAGTCTACTAATGGTTTGGCAAATCATCAATGAAATACATACATATATAGACAATGCTTCAACACGGTTACTATCATGACCTTCCCCCAGGTTATGATGAATTAATTTTGAAAAAAAAAACAAACAAAACTTAGTAAACAATTTCGGGATTGGCATCCCTAGTAATCACTAATTACTAATGAAAAACTGTTTGATTCAGACATATGTATATTTATTGATTTAAACAGTTGGGTTCTATAAAATTGTCTATTAGTTATGTATGAAACTGTTTAACTTAATAAATACGTGTCTGAATCAAACAGTTTTAAATTAGTAATTAGTTGCTACGCCTAATTTTAAAATTCCGAAATGTCAAAATCCCGAACTTTTAAAAATCCCGAATTTCAGAATTCTGAATCTCAAAATCACGAACTTTAAAATTCTGAGTTTTGAAATCTTAAACTTACAAATCCAGAATTTAGATAATCCCGAAAAATAAAATATTTAATTGTTTTTATTTATTTTTTATTAACATATTTCAATTGATATCTAGTTTTGTTCATATTTGATGTACATATGTATGTACAATGTACATTGTACATATGTATGTGAACTATGATTTAAAAATTTATTTATTGATATTAATAAATCATGCGATTTTTAAAACGAAGACTGTACAATTATTCGGGATATTAAAAATTGAAATTATAAAATTCCGTGATTCTACCAATTGTCAAACCGACGTTTGAGAAGATATGGCTGCCGTTTCGCGCCATTTTAAAAGAATATGTAGGAGGAGAAAAATGGTTCATAGCTTATGTTCTTAAAATTACACAATCTTAAGTTTGAAAAAGTTGGTAAGGCAACAGCTGTTAAACTTTAATGTTAAGTTTCACGAACTTCTGCTTATGAGATTTCCACAAAACTTAACTCATACTATTTAGGCATCACGATAGTGCATACGAGTATAGAAATGTAGATGGGCCATGCCCAATCCAATTAAATTTTATGTTCTTTATTACAACTAATTCTTACGAAACTTTGCAATGGCTTGAGGCTCTTAAGATGACCAGGCTCTGAAATTGCTTATAGAATATCCATTGTGGCATGGGATGTATTGCACGTAGCGTCGTCTTGTTGAAGTCATATGTCGTCGGTGTTCAGATGCACAGATGCAGCTTCAACAATATGACCGCTATAAACTGACAAAGTCCGGAACTCCTTATGGCAAGACCCTTTAGATATACATATAGACATATATATATGACCTGCTCAGAGATGGGGTAACGCTGCAGTCACACTATCAAGTTTTTTTTTCATTTCTCTTTCAAGATTTTTCAGCAAGATGTCATCAAGAAAATAAATAAAATTTATTGCTTCCTTGAAATTATTGGAAGAAATAAAAAAATTAATTTCAAAGAAATAAAAGAACACTGGCAGCAGAATATTTTTAAATAAGAATGAAAATTTGGAAGAAAAAACTGCAATCAGCTGCTTTCTTGACTGTAACTTGAAGCACTCAATTGAACGAAAATTTGAAAGCAAATTCTCAGCAAGTTTTAAAAGTGTGAGTGTATTGGTAAAAAAAATTAGAGAAATTTTAAAATTTGAATGAAAACTTGATCGTGTGACACCCAAGTAATGGAAAAATGTCTCGATATATATCGTATTTTGAACACTATCGAGTTATATTTCTTTAAAACATCGATATTTCGGACCAGTCCCAATATATCACCAACGTTCGACTCTTCGCACAGTTACATTGCAAACAACAACAAAATTTTAAAACTTGTTTTTGTTTTGAATGTAAGTGTGCGACAAGTCGAACGCTGGTGACATCGTGGGACAGGCCCTTCGATATATCGAAACAAAATAATGTTTTCTTTCTAGCTGTTTAACCAAATTTGTTGTGTTTCCATATGGTTTGTATGTCTAATACAAATTGCAAGAAGCTTTTTAGAAAATTTTCCACGCAACAGCGGATACTAATCCTAATGTAACATGAGCGTCCTCCTTTGTCGGTGTTGTGTAGCAGCATCATCGGCGAAGTAAAATAACCAGTAAAATGGCCACTAAGGAGTTGTAAAAGAATGAAGCTTTCCACTATCTCTTCCTTCACCACCTGTCTTCTCTATCACTATCCCGTTCCTAAAGAAGGTAACACCTAGTAATAGTAGTAGGTATTCATTGCCTGAATGTAACTTCTCTTAAAAAAAAAATAAATAAAAAACACCTTATACTCGTATCATATTAGACTCACATTAAAATACATGCTTTTAAATTCTCTGTATTAACCAAGGCATTTCATTTCATTTAGTTCTAAAACAAATGAAAAGCTTAATTCAAAAATAATTTAATTAAAAAGTAATTTGATTAGATCTTACTTTGTTGGAAAAAATTACATTTAATTAATATTAACTATCCCTTGAAACAGTTTGTTGTAAGTTGCACACGAAACAAATGTCACTCGTATTATTTCGCATGAAAACTTGAAATGTAGAATATACAACTCAGGGCTATGGGGTGGTGTTGTTGTCTCCCAAAAAATTGGTTACGAACCGTAAAATTAAAAAAATATTTAAATAGGTAGCTAAAAAAAATCGATGTTAGCTTAAACAAAAACAAATAAGACAAAGGAACAACTACATATTTTCATTTACAATTCATGGCAATTTTTTACATTTCAAAAACGGCTAAAATTTACAGAGTTCTTAAAAATATCGAAACCCGATACTCGTAAATAAAAATCGATGCATCGATTTGTCGGTTTTTGGAATATCGGCAATATACATACATATACATATGTATTTATTATTATTTAAGAAAATACATATCGATATCTCGATTATCGATATATTTTGCCCCCTAGGCCTGGTCAGCGTTACCGTTTGTGCGACTAAAGTGGCAATTTTACACTTTTTTTGAAGTCTTGCCACTTTTGTTGCCACTTTTTAAAAAATTCCCTTTTTTGCCATTTTTTTTATAAATAAATACTTTATAATTTAACAATAGTTTCGGCTTGAGGTCATCCGTGCGAAATGAAAATCCAAACATTTCAAAGGTCAACTATACGTTAAATTATCTAAGTACTTAATATTTACATAAATATTTACATATGTATGTATATGAATTTGCTTCTATGTATCTTCTAAAGAATTGTTGTTTAGTTTTAATGTTAATTATTATTATATTTTATTTTATTATTTTACCGCTTTTATAAATGAACTGATTGTTTTCTGTTATGTTTTTCTTAATTTTTACTAAATTCCAATGTTTTGTTTAAAATAAATGAATTTATGAAAACGTTATGACTTTTTTTTTCAAAATCCCCTTTTTTGTGAAACTTTTTTATTTTAAATCCCCTTTTTGTGCCACTTTTTGAAATTTCTCAACGGTAACGCTGCGCTTGGTCCATGATGTCGACAAGAAACTTTCTATCGCTTAAGCCGCGTTCAGACTATTATACTTTGTATTTATACTTGTCAAAAATTCAAATAATACGTGCAAGTGTGATAGTCTGAACTCAAAATCTCATCAAAGTGGCAAATAATACGATAAAAATTTTGACATCCCGTAAGACTTTTTCGTTTTTAGAAAAATTTCTAAACGATAATACTTTTCATTAGATCAGGGTTGCATTGTCACACAAACCAAATTTCCAAGTCGGCTGTTTCGCCGCCGATAGCGTGTCGTCATTGATCTAATGTTTTGTCATATGTATATCGGCTCAAAATTTTTAATAAGTGAATCGTTTGGAAGTATATTTCGTTGAAGTAATTTTTTAACGTTTTTGTAATATCTTTTCTTAAATTTTTTCTGTTATTTACATAGAATATTTTTAACTGCTGAATTTTTTCAAGTGCCGGCACGTCCCCGCCTACATGAAACCGCCTCTAGTCAATGAATAGCACATACATTTTCATTAAACAGCTGTTTTGTTTTCTGCTTGTATTACACATTTTATTTGAAGTGTGATGGTCTGAACACAATATATGATTTTACGTTAGATTTTTTGACAGTCGCAACGAATGTATTTAGATTTCTGTATCGTAAAATGTGATGAAAGTATTAATACTTGTATAATAGTCTGAACGGGGCTTTACCTATATTAAAAACAAAAACAAATTTTGTTATTTTATTGTTGTTTTGAATACTAGTAGTCGATCATAGGTTTCTTGTCGCTGGCTGTAGACATTTAAAATAAAATAATTGAACATTGAGCACAAAAATTTGCAATGTTTGTCATACAGAAGGTAGCGTTACATATTGCAATGCAGTTTTACGCCGAATAAATATTATTTAACCATTTGATTAATAAGCAATTAGCACAACATGTGAAATTTGGATAAATAAATTGTACTTTGTTTTGTAAATTTATACCTTGCAAACATTCTTCACACGATCTTAAGATCATTTTTAACTGAAAAGATTAATAAGAAATATATGTATGCAGTATGTATACATACATACATACAAGGAGTACAAATTATTGCACGTCAGCCATGCGTGAGCGGCATACAAAGCATTTAAATTATGAAGTCTTTTTATAACTCTTGAAATTTAATCATCTGCATTTTTGTACTCTACAGGTCTACAGCCGCATTTTTAACGGACAGTGTGCCAAATCTAAATTAAATAAAATTTCAGCTAAATCTTCTTTGAAGTACATAACGCTAAAAAATATTTTTTTTAATAAATAAGTAAATTCACCAAATTGTGTATAATTTCCAAATTCTACTTTTAGAGATATTTTGTATATAATAAGAAACCTGTTAGATATGGTGTAGATGGGGAGACACGTACTTTTAGTCCCCACCAGTCACTAAGGTATTGTCAAATAAATCAAATACAGAATCAGTCGTTAGAACCTTGCTATTTTTGTTTTTGTACAATGTAATTTGACTAGACTAAATTTAAGTACGTTTATTAGGGTTCCATGAACCATGAAAAGGAACCCTATTGTATCCGCTACGACGTTCGTAGGTCCTTCACTATTTCCTCGAGAACCGTAAGAGCTAAGGACCAGAACATGTAAAACTTAGTCCGCTACAAGAAATATATGACAGTTAAAAATAAGAAGGTGTTCTAAAGCAAGCAACGAAAAGTTTTAAACTCTAATGTAATATACATACAATTCTATATAGACATTTTAATTTGCAATTTTGGTGTATTTTTATGCAGACTACAACAATTAACACTGAAATTTACAAAATCAAAATCAAAGGGTATTCTATCAGTTAATGTAATTTGTGCTATGTGATCTTGATAAATTGCTGTATCTTGGAAACCGTATGAGGCAAACTCTTGAAATTTTGAAATTGCTTAACCCATTAGTGCATGAGGCTCCCCAGGAACTTTAAAACAATTTTATTTGTAAATATATCATTAAAAACGACTATAAGAATATTCTTCAGGAGATTTATTAAAATAAAAAGTACAAAGTAGATTTTAGGAGGAGTCCCCTATAAGGGGCGTTATGCAGTACACACACTTGCAGAATGAAAATTTTTTAAACAACCTCTTGGTGCAAATCTTTATTGCATTTGATGCACACAAAATTACTCTTCTTTCCGCAGTGTGCAGATCTTTTGCCAGTTTTCGAGTACTCTATTATATGATTTATGCCGTCATACCATAAATCAGAATTAGAATCTGCTGCTTATGAACCTCTTGCAGTGGGCACACCGTACATTTCTAAGTAATATGTAGCTATATATTGCCGGAACTGTAACAAGTTAGAGCAATCTGGATAATTTCTCATAAGAAGCCAACCATTTACAAGCGAAGCATCCAATAGATAAGCGGAAATTGGCCACCAGCAATTACGTTACCTAATCTATCGATAAACAGCTACTAACTGGTCAACTTTGTCAACTCCGCCTATGCCTTGCTTGTAAAGCTGGAATACTTTTGGTTGACCTTTTATGTAACGTGTACATCTTTTAATTTATCTGTCATTAAAATTAGTTAGGAAAGATAATAACTTAGTCACCCGTTGTTATCTTTTTATCGTGCAACCAGTATATTTTCATTATCAGAGAAACGGTAGTGCGTAGAGCTTCACGGCTGTGAAATGATTATGTATAAAAAGTCAATTGGAGTTTTAACCGATTTAGCTTCGATGCTAAGAAAATAACTTCGCACTTGGTTCAATTTGGCTCGTCATCACTTTCACTCCAAACATCCTCACTATCAACGCGTTGTACTTCGCACTCAAAATTTAACAAATTTGCATCCATGATTTAGATTCCCTTTATGTTGAGCATCACTTGCATCCGAATCATGATCGGTCTCATTTCCATCTAAAGGAGGAATTGCAAATATGTTAACACTTACGTGTTTAATGTCTCATTCGTGCTTAACAGCTTAAACACGATGATTTTGAGATGTTTTACCATACATTGTTTTGTTAAACATCTCAAATGAAGTGTTTAAGATTTAAACACTTCCTTAAACACGCAAATGGAATATGTTCAGTCCGGCAACTTTGTGTTGTTATTAAATGGCGCCACGTGGCAAATTATTTGTTAAAGAAATAATTTGTTAAAAAATACTCAATTATTTACAAAAACATTTGTTGTTTGAAAATAATAAACCAATAAAAGATCGTAATTTTCTACAAATACGATAATTTACTGACACAACGTCAACCTTAAACATCTCAAATGTAATGTGAACGGTTGTGTTTAGTTTTTTAAAACACTTGCCTTAAACACGTTTAAGACCAGAAGTGTGAACATAGTATAAAAGGCCTTATATGAGATGTTTAACAAAACAAGTCAATGTATGGTAAAACATCTCAAAATCATCGTGTTTAAGCTCTTAAACACGAATGAGACGTTAAACATGTAAGTGTGAATATGGTATAAAGAGCGTATAGTATTACATATGTAGTGCCCGTACGGAACCGTTCGTGTGCGAGTCAAAGTCGCACTTTGCTGAATTTATTTTATTATCTTTGTTTTACTAAAAAAGAAATCTCATATCCCAAAGTGGCATCCTGTATCTCAAAATTACGTATGTATGTATAACAGGATGAATACAAAATACTCTTTTTGAAAGATTAGGTCGTATACCAACTTTTTTGTGGACAGTAATTTAAATAATGCAGATTTATTACCATTACTTTTGTGTTGATCGCCACTGTGCGTGATAAGAGCGCCAGTCAGCATATTGAGCGATCAGTACATCTATTAGAAACTATGCAATTGAGAGAAGACGTATGAAACTTAGTCCTAGTTTACACTATGCAAGTCTGATTGCTAAGCTAAGTTAAGGGAGAGAGACGAGGGGTAAGGAAAGGTTCTCTGTTCCCTTCGTCTCTCTCTCTCCCCCTCAAACTAATAAGCTTAGCAATAAGACTTGCATAGTGCAAACTAGGAGTTATGAAGTGAGTCGATAAAATAGAAGCTTTTGTTTTCTAATTATTTCGTAATTCCAATATTGCCGGCAGCTAAATAATTGACGATTGATTCGCCAAAATATGAGTGACTAAAATAATGATGATTGACGTTCTTCCCCCAGCTAAAACTGCAATTGACTTTCATTTTAATTTCGTGCAAGTATAAAATTTTCAGGTGCTTACATTTTATGACCATCATTGAAAAGTTTTTTTTTGTATGCTTCTTAGCATGCATGAGTAGCATACAAAATCCCCGTATTCCATACAAGCTGTTTATTGTTTCATACACTCAGGGAAAAGCTGTAACTTAAAATTCATTACTAGACTTTCGTTAATGTTTCTTATTAATTCAATATGGTTTTTATTGATTTTAAGCTGTTTTCCTTTGGGTGTAGTTAAAAATTATTTAAAAAATAATCTTAAAAATTTTTGCATGGTACTTTCATTAATGAAATAAACAAATTACCCGCTTTCACACGTTGTCATCTTTTGTGCCGCCACTAATTGATAAATGAACCTTATCAAATGATGTGCTACCTTCCGCACCCCATATCACTTCTTATTAGTTATACTATATTTAAAACAATGAAAAATTAATTTATAAAATGAAAATTTGTTATCAAATATCTGGAATTGCAATTAAAATTGCAACTTGAGATCTAGATATTTTTAATATTAATCATAACAATGTATTTATTATTTTTACTATTACTAATTTTAAGTACACCGTATATTCTCGTAATTGTTTTTGATTGAATCGAGTACATTGTGTACATATTGAATTAACATTTTAAAAGATAAAATAAAACTTCAATGTGCTTTAGATTAAGTTAGGTTAGGTAAGTAAGGGTAGTGTAGTTGCAATTGGATTCATTATTTGTACCCATTAATAAAATTAACCCCCATTGTACTCAGAAAAACCGCCGTCATCTATTATTAAGCCCCTCAATTTAAATGATGAAGTCCGTGGTATCCTCTAGTTTGCACTTCGCGATATCATTAAAACATCTGTTCAGCCATTTAAATCTATAACGTTGCAGCCTCGGGCAATGTCAAATAATATACTTCGCGGTTTCTAGTTCCTCTTCATCCTCTCACATCCTACATAAACCTAGAATGCAAGTTTCTCAAGGGCCTATCGTCCCTCTGACCTATTAAGACTCCTATCACCGTCCTATGCTTTCCAGTTACAGCTAAATGGCTACACCACCACTTTAGTCGCTGTAGCCAACTTAAGCTAATATATCTTTTTGTAAGGGATAGTGAGCAAATAAAGTGATGTTATACAAACTGTGAAATAAATGAAAGCTTAAAGTTATTGGTTATTATTAGTGTTGTCATTCGAACAAAAATTATTTGAAAAATTTTTTAAATTTTTGTTCGTTCAATTTAGAATAAAAAATTATTCCAATATTTTTGTCGAATATCCGAACAATTTCCTTAATTTGTATAAAAAGTATTTTACATTTCATAACTTTTTAATTTGTCAACAATAGGATGTTAAGTAATAAATTACTTACTTGTGTAAGCTTGTTGTATATGTTCGCTAAATGCATCATAATGCCTCTTCAATGACATCAGAAGGTGTCTTACGACTCCTGGTAAATAGTTTAAAAAATAACTGCTTTTTTATAGATCTAATCAATAGCCCTATGAGCTCGGTTGGTTATTGTTATAAATAAATGAATAATATTATTCCTAAGCTTTCCAATAATAACTTTTTAAAATATGTCACAAAAAGCGAAAAAAAGAGTAAGCAAATACTTTGATTTCACGATTATTTTGCAATACAAATTTCGCAAATAATCTCAAGTACGATGAAGTATTAGATGAAATTTCTGAAGAAAATGACAATGTTTTATTATACTGTTTTCACACCGAAAGTTATAGCTTAATTTCTTAAATTGTTACACCAATTGTTTTCGTAAAAAACGTATATTTAAACTTAATTTACTTTAAAAGTAATTATATTGCTCAACTTTTTTCCCCAAATTTGAACAGAGTACTATGCTTTAAAAGAAAATAAAAAAAACTTAATTCTTTCTTTTTTAAAGAATTCCATTTACACGAAAAAAAATACAAGCTGAAAACCACCACAACAGCTGTTTGTTTGTGTTGCCGCAAGTTAAAACAATCGTATGACTGGGATGCGGCAATTATTGCCACAAATTCATTTTTTGACAATCTGCGACAATAAAATTTTTATAAAATGGTGCAATCATGTGACTGCAGCGTATTTGATTGGGACAATTTATTTGTTGTGCAACAATTCAGCACAATTAAAATTTTGTAAAATTGGTTTATTGCGACAATCGTGTGACTCTACCTTAAAAGTTTTACAAATTTATGTATGTACGTAATGGTTTCAAATAAAAATTACCGCAATAAAGTATACTAAGAAAATTTTTACTTTGCTCATACGTTTGATGAATATGGATGGCTGCCAGACTTTATTTCAATCGTCGCAGAGCACAGATGTTTGTGTCATTGCTGTTTTTGAGCAAACATTTTAATCCCTAAAAGTATACTAATGAAGTTAATGAGAAAAGTGTACTGTATATGCAGGGTTCCCAATTTTAATAGTCGCATTTTGTCCAAATAAACCAGTTTTTTTTGTGCATCAAGAAAACAACCACCCCCTATCCACACGCAAAGTTTACTTTGCAAAGTCTTAATTTAGTTGGAAGAAAGACAGAAAGAAACTGTACTACTACCTCTGTCTTTCACAAAGCTGAATTAAGACTTTGCAAAGTAAACTTTGCGTGTGGAAAAGAGGTAAAATATCGTTGGCTTAGAGTGTAAACCTGATAACTCACTTCAAGCAAATTTTACAGAAGAGGCAAAATACTGTTAACATTTTTTGTACATAGTATAAGAAATTAGCTTAACACATTAAGTTTTTCAAATTAAAACAAATATTTAAGCCAGTCGATGACGCTTCTCTTTCTCTTTCGAACGGCATTAAAATGTCATATGTTGTAAAAAATGGATTAAGCAGGCTTACACTCTAAGCCGACGATATGCATAAATGAATACGTTCTTAAAAATAACGAACGAAAGCATTTTTATGTTTTAGTAACTCAATAAGCAAACGCTTAGTCCGCAAATTTTCTTCCAATGAGCCAACCAAGTACTTCACATGGATTGTATGCTGATGCTGTTAAGACAAATTCTATTCCCACGCAGAAAGTGTCCCACCAAGTAATTCAACAAATGCTAACACAACCTTTAATTTCAGTTGCCTTGAAGCCACTATTGATAATCTTGTGCCAACTATAAACAACTTTACAACAAATATGACTAACATGATGCAAGAAATGCTGCGAATGCAGAATACTCTGCTTCAAGCATTAGTTAATAAGTCATGAACACGTTAAAAATATGTTTCTGGAACGCATACGGCATTCGCCAACACAAAAATGAACTCGAGCACTTCCTTACGGAAAAAAATATTGATATAATGTTGGTTTCTGAGACTCATTTGACTTCGAGAAGCCTTTTCAAAATGAATGGCTACACCTTATATGATACAAAGGACCCGAGAGGAAGGGCATGCGGTGGATCAGCAATTTTATAAAGTCAAGACTCAAGTACTATATTCTTAATAACATCTGTGCAGAACATCTACAAGCAACTAATATTTGTGTTGATAATGTTTGTACAAATTTCGTTATATCATCAATTTACTCCCCTCCAAGATTCTCAATCACTGAGGATGAATACGAGGATGTTTACAAATCTCTGTGGCCTTGTTTCGCAGCAGCTGGAGACTACAATGCAAAACATACGTTTTGGGGGTTCGCGCCTTGTTACACTTAGAGGAAGAACGTTGCTCAACACAATTTCAAAAATAGGTTTGGACGTCATTTCGAGTGGGGTGCCCACTTGCTGGCCTGCAGACATACAAAAATTCCAGATGTTATAGATTTTGGCGTCATGAAAAATATTTCTAGGGATTTAGTTCATGTCAAAGATTCTTTAGATCTCTCCTCCGATCACTCTCCCACTATCGTTACAATCTGTAACCCACTAAGAAGTGATTTACCTCACTCATATGTGAAGATAATCAATTCTGTTAATTGGCTAAGAATCAAGAAATATCTTAGTAGTCATTGCACGGAAAATATTACGCTAAGAACACATATTAAGCAGGCTGCTGAACATGCTACAACCTCCCACCCGCAGACTGGGTTTAATAGAATTTATTCTAGGGATATTGAACGTCTCGTATCTGACTAAAGAAGAGCTGGAAGGGAATGGTAACATCACAGATCAGGTTTAAAGGTGCACTAAACAACTCCAAGAGTTGCTTGCATCTGAAAAAACTGCATCTTTTAAAAATTATCTGGAGAACCTCGATGTCACATCAGCATCTAATTAATCTTTGTGACGCGCTGCGAGAAAGCTGAAAACACCCGTTGAGTTTAAACCATCTCTGCGTACTTATACCGGAGGTTATGCAAGAAGTGATAATGAAAAAGATAACATATTTGCTGAGCATTTAACATCCGTATTTACCCCAAACACATGTAAAGGCGTTGCTGATTTGCAGTGAGTAATTGCTCTACCCCCCAACCCTTAAAGTTTAAGATGCTAATTGCTGAACTTAACCCAAAGAAAGCTTCTGCTATTGATGAAATTAGAAATAATATGCTGATGAAGTTGCATCGTATTGCAATTAGAATTCTGTTATTAATTTTTAATGCCATTTTACGACTGGAGTATTATCCACACCACTGGAAGCTTGCCAAGGTCAAAATGATTCCAAGGCCGGGCAAAGATCTTACCAAAGCTGAGTCATACAGGTCAATAAGTTTACTGTCAACAATTTCAAAGCCCTTCGAAAAGCTAATCATGATAAAATTGTCCCCAATTCTAATTGGTAGTGGGTGCATCCCAGACCATCAATTTGGTTTTAGATCTCAGCATAGCTCCATTGAACAAACGCATAGATTGGTTCAATTTATAAGAAGAACATTTGAAGAAAAGACTTTTCTCAGGCATTTGATAAAGTGTGGCATGAGGGTCTAAAATTGAAGACATATCTAGCAATACACATTCTTAATCTTTTGCAAAGTTATATTCTTGCCCGGAAGTTCACAGTTGTGGAAGGAGACTTCATGACTGTGCTCGAATCAATCTCATCCGGTGGGCCACAGGGGAGTATACTGGGGCCAGTTCTGTATTTGATTTATACTTGTGATATGCCTGTGAGCAGTAACATCCACACATCTACATTTGCCGATGATACAATCTGCCTTAGTATGCACGAAAACTCTCACGAGTCATCTCGATATCTTCAGGAACATATTAACCAACTGGAACTATGGCTAAACTTATGGAGAATAAAAGTAAACGAACAGAAGTGTGCTCAGGTAACATTTACCCTACGATAAGATACTTGTTCCCCCATTAGAAGCAACAATCAAATTGTTCCTCAACATTCACATGTGAAATACCTTGGTATACACCTTGATCGACGGCTTACATGGAAACACTACATTGAACCTAAGCTAACAGAAATGAAACTAAAATTAACTCAGTTACATTGGCTGATTGGTAGAAATTTCACCCTGAGTCTAGTTTGTAAACTTTTGATATACAAGTTGCTTTTGAAACCTATATGGTGCTACGGAATTTAGCAATGGGGCACTGCTTCATTTTTAAATGTAGGGAAAATCCAAAGAAGGCAAAACAAAGTTTTACGGTTAATATAACATCGGCTACATGGTACATAAAAAACTCAAATTTACATCGTGATTTAAATATGCCACTATTGAGTGAAGAAATTGCGAAATACGCACTAAAATATTTAGCAAAACTCGAATCACATCCTAATCTGCTTGTTCGTAATATCTTGATCTCTTCTGGACACATCTGCTTAAAAAAGAGGGACACAATTGCTACAATACTCAACACTCCAGATGAAACTGATTGAAAATATTTTTTTGCTTAGCACGAGTCTTATGTATTATTAATTACTATCACTAAGTTTATGTCCGACACTGGTCCAGGTTAATAATTATATTTAGATTTAAGATTTGAATACTTATTGAAGATACAATAAATAAATATTAGCGAGTAAAAATAAAATCCGTTTCATACACACAAATTCATACGGGGACGTATGATGAATAAATAATGCGTATATTTATTTTTTGCATCTCAATATCCATGATACAATTATACAAGGTACTTGCACGACTACAACAAAATTGCAACACCAAGAAACACACGCATTTTGTTGGTAGAAACAAACAGAATTTAGTCAAAAACAGATGTCTTTTGTTGTTAAAAATAACAATTACAGGGTAACTAAAGTACAATTGCAGACGCGGCATTCATGAATGGTTATAGTCATTCAGTGATGCCAATATGTGTGTAATACACAGTGTGTAATTTGTACTCTCATGTGTGGGCCATGTAATGAGATTCATGTATAACCTGTGTGTAATTATCAGGGACCGTAACGGTTATAATTTTTATTTTAAAAATTACTTTTTAATCGTTATTTTGTGACTTTTATTTATTCCTCACAAAATAACAGTTATTTTGTGACTTTTATTTATTCCTCACAAAATAAGAGTTATTTTGTGATTTTTATTTATTCCTCACAAAATAAGAGTTATTTCTTGATTTTTATTTATTCCTCACAAAATAACAGTTATTTTATGACTTTTATTTATTCCTCACAAAATAACAGTTATTTTTTGATTTTTATTTATTCCTCAGAAAATAAGAGTTATTTTTTGATTTTTATTTATTCCTCAGAAAATAAAAGTCATTTTTAAACTAATAACTGCCAGTTCATAGAAGTTAAGTAAAAATTCTTCATAATTAACACATAAGAGTTACCAGCTTGATAAATGAAACTTGATAAATGAAAGAAAAATGAAATGTCATATGGGCTTTAGCGAATAAAATAAAAACTTCGGCCCATTGAGTGGTCTAATGTACATGAATTTAATCAATTTTACTCTTTGTGAAGAATGATGCAACGCAAAAGTCTTCTGACTTACCATCATCTTCAAACGCTGAAACACCAGATGCTTTACCGTCGTCTGAAGACACAAACACGTGTTCATTATTAAACGAGTTCTTAAACTCTATTGAAGTAAATTCAGAGGATGAAGACTCAGATGGTGATCTGGAGGAGGAAATGAAAAGGGCGATAAGCGAAATAGATAATGACAATCCTAAGCCCATTGACGTGGATGCAGATGTAATGAAATATTGGGAGGAAAAAAAATATATATATCCATACCTGTACAGATTGGCATAAGTTTTGCATAGCACGCCAGCAACACAAGTCTCTGTAGAAAGAGCATTTTCTGCTCTAAAATTAATATTAACAGATTTAAGATCGAATTTATCGCCAGAGTCCATGCAAAAACTCTTATTTGTTAAATTAAATTAATTAATAAACAGATTTTAAAAATGACTTTTATTTTCTGAGGAATAAATAAAAATCAAAAAATAACTGTTATTTTGTGAGGAATAAATAAAAGTCATAAAATAACTGTTATTTTGTGAGGAATAAATAAAAATCAAGAAATAACTCTTATTTTGTGAGGAATAAATAAAAATCACAAAATAACTGTTATTTTGTGAGGAATAAATAAAAGTCACAAAATAACTCTTATTTTGTGAGGAATAAATAAAAATCAAGAAATAACTCTTATTTTGTGAGGAATAAATAAAAATTAAAAAAATAAAAATCATTGCATCTATAGGTAGTCCATGTAACATGGAGTATTGTGGTATATTCCTTGTGCCAGTAGCACTTCTCTATTATTGTGATTTTTTCAGTTTAAATTTGGAAAATAATCGTTATTTGCGATCCCTGGTAATTATACCTTGGGTTCTATTTTTATTTATTTTTGTTTTAATTTTAACCTACACAAAAGATGTGTAGTGTAATTTTCTTCAATGTGTAATTGGAGACATAGCCACATGCAAATTCATTGGCAACACTGTAATCATTTTATTCACACACATACACTATCATTTTTGCGGCTTGTAAACAAAGTTTGACAAGTTTCTGCATTGTATACATTAACAGGCTGGGCTTGTGCAAGTACTTTGTATAATTGTATCATGTCAATATCCATACTTAAAGTATTTATAAGCATCACTGTTGCCGCATCTGCAGTTTTTTCATTGCAAAAATGATCAAATAAGATTTCCAGATTTTCACTGCCAAATTGTCATGAAATGCTTGTGTAGCATCATTATTTATTGTTTTTCGTTAGTCCGTAAAATAAATAACCATGGTGTTACCGTCAGATAGTAATGTTTTAGACTTGGCAGTTTTTATTGAAGCAAGTCTGAGTTTATGGGAGTGGGAGAAGAAGGGTACTGACTTGCTTGTACAGAAAAGTTACTTCAATTCTCTTTTGTTATTTCATTCGCTGTATTAAAACAATAGGAAAATTGAACATGAAACCGTCTGTGTGCAAACAAACGAGCAGTTTTAAAAGAGAATTGAAGAGAACTGCTTCAAGAAAAACTGCCGAGTCTAAAACAAGACATATATACACATAAGAGTTTACATCTGGTATTTGTTGTGTTGTCATTTTCAAATGTGTGCCATGCCATTCCCATCAGGTTTTCCGATAACACAAAATTTTGTTGTGTCATTGTGAAAGAAAAGTGTCCCATTACCAAATAATGGCAATACGGCAACATTGCCTACATCAAGAACTAATTTTGATATAATGAAATTCAGTATCAAGGCGCATTTATTATTTGGCAGCACTAAACCAGGTGACTAATGTCATTATACCAAGCTAAATGTCAATCATGTCAAAAATATGCTTTTATTTGGGTTATCCTTAAACACCTAAAGAGTATTCAGTTTTGTATGGTGTTTGACCTTTCCTATTAGGAACATACTCTCTGACGATGCTACCCCGTTTTGAAAAGTAAGATGGTAATTTATACGAACAAAGTACATGTGGTTATTCCTGTTGCAATATTTGTTGTAGAAATGCGGGTACCTGATTGATGTGCCGTGTTGAGTATCATTTGCTTTATCAATTGTGAGACTTGTTTATTTGTATTGTTTGTTAATTAATATTTATGCAAATGGATAATCGCAAAATTATTCAATTGGCTAATGCCACCGTACGTTTAGCAATAATAAGAACAGAATTACGACAATCTAAAAAACGGCACAAAATATGGTTGAAAAGACACGGGCTTAATATGTGCGCCACCAAAGGATTCTATTGTACTCTGCATTCCAGTTTACAGAAGCAGGATTCATGTTGGTTTAAAATTTTCGTGTGCATGAAGTCTAATTACACCGAAATTTCTGCCCATGCAGTTTCCTTTGCATTTCCATCCTTACAAATGCCACAGAGATGATTCATACAGCTTCACGAACCTCCACAAGTTGAATAAGCTATGTAGTCATGTCATGCGTCCTGTACTTTTGCACTTTCTTTTTCGTTTTCCATACTTTTAAATTTGTATACCCGCATTATTTAAAATTATTTATGTATATATGTACTTAAGGGCCGCTCGGACTATTCAAGTAATATGTGCAAGTGCGATAATGTCATGACCAGGGCAAGCTTTTAAAGCATTTTGCTTTAAAAACTTTTTTTTGCTTATTTCCTTAGTTTTTTATGAGAAATGCTTTATGTGATACACCTTGCTTATATTTGCTTATTATGCAAGTTGGCAATCATTTCCTTTAAAGAAGAAAGGTTTTGAGTCATTCTGTTAATAAATTAACACGTTGTACCTTCTCTTACTTATGTATTTTCTTAAGCCTGAGTATTCAAATAAAACTTCATCAGTTTTCATTGAATTTGTTTTTGTAAAACAACGGTAAAATATTAAAAAAGTAAAGCGCTTGTAGTAGTTTTGTAAAAAAATTAAAGTTTAAAATTTAGAAATAGAATGCCAAAAGAAACTAAAAAGAGTTCAACACCTGTATGGCACAAAATTACCCGGGATTATTAAAGGCCTACAATTCTGTTTTGTTTTGTGTAATTTGTAATATAGTATAGATTGTGTAATTTGTAGTATAGTACATAAGTGGGATGAAAATGTTTTTTGGCACATCAAAACATAAAACAGCTTCTGAAAAGAAGAAAAATGTTAATAGCACACAGTCATTGTTAAATAGCTACTCAGATGATCCAACTATAAACCCATTTCATATGGAGTTATGCAAAATGTTTTTGACTGCAAATATACCTTTGCATAAAGTCAATGATCGTGGCATTATATCGTTTTTTGGAAAATTTACAAATCATTCTTTACCCTCTGAAACGATGTTAAGAAAAACATATATCAAAGAGCTCCAAAATAAAGCAGCAAACTACTGACTGTGAGAGCCGCTTGGTTGCAAATTTCGTGTTTGGTTTATTGGATGAAACGGAAAAAGAAAAGTCCTACTTACTTAACTTAGCACATGTGGAACGAGCAAATGGTAGTTCAATGGCGGCATTTTTCAACGATAGTTTGCAGTTATTATGGCCAAAAGGTAAATATGTATATATGTAAATTGCTTCATTTTTAAATTTAACATTTAAATATACATACATATGTACATATATTCATACACATTTAACTGATGTAGGTATTGAATACAGAAATGTATATGCTTGTGATTACTGATGCAGCCCCTTATATGGTATCTGCAATGCGGTCATTAAAAATCCTTTATTCAAAGATCTTGCACGTAACATGTCTAGCCCATGGGTTGCACAGAATCGCAGATTTTGTTCGTTTACATTTTGTTAATGTCAACTCCCTTGTTAGCAATTGCAAAGCCGTTTTTCTTAAGTAAACATGTAATATATTTCAAAGAAGATTTACTTGTTATCAATAAAATTTTTTTTTGCCATTTTCAGGCACCCACTCGTACCAGTTTATTGCACTCTATGTACCCAACAATAAGCAAACCCCCAAAGCCTTGTACGACCAGATGGGGATCTTGGATAAAAGGTGCTGTTTATTACTGCTATAATTTTACGGAAATAAAGAACGTTTTAAACGAGTTTTCTAATGAAGCGGCAGAGGCCATTTGCAATGCAAAATTATTATTTGAAAACCCAACTGTAAATTCTGATTTAGCATACATTAAAGACAATTTTGAATGTATTTGCAAAAGCATAGTTAAATTAGAAAGCAGAGGTCTAACTTTGCACGAAAGTTTATCCGCCATAGAAGATGTAAAACAAAAAATTTAAGCTTTAGAAAATAAGGTGTTTTTTGAAAAGTTTTATAAAGTTTTCAATAAAAATTTTTGTGCTTTTTTTGGCTTGCCCTGGTCATGACGAATGGTAAATAATATCATAAAAATTTTACATAGTTACATTGTTACAAAATCAACTAATAAACAAACTAACAAATCTTCTGTTTCGACGCCGTGTCGTCGTATGTGGTATATATCTTCGTGTTAGACCGACTATAAATATTGAATATGTTTATCGTATTGAATAATTTTTCGTGCAAGCCATGTCTGAAAATGAGCGAAATTATCGTATTTTCTTTTTCTTTATCTTATTTAAATCAACTACTTTGAATGCCGTTTATTTTTAATAATGACTGTTGGATACCTTTCTTGAACGCAGGACCGTCACCCAATCTAGTATTTAGCATGTGATCCCTTGATCTATATTATCGCTTGTACTCCTCTTGGAATGAAGTCGACCAACATTTGGGCCATTTCATATGAAATTTTGGACAATTCTTCTTGTGGAGCGTATCCACATCAATTCACTTTTAATGGGACTTATATCTGGCGATTGAGGAGGAGTTTCCACCCATTTTGGGATGTTGTACACAAGCCTTATCATGCTGTTCAGTGCCGTGTGCTTCTGGCCATTATCTTGAGTAAATATAAAATCCTCACAGAAACATAAATCTGAAAAAAGGCAAAAATTTCAGTCATCAAAAGTAGTGAGATAAATTTTTTTACAAAGTTCTTGTTTGGCGCAATACCTATCACCACAATCTACCATAAATTATATAAATATGTAGTCGTCAGGGTATCATATCACTTCTAGGCAACCTGCTCACCTAGCAATAAATATTATTTTTTGTTATGCTATGGGGCGAGGGCATTGCCATGAGGCTTAAAATCAGACTTATAAACTGAAGATCCACATTGAACTTCTGCAAGAGTTTGATTTAGAGTCTCTAAAAGTAGGCGCTATACCTAGGACTGGACTAGACTACACATATCAAGCTCCAGTCCATTAGTAATGTTCCTCTGGTCTTCCCAACTTACACATTTATCATGAATAGAAATCAAACAGACTAGAAACTTTAAATTAAAAAAATGTATTTATACAAAAAAATCAAAAAACCCGACTGCGACCAACTTTGAACCGTTAAATATCTTAAATGGTCATTCAAAATGAAAAATCAAAAGAGAAACCTAAAGATGATTTTCAAATAAATATCGAATGGTACCCATTTTGACTTTTTTCGTATTTACAAAATGGCGTCTGGTGGCCGCCAGATTAAATTTTGACAACTTACATATCGTTAGTGACACTACCGGGATTAAGACAAATCGACTGACGCAAGAATCATCAAAATCGGTCCACAAATTCGGTTTATATAGTGCCGCAAAGGAACACACATACCCACATCCATACATACATACATACATACATAGACTGATAAACACAATACCCTTCTTTGCGTCGCGCAGTCGGGTAAAAATAACTTCTAAAAACAGAATCATATCCTCACAAAAACATAAATATACAAAAAGGAAATGTTCCTATCAAAAACTTGGGCTGTCAAATGTACTGATATAAAAATTTCGATCAAGCTCTTGTTTGGTACAATACATTCTAAGATGTATCACAAAAATAAATATAAATGTTCTATGTAACACATTAGGTAAACTACTTAGCAAAATAAAAGATAAAATATGTGATTTGTTTGCCTAATTGTTAGACAAAAGATTAATATTTTTATTGCAAAGACTTTAAGTAAATAAAAACAAAAGTTAATTTAAAAAAACATATTTTTTTAACTTTTTACATCTATACTTAAAAGCGGTATAACATCATAATTTTCTATAAAGTCATAAAAGTATCATGAAATTTTCATGAGCGACAAATTATACTAAAGCTAAATTTTCATAAAATCTTTTGTGCGTTCATTAATATAGTGACCACACACATACATACTGACTTAAAAAACTATTATTTGCTTTCCCGCGATTTTTTAATATTGTTTCATATAACACTGATGTGCCAAAAAAATAAAAAATAAAAAAAAGTCGGCAGCAAAAACTTCATTGTGTGATTTTAATGAATTTTAATGTGCTGAACCCAAATCTGTTCACATATTGATTCCATTACGTAGAGTTTTTGAGATTTACTGATATTTTAATATTAAATATGTATTTGTTATGATAAAAGTAATAGCATGAATCATAAATAACACTTCTAGACCGCGAAGCAGTGTTCTTATTTATAATTGCAAAATAATTATAGCCTTCAGTCTACTCTATTATCTTGGTAGTGGGAACTTACTCATTATTCAAAACAATCAGTTCTTGATTATACAGTAACACTTCTATATTAAGTGTATTTATTTGAATTTTTGAGTTCAATACTTAAATTTTGTTTTTCATTAACTATGAAAATGTTCTATTTTATTTATCAATGAGATTTTTTTAAGAAGGCAAGAAAAGTTAATTTGAACCGGCTCACAGTGGGGCCCTCTTTTGCGGATCAATTCATATCTCGACAACTAAAATAGTAAGGGCCACTAAATTTTATATGGGTAGCTCTTAGAACAAACTGCATTTTCCAACAAAATCTTGATGGTATAGGAGGGGGGAGACGGGTAACCTCCATAGAAAGTAATTATTATTATTCCTATATCTTCATAACGACAATAGTGAAGCACACTAAATTTGATGTGGACTACTTTTAGGTAAAACTACATGTTACACCAAAATCTTGTGATATAAGAAGACAAGGAACTAGTACCCCACCATACAAAGTAATTAATCATCAGGGAAACCAGAAATATGCTCTAAAAAAAGTGTTTTATGCGCATTTAATATGCACTAAAACGTGAAAATATGCACTAAAACTCAAAAAAGATGCTCTTAAATATAAAATAAGTCGGTTAAAACAAAAATAAAATAAAAAAAATAACAAAGAATAATTGCCGTATTAAAAACAATAATTTGGGTTTGAATGCACATTAAAACAAAATTGCGATACAAATTTTTTACTAAAGCAAATAATACAAATTAATTATTATTTTTTTGGATACTCTCGTAAAAACTTAGCTTCAATTTCAAAAGAGAGCACGATATCAGAATTAAAACCCTGGAACTGTATATTGTATAAATAAGACAAGATTTTTATTTATAATTTTTATTGCAATAAACAACAAAATATTGACCTAGATTTTCAAATAAAAATCGTTGCTGTCACATCTAAATAACCTTTTATACATTAACAATGTTCCTCGACGTTTTCTTGTGCAAAGTCCGTCACAAATAACAAAACTGAATTGTTGTTCAAATTAACGTCCTTAATAACAATGTAATACATAGGAAATATTAATACACTACATGGAACATTGGAATTAAGATTTAGATGGCGAAAAATAAAAATTTTGACCAACACATAAGCTAGTAAGCACTTTAAAATAAAAAAATTCTATAAAGTATCAAAAATTAAAATTCAAAATTATGCTGAAAATATGCGTGTAAGACTGATATATGCAAGTTTATGCTTTAAAGGGTAAAATAAGCAAAAATATGCAGTAACAAATTCATGCCAAAAATTCATAAAATGTTCTGAAACGGATAAATATATTGTCCCGCATTAATACGTCACACAAGAAAAAACATGCAATTGCATATTTGCGGTTTCCCTGTTAATCACCCTTATCGCGAATATCAAATAAATTCTAGATAATAATTTTTTATTCCCATGAACAATAAATTGACATCGCCAACTATTAGGGAATAAAATAAACATCGAATTGCAACGATCGCTGCAATTCGAACATCTTTTGTGAATTGATGTAATTTTATTTTATACGCCTATAAAAATTTACAAATATTTATAATCATTGATTTATCGATAGTTCATCAAATATATATGGCGCGTTTTCGACCAGAGGTACCGGTTGACCTGAAGTGATCCTGTGACCGCGCGCTCTCCGCCCTCTATCTCGAATACGGTTCACCGTATAAAAATTTTTTTAAACAAAATTTGTAGAGAATTTTGTATTCTACAATATTGATAATAAATACAAATAGCAAAAAACGCATAGGAAATGAGATATCTACAAAAAAAAACGCAATAACCCGATTTTTGTGACCTTTGACCTTGAAATTTAATAGTTGCGTACACCCTACCATATGTAGGTTCTGAGACAACTTTTAGGGTGTCAATATACAAGTATTTACAGACTCACAGCTGGGTATCTCGAATTCCGAGGTGAACTTACTATAATGACTGAACTATATGTATTTAAGACATTTTAATATTATTTTGGAGCAGTTTCACTAAACTACATTTTCTATCAAAACTTTAGAGGGCAATAGCTCGGGAAATATGGGTCGCATCCAATTTTTTTATTAAATTTTTTATTGTTATTTTTCAAGTTTCTACCAGATAAGCTATTTAAAAATTTATTTTTGGAGATTCTTAACAGTTTGCTATGAAAAGTTCAGAGCCCCATAACTCGGAGAATATGGGTCACCACCAACTTTTTTATAAATATTTTTTTTTTAGTTTTCTATCACATATGCTCCTTTTAATTTCTTTTGAACTGCTTTACTAAACTGAATTTGTTCAAAATAGTTATTATTTTCTATGTACTTCAGAGATGAATGAGGAAACTTTTCTCACACACACAACTATAATTTTATTTTTGACATCACTGGTGTAAATATGAAAAATACCTACAACAGACTCTTATTCTCTTTTTTTAAGCACGGAGAGAATTTCATAATATTTTGATTCTACAAAGTCGTAATACTTTGTATTACCATGTAAAGACACCTTTAGTGACACTCCTGGGATTAAGATAAATCGATTGACATAAAAATCATCAAAATCGGTCCACGCGTTTAAAATCGGTCCGTACATACATACATACATAGGCTCCCTGCAGAAAATGCGAATAGTGAAAATGTAGTGATTTACTAGTGACATTGTCATTAGCACTACTGACCAGGTGTACGTACCCCAGCCAATGTAATCGCCTATTGACATTTAACATTAGCTTGTCATTGAAAATCCACCACTAGACTGTAGCACTACTGACTAAGTAGTTTTTTGGGACCACATGGAGACATTGGCACCAACGATTCACTAGTAAATTTTAGGAGCTCTAGTCTACAATATCGATATTTCCTCGCTCGATGTCCGTAGTAAAACTGTACTGATTCACTATAGACACTGTCACTACCTGCAGGAAATTGATGACAAACAATCTATTAAACACATACATATGTATATTAAAATTAAAAATTGTATGTATCGCTGAATTAGTAAAGTCAAACACTTACGTATGGATCTTAAAATGTGACAAATCTTTACCTGATGGCACAAAATCTTCCACAGTGTCAAATAAAAATTTCCATAATTGGCACCTTTCACTTAAAAGTCTTCAATTTTAACATTTTATATTTTTATACAATATTGATTGTTATTTTATTTGTTTTTTTATTTTTTTTTTGTGTATTATGTTTTTAATTATTATTAAATACATTTACATATATACATATATTAACCTAATAATTCTATTTCTTAAGATAATTTTTATAAACACTTAAATTTTGCTTGACGTCACGTTTATTTTGAACAAACCAATAAAACATTAAGAAGAAGCATAGTTGTGTGTATCTGAAAAAATGTTTTCTACGCATTAAAACCATTATTAATAGACGCCCTGTTGACAATGCCACCAAAATAGTCGACAAAAGTGGTGACATGGGGACACTTAACTCCATGTTTTCTGCAGGGCTGATAAACACATTACCCATGCAGGGTTGCCGTTCAAAAATTTCGAAAAAGTGTCATAAAAAGGGTATTTAAGAAAAAAGGGTCAAAAAATGGTATTTTAATGTAAAATAGGGTCAAGTGATTTATGAACAAAAAAATATTTAAATTTAAAAAAAACAAACACGAATTTTAACAATTAATTAAATATCATATTGGGTAGTATGAATAAAAAAAGGTATTTGCTTTTTACTTAAAAATTTGTTTTAAAACCCATACTACCCATTATCAAAAAAAGAAGTTACTTTTACAAAAATTTTTTATAATGTTTGTCACTTTCTTGAAATAATTTTTTTATATTTCGTAATTAATTCTTCACTTGGAGACTATTCTTCCAGCTCCGATTCGGGCAAATTGATAGTGGAAAGCATGGACTTACAAGTTTCTATTTTAATTTTATTTGTAAGTATATTTTTAATCAGTGGTAGTTTTGAAAAAATTCGTTTATTATTTTTTATTTCAGGCCACTGTGTGGTGTTGCTCGTTCAACGCTCTAATATTTAATGTATGTATATAAACCAGGGCATACTCACAGTTGATCATCATTTCATTTTACACAATTGTGAAACTTTATATGAAAAAAATTGATATGCATGGAATATGACAGTTGCAT